>JABTTQ020001175.1:0-641681 GCA_016081115.2 Rehmannia glutinosa
GAATAGAAGAAAATGAAAATGGAATAAATGTAATTCGCCAAAAAATAATACAATGGTACATCAAGTTGATATGTAGTCTACAGCCCTTAAAATGTTATAGCCCACTTAGAGATTTGTGGGGTAGATAAAGTCCACAAACATCTCATAAACAGGTGATAGACAATATTAGTATCGATTTGGGTTGGGTCCAGGATCCCAGGTTCGCGTGTCAGAAAATAGTCGATCCAGACGTTTGTTTAATTATTCGTGTCAGAGTCTTGAACCCAAATCAGACTTGTTTATTTCCACAGGTAACTGCATAGGACCTGACCATTTTAACCCGTCTAATAAAATTATTTTTAATATCGTTTAATAGTTTTAACTGAATAATATTTTTTTAGAATCAATCACTATCATATAATTATACGATATAAAAAATATCACAATTACAACATACAAAAAGAAATAATGATGGTGCATAAATAACATTACATACTAATCATTTTTTTTAGGACAATATTCAAAAAGACATGCATAATAATAACAAATACATAATTAAGGATATTTTATCACATTTGAGTTTTAAGATATGTCTTGTTTGTTACTTTATCTTACAACTAATTATTTACTTAATTTTCTTTTAAATTCACAAACGGGTTAGACGGGTTTAAGCGGGTAGTAGGTTGGCGGACTACTGCTGTTTAATTAGGTGTTATCTCGGGTTTGATTCTCAACAACTTAGACCCACATAAAAGCGGACCCATACCCATTAATTTGATGTTAGGTTTGTCGGTTTGATGTCAGGATCACCAGTTGACAATTTTTAAAACTAAACGTCATTACACGTAGAAAAGTCACAAAAAGGTGTCATCCGGATTTATTTTTGACAATTTTTCGCCTTAGTGAACAAAAGATGTTAGTTATTGTGGTATTATTGTTGAAATACTTACGCTATAGTTGTTTCAAATTGATTAATTAAATGTAACATAGTTTGTTTATAAGTCAGTGGCTATCTTTTTCTAGTAGATTAGTTTTAGATGGAATTGTTGACTTGGTGGGTTTTGAGATGCTACCATGTTAGTGCGACTTAGCCAATGTGAATAGTCTAGTCTTAAAATGTTCGAGCAGGTCTATGGAGCATGGGTTCATGATGTGGGTCGTGCCAAGTCCCCTGGTGCCCGATGGAGGCGTGTAGGGGATGTGTGATGATGATTAATGAATTACGAGCACGGTGAGGCATTTCTCGCGCCACATACAAGTTTTATATAACCATGTGGATAACGACTTAATGCGATCGTGATTCATAATTTTGAAAGTAGGATATGATTGATATTTTAAAATTCATAAACATTGTTTGGTAACATCATTGATTTATTAGATTTATTTTTAGAGATGTTATTATTTTTATATTTAAGTAATGTATTTTATTCATTCCGTTGTTAAGGTAAATTTTTTATTTTGTAATTATCATGAGATTTGTTTTATATTATTTGATTTTTAATTATTTATATTAGTGGGTACAAATTTAGTATTATTTTTATTTTCACTAAAACTCATTGTTTTGATTTTTTATAAATTGGGGAGTACAATTACCAAGTTTTGTAGATTTCTGTGTAGATCCAGGTGGTTTTCTGTGAGATCGTATCAAGTCTCCTAATTTAACAATTATATGAACAAGTTGGAGGCCTTACATCAAGCTCATTTTCCATGTTTTTTGTTTTAAAATATATTTTTATTGATTTTAGTGTAAGAATAAAATAATATTTAAATTAGTTATGTTTTTACGATAAATACAAAATGAAATATGTTTATTTTGTACTTTCCGCATTAAAAGATAGTGAAAAGGTTAATAGATCTGAAATGAGTTTTCTAGATAATGAACAAATGGAATTTTAGTGAAAATTGAAATATATAAAAAATTTAAAATGAGTAAAATAAAACGTATTTTTTTTGAATTGTAAATGGAAAAACAAATAAAATATTCACTCCAAAAAATAATAATAATTAAAAAAATTGGATAAAGGCCCAAAGCCACAACCTATGGTATTTGATAAGGGTCCCCAAAATGCAGTTGTCTACCTAATAATCTGAGTAAAGAATTGGGCAACATTAATCAAAATTCAATGGGGTGTGGTCCTGATTGGCGACCGTGGCGGGTACAACCCTCCGAAGCTACAGGAAGATGGTTGGGGGTTGGAGACGTGTGACGCCACGATTGTCTCGCATGTCACCCTAACATTTGCCTTATGCCTTGTACACTATTACCACCTCTCATTTGCCTTGTCACAAAATACATATATATTACAGAACAAAATGTCACAATTATTATTAGATTTGACTTTTTTAAACAATATTAGGATTATACTAAAATGATTTTTGGTATTATAATTAAGTTAGACTTAGGATATTAAGTCGTTGTATGGTTATGTTTTTAGTAAGAAATTTTCATTTCCAACAATATTATTGTTGAGAATTTGTTTTGTACTATTCTAGGATGAATAATGAAAATGAGATTTTAGGGACTAGATAGTAGTCCATGTTGTTTGCGTGTTTGGTTTCCAGAAAAATGGACATAATATTTAAATCGATTTGCAGAATGGATTCTCTATCCACAAAACGAAATTATCCCATACAAAAGTCATTAATCTAGGTAATCGCCTACAACGACTTTCAAATTCGGTTTAGCAAGATTGCAAAAGCTTCGAACTTACAGATTATTGATAAAATTCTTCCGATCAAGAGGCACAATCGACGGTCGGTGATCGCATCTCTTCCAAAGGTACACAACCTTACTAAAGCGCTAACGCGTTACGTATGATTGTGTCGATCTTTTTGAACAAACGGCAAAGCGCAAATTAAAATCGACTCGTCCATTGGTAGTACAATAAAGAATAAGGAGATCCACTTGATTACTCCTTATTAATGGTGAAGCTCGATGAAACTAGTCAAACATTTAATATGTTTCATATGTGGGATATGACTTTCCATATTCTCACCCTTTTATATTCCTTATATAAAAGCATTTAAGTGGGCTAACTTTATGCATTAATTTTTCATTCACCCGAAATTGGTTTGAGAACTTCAAAATGCTAATTTCATCTACCCCGGTGTAGATTACGATTACATCATTTACTTTCTGAAATAAATAAATGATCCCACTTAAATAATTGGTCAAACATGGATCAAAATTCATTTATTAAAACCAATTTTCAATAATCCAATGGTTAAAGACTCTCATACTCAGTGCCGTATGTTGCTGGTTTGATTTGCACCAATCCTCTCGCCCCATAATTTATACTAAAAGATAAAAATGAGATTTTGTGTGTGTTTGCAAATGAGAATATATGTAGTCGAATAGTTGGAAAAATTTATTAAGGAAAGTATATGTAGGGATGGTAACGGGTCGTGTAAGACCCACTAAACTGCATCTTCGCCTCATTCGCGGGTATGGGTCCATAAACATCTGTGGAACGGGTAACTGATATTATTTATTAGACTGAGCGGTATGGGTACTCGGGAGGTATGGCAGATCCGACCCATTTAATTTTTATTTATTTTATTTTATATATGAATGAATATATTGAATTGTGTTGTTCAAGAACTCTTGATTTATATATATTGGTGTTTATTTCATAACTAGAACAACACCCGTGTGATACACAGATTTATCAAAAATAAATTTGTGTTTCAAACTCCTGCGATAGTTGTAAAGAGATTCAAAATACTAATTAAAAATACTAAAAAGAAATTCAAAATTTATAAGAGTATCATACAATCGCTCATTTCAAATTTAAAAACTTATTTGTAAATTAACTACATTATTTGTTCTATTTGAAAGTGTAACATCCTCACAACAACGATTTTTCAAGCCGTATTAGTTTTAAATGGTTGAAATAGTGCAATTTCAATCTTTGAATGTTTTTCTAAAGGGAAAAAATTTATAAAATTATTTATTTGTGCTAATTTCAAATACTTGGCCGTAGTTTGCTTTTTTGCACAAAAGATAATAAATTAATTATGGTAAAAATAATGAATCACGACATGCTTAAAAAATATTTAATATAATTGTTATACCCTCGTAAATGATTTAATCACAATTAGAAGTATAGTAAGTATTAGAGATAATAATTGAAATGGTATCCTTTGTTTTTTGTATCATAATAATATTTAAATCATAATTAATTTGCAAACTCAAAAATAATTTCCTAATTTTATATCCTTGATATTTGGGATTATTTAATTTGTCAATAAATGTTTGATCGATTTTAATAGTTATACATTTTAAATAAGAAATTTAATTATTAAGTTGATGATAATTGATAGTAAATTGATATAGCAAATCAATTTATAATTGGAAGAATAAGGTGGTGACATGGTTTGCCACGCGACTATATATGAAGGTGACACATGGATTTGAAGAATAAGGTGTTGACATGTGTACCAAATCGCTCAAGTGAAGACATGCGAAATTGTTTTTTCTTTTTAGATATAGGGTGATTCATATAATATCTACAAAATTATATAAATAAAATAAATTTTGAGTGCACTATTTTGAGTAAAATCGTGACAAATTTGGCTAAATATATTAAGTTGGCTGGCCTAACGAGCCTAACGAGTCTTACCAAAGAAGACATATATACTGGTCGCCTGTGATGGGCCTAAGATGAGGCGGGATCGGTATGTGCATGTATTGCATTTTCTTAATGGGTCGAGACTCTGAGCCCGCGCGAACCCGACCTGCGACCGACCTATCGACATCCCTAATATATGAGAATGATGACGATAAATTTACATTTGTTTGCGAATTTTATATTATCACCTACAAAAGTTTGTGTCGATGATAATTTATAGCTGGTGGAGTCCAGTTTGAATATTCAATTTCGATGTAATAATTTATCATGATGATTTAAGGAATGGCGGGTTCCATTAAAATGATGTGGCTTGAAAATCATATAGTATATTAGTTAGATGAAATTGATAGTGGTGAGGTTATGCCGAATATTTAGGTGAAATATGATATTTTATCAAGAAGATTAGACGCATTGGGTTCCATCTAAATAATATAGTTAAAAAACTAAATATTAATAAATATAATTGATAGTGGCATTTATAACCGATATATATGATGAAATAATAGGAAGAATGATTAATAAGTTATACAAAACTGAAAATTTGAATTATAAGCTTGATGTGTTGTTTTTGTGGGAAAATGAGAAAATAAATGAACAATTTTACGCAAAAAAAAAAATAGGTAAAAAGTATGATTCCAAATTTTAGAATAATGGAAAAAGAAAAATTAAATTTTGGTTGTTTGAATTTGCAACGCTATGAGGTGGCACTAGATAAAAATCCCAAGCTAAAGGTGTTTTACTAGTGAAAGAAATAATTTGATGTGATGGATACGAAATCATGCATTTTGATTTTTTGTTGGGATTAGTGGGTTTGGTCCATGCCACCCAGCCGACATTCAGTGGGTGGATCTACCCTTAATTCACACATACATACACACACCCACATGTGTGTAAAAATCGAGGTGGATCCATACACTCTGCAGTCCCAGTGGGTGGATAGACTACAAACGAATTAGTGATGCAACCAATTTTTTTTTTTTTAAATCATAGCGTATTAAATTTAACTCACAATAATTTCAAGATAAAAACTCCCAAGCTAAAGGTGTTTTTCTAGTGAAAGAAATAATTTGGTGTGATGGATACAAAATCATGCATTTGATTTTTTGTTGGGATTAGTGATGCAAACGATCATAGCGTATTAAATTTAACTCACAATAATTTCACATAATAATAATCATTTTTTTTTCAAAATCATAGCGTATTAAATTAAACTCAAAATAATTACACAATAATAACCATTTTTTTTCAAAATCATAGCGTATTAAATTAAACTCACAATAATTACATATAATAATGGTGTCCACTGACTATATCCTTTTTGGTAACAAAGATTAAACCAAAAGAGACGAGAGGACGAATCTAAACGAACACATTTAAAATGATAAATGTAGCCAACAAATGACAACTCTTCGATGGAGAGACTCCAAACTCCACACATGGATACTATTACTCCCACAAGGGGAGACAAAACGAACAATAATTTAAAGTAAAAGAGAAACTGAAATTGATAAAAAGTAAAAGGAAAAGACACATCATCCTCTTTCCATCTCATGGTTGATTTCACGACATCGCCACTTCGCCAATACAAAACCGCTATTGTAATACGTTGAAAAGATTCCTTCACCACGACATCCCTTTAAATCCGAACACCACCTCAAATCTGCCACTGAATCACCCGAACACAACTCCTCCGTGGAAGCCATTTTCATGTGACTAGTTCAAGTATAAATGATGTGATTTTTTTGAACTTATTTCATTTGATATTTAATTTGATGTTTTGACATGGACAAATTAAATGATTATTACATCTAATACGGTTTACCAAAAAAAGCAAATCTACAAAGAACTTACCAATGAATTAAGCATACTCAAAATAATCACAATTTAAAAAGTCATTTTCAAAATGTAGCATGGACGTAGAATATAACATTTCTATATATATAACACACACATTTAAGGTGAGTAATAGGAAAATAATTTATCTATTCAATGTCACATCAGTTTAATTAATTAAAGATAACCTCAAACTTAATCCAATTCCCTTAAAAGAAAAAAATATATAAATATAGTTCGAATTCAATGCACATCAATACTTATTGTCCATTAACTTTAATTCTTTTTCTGTTCAAACTTCAAATGGTCAATGAAAAACCATATTATCTAATCCTGGAATAGTTGAAATCATATGACTACTCCCTTAAAACATCACTTTTGTCTGTGTCATCCTCTTACATACGGTCTGACCATACCAAATTTCTCAGCTCACACGCACCACGTACTTCCTTTCCCCTCACGTGCCATGCACGTTCGACAAAGCCCCATCACTTCGCTGACGTGTTCCATTACAGCCACGTCACCCACTCTTAAATCTCCGCCGCCACGTGTCCAACTATAAATTGCCCACCTTTATCCATCACAAAAATACTTTTCTCCTTCATTTTCTTCCTCCGTAAATGAGAAATTAATAATAGATAATTTCTAGAGAGAGAAAATTCCCGAAAGGGGAGAAAATTCCTAAAGAAAAAAGGACCTCTATTTCTAAATTTTGTGTGTGTGTGTACTAGATGGCGACGCCGGGGATACAGAACGGCGGAGTTTCCGTGATGGTGGCTGCGCCGATGGTGGCGCCGGTGGATCAGAACGGCCACTCAGCTGCGGCTTTGAGACTTTCTTCTCCGATTAGGATTTTTCTCGTTTTTCCATAAGGCGATTCGGGCGGAGCTGGACGGGCTTCACCGGACTGCCTTGGCTTTGGCGACGAATACAAGCGGAGGCGACATCAAGCAGTTGATGGAGAAGTGCCATTTCTTAAGGTCGATTTACAGGCACCATTGCAATGCCGAAGACGAGGTTTGTGCTCATGTGTTCTCTTTGATTATGTTGTGTGTCAGAATTGGATGGTACTTATGTTAATTGTAGCTTCCTGAACTGTTATTGTACTAAATTTAAGTCGTAGTTTGTAATTGGTTTATTAATTTGAGCAGTCTAAGCATTTTAGTTCAAATGTTTTCCAATCTAGGTATTCTTAGGTGTTATTAATTGTTTCTTTTTCCGGTGAATTATCTTTCACTTTGCGCTACTTGATTTCTGTTATTGTGGTAGAGTGAAAGGATCGTATGCAGCTTAACTAAATTCATTGGCTGTGGAAACTTTTGCAAATATTTTCGTTTATGTTCCTGTTTTCGAGTTGATTTACAACTTTGTACTGCTAGTTTCTTTCTTTCTAGTATCCAGTGAAGGTTATCTTAATTTGGCGCTCATGAATTTTTCTCATGAGTGCCGGTTGGTAATACCAGGTATTATTTATGAATTCCTAACGATAACTTTTTTCGAGAAGTTTAAGAGATAATATAATTAGTGCAATTTTCCCATTATCTAACAAGCAACTCAAACATGTATCAGTTCTTCTTTAGTCATGCATTTTCCGTGATTGCTGATTTCTATTTCAAGAAGTGTGGTGGTTATAGCAAAGTTGGGAAAGTATTTTCTTAAACAAAAGTGTTTGAGTTGATCTTTGAATTATGCATGATGTCTCTTTAAAGTAGGGGGATATGGTTTTTGAGGTTTTATGTGTATGCGTTACATGCTAAAATATCTTCTATTTATGGAATAACTAGATTCATGATGTCTCTTTATCAGGTTTTTCAAGGTTGAAACTTTACCTATCTGGTGGTCATCAAGCTGATGCTCATTGTTAAGAGATATTATTTCGTCTTAAGCTTTTCTTCGATATCCATATGAATTCCTGATGTTGTATTGTTTGTGCTGATTTGAGGGATGAACAACCTATATTTTTCCGGTTGTCAACTTTCTCATTTGTAGGCTAGAGTTTTTATGGCTTGGGAAAATTGGGCAATCATTTAGAATTGCATTGAGGAGCTCACAATAGAAAAAACTTACATCTGTTTATGTCATTAGATCAAATGTCAAATTGTACAAGCATTATTTCGTTAACATGCACATGCTTCTACTTTAATTTTCTTTTCCACCCTTTTGCAAGCAAGTAATTTGTCACTGTTAATATAGACGACTAGTCGACAATGTAACGTTGATTAACATAAGTTTTTTCGTCTGAAGATAGTTGTAGCATTTGTAGTTTTCAGGCATTGATTTTTCATGCCGAACTGTTTCTATTGTCTATCCACCATTTAAGAATCTTTTCATATTATAGAATATGAAAGTCAACAAGATCCTTATTCTCAGTATGCCAAATCTGGATTTCGATCAAGTATATTGTTTTGGAAGGGTCCGAGAATGTCATCCTGTGTTTACTATGTATCTGAGGAAGTTGTAAGCCAATGTATAATGACTTGAGTAGGAATCTGATTTGCATCTTATTTCCCTTCTGTTGCTTAATAGTTCCCTTGATTGGTCTCCTTGTAAACTAGTGAAGAATGTGCAATCTGACCATTAAAAATTATTTCATAATGGTAATGGCAGGTTATATTTCCTGCGCTTGATATCCGTGTGAAGAATGTAGCACTAACTTATTCCTTGAGCATGAGGGAGAAAGTGTGCTTTTGATCAGCTGTTTACATTACTGGGAAATGATATGAAAAATGAGGAAAGCTACAAGAGAGAATTGGCCTCTTGTACTGGAGCCCTTCAAACATCAATCAGTCAGCACATGTCCAAGGAAGAGGAGCAGGTTTGGTTTTGGTCCTTGTTTTTACTTGTCTGCAGCCCATGTACAATTATGTTTATCATAAAATCAATGCATTTGAAGAATCTTAGCAACAAATACATGTGTTCTGGCTGCATAAATGTTGAATTTGGTTCCATGTAGGGTCAATTATCCTTCCACACTACTGCTACATTTGAGGTGGAAGAAGTTCATCTTATTTATCATTATAGGTGGAGCTACATATCCAATTGTCATGTTACACCTAAGATAGGCAGGCCCGCTTCTTAGAAGGTGATTGTTGTATGCAATTGTGCTGATTGGTGTTGTAAAATGGAATAAAAAATTAAAAGTCACTATGCCCAATTATGTTGGCAGCAATTTACCATAAAGATATTTTACCCTTTGGCTAGAGCTTCTACTTTGAGTGATGAATGCAAGGCAATGGGTTGGGGCATGCCAGGAGCTACACTGCTACAGGAAGATTGCTCCATTTGGACATTCTACAAATGTTCATTTTTTGTGGACTCATGGTCTCTGCAATTTAACCACCTTGTTGGACACGGAACAACATCCATTCATGGCACGAGGGCTATTTTGTATCTTTACCTGAACTTGGATTGGTTCTCTAGAAATACCTTTTTTCTTTTAATCTGCTGAAAATACGAAGTCTAGCATTGAATCTTCTTGTCAGTTTTTTTTTTTTTTAAATAAGTTAGGAGTACTGGTTGGAGGGGAGGGGATAAATTTCAAAGAAATTCGAACCCCGGTCAACACGCTTACAAAGGGTGAGCGATACCACTTTAGCTACAAGCTCGTGGTGAATCTTCTTGTCAGTTCCCTGGTTTCACATTCAAAATACCTAATACATCTTTCTTCTTTCTTTTTCAATTTTTTTTCTGAATCATATTTGAGTTCTTATTTAGTGGAAAAATCAAAGGAATAAACATGCACAATTACATCGAGAATGCAAAGTTTTGACTACTTTGTAATATGAAAACAATATATTATTTTAGAAGCTTGGAGGTGACGGCATGAGCTTTTAAATTGTTATATCGAAGTTCGGGTGGTCCACAATCCACTCCACAAAAGTTATTATCAGAGCAAATCTATGCAGTTTATACTTTCAGCATGCATGAGCATTTAGCTTTGGAATCAACACGTTCATCGTCTATGCCTGATGCATCAAATGTGGGCCTCTGTCCTTCCTGGCTCTGTGAGGTACTCTATTCTGTGTAAGATTGATACGTTGTTTTTCATTTGACAGGTCTTCCCTTGCTTAACGAAAAGTTCTCATTTGAGGAGCAGGCATCATTAGTGTGGCAGTTCTTGTGCAGCATTCCTGTAAATATGATGGCAGAATTTTTGCCATGGCTTTCATCGTCAATTTCACCAGACGAACGGCAGGATATGCGTAAATGCTTGCACAGAATAATCCCGGATGAAAGGCTACTTCAACAGGTTAGATACCTTGGCTGGAAACACAACCATGAAGCACTTGCTGATCCTGTTGTTCTGACTTGTCTTCTTGTTCTTAATGAAGATTATATTCAACTGGATGGATGGGGTAAAGATGAACAACAAGCGTAAACGTTGTGAGGATGATCCTAGACTTTCTAGTAACTCTGTTACTCCAACTGAGAATGGGCATTGCTCTTGTGAATCTTCTCGGACTGCCGAAAGAGATCTTCTGCTGTCTGATTGTAATGTTATCAGGTTTTGCTATATCATCCAGTGGATGATATATTGCATTGGCATAAGGCTATTGAGAAGGAACTGAATGATATAGCTGAAGCAGCTAGAAGTATAAAGCTAACTGGAGATTTCTCTGATCTATCTGCCTTTAATAGGAGGCTCCAATTTATAGCCGAAGTCTGTATTTTCCACAGGTATATTGTTGTAGTTGTGTTTCTTTTTCTTTTTCCTTTTTTTAGCTTTGCCAGATATTCTAATCTTTTTTTACTAAATCACCTTCTGCCTGAATTTGGATGGTTTATTAGTTTGGAGCTGGTGTGTAATGTAAGTACAATTGTTTCAAACCTATTTCTCTGCTGTCAAAATGTCCTCAGTTGGTCTACCTGAATGGTTTACGTTCTCGAGAAGAGTAAAAATCTTTTAGTTTAGGTGCTCTAGAAGATGGTAACCACGTTTTATATTTTTGAATCAAGTTCCTTGATTGATCTGCTTTATCACCAATAGAAAGTGTATGATGTTGGCCAGAAATTGTGTCACAATTCAATTTTTTCTTTTTTCTTTTTGACATTGTTATCTTATTTGAAGGATGACCTGAAATCATTTTACCTGTGCTGCAGCATTGCTGAGGACAAAGTTATATTCCCCGCTGTAGATGCAGAAATGTCTTTTGTTGAGGAGCATGCAGAAGAAGAGAGTGAATTCGACAAGTTCAGATGTTTGATAGAAAGTATTGAAAGCGCTGGAGCCAACTCATCTGCTGAATTTTATTCCGAATTATGCTCACAGGCTGACCATATAATGGAGACTGTAAAGAAGCATTTTCTCAGTGAGGAAATTCAGGTTTGCGATTCACTGCTTGGTTGTTTCTGTCAGCATTTTTTGAATGCATACTTCATATAGTTGGCGGAAAGGTCGCTCTCATTAATCAAGAAAATCATTTACAAATTATATAAAATGATGTGTATAGATACCTTAATTGGGATGTCTGCTACTGCACCTCTTTAATAATAGACTTGTATGATGTATTCTTATGCTTAAGAACCTACATTCTATGTCCCAGATCTCTCATTGAATTATATGGCAGGTTCTTCCACTTGCAAGGAAGCTTTTCAGCCTTGAACGGCAACGAGAACTTCTGTATCAGAGCTTGTGTGTGATGCCATTGAGATTGATTGAATGTGTCTTACCATGGTTGGTCGGATCATTGAGTGACGAGGAAGCTCGGCGCTTTCTTTGTAACATGCACATGGCAGGTAGTTTCTCAGCTTCCTTCTTTCTGAATCTTTGGAACTCCTTATCAGTTTATACTATGTTCCAACAACTGATGTGTGTAATTTGTTTCAAACAAATTATTTATTGCAGCTCCGGAATCAGATACTGCTTTGGTTACTTTGTTCTCTGGCTGGGCATGCAAAGGTCGCCCTAAGGGAATCTGTTTGTCTTCTAGTGCAATTGGTTGTTGTCCTGCAAAGGTGCTTAAAGAAACGCAAGAGCAATTTGGCAGCTCATGTCGTTATTGTGCTTGTGCAAGCACCTCCAATGCTAGTATGACTTTTGGACAAGCACATAAGTGTGAGAAGACTATCAAGCAAGGAAACTTAGCATCTTCAGTAGAAAGTAATTTTTGCAATGCTTCAGGGACAGAATCCCCAAAAGTTTCTGTCACTAATCAGTCTTGTTGTGTTCCTGGCTTAGGAGTAAATAGCAATAGTCTAGGAATCAGTTCCCTAGCCACAGCAAAATCTTTGCGCTCTATATCTTTTGGTCCAAGTGCTCCTTCTCTCATCTCCAGTCTTTTCAACTGGGAAACAGATAATAGCTCCAGTGTCAGTGGCCTTACAACACGACCAATTGATAACATTTTTAAATTTCACAAAGCAATCCGGAAAGATTTGGAATTTCTAGATGTTGAATCTGGGAAACTTGGCGATTGTGATGAAACTTTCCTCAGACAGTTTAGTGGTAGATTTCGTCTTTTATGGGGTTTATACAGAGCTCACAGTAATGCAGAGGATGATATTGTGTTCCCCGCCTTAGAATCAAAGGAAACTCTTCATAATGTAAGCCATTCTTACACCTTGGACCACAAGCAGGAAGAAGAACTCTTTGAGGATATCTCATCTGCGCTAGCTGAGCTTTCGCAACTTCATGAGAATTTGAATGCAAAAAATGTGGCTGGAGATTTGGATGAAAGTCTCTCTGGTTCTTTAGCTCGTGATGATTGTTTGAAAAATATAACGAGCTGGCTACAAAGATTCAGGGCATGTGTAAATCCATTAAAGTAACTTTGGATCATCATGTTATGCGTGAAGAGGTTGAGCTTTGGCCATTGTTTGATAGACATTTTTCTGTCGAGGAGCAAGATAAACTTGTTGGCCGCATAATTGGCACAACAGGAGCGGAAGTGCTTCAATCAATGCTACCTTGGGTAACATCTGCTCTTACTCAGGAAGAGCAAAATAAAATGATGGACACGTGGAAGCATGCAACGAAGAACACTATGTTCACTGAGTGGCTTAATGAATGGTGGGAAGGGAAGCCAACAGCATCATCACAAGCATCCACTTCAAATAGTTTCTCACAAGGTACTTGTGATTCTTTACTCAGTCCCTGTTTCGCTTTTCCATACTATGTCAAAAGTTGTGTTTGTCACTAGTAAGAAATGTTCACCAATTTGCTAGGCTGATGCTTCATGAGCGTTATATATACCATTTTCAGAATACAATATACATGAATCCGTGGACCAAAGTGATCAGACGTTTAAGCCTGGGTGGAAAGATATCTTCCGAATGAACCAAAATGAGCTTGAATCAGAGATAAGGAAGGTTTCTCGTGATTCAACTCTTGATCCAAGGAGAAAAGCTTATCTTATTCAAAACCTAATGACCAGGTACCACTTACTGTATTCTGTACTTCTGTTTTTCATCCCAATGTTATTCATATTGGTTATTGTTATCTTAATACATTAAATTTACTCCGGTCACTGTAACTGTTGTTAGTCGGTGGATAGCTTCGCAGCAGAAATTTTCGCAATCACGAACTAGTAATGCTGATGATGGTGAAGATTTACTCGGACGTTCCCCATCTTTTCGTGATCCTGAGAAACAAATCTTCGGATGTGAGCATTACAAAAGAAACTGCAAGCTTCGTGCTGCTTGTTGTGGCAAGTTATTTGCATGCAGGTTCTGCCATGATGAAGTCAGTGACCATTCGATGGAAAGGTAAACTCTTCGAGAATTGATTACATTGTGTAAATCTTTTCTTTTTGGTTTAATATTCTGTTATTTTTGTAGGAAGGCAACATCAGAAATGATGTGCATGAATTGCCTACAAATTCAGCCAGTTGGGCCGGTTTGCACAACCCCTTCTTGTAATGGGCTTTCAATGGCGAAATACTATTGCAGTAGCTGCAAATTCTTCGATGATGAACGGTGAGCTTTCATCGGATCCTGCCTTCGTGTAGTGTGTTATGGCTGCTGTGGACTTTTTAAATATGGAAGTCTCTTTAAATCTACCAATTGTTTGTTAAAAATCATTGAATCATGTTGGTTTTTCAATGTCTGCTTGGATCAGAATGTAGATCAACGGTTGTTTTACTTAGTTGCATATCTGAAGGGATATGTGTTCTCTGATGAATTCTGAAGGTATTGATTCTGTTAGATGCTTATCATTCCAGGGGAAACGAACTAGGAACTCCGAACTCCTGCAATCTGTTATTTTTCCTTTGTTGATAAGTGCCCCTGTAATTAAATCTGGTATGGTCGTTAAGTCTGTTATCCCTGGAAAAGTATTGGCCGGAAGCATATATGTTTTTACTTTGGAAATGACCCTAAATGCTCATAAACTTTCGTTTGAAACCGTTGTCTGCCATAGTCTTTATTTGTTCAAATGTATGGTATATACAAGGATGTCTTTGTAAGTGATATGTTATCGTATGAGGTGACTACTTGTGTCGAGAACAAAGTTAAGCTTGTCATTTACCCTTTATCCTTATTATTTATTTAGTTTTTCAAATTTCTGTGTTTTTTTCAGGGATGTTTATCATTGTCCTTTCTGCAATTTGTGCCGTGTGGGAAAGGGACTTGGTATAGACTTCTTCCATTGCATGACATGCAATTATTGCTTGGGAATGAAACTAGTGGACCACAAGTGCAGGGAGAAAGGTCTGGAAACTAACTGCCCAATATGCTGTGACTTTTTGTTCACATCAAGTGCAACCGTGAGGGGTCTTCCATGTGGTCATTACATGCATTCCGCTTGTTTCCAGGTCTGTTCTCTTGTCTGTTCATCTGGACTCCCTTCCAATCTTGGATTTTGTAATACTATGCCGTTGCTCATCTCTCTCTCTCTCTCTCTCTCTCTCTCTCTCTCTCTCTCTCTCTCTCTCTCTCTCTCTCTCTCTCTCTCTCTCTCTCTCGTATCAGGCATATGCTTGCACACATTATGTTTGTCCTATCTGCAGCAAGTCGATGGGAGACATGTCGGTAAGGAAAAGCTCTTACATTTAAATAATTATTTTTGCTGTTATGTAGGTTTTGAGTTGGGAGTGAGTGTATATGGTATATGATGATCTTCTCACTTTCGATAGTTGTCTACAAGTTTAATTTCGAGGTCATTAACAATCACCACAAACTGCACCTCATTTTTTTTTATGCACAGATAATGCCGGAATGTTTAAATTCTGTTTATGGGGTTGAGTTTAGGGTTGACAGCAGGTGATTTTTCAGTATGGTGCTATTAATATCGTTTGTTTGTTGAAAGAAGAGTTCTTACTTATTGAGAATCCTGTTGCAATTGGCCTGAAGTATCACTAATTATGTTCCTCCTCAGCATGGATTTGGACCTCAATTCAGGCCTTTTTCATTAATGTCTCTGGCTTTTGGAATATATCAACACTTCCTAACAAGCGAGTCATCACATTAATATTACAAGAGAGAGTTTTTCCGTCTTTGCCTCTTTTAAGTATCACATAATTCTTTTTCTGTATTTTCCAGAGTCAAGATATGATATTGAGCATGTGAAGGACAATAAGCGCATTCACATGATATTAATATCAGTACATCACAGTCTCATCCAAATGAGATTAATATCAGTACATCACATCCTCATCCATTTCCTCTAGCCGTACAAATGTCAAACTTGCTTTGAAAACTAGTCTGAAGCTCCTTGGCAGTTTTAAGACTTCCAAACCACCATCTTTGCATCTGCTTTCATCTTTGAGCTCTGTTTTACTTCTCTATTAGACCACCCACTGTTGGTCAAGGATGAGGCAAGCTAAAAGTTGTAAATAATTAAAGTTTAGGTTGGAAGTAAAATTAAAATTACAGACTCGTGCTCTCTCTCTCTCTCTCTCTCTCTAATTTTTACTTTTCTAATTTGTTTTCTTCCATCCTTTTCCTCCCTCTTTATATTAGTAATCAGATACAAACTTTTTCTGTCATAAGAAGAACTTTACTGATCTGCTGTGCTATATTGTACTTTCCATTCCTCTGACCTGTATACTGCCTAAGTTGGCAATTGGACTTGCTAAGAAAGCCAATCCTCCTACGCAGGTCTACTTTGGCATGCTTGATGCTTTAATGGCTTCAGAGGTGCTTCCTGAAGAATATAGAGACCGTGTCAGGTGAGCATCGATATCTCTATCTTATTATTTTATTTTATTTTTAATTTTTTTGGCACAGATGATCGAGAAATTGAATTTTCTACGTGCAGGATATCTTATGCAATGACTGCGATGGAAAAGGAACTGCACCATTTCATTGGCTGTATCATAAGTGTGGCTTCTGTGGTTCGTACAATACCAGAGTAATCAAGGTTGATCGAGATCATAACTGTGCTACATAGTTTCACTTCACAAGGAAATTTCAATGCTTCGATCAATTCATTTTACCTGTATTAAACGGTTGGTGGTACCACGTGGGATTATACATGTAAATTGCGCAAATCATGTGTAACAAAATTTTGTCTTTTTACACGTTGAGTAGATAGTCTTTTACTCCATTTGCTTAATGGTCAAGAGCGCTCTGCATTTACAGTGGTATGAGCATAATAAAATAGGTAAGAGTTCTGCTTCAATTTGCCATGGCTGTGGTTTATCTTCGAGTTTGAACATTTTTGCTATATAATACACTGCAACCACATCTTTGGATCATACAGAGTGGTGGTTTATTTTATTTTTCTCGTCTTTCGAGGCTTGTAAAATAATTATGATGCGGGTCCGAGTTGTACGTGGGTTGGGACTAGGGCCCAAACATCAAAATCCAGTACAACATCATGTCTTGTATAAAGTTCATTACAACAATTTTCCTATCATAAATTAATCGACCAACCTGATTGTCAGGCCCTTAGCTTTTGTATAACAGTTTGCCAAATGTTTCTGAGAATTTACTTTTGAAAATCTTGGAAATGTGGTGAAGTTATTTAATCAGTCAATGAATAGGTATATGTGTGTGTTTTTTTACTTTCTCTAATTTTGCTGTATTTTGGTTTCAATGTTTTGGTTACGCAGTTTAAGGTGTTTCTTTCAATTTATCCTTTTTTGAAGATTTAGAACAATTCCATAAGTTCATTTCAAAATTAATTTCCAGTAAAACATTTTTTTCTTCTGTGATTATGCATGTATGTTAATTACTGTTGCAACAAAAGGAATCCAACGCAGTTAACAATGGTTTCTAAATATTGTGTCGATGCATGACGTTAGGCTGAACCAAATATTAGAGTACTAACACAAAACAGTGAAAGTAACAGCACGCCTACAAATAGTGCACAGTCCTAACTTAAGGTGAAGAAAAACATTTCTTTTTAAACCTTACCCACAAAAAGAAAAAAGGGAAAAAAGAAGAGAGACATATTTTTATCGTACATGAAAATTGAAATAATCAAAAAGCTCCCCGTGTCATAGAAGTAGTTTAGACATGACAGTGGGGCGGAGAATCCTCGTTCCCCGCGGGGATCCGCCCTGAACTGGACGGGGATTTCCCGAAAAGTTTCTACCGTGGGGACCGAAACGAGGATTTTTTTCTCCCCATTGGCAGGGGCGAGGAATACCTGCGGGAACCGAATATTAAATATATAATATAATATTTTAAATATATATAATATATTATAAACATATCCAATTAAATATAATAAAATAACAAAATCTTTAAGTATTTTATTTATTTTTGTATAATGAGTGTTTTAATTAGTTTTTTTTATATAATTTATATATATTTTAAATATTTAGATTTTCTTTTAGTTTTTTCTAAATAAAAAAATCAAAACGGGGGGCGAGGAATCCCCGCTGGGGTGGGAATGAAGGGAATTTTTTCCCCGTTTGTTTCATGGGGATGGACATGGGGACGGGGATTCCCGGCGACCGTGGAAATGGGGATCAGGATCGCTCCCTCGCCCCGCCCCATTGACATCCCTAAAGTAGCTAGCAACCACTAACCAGTTTCTTTTCGGAACGAGATCTCTTATTTTATTTTTCTTATTCTCCTTCATATTCCATATATTTGTTGAATGACACGTGTACAATGATGACATCATTATGTAAGCATTAGTATTTTTGAGCTCGGATAATAATATTAATAATTATTTATTTCCAAAATAATTAATTGATTTGAACAATTGACGCCAGCAAAAACCAAAGGTCATGTATGCTTGTATTTCCAACCCCCTTTTTCCACTTTCCAACTATTCCGAAAAATGGGTTTATGTTTGTTTCAAAAGTTTTTCAGTAGAAATGAAGTCATTTTCAGTTTTCACTTTTTATGGAAAATATTTTGTTGAAAACACAACCAAACAATTTTTCATTCCAATTACGCAAACCTAGGTAAAAATACACTACAATTACGCAAACCTATGTCAAAAATAAATTTGAAAAAACTATAACCAAACATATTCTCATTTTCAAACGTAAATTGAATGACAACAAACCAAACATATTCTCAATTCTCACACAAAACCAATAAAGTTTGAAAATTCATTTTCCAACACTAAACTGAAATTGGACTTGGAAATACATCCATAAGTTTTCTTCATTTTACAAAGAAGAAAAAAGAGAAAAGGAAAATACTCGAAAATCGAAGCCTCTCATTGGTCACCGCTCACACGGGCCTAGCCATTTCTGCCACCACACGATGCTCAGGGCGCCTTGGCCCAGGGGCCGCCTTATCCCACAAGACAACCACATCAAGCTCGCTCGGGCTCATCAGAATGCGGCTCCAAAGATCCACCGGTTTGGGTAGGGATGGCCAATTCCCTTCTTCACCGTCAAGTCCATGACTAGCGACAAGCTCCCCGAACTTAACCGGTAGCTCGCTGAACATCCGGCGGTCATGTACACGTACCCACAAACCACCCGATCAAGCCACATACGGTCATTCACAAAGACAATCCACCAAGTAGTTATAGCGAAAGACACCCCAATGTCACGGGCGTGACATCCTCCCCACCCAAGATGGTGTACGCCCGCACACCCACGGCCTACTCCACCCGAAGTGCATCAACGCGCCCCCTGCGGCAGCCCCACACGTGTGCCCCTCGCACACCAATCGCACTCGGGAGACCGGAGAGAGGATTCTCCCGGATGATCGCCACCCAACATGTTCCGCTCCCGCTACTCCACCACCCTCTTGGTAAGAGCGCTTGGCGCAACCACGGAATACAAATGCGGGACGCTCGATACCACTTGTCACGGGCCTAGCCATTTCTTGGCCACCACACGATGCTCACGGCGCCTTTGGCCCACCCGGGGCGCCTTATCCCACAAGACAACCACATCGGTTTCGCCCTGGGCTCATCAGAATGCGGCTCCAAGATCCGACTGGGATTTGGGAGGATGGCCAATTCCCTTCTTCACCGCAAGTCCATGACGACTAGCGACAAGCCTCCCGAACTTAACCGGGTAGGCTGCTCGAACATCCGAAGGGTCATGTACACGCACTCCACAAACCCGACTGAAGCGTTACACATATCATTCACAAAGACAATCCACCAAAGAAGTTATAAAGCGAAAGACACCCCAATGTCACGGGGCGTGACAGCTCGCTCCCTTCGTTCTCTCCTCTTTTCCCCAATTCGCATATCCGAGGTAATTTCTTCGAAAACCCTAGCTTCCTTTTTGTAATAATTTTTGTCCGGTGTATTTGTGGTGTTCTAAGGTTGTGATTACGTGTGTGGGCAATTTGAATTCGTTTCGAGATAGATCTCAGATACTGGTAGAATTCCATTTTATTTTTTAATTGTCAAACTATTGTTATTTTGGCTGATTTTGCATTCATTCCGATGAACCTTTTGAAGCGATCCGAGGCATTGAATTCCGCTCCTACTCTAGCTCGTTTTTCACAAAGGTATTAAAATTTGTTTGGATTGCATTTTGCTTGCAGATTTGCAGACAAGGGGACTATTTGTACGTGATACTTGAGACACGATATATTTGGAGGAATGTTATTCAGATAGCTAATAAATAAAGGGTTGATTTCGGAGGGGAGGGTGAAGTTTGAGAGAGAAAGAACTTCCAAAAAAGTAAATATAAAAAGGAAAAACAGGTGAATTTGGAGAGGAAGAATGGCGGGTTCAAAATTGGAGGGGCCGTCAGCACCAGTTTTGCGGCGAGATCCATATGAGGTGCTTTCTGTGTCAAGGGATTCTTCTGATCAAGAAATTAAGACTGCTTATAGGAAGCTTGCACTTAAGTAAGTTCTTCCATTTATTGTTTTCTTTATAACTTGAGGTTTTGATTATGGGAATTACATTTCCATAGTAATTTCAGCTGATAAGAGCAAATTATTTTGTTTCTACAAGAAGGCAATGATGGTTTCTGCTTGGGTATTTGTGGCATTATTTTAAGTTACTTAGTGGAATACATTTGGTATTGTAAGGAACCACAGGTCTCAAGCATGAGAAATACGGTTAACAAATATCTTCAACTGTTTTAGCAACATCAGGGTTTCCGGCCTCTTTCCACACAACTATTTTTCCAACACAAACCAACAACAGAAACTTGATGTTTGAGAATTTCCTTTGACTGGTTATGGAAAAATCCTATCAATTTTCAGGTACCATCCGGACAAGAATGCTAACAATCCTGAAGCTTCAGAGCTTTTCAAGGAGGTCGCATATTCATATAGCATTTTGTCTGATCCAGAGAAGAGGAGGCAATACGATAATTCAGGATTTGAGGTACTCCTCTTCTTGCTACTGCAGTTTTTGTTTTGGCCATTTTTTAACTACTTGATTTTGGATGAAAGTATAGCAGCTAATGTTCCTTGTACTTGTAAACTGTTAACTATTAATATGGGCATGAAACAATTATTCAGAAAGTTGCTGTGGTGTGTTGCTTTGTAATTATTGCCTAGGGCCATAGAGAACGTGCCAGAATTACTTGAAAAGAGTACCTTTTGTTTATGTAGAACTGAACGGACTTCTGTTATTCTATTCATTTGCGAAGATATATGATGGAACCAAATTTGTTTGTAGTGGAAGGAAGAATAGTGTGATAATCATGGTTGTGGTCTTCGTACGTAATATGATTTTATGTAAGATTTTTGTTCTTCGTCTATCCTTCTCAATATGGTTAACCATCGGAGAATTAACCTTAATTGATTCTCAACTAATCTTCTATGGTGCTACCAAGTTATTCCTCAGTTGTAGTAATTAGCCAGAATTGTAGCAAAGATGCCTACCTAAGGTGTGATGTATCATGTATGATCATGAAAATTCAATTTGACACACATTGTTCTTAGATTTCCCGGGTTTGATTTGTTCACTTTTCATTTGAATTGCTACTAGGAATATTCAGTTTCCTTTATCTTCACAAAATTTCCTACAGGAGTTCTAGCATTTCCTCTAGTTTCTATGGATGAATTTCCTACTTTTCAATATTTAGAGCAATAATAGTTTCTACTTTAAACTATTTGCAGTTGGAACATTACGAAATAAATATATTTTCATTCATTTCGAGGTTTCAAACCTTAACCTATTTATGTTTATGAAATACGCCAAGAAGTTTCCTGCTAGTTTATGTTAACTGGTGAGCAATCAGAGGAAATCAAACTAATGCATTACTGTACCTTTCATGTGCATTTTTTGGTTGGGGGGGGGGGGCAGAAAAAGAAAATGAGGGCACTAGATTGGGAAAACTGCAATACATGTATGCTGAGAATTTGTATCAAACACGAGCGTGGCAAAAGATGGTTTGTTCCTTTTACCAAGTTGTGTGGCCGTATCAGTTGGTATGAGGATTAATAAGATTTGATTTTTTTTAAATTTTTTCCCCATCAAAATTGAAGTTTTCCTTTTCCATGCGGTCACAGAAACACGCGTGCTTACTATATTTTTTTTTCCCCTTTGTGAAAACCTGGTATGCGTATGTATATATATGAACCCAGGGATGTCAAATCAGATACAAGATATTAACTCTAATCTCATATCTTGCTATTGTTTCAAATTATCTCTCTTTCCAGTAATGTATCTAGGGCTGTCTTTTTAATTGTTTTGACATCTATCATTAATGATAAATAAGGCCCTTGACGCTGAAGGAATGGATATGGAGATTGATTTGTCAAATCTTGGAACTGTCAACACAATGTTTGCAGCTCTATTCAGGTCTTTTTTAATTTAAAAATAGGATTTTGTCATATTTCCGGTTCATATGTGTAAGTTCCTTATTGTATTTTATTCTGATAGCAAATTGGGGGTGCCTATCAAGACTACTATTTCTGCTAATGTTCTCGAAGAGGCTTTAAATGGAACTGTCACAGTTAGACCTCTTCCACTTGGAACTTCAGTCAGCGGAAAGGTACACATTTCCCTTAGCAATTTAAAAGCTTAATCTTCGTGCTGCCCTCATTTTTCTTAATTAATTTAGTTTCCTTTAATGTTAACTCTGTTTATCTAATATTCAAAACAGGTAGAAAAACAGTGCGCTCACTTCTTTGGTGTAACTATCAGTGAAGAACAAGCAGAGTCAGGAATAGTAGTTAGAGTTACTTCAGCTGCCCAAAGCAAATTTAAGGTGTTTGTTTATGTTACCTTTCATTTTTAACCTTGTGTAATGGATATATTTCTTGTATTCAATAACCATTATGTTGTACTTAACTGGAGTTAGCGTCATGGGTCCTCTTCTTCCACTCCCTTATATAAAGGGCCATACAGCCATACTCAAATTTCAGTTAATCTACAAAAGAGTCCAAACCATATCAGTCAACTACTTCTTTTACTTATCCAAAAAAGAAAAAACAATGGAGAAAATAGTTCTTTCACTTTTTATATTTGATGTGCATAATAAACATAGATACATGTGTTCTTTACTAATGGTTCTGTGCTATTTGATTATCAGCTCTTGTATTTTGAACAAGATGCCAATGGGGGATATGGTTTGGCGTTGCAGGTAATTTGATTTTTGTTTCCATAGTTTGTTAATATCTTATTATTTCTTAAGTGTGGCTTGTGTGGTCGTACAATATAAAAGTCCAGGTTGCTCAAATATTGAGATTAATGGTTCATAAGTTTCTTGAGGTTGGCTATGGGAGACTTGAATTTGGTTCCATATTTTTTCAACTTTTTTCAACTTTTATTATCCAACTGGAGTCCTTATCTTTTGAAGCTATGCCAAGAACTTCTTTATCTGAAATTGGTTAAATGACTTCTGACTTGTACCACTGCTAATACAGGAAGACAGTGAGAAGACAAACAAGGCTACATCAGCTGGAATGTACTTCTTGCATTTTCAAGTGTACAGAATGGATTTAACTGTTAATGCGGTGTGTGATTTTTCTTTTTCTTTCAACTGGAGAGGCTTACCGTATAAAATTGTGTTTATTGATAAATGTACTTGTTTGTCGTATAGTTTGCAATGGCCAAGGATGCAGAATCTGCTTTCTTCAAGAGACTGGAAGGCCTTCAACCTTGTGAGGTCTCGGAACTAAAAGCTGGCACTCACATATTCGCCGTTTATGGTTGGAACTGCTTATTTCATGCTTATTGTTTTGGTTTCATTTCTTGGCATATAAATCTGAACACACTGATTGAGCAAAAGAAGCTATGAACTCAACTGAGGGCTGATGCTTGGCTTGGTTCCTGCAGGAGATAATTTCTTCAAACCTGCGACCTATACGATTGAGGCTCTTTGTGCAAAGACATATGAGGATACAACTCATAAGCTTAAGGATATTGAAGCTCAGATCTTGAGGAAGAGAAATGAGCTTCGCCAATTTGAGACAGAATATAGGAAGGTATTCCTCCAAACTAGCGCTGTTTATTATATATTTCATAGTATGACTTGCAGATATATTCCTTACTATACAATGCTTTGTGCCCCCTGTGTGTTCAGGCATTGGCAAGATTCCAAGAAGTCACCAATAGATACAGTCAGGAAAAGCAGTCTGTAAGTTTGCATCCCAACTTCCAAGAATTCTTCATATTTGTTGTTTTTGGTTGTGGGAATGCCCATTAGTAGATGTCAAGTTTTCATCTCGAAATCTTATATTCCTTTTAATCCAGTCACAGTTTCTTAATCCTAGGCATGGAAAATTCAAAGGCATAAAAGAAGAATATCTTTATGATGTAGTAATCTCGTGGATAAATTTTGCATTCTCTTTTTGAGCCAATTCGAAATATATATTTTTGAAATTTCCTTTTCCTTTTACTTTATTTAGACTCTCAACTTTAGTTTCATCTTATGTCAAAGTAGTTTTAAGCTACTTTTTCTGGGTTTGATTACTTGACCCCACTCTTACCTACCTTTATTACGAAAAACCAGCTTTTTTGGAAGACAGATTTAAAGTTGATCACATATAGTACTAGCGTAAAACTCATATTAACAATGAGGATGAGGCAGTTGCTTGGTATGGGCATGACAGAGATGTTTAGGTTTTCATTCCTGGTCGATCCTGATTCCATTCTTGGTTGAATAATGTGTAAAGACCAGCTCAGTGTATTGTGAACTTAGCTATGGTAAGGATTGCCCAAATTGGTTGTATGTCCTTTATGACTTGGCTATGGTAAGGGGTTTCCGAATTGCTAGCACCCAATAAGTGCAGGATGTACCATTTGTTTGTGTCTTTTGCGGTTCCTTGATCTTAGTCCTTGCAGGCATGTCATTGGCCCTCGTTTCTCTGATCTACTTGTCAATTTCTTGTTCTGGCTGATGAACTGGTAAATTCCCAATATTTACCCAAGTCATAAGTCAGAAACCTAGTAGCCTTCCCTTCTACTGTCTGCTTTTTGTGCTTTGTGCCTTTTTGTCAAGCCTTTCTTTTCTTTTTCTTCCAGTTGGGTATAAAGTATAAAAGAGTTACTGACCTCAAATTGCCATGCTTATGTTCAGAGCATAAAAGCCATAGCTCTTTTCTATCAATTAATACAGTCATTTACTATTAATTAATCTGCAATCATTAGTGGGATGCCAATAGAGAAGAAAGACGTGGGGAACCATTTTTCAATTGTCAAAGAGACCAGTGTCTCTCGGTGCTATCTAGTATCTGGTGATCACAATGGGAGGAGTTTCGACCCATAATGAAAAACCTACAAAAGTCCACCAATAAGTTGTTCTAGGCAATCACTTACCTCTTCTCTGGCTTCGAGAGTTTCTTATTTAAACCACAGTCGTATTTATTTTATAGAACTTATCTTCCCCAGAGTGGTATTGATTATTATTGGTTATACCATTAATTATGGTTAACTTGCTGACATATCAACCCTACCTTCGTTCTTGGTGGCTTTGATTCTCATCATTTGTGTTAATCTTGAACAGGTTGATGAGCTGCTAAAAGAGCGAGATAGCATCCACTCTTCTTTTACTGTTGCCAGGTCTGTTGCTTTTCCTAGTGGGAGTGGACATTTTAGCAATGGAAGTAGCAGCAAAATTACAGGTGAAGATTATAAATCTGAGAGCCCAGGGGATGAGGGCAGTACCGATTCAAAGGATAAATCTTCAAAAAAGAAATGGTTCAATCTTAACCTCAAAGGATCCGATAAAAAGTGTCAATGAGTTTTTAAATTGATTCTTGCTTGCAAGTTTTAACGCGTTGTAGTTTCCTGTCTATACAAGGCTCACATCTTATGATGTTGGTTGACGTTATTGGGTATTCTCGTTGTTGTTCGTTATGGTTTGTGATATTATTGCTGTAAAATGTTGGGAAAATGTGGAGGTTTGTGTAATTAGATCTCTATTCTTGGAGCTGTTCAATATTGGAGGTAAGCTGGGATAGTTTCTTGAAAGTAGAAGAAAATCGATAGGAATTTATTTTGATGATGTTGTAACAGTAATTTTGTTTGTAACTCATATGTTTATTTATCAGTTGCATTGGCAGTTGGCACAATAGTGTCAAGAGATTGTGCTTGTGGCATGAGTTAATTATAAATGTCAAAAAGTGAAATAATCCATATTGAGATTCTTCATAGGTCCCCTTCTTTGCTCATGATTTTGGTGAAAAAATGCAATTAGTTCATGTGATTGTTACTTTATGAGAAAGTTACAGAATTAATATCTATATACTTTGTCATTGTAATTCTTTTTTAAAAGAAAATTTGTACTTTGAGAAAGTGTATTTTTCTTTAGCTTAAAACCTTTTGGAGATCAGGACATGTGTTTTTGTTTAATGCTTAGATTATTGGAGACTGACTGGACGCTCAACTATCTTCTATTCTTTTCTCAAAAAAAGATTATTGACCCAAATTTTTAGGATTTGTTGCACTTTATTTATCAATTATCATTCTTATCCGTAAATATGCAGTTCCGATCTTGCATTTCAAAGTGAATTTTGTTTTCTATTTCAAGCATCACCAATACTTGTCTTATATTAATAATACATTATTTAAAATGTGAGATGGAACACAAATTAAAATAGGGCAAAAGCTTGTATGAGACGGCGTCATGGGCATTATCCATGACACGGATCCTACTTGTAATTAAAATTTCAGCCCAAACACAAACCCATAGAAAATACCCATGGTTTTTGTGCTTTGTAAGATTTGGCTCATGAATTTTAGTCCATGAGACTGTCTCACTTAAGACAACCTCTTAAAATAGACGTGTGTAGTAAAAACTCGAGAGCAAGTATAATCGTGTTCATTTTTCAAATGATTACAGGTTGAATTGAATGGATTTAAATTTTGGATCGGCCATATTTAAATTGTGTTTTCCTAAATATAGATGATTAATGGAAATCAGATAGTGGCTGAGTGATTAAGGAAATCAAGAGGTCTGATTCGCATCACATCTCCCGTTCCCAAGATGTGTACTCGAAAAAATATGTGTTGAATTATGCATTCTTGATTAGCTTAAAAACTGATATTTAACAGAAATCAATTAATCATCTTAATTCTGTATATGATTTTTGAGACGAGTAAGCTAAACTACAGATTTCTGTTGTAATCCTCTTATGGTTGATTACTTGTCACTCTCGTCCTTTATCTCTATTATAATATGATAAAACTGAAAAAGAAAAGTGGCATAATGACAAAATTTACAGCAAACTTAGTGATAAGTTAATCAATAATTTAACTTGCACCTATGGGATAACAAATAGACCAGAAAAGACCATCTTAGGTTATCTGTTCTTAGGCGCGAATTAGTAGAATATATACATAGTCCTGTCCAAAAACTTATTGTATTTTGGAGATGACCTAATGTACAAAAACAATTCTTTTAAATTGAAAATACATAAGTATCTTTTGTTGATAACTTCTTGTCTTGACCTTAGTTGAACTTAAGTTTTGGGAATTTTTTTAATCTATATATGTTTAGACAAATTGCATCCCACTTGCAATTTTTTTATGGTCCAAAGTCATTGAGTGCCTCCATAACTTGAAAAACAAATTGTTTATATCTGGTATATAAGAGAAGAATCAACTCTTTTTCAATGACCTAGTCCCTCACATGCATATACATCACCTATATATATAATGCTTAATTAAATTATTTTGTTTGGCCAAGTTGGGTTTGTGAATTTGCTGATTAGCCAATCCATTTATTGAATCTTCCTCATAAACTATGATTAGGCTAGCTACCTATTTCTTGAAATTAAAAAAAAAAAGAAAAAAAAAAAAAGAATTATGCTTATGTGCCATCAGATGACACGTGGCAGAAAAAGTGGGACTTTAATTTGTCAAATATAGTGCTAGAAAAATGACCAGAAGCTGCCCACGTGGCTACAATTGTATTGATGATAATATTTCTTCTGAAATTCTAAACTGCCCAATTAGCTTAATTTAAGGAACATTAAGTTTTAATTAATCCCTTAACATGTGCATGTGTCCCCCAACTAATGTATTTGCAATTAACATGTTATGTGGTGTTTATGTTGCCGTCTAAATGTCCACTTTATGGGCAACCCAAAGAACATTTAATTTGTCTTATTGATTGACCAATTTCAGTCTCTCAATTCACGGGACTTTCTATTAACCTTATTTAATTCTTAAAAAAAAAGCCCAAATGGAGTTCACTATCAAGCTATTAAAAAAATAGTAGACATTCTAGACTGTAATCTAGGCCTAGGCTTCAGGTTATTAGACTACTATTTAAGTACATAATTGTTTAATTATTGACATGTGTATTTATTTAATTTAACTACAAAATGGAGATAGATAGAGTCACTTCACATGACTTAAAGCTAACTCCACCAAAAACCCTAACTTTTTCTTTTATAGTAATTAAAAAAAGAAGTAGGTAGTATCACTTGGAATACATGGAGGGACTTATTTGAGTCACCCCCATATAGCTTGGAATTAATTAATTATTATGCTTTTTGAACATATCCAAAAAAGGGTATCACATCTTGGAAACTAAGTCACATTAAGGGGTATATATATTTATATCTTTTTTGGATCCTTCCAAAGTCATGGCTGTAAAAAGGGAACAAAGATGATTAGAAAGTTAATGGGGGGTTGTATTATGATAGGATCATATATGTCTGAAATATTATTAATCTTGGTTTAATAAGCTTGCATTAACTTTAATTTTGTCTTGATAAACACATCTCAAGTGGGCCATTGTTGCGATTCGGGCAATCTCAAATAATAATTTTTCTGGCTATCACTTCAATCAAAACCTAAGAAAGCATGATTAAGGTCCTTGAAAAAGCATTTTTATAGTATATTGGGTGGTGGAAACCATTAACAACAAGGAAAGGCCCTTGTTATAACTTTATTAATTAAGTACATGATTAGTTGATTAATCAACAAGCTTGAGAAAAAAAGTTGATTGGACAAGCTAAAAGCATCCTATTTCATGTTTTGAAAACGAAAAATAGAGGGATATATGGGTTTGTACTTGTGGCCCATTAATACTACATACTCAATAGTATACATGTATACACATAAATATGTTACCAATTTAATAAGGGTAAAATATGGTATGGGCCGACCTCACAGGGCTCATAGCGTTGTAAGCGTTGGCCGTCATAAGATTGAAAGCATTGGGTTGGTGCGATAAGCGCTTATAGTATTGGCCGACTGATAAGCGCTCACGAAAGCATTGGGCCAACCTATTAAGCCCACAAACATTAGGTTGAAATGATGAAGCCTATCAGGCCAACCTTTTAAGTCCCGAGCACAATTGATTCGTAAAAGGTCCGTAGTAGTGGGCCGATCTGCGTAAGTGCCCAGCTTATTGGGCCGACTTTCTAAGCCCGGACATATGGGTCGAACTAATAACACTTGTTGTATCGGGTCGATCTATTAAACCTCGGATACTTAAAGATGACCGCTATACTTTAAGCGGCATATTTGGTCCGTGCATCCTAAAGGAACCTCGGGGATATGAGGAAAGAGGCCGAGGGGATCACCTCGGCTCAAGGAGTGGGGCTCGCAGGATGCCTTTGAGATTTTGAGGGCTAAAATATTAAAACATGGACCCGACGTCTCTCGGATCGGTTCGGGGATCAAGCCTTAATGGCGTAAAATTAGGTTTTTAGGAGATCCGATCCTAATCTAATGATGACTCGACACCAAATCGTAACGGAATCCTGATTTTACGTAAAACCCTAATCCTAGCTAAGGTATAAAAGGCCCAAGCCCGCATTCATTCTAACCTAATCCCATTTTTTTGTCACATTGCTTTCTCTCTCTTCCAAGTCACTGACTTAAGCATCGGAGAGGGTACGCTGGAGCCCCCCTCCGGCCCCCCTTGTGCAGGTTTCGCGGAGGAGCTCGTCTTGGAAGGTGATCGGCGAGAATAGGTCTTTTTTGGGAGCAACCACAATTATATAGTCAATGTACAACAATCTGAATATTTTAATACATTAATTGAATGTCATATATACAATAATGACGTAAATTCATATACATGACATTTATCTGATGAATTTGGAACATCTAATGAAATACCGTAAAAAAATAGAAGATCTATTAGATTCTTCCTCTCATTGTTAACTTGAACATTATGAAAATACCATATGTAAAGAGGAATCACATGTATCTTCCCTACAAGAATGGAGTGCCCATGTGCTTATCTCTTTTCTCTAACCTTAAACTATGTTGTAGCTACTCTGACAATCTTGTCTTAGGTATACCATGTTTTATTATAAAAAAAATGTCAAAGAATTTTGGTTGGGCCGATTCCTTGTTTCCCATCAACACTTGAGCTTTCTTTAGTTACTTTCTTCAAAAAATACATAACAAAAATGGCTGTAGACTAGGTTCAGGTTAGTTCAGCCACTGTCCTAATTTCATTTGTTAGCAAGAAATCTAGGGTGCAGTGGCCAAGATTTAGGTTACTAGGCTGCGTTGTGACTTTGATAAGATAAATAAATAAATAAGAAGTATTAAAGGAAAGAAGAAGATCTTGGAATTATTCATGCAATTCTTGTTCAGTTACAAGAATGATTGGGGGCATGATATCTTTACTCATTTAGTGCAGATCAATCGTAGGAGTGATTAGTGGAATTAGCAATTAATCAATTTATACACATACCTAGAATAGCTTTCTTTTACTTTTGTATAAAGCTGTGTAGTTGACATTGAAATGAAGTAAGCAATTCTCCATATTTTTATGTCTCTGTTCCTTTATTTTTACATGGTATCAGAGCACCGATACTGGTGACTTGGAACCAAAACACCTTCCGCTACAAACACAACATTATGGGTGAAACAAAAACCACAGAAACATCAACTGATGTTTCAGACCCTCTCATTTTGCATCACTCGGATCACCCGGGGATGGTTCTGGTCTCTAAACCACTTGAAGGATACAATTACGGGCAATGGAGTCGCGCCATGCGTATCAGTCTTAGCGCAAAGAATAAAATTGGATTTGTAAATGGATCCATCAATGCACCTGCACCCACAGATCCAAAATTTCACATCTGGCAACGATGCAATGACATGGTCCTGTCATGGATCCTAAACGCAATACACCCAGATATATCAGGTAGTGTTATATATTCTGAAACAGCAGCTGAAGTTTGGGAAGATCTTAAAGAGAGGTTTGCACAAGGAGATGACTCTAGAATATTTCAAATTCGACAAGAAATTGTCGAACATCGACAAGGACAACAATCTGTGTCCATTTATTACACCAAAATGAAGGCTCTTTGGGATGAATTAGCTTCATATCATGAGCCCCTTTGCTGCAAATGTGGAGGATTAAAAATTCTTGCTGAAAGAGAAGAAAAAGAAAGGGTTATGCAGTTCCTTATGGGACTAAATGAATCCTATGCAACTATCCGTGGATCAATCTTAATGATGAGACCTCTGCCAGACACTCGTAAGACTCATGCTCTTGTGCTCCAGCAAGAACGACAAGCTGATGTTGCTGCCAAACGTGAAACAAATTTCAGTCATCATGCCATGCAATCCTCTCATGCAGTCCAAATGAATCAACCATCTGCAACACATGAAAATGGCCATCTGAAAAAGCAACTCAAGTGTAGCCATTGTGATCGAGAAGGTCACCTTGTAGATCGTTGTTTCTATTTACATGGATTCCCAGTGGGTCACAAATTACACGGGAAAAATGTAAAGCCAAAAGGAAAAAGACCAGCTGCCCACAACATTCAATGTGATGTTGTCGAACCTCCTAAAACACCGAATGCAGGGGGAGCAACATTCACTACTGAGGAATACAATCAACTCATCGCATTGCTAAGGAAAGGAAATGGTAATGATCAAACCTTCACTAATGCTACAGGTATTCTCACGCCCACTTGTAATACTATTCAAAATGGCCAATTTTCGACTTTATATTGGATCGTGGATAGCGGTGCAACAGATCATATATCAAATTCCTCACACAAGCAAAATAAATCTGACACTCATTGTGGCTTTGTTGAGTTGCCTGATGGTGGTAAATCAGAGATTAAATCTATAGGATCCATTAAACTTTCTTCTGATTTGGTTCTTGATGGAGTGCTCCATGTGCCAAAATTTCGTGTAAATTTGTTATCAGTTAGCAAAATTACTCGAGCATTGAGATGCAATGTAATTTTTCATCCCGATTTTTGTGTGTTGCAGGACGTGGTTACGAAGAAGATGATTGGCCTAGGCAAGCAATATAACGGGTTGTACTATCTCAAACCAAGCCAAAATCCACATCTTGCTAATAACGTCAACCGTGCTTCGAATCTTTGGCATCAACGACTAGGACACCCTTCATCTGCTCCTCTTCAAAAATTATCCAAAAATAGTTCAGAAATACTTTATGAATCTCAGCATGTATGCGATGTTTGTCCGTTAGCCAAACAAACACGTTTGCCATTTACTCAAAGTTCTATTTCATCTATTGCACCTTTTGATTTAATCCATTGTGATATTTGGGGACCACATAGAGTTAATTCTCATAATGGCGCAAAATATTTTTTGACAATCGTGGATGATTTTTCTCGCTTTACTTGGGTTCATCTCATGAGTTTTAAATCTGAAACACAATCTTTATTGAAGTCCTTTTATACTTGGGTCAAAACTCAATTTAATTGTGAGATTAAAGCTCTTCGATCTGATAATGGGAATGAATTCATATCCATGCGTTCTTTTTTTGATGACCATGGAATTCTTTTTCAGCACTCTTGCAGTAGAGCGAAAACACCGTCATCTCTTAAATGTGGGTCGTGCACTTCGATTTCAAGCGAACATACCTTTAAAATTCTGGGGAGAAAGCATACAAACAGCATGTTACTTAATCAATCGAATACCTACTCCTTTATTGTCGCAAAAATCACCTTATGAAGTCTTACACAAAAAGCCACCCATCTATTCACATATTCGAGTTTTTGGTTGTTTGTGCTATGCAACTAATCTCACACCGATCCACAAATTTGACGTACGTGCTCGACGGTGTGTATTTTTTGGCTATCCTCTTGGTCAAAAAGGATATCGAGTATACGACTTAGACACAAAGAAATTTCTCACTTCTCGAGATGTCGTTTTCCATGAACATATATTTCCCTTTTCTACATCCCCACAAGAGGAACAATCTGATGACCCAGTTTTACCTATACCAGTTGATGGGTATGAGTCATATTTTCCTATTAATAATCTACAAACACCAACTCACTCACCTGTTCTACCACCAAATCATAGCCATCCTTCAAGTTCAGATACAATCACATCTAATGAGCACCCTCAAAATGATTCCCCATTTACTATAGAAACCTCTCATGATACAGAAAACACACATACTCTGTCCCAAAATCAGGTGGTTCCTCTCCGCCGCTCCACTCGACCTACAAGGACTCCAACTCATCTCCAAGACTACCATGTCAATCATGCTATATTGCTTGCTCAAGGATCAAACTCTTCTCACACGTCTGGAACAAAATATCCACTCAATCGGTATATTTCTTACTCTAACATCTCTCATGCTCATCAAAAATTTGTGCACAATATCTCTCACTTGGTTGAACCAACATCTTATGAGCAAGCTAGTCAAGATCCAAAGTGGGTTGAGGCAATGCAAGCAGAACTTCAAGCTCTTGAAGAAAATAACACATGGACATTGGTTCCTCTTCCTCCTAATCAAAGAGCCATTGGATGCAAATGGGTTTTTAAAATTAAATATCTCTCAGATGGTACCGTTGAACGTTATAAGGCACGACTTGTTGCAAAAGGATTCACACAACGGGAAGGGATAGACTACACTGAAACCTTCGCTCCAGTTGCAAAATTGACTACTGTACGTTGTCTTTTAGCCATAGCATCTGTCCGTGATTGGAGTCTCCATCAAATGGATGTCCAAAATGCTTTTCTTCATGGAGAACTTTCTGAAGAAGTTTATATGCAACCCCCACTCGGTTCTCGTCGACAGGGGGAGCAACTTGTATGTCGACTCAATAAATCATTATACGGGTTGAAACAAGCTTCACGAAGTTGGTTTTGCAAATTCTCATCATCACTTCAGAATATTGGTTTTAAGCAGTCAAGGGCAGATTATTCTTTGTTCACAAAAGTTCGTGATAACTCATTCACTGCTATATTACTTTATGTTGACGACATGATTATCACGGGGAATGATGCATCGATGATTAATGATTTGAAGAAGTTTCTTAACAGTCAATTTCGGATTAAAGATCTAGGCCCCTTGAAGTTCTTTCTTGGGGTTGAAGTTGCACGGTCTAAAACTGGAATTACTATTTGTCAACGGAAATATTCCTTAGACATTATAGAAGAAACTGGTTTACTTGGTGCAAAACCTGCCAATTTTCCAATGGAGCAAAATGTGAAGTTAAGTCCAAATGAAGGAGATATCCTCAAAGATCCAACTTATTATCGCAAGATAGTTGGAAAATTGATTTATCTCACAATAACAAGGCCAGAAATCACATATGCAGTCTCTATACTTAGTCAATTTATGCAACAACCAAGAAGACCTCATCTTGATGCTGTACATCGTCTTCTTAGATATTTAAAGAAAGCACCGGGGCAAGGGTTGTTTTTTCCATCGCATGGACAATTGAAATTGACTAGCTATTGTGATGCCGATTGGGCTGGATGCCCAAGTACTCGGCGATCAATAACAGGATACTGTGTATTTCTTGGAAAAGCTCTTGTGTCTTGGAAAAGCAAAAAGCAAGCCACTGTCTCGAGATCATCGGCAGAAGCCGAATACATGTCTATGGCAGCTGTCACTTGTGAGCTCACTTGGCTAAGATATCTTCTACGAGATTTGCAAGTCAAACACCATGAACCTGCTAAATTGTTATGTGATAATCAAGCAGCCTTGCATATCGCTGCTAATCCAGTATTCCATGAACGAACAAAACACATTGAGCTGGATTGTCACACGGTGCGTGAGCGTATACAATCTGGAGAAATAGAGACTGCCTATGTCCAAACGGGAAACCAAGTGGCTGATATCTTTACAAAGGCATTGGGGCAAGTCGTTTTTCAATCACATCTGAACAAGTTGGGAGTTCTTGATATTCACATTCCAACTTGAGGGGGAGTATTAAAGGAAAGAAGAAGATCTTGGAATTATTCATGCAATTCTTGTTCAGTTACAAGAATGATTGGGGGCATGATATCTTTACTCATTTAGTGCAGATCAATCGTAGGAGTGATTAGTGGAATTAGCAATTAATCAATTTATACACATACCTAGAATAGCTTTCTTTTACTTTTGTATAAAGCTGTGTAGTTGACATTGAAATGAAGTAAGCAATTCTCCATATTTTTATGTCTCTGTTCCTTTATTTTTACAAGAAGTGTGGTATTTTTATTTTTTAAATGAATTATCCACATTACTTGCACATTTATTTGATATTTCTTATTCCTTTTTATTTTTCTTTTTCTTTCTTTAAAATTTTAATTAACTTTTCATCAAACGAAAGCTTCTCAATCAATTTTAACACGTCTTGAATTGAAGTACCAAAAATCACAAAGTGCACCTACATATAAATGATTTCTGAAGGTTCACGAAACTTAATTTTAAGACAAATCCACGATAATTATTATATTAGTTTCTCTAATTTGTTGTATAAGTACCAAACTTATTAGGGTTCTGTAGAATATTTAGCTATTAGGCTGGGGATTATCATTTGACCCGCCAAATTTCCCTTCAACCAACAGATGAAGAAATTGTACACGATTTAATTTTCTGCAATTTTTGCATAATGTGTAAAAAAATTTGAGCTAGCCAATTCTTGCAAGTCTAAACAAACTTCCAAAATTATGTAATAATATATATACTTAGGTTAAATTTAGAAGGTTACTTCAATTTTGCATTTTGCTAATGTCTAACCAACTTCTTGAGCCCCTTACAAAAAAGTTATAGGCTCCTAAATTAATAATCAAGGAATCCATGTTTCCAGTATCCAAAATGAATATATATAGGTTTAATAACATTTTTCTATAATGATATTTCAATTAACTAGTAGTTTTGCAGAGCGTGATTCGATGAATGATGAAAATAATATATATATATCTAATTATCTTCTATAATTTAAAGATTAGCATTAAAAATTTAGTCCAATAAACATAATCTACTTTAGAATGACTTGCGAAATTAAGTAAATGGTTTTGGAATTTAGCTTGAAAAAGCTTAGATAAAAATTCCAATAGATCTTGGACACCTAATTCTAAAAAGTTCCATCAAGACATCCTAACTTTTTGAAGTTAAAGGCTATGTTCTAGCACCAAAACTCTCCATAATACACCGAAAACCATTTTAATTGGTCAAGATGACTTTAATCATCATGATTAAGGAAAACCATTTTGGAATTTCAAATATATATAAAAAATTGAATTATATAGCTAGCCCTATCACACATCCACCAATTACAAGTATTTATATTATAATAAATTAATGAACATAGGAATCCAACGGTCGAAAAGAGCAGTAACTTTAACCCTAAGATTGTTAAATCATGCATGGGCCATCAAGTATTCTTAATTACAAGAATACAAAATTAAATGTTGACTAAGTTAGAGATGGTATGAAATTGAACATAATTAAAAGAGGAGGCATGGTGGGTCATGCTTGGAGTTGTGGTGATCAAGGATTTGGAACCCCTAATAGCTCTTTTATTTTATTTTTTTTATTTTTTTTATAACTCAGTTTCCAAGATTACGCATGACTATGTCTGAGGACAACAATTCCGGCACCTCATTGCTGCCGCTAAGGTAAACCACGGGATATGCACGCATTGGCCAGTGGCCAGTGCGTTCTGATGGGGTCTGACGTTACAATCAGATCCTGCTAAATAAAGAGAACAATTATGTTCGACCCCCCAATTTAATAATAACGATCTCTCCCCAAATCGAACGTCCACACGGATACTATTCAGTATGAGTTCCCACCAAATCTTCACCAGTTCACATATGCCCCGAGAAACAATTTGATGGAGTAGAGATTTGAAGTTTTGAACCTCTGACCTCCACCCCACAATTGCTTGTGGTGGCCAGGTGGGCTAAGCTCATGGTTCCTATTAGCTTTTTCACTTTTATATATTATATATATACACATATGTTGTTTGTTTGAAAAAAGTTTGTACATACAATATTTCGATCACTACAAAAAAAAAATCCATATTCGTAGAATTTACAGATAGAAATAATTTTGTCACTGAATTTTATAATTATGTACAAAATTACAACAAAATAAAAATGATTGTACTTATTATTTTCCCCTAAACTATATCGACCAATCATCAATAATTTTTAAAATTACCGATAAAAATATTGTACGTATTTACCAACAGTTTTAGATTTATTGGTAAATATTACCTACAACAATTGTACATATATTTTACAGTTATCTTAATACTTATTTATAGGTAAAATAATTTTTTCTTGTAGTGAATTGTATCATCAAAATTAGATTAATTATTATTTTAATTTCTTAAATAAAACAATAAAATTTACGTATATATGTGTATAATAAATAGTACACAAAGTAACACATTTTCATAAACTAATCCCATTTTTTTACAAGTCAAAGTATCCCCACATCAGCTAGGGCACAAACTGATAGACCCTCAAGGCCAAGGCCCTAATACCACCACAAAAGCTAGCTCATGAGTGGAGGTTTGACCCCAACTAATTTAAGTACCAATCCACAATTGCTTGTGGATTCGATGTGGGATCGTATCATTGTCGTCTCCTTGACAAGTCGGACGTCCGCGGATGGCTCTCACTCCGGACTCTTCGCGGCACCAGGTAGCCCTTTTCCCCTTGGACGGCTTCACTCTGGACCTTATCAAGCACCATGTAGCCCTTTTCCGCAACGCACCGGCTCTCAATGAAAGCACCAATGATAGGCCCTCAAGGCCAATGCCTTAACTCCACCACAAAAGCTAGCTCATGAGTGGAGGTTTGACCCCAACTTTAAGTACCAATCTACAATTGCTTGTGGATCCGATATAGGATCGTATCACAAACCATACACTCTTTGTGGACATTCATCCTTTCCAGGAATAGTCCTAGTCTCCGGATCAAGAACACACCCCAACCCCTCTTTGTGTTAATTTTCTATAATTTTCTAATTTTATTTCTCCGTGTCTCTCTCATGATGTAGTTAGTAAGATTCGGGCAGATCTTTGAGATGGAAAGCAAAGGTTAAACAATATATAGATTTCAACGTCAATCACGCAAACATCCTAAACAATAATTCATCATCTCATCACCACGTAATGGTATATTGTGGGCTCATCTAAGTTGTAATAACACCTGATCAATATGACATTCCAAAAACTTCTAAATACTATATTTATACATTAATACATACACATTATGTATGCTGTATGCAGTATGCGTGTCTTGTTAATTTACAAACCTACCCTTTTTGGTATATATACGTGATAAACCATAAAGTGATTTTACCACTTTACCCTTAAAGAAAACCCAAAACTGGCTAAATTCGCTAGGATCCGCGGACTGCTCATCCGGGTCGGGGCTAACCCGACCCGAACCGCGACCGAACCTATGAACGCCATTGATTCTCGACAGGACTCCCGATGATGCCACGTGTAAAGTAAAGTAAGCACTAATCGAGATTACTATAAATAGCCCAGTAAATATTTAGAAGGTTAATCTTTTCACTGTTTATTTTAACCGCTTCGCTACTTTTACTTTATTTACCTCACGACCCGATCTGACTTAAGCATCGGAGGGCCTTAGCCGGGAGCCATCCCCTAGCCTAACGTGTGTTCGTGTCTCGGTCACCCACATATACAAACCCGAAGCTCGACCCGAGGTCCGACCAAAGGAGAGCCTTCAGGTACCGATTTTATTTGGTTAAATCAATACGGAACTCACAATTTAATTATCGTATCATTTATTTCTTTGTCAAGTTACCATTTTTTCTGATAATTGATAAGCATAAAATTACCTAGGATTAAGCTATAGATAAATAATAAGTAATAACATATGTAAGTATTGAGACCAGATTTTTCTGTTTCACATTTCTATTTCACTCGGGAGCGAGCTAGACATTTAATTTTAGGGGCTAAATCAAATAAAATAAATATTTAGACACCAAAAATAAATTTTTAAAAATAAAATATATATGAAATAATAGAGTTTTTGGAAAGTTTGAGGGGGCTAAAGCGCCCCCATAGAGATGACAATTTAGGCCCTGACCCATCGTGTTTGGGTTGCCCCGCCCCACCCTCGTGAACTGCGGGAGTGGGGTGGACATGGGTTTCACTTGATCCGCAGTATTCGCTCTCTGTCCTCCATGCCTAATATTTTTATTTTCTAAAATCTATTTAATATATATTTTACATATATAATATATATGGTAATGTAATTCTTATGTACTTAATATTATATCTAACATGTTTTCAAAAAAAAAAATATTATATCTAACATATTTATACATTGACAATGATATTTTTATAGATATTATGCATTAATAAAACAAAATACAAGATAAAAAACTTATAAATATATTACAAGTGTGTAAAAGTTTAATTTTCTAGGTTTTTGTTCATATTTAACTTGTTTGAATTATTGCGTATTTTATGATATACTAATATTTTTACATGGGCCTACCATCTTGCATCGTGATCGCCCGCTTACCCTCGACGGGTCGACCACCCCACCCCACCCCATGGGATGAACGGGACGGGCATGGGTCTTCAAGTACTCGTCTTGCCCCATTGTCATCCCTAAGGGCGTCTCCAGCAGTACACCAGAATGGAGTTGGGCGTCGCTTTTTCCTCTCCAACAATGCGCTATTTTCATGCGCCAATTTGGAGTTACTACAGTGTAGAAACTTATGCAAACTATTGGAGATGGAGTGTAGGTTTTGCACTAAAGTGGTGCAAACTACTGGAGATGGTCTAAGCCCACACAAATTCCGACTAGCAAATGCCTCTGATTCCACTTTGTTGGATGAATAACATATGTCTTTGAGATAAACATATGTCATTGATTGTTTCAGTGTTTTACATTTTACACATTTCATTCATATGGATGAGAAAAACAAATAGGAAAATGGAACAAAAAGTCTAAATTCATAACATATTATATATGGGTAAGTCTCCTATCATAACTACTAACACCATAACAACCACTAGCCCCATTGACCCACACAACCACTAACACCATAACAACCACATCCGTTGGCCGCATCTTATATACATTTTAAGAGGGTTATTAATACTTTTTGGGAGAACTACTAATACTTTTCAGGAAAATAAACTAATATTTTTAGGGACTATTAAAAAAACTGTTCAATGGGATTACTAATACTTTTCAGCGGACTACTGATACTTTTTGAGAGGATTATTAATACTTTTCAGAGGAAAATCAAATATTTTTTAAGGGGGGCTACTATATATATTTTTCAGGATGACAATTGATACTCTTGGGGGGGAAACTAACACTTTTATTGGGAACTACTAATACTTTTTATGAGAAAAAATAGAACTTATCAGGAGAAATGTAAAATATCTTTAATTGAAAAATATGATATTTTTCAATAAGACTACTAATACGTTTTAGTAAGAATACTAGTACTTTTAACGGAAAAAATTAATACTTTTCATGAGTATTCTTTGAAAAATTGTTCAAGGGATTCTTGATAGTTTTTAGGAAACAGTAAAACTTTTAACAGTGACTAGTCATTGCCTAATATTATAAAAATGACACCGGTCCAGTGATACATGCCACCATGCACCCCCAAAATATTGCAAAAATGTCATCGCGTTAAAATCACAAAAATGCCACCACCTCTTCAGAATTACAAAAATGCCACCACCTATTGTATTTGGGTCGATTTGGGATCCGTCTAATGGATTTGAACCCATTAGACCGTTTGATAGAAGTTTTTGTCATTATATATATGGTTCAAATGATGTATGTAGGGGTGACTACGGTTCCAAAATCGCCGGTTCCGGTTCCAAAATCGCCGGTTCTGGTTCCTCATTTTGGAGGAACCGGAACCTGAACCGTTTACTCACAGTTCCGGTTTAGAACCAGAACCGACGATTCCGGTCCGGTTCTGAACTCGGTTCCTCCATGGTTCTGGTTCCAGTTAAAAGCGGAACTGTTTATTTATCTTTTGATAATTTTTTGAATTTTTAAAAATAATTTATCAATTTCAGTTATTAAAAAAAGAAAAAGAAAGAAAAAGACTTGGTGTTAATAATCAATTAAGTTTTATACTTAATATTAATAATAACATTAAACTATTTATATATACTATTAGAGTACATCAAAATCAAATTTCACGTAGTTCGCTTATAACATTTGGTCTAAAATATGTCTTATGTAGTTATTAATATAAAACATCATAATAAACATTTAAATTTTTTTTAGCATATGTTTACCAAAAAAAATTGTTGGTTTTAACCTTAAAAAACGGTTCTATCACGGTTCCACCGACGGTTAAAACAGCCGGTTCCACGGTTTTTGAGACCAAGGAACCGGCCTACACGGTTCCGGTTCCAATTTTGGAACCGTTGACCACAATTCCGGTTCCGGTTTGGAACTCAGTTTCGGTTCCATTTGTCCACCCTAGATGTATGTATGGATATATGAGATATATAAAAATATATTTGCTCATACACAAAACTCTTTTACTTTTGTAAATCTCGTCTGAAATTTCGTGACAAATTAAATTAAATATTTCAATATAGTACAGAGGAGATATATACATATATATATGGGTAAATCTAAATGGCCATATTATGGATGGCCATAAAGGACATTTTAGTCATTTCTATTATTAATGAGGAGGGTGCTATAGGAATTTAATATTTTGTTTGACTACATTACCCTTTCCATCCTTAGTCCTAGTCACCCACTAATTCGAATTTGAAATTAAGTTTCACTTGCTTCAAGTTTTAAGATTTCACTCTCTTCCAGTAATTAATCTTTTAGGGTATGTTTGTTTAGTGATTGGGAGTGATTGGAGGAGTTTCGGGAAGTGATTGGGGAAAGGGAGTTTGATCTTGTAAGTCCAAGCGGCTACGATAATCTAGAGGGGGTGAATAGATTATCTCCATCTTTTCGATTTCGCCCTCTTTTTCGAACCGAATGCTCAAAGACAATAATAAAGGTGCGGAATGTAAACAACACACACGTCGATTTAAAGAGGTTCAACCCACCTAGGGCCTAATCCTCTACCACCCCAAAGATATCAGGGATGGATTTCAAAAAGAAAAAGAATTTTATTAATTACCAAAATTAATACAAATTCAACTTACAACACCTTGAAGAGCACCACACTCTTCTTCAACAACACCTTTGGAGATTACCACAATCTCCCTTTGAAGATTACCACAATCTTCCGTCTTGAAGAGCACCGAACTCTCCAACACCACCTTTGGAGATTACCACAATCTCCCTTTGAAGATTACCACAATCTTCCTTCAACGGCACCTTTGAAGATCACCACAATCTTCAATCTTGAAGAATACCAAATTCTTCAACACCTCAAGAGCACCACACTCTTGAAATACCTATCACCTAGATCACCCAAGTGTATTCTTACCACAAGAATACTCACAAGGATATCTTGTGTTTGGTTGATGAATTACAATCAAGATTACACTTTGAAAAATATTACAACTCAAAAGTGCAAGTGTAATCAAGAATGAAAGCCTAGACCTCAAGATGTGAAAGTGATAGTACTTAGGCTATTACAACAAGAATGTTGAAATGAATAACAAAGATTATGTGCTTGTGATATCTCTTGTTGTTTGTATCAAGTCTTGTGTTTGATCCCTCAAGCTTTCATCTATTTATAGGAGAGCCTTCAAATTTGAATTCCAACATAGGCTCCTCCAAAGGCTCCTCCAACATAGGCTCCTTCATGGGCTCCTCCATGTTTTCTTTTGTCTACAAATAAGACAAAGAGATTAAAATAAATATGGTTGTCTCATAAGGATACAAAAATCGATTATAGAACAATCCCACATTTTAAGGAAGAATGGTCTGCACGCGACAACGGTTATATTTTTTTGTCAAACTAAAGAGGCGACGGCCGCACGTAAATAGAGTTTGAAACATATAAAGCACCAAATTAACACAGGCACGGTCGAAGTGCACCTCGGCCGGTCGAGCCTATGTGCAACCGGTTGCATCTGAACAATTTTGAGAGTTCTCAAGTTTCGCATTTCACGAAACTTGTTCCTGTGTACCGGTCGCCGCCCGGTCGACCGGTCGACCTCCTCAATGACAAGTTGTCCGATTTTTATCAAAAATAAACCTCAAGAAATACTCCGAAAAATTCGTAAAAACATTTTAAACCGATCGGGAGTATTTAGGACAACATTAGAAATATAGTTTTGAAGAAATAAAACATTTACACACAAAGTGTTGTCCGATATAAATTCCAATAAATACTCCGAAAAATAGTAGAAACATTTTAGATCAATTGGGAGTATTAGGACAACATAGTTTCAATGTAAAAACCCATTGACTTAAAAACATTAAATGAATTGTCCAATTTTGTATCGAAAATAAACTTGAGGAAATACTCCGAAAAATATTAAAACCCTTTTAAAACATTTAGGAGTATTTGGACAACCTTTAAAAACATTGTTTTGGTGTAAAATCAAAATCATCAAAATCATGATAAAACCATTTATCAAACAATCTCCCCCTTTTTGATGATTACAAACCAAAACAATTTTAACGAGGTCGATTTTGAAAACAAAAAAATTTTACCGGTTAAAGAGAACTATCCGTTGTGAGCGACAACATTCCATGCAATAAAAACACAAGGATGGGAGTAGAGATATTCAAACACATATAGAAAATTCTCCCCCTATCAACATGCACAACAAGAGTTATAAAGAAGCAACTAAATCAAAAGCTAAAAGCTTAGCTTTTCAATATTGAGCTTAAGTATCAAAACTTAAAAGCTCCCCCTGCCAAAGAGACATCGTTAGAAACATATATAGGTCCATACTACAACTAATGGACTAAGAAACATATACAACCACAATATACCAAGAGTGGACAAAATATGATCCACAACATATGACTTTCAATAACCGAAAGCTCCCCCTGCCAAAGAGACATCGTTAGAAACATATATAGGTCCATACTACAACTAATGAACTAAGAAACATATACAACCACAATATACCAAGAGTGGACAAAATATGATCCACAACATATGACTTTCAATAACCGCAACTTATAGCTTCTTTTCGTTAAGCTTTTCTTAGCTTCTTTGAGCTAAAGAGATTATAACCTATTTCTCCCCCTTTGTAATCATCAAAAAGAATGTTAGCAAGATAAATACATCATATATTCATATCAAAGTGCGCAACTAAACAGATGTATCGAGCTATTTGAACATTGAAGCTTATAGACCAAATAGGAGGAAAAAGTCGAATCATACGACTTGTAGAGGTTTATGAAAACTTATTTGATAAGCAAAACATGATCTCCATAAATATATAAGCCTTTTGAAAACGAGAGAATCATGTAGGTGATGAATTTTTCATTGAAACGTTTTATCGAACACTTGGCGGGCGTAAAAATTGAAAGAGATATATATAGCCCTTGTAAATGAAATCAAGCCAAGTTTTCATCACCAAATGCAATATAACATATATCATTCATCAACAATCAATAAGCTCATCACAAATATATATGAATTGCATCAAGAAAATACATATAAGCCACAAACTCAGGTTCAACCCAATTGAGCTAACAATAGTGAAATTCTTACCATTCAATTGGTAAAGTCGAGCAATGATGATGATAACCGAGCTAGATAATCCCCAAAATATAAAATGTATGCAATAAAACAAATTTTGAGTGAAATTTGTGTGCAATTCATGCGAAGGGACGAAAAATGGACAAAATAAGCCAAAATGGCGAAGTCCGGAAAAGAACTATTTTTAGCCAAAAAATCATCCGGGCGACGGTCGGGCATGGGCGACGGTCGTCGGCGGGGCGGCGTCGGGTCGGCCTTGCCCCGATCACCAGTGGTTCTTTTCTGTTTTGAAAATCCGAAATTTGATCCAAAATCCGATTTTCGCCCCTAAGTTTTAAAACGTGCAAAATGCAAACGTAGACCTCATTCAATATACATTATGTCATAATCAAGCTCGAAATGAGGTAAAATACTCGGCGGTTAACGATCAAAAAGTCCGCGAGTTATCCTTGAGACTAATTAAACACATCTCAAGTTTTTGTTAAAAATCACAATCCCTTAAAAATATATCGAATCTCAATATGTTTAGTTCGATTATGACGAACCAAATTTTGAATACGAATAACCGTATAATAGATACCAAACTTGTTATCCCAAAAAAAAATAAGAACGTTTTAAATCTTTGGATACAACAAGTCATAAGAAGAAGTGCCTTTCAAATATTTGAAAATTTCTTTTAATGGCACTTTAATGAGATTTGTTGGGATAGTTTTTGAAGTTGAGCATATAGACATAAGGTATATGGAATGTCGAGTCTATAGGAATAATACAAGAAGACATACCTCGAATTTGTTTGTCAACCGACATGCCTTTCTCAACCTTTGTCATCTCTTCATTGATAGCCATAGAGGTTGGAATGATTCTTCCTTCTTCAATGCCTAACTCCTTCAAGAGTTCTTTTGAAATGTAACCATCTACTTGGCATTGAATGATTTGAAGTCCAAGCAAGAAATCATGCTCATTTCAAGTACACCTTGCATCAACTTAGAGAACCATATCTTGCACAAATATTCATTAGTAGCACCAAAAATATTCTCATAAATATGCACAAGTTTAAACAAATATTGCCCTTTTTCACAAATAAAAGAGTAGTATCAACTTTACCTTTTGTAAAATCATTTAGCAAAAATAGCTAAGTCTATCATACCATACGGGGTACTTGTTTTAAACCATATAAGGCCTTAAAAACAATCATTTGGCCTGGAAAAATTTTAAACCCCGGAGGTTGTTTTACATAGACTTCTTCTTGAATAAAACCATTTAGAAATTTGGATTTAACATCCATTTGGTAAAACTTGAAATTTTCTTAAAACAAGAATGGGCAAGTAAAATGCAAATAGCTACAAAATGTGCTATGAGTGCAAATGTTACATCAAAATCGATTACCTTCTTCTTGAAAATACCTTCGAGCTACTAACCTCGCCTTAGTTCGACCAATGTTGCCTTGGTCATCGAGTTTGTTCGGAATACCCTTTTTTATCTTCTTCATCACTATCATCATAGGGTATCCAATTGATCTAAGGTGTTCATAATAGAACATTTACATCCAAATATTTGGAGTACTTCATTTCTCATCTACACAACTTAACAAACTCATTAATGGCATCGCTTATATAAGCAAGAAAAAATAGCCCAAGTGTAAAAACATGCCTCAATCACAAAATATCTTGCATAGTAGAAATAGACACTATATATAGAGACCATGAAGCAAGAAACACATACTATGCTTTTAGAATATCATCAAGAGTCTAATAAATCATGCAAGTTCAAATAAGCTTAAGAAAGCTATAAAAGGTCTCTTTTGAAATTTGCAAATCCGATATCATATAGTTGAGACCTTATTTAAAAGAAGTATTTGAACAAGAGTTGACAAAGCAAATATGTGCAATCAAATATCGAATAGTGCCTTTCAAAAAATCTAAAAATCCTCTTAATGGCACTTGTATGAAACACTATGAAAAAACAAGCACATAGGCATATGGCAATACACAAGTAAACGTACCTCGATAATTTATGCCTTTTCTTTGACAAATAATGATGAAAATGACCATTTGTGAAAATATGTAGATCCTACACAATTCTTAAAACAAATCTAGCACAAATCATTTTGTAAATCACTATATTCATTTTTCAATTCATGGTCATAAGAAGTAGAGGGTTTAGAACTTACCTCGTTTTCTTCTTCGATGCCCATGAGGCATTGTTCAACTTGTTCATCATGGGAGGTTGTAGAAGGCTTATCCCATGTTGTTGGATTTGATGTTGTATCCATTTGTGAAGTAGATGCTTTTGAGTTGCTCCTTTCATTTGCATATACTTCATAGATGGCTTCTAATTTTTGCCATACTTCATGTGCCGATTGAATACCTACAACATGATCAAATTCCAAAGTGGTAAGTGAACAAAGTAAAATATTAAGAGCTTTACCATTTAAAGAGATGATTTTCTTCTCTTCATCATTGAGCTTTTTGAAGCCTTTTGAGGTGTGTGGTGTATCTTTCATCGGAATGGATTCTCCATTAATGACGGTGTTCCAAATGTCGAACCCGCAACCTTGTAAGTAGCATTCCATTCTTTCTTTCCAAAATATAAAATTTTTGGAATCAAACCGAGGTGGCTTGGTGGTGGAGTGCTTTAGGAAAGGTGAGCTTCGTTCAGAGCCGACGATCGTTTCTCTTCACTCGCGATGTGAAACGAGCTTGCCAAAGAGTTTGGCTTTGATACCACTTGTAAGTCAGCGGCTACGATAATCTAGAGGGGGTGAATAGATTATCTCCATCTTTTCGATTTCGCCCTCTTTTTCGAACCGAATGCTCAAAGACAATAATAAAGGTGCGGAATGTAAACAACACACGTCGATTTAAAGAGGTTCAACCCACCTAGGGCCTAATCCTCTACCACCCCAGTATATCCGGGATGGATTTCAAAAAGAAAAAGAATTTTATTAATTACCAAAATTAATACAAATTCAACTTACAACACCTTGAAGAGCACCACACTCTTCTTCAACAACACCTTTGGAGATTACCACAATCTCCCTTTGAAGATTACCACAATCTTCCGTCTTGAAGAGCACCGAACTCTCCAACACCACCTTTGGAGATTACCACAATCTCCCTTTGAAGATTACCACAATCTTCCTTCAACGGCACCTTTGAAGATCACCACAACCTTCAATCTTGAAGAATACCAAATTCTTCAACACCTCAAGAGCACCACACTCTTGAAATACCTATCACCTAGATCACCCAAATGTATTCTTACCACAAGAATACTCACAAGGATATCTTGTGTTTGGTTGATGAATTACAATCAAGATTACACTTTGAAAAATATTACAACTCAAAAGTGCAAGTGTAATCAAGAATGAAAGCATAGACCTCAAGATGTGAAAGTGATAGTACTTAGGCTATTACAACAAGAATGTTGAAATGAATAACAAAGATTATGTGCTTGTGATATCTCTTGTTGTTTGTATCAAGTCTTGTGTTTGATCCCTCAAGCTTTCATCTATTTATAGGAGAGCCTTCAAATTTGAATTCCAACATAGGCTCCTCCAACATAGGCTCCTTCATGGGCTCCTCCATGTTTTCTTTTGTCTACAAATAAGACAAAGAGATTAAAATAAATATGGTTGTCTCATAAGGATACAAAAATCAGATTATAGAACAATCCCACATTTTAAGGAAGAATGGTCTCACGACAACGGTTATATTTTTTTGTCAAACTAAAAGGATGAATTTGGTCACTTTATTTAAATAGAGTTTGAAACATATAGCACCAAATTAACACAGGGCGACCGGTCGAAGTGCACCTCGACCGGTCGAGCCTATGTGCAACCGGTTGCACTGAACAATTTTGAGAGTTCTCAAGTTTCTGTTTCACGAAACTTGTTCCTGTGTCTTGGTCGCTCGCCGGCCGACCGGTCGACCTCCTCAATGACAAGTTGTCCGATTTTTATCAAAAATAAACCTCAAGAAATACTCGAAAAATTCGTAAAAACATTTTAAACCGATCGGGAGTATTTAGGACAACATTAGAAATATAGTTTTGAAGAAATAAAACATTTACACACAAAGTGTTGTCCGATATAAATTCCAATAAATACTCCGAAAAATAGTAGAAACATTTTAGATCAATTGGGAGTATTAGGACAACATAGTTTCAATGTAAAAACCGTTGACTTAAAAACATTAAATGAATTGTCCAATTTTGTATCGAAAATAAACTTGAGGAAATACTCAGAAAAATATTAAAAAACCCTTTTAAAACATTTAGGAGTATTTGGACAACCTTTAAAAACATTGTTTTGGTGTAAAATCAAAATCATCAAAATCATGATAAAACCATTTATCAAACTGTGATGTATTGGAAAATGTGTATATTAGTAGAGAAATACATCGAGAAGCGTAATGTATGTTTGGTTGGTGATTGGGGGAAGTGATTGGGAGAAATGGGTGATTGGGGGATGTAAAACAAACATACCCTAAACGACTTTTCCAAGAAAATGGTTTCAGCAATAAATTAGTTAATTAATTCTTCCAAGTAGTGTATATATATAATGTATTCATAAAATAATAAATAGACGAATATATGCATATATATATATATATGATTTTATTCTCTCTACTTAAAAAAACATATATCAAACACTCAAATATATATATATATATACTCATAAGTTATAATGTATGAAATCTGAATTATATAAAGCAATTAATACACTTTATCTTAATCCAAACTAGTCTTTTATATGTACAATGCACGCGCGGTGTATATTTGTAAGACCTTTGTTTTATACTGTTACATGTATATTTTTTTAATAGTTATTGAATTCTATCACCTGTATTTAGGAATGACAACATCTTTGTGGGAAACCATTCCATAGAGATATACCTGGAAGATGGGCCCCGTAGGCCATGTAGGAGAATTCGGCCTATGAGCAAGTCCGCGTAGGAGAAAACGGGTGATTGGACCAAACCTGAACTCCTTTGGGCTGGTTTAATTATTAAGAGCCCATTAGGCAATTAATATTAAATAAACATATAAAAAATGAATTATATATTTAAATAATGAAATACCGTTTTTGTCCTCTACTGTTTGAATTAAAGAAAATCCACTAGCAGGTAACAAATACATGTTATAACATAGGACTACAATCGAACCGAGCTTTTGAGTGTTTGAGTTTGGCTCGTTTATTAATGAGTTGAACTCGAGTCTGAATTTATCGAACATATTGATGGCTCACGAACTTTTTCGAGCTTAATCGAACCTTAACGAGCTTAGAAAATATTAATTAAAAATTAAATTATTCTTCAATTTATTACAAAAAATAAGATTTTTTTATTTAAAATTCATAATATATTTATTAAAACTTATAATTTTATTCAAAAAAAATAAGTTTATTGAAATATTTTTATTTTATCTTAAGTAAAAATATTAAAAAAATTAAAATTAAAATCAAATTATTAATTTAATTTATACGAGTTTACTATCGAGCCTATTCACGAGCTTACTAACGAGTCTGTTCACGAGCTAACAAATTGAATATCTTTAAATTTGAGTTTAGTTTGTTTATTTTAACGAGCCTCACTAAACGAACTCGAATGAGCTTTTATCGAATCGAGCTCCGAATAACTCACGAGCGGCTTGGTTCCTTTGCAACCCTATTATAACAAGTAACATGACTAAAAGTCCGAATTTCATCCATTTAAAAGACTGAATTCAAAGCCAACAAAAAAGGACCAAATTTCCGAGAGGCTCTACTAAGAGGACTAAAAAAACAAATTTTCATAAATATCCAAAATACATGAATATATGAATTGGTGTCCAATAGCCCCGAATGCATTATTAAAGCCCATTACAAATTACAAAATAATAATTAAATATTTATTATATTTTTATTTATTATACTTTTCTTTATTTTATATTTGCAATATGGGTGTCAAACTGGAAAGCGTAAAAAAATGGTTAATTTGATATATTATACTTCAAAAACGGATTAAAAAACAAAAAAAAATTTTTTTTTTGAAAAAAGAAAAAAATAAACACAATAATTAATTTGGAAAGTTGATTTTACATAATTCTATTTTTTATATCATTTTAAAAAGTAATTATATAAAGAAAATTGACTACAAAAAATTATGAAATACCAAATATTTATCACTTCTTATTTTTATATATATATTGTTATTATTTTTTATAGTAACTATAAATGAGTGGGAAAAAATCAATTTACTAGTTCCATCGGGGATCGACCCTAAACGAAACACAATGCTCTATCAGAGCCCAAAATCAAATAATCCAATTTTTTTTTTTCGAATTACGTATTCATTTTGAATTTCACGTAACACGATTAAACTATTGCAAAATAATGTCATCGTTGTAAATAACAATCGCAAGAATTCTAAATATCGAACGAATAATTTATTCAATATTATTAATCGTATAAAGATTACTACAAGAACAAAATACAAGGTATTACACAGTTTATCTTTAATTAGAATCTCAAAATTGCACACAATTCTCAAATTTAAAAAAACAATACTTTTAAGTATTAGATTGATACCAACATTATATAAATTGAAAATAATTATTAATCAAACAACTTACACAAATTTCCACTATTTTCTGTATAACTGTCTTTTTAAGAAACTTTTTAGCTACTAATTATTCATTTTTCACATTTGCATTGGAAAGAATAAAAATTTAGATTGGAGTGATATTAGATAATCAATTTATAACTTTTGGCGCCATGTTGGAGCCCAAATGATTTAAGGACTAGAGAGTAAATTTATTTACATAAACATGATTAATTGTTAAGCATAAATAATCCAACTACTTTTATGGCTGGCCATATTATGGCCATTTAGCACTTCCCTATATATATACCCACACATACACAAATATGTTGTTTAAAAAAACATTCTTGGCCAGTTGGCCTTTCGAAGCCTAACTAGGTCTAAACATTAAAGTAACGTGTAAAGAATATTTATGGGGAAAGATAGAAAGGAGAGTCAGATGAAGTATGTTAATGAGGGAGCATTTTTTGTAACAGAGCGAGTCAGTCAGGTAACAGAGAAATGGGCTTCACGATACCTCATTGGGGCTCGTTCCACTATATATCTCCATAAATATTTAATACTACTATAGTAACTACACCAAAAATTATATAAAGGATCAATGCATTAAACATTTTATTTATGCAAAATTTAATTTTTGGAGCCTTTAAACACGCCAGTTTTCTAGGGAACAAAATAATTGTTACCTTTGTTGGATCCCTATTTGAGTCGGAACCCGTTTTAAAAAAAATATTTTTGGATAAAAATTAATACTTTGTGCGAACATACTAGCTGATTATTGTGTTCAGACAAATTATTATTTTTTACCTTAAAAAATTACTTTTTACGATTAAAAGTATAATTTTTTGTTTCATTGCATGGTGCGGCCGTATCATACGAGACATACTCATTGAGTGGCCAAGTGAAAGTAAAAAGAGAGAGAAAAAAATAAACAAATGAAATAAAAGATTATATTAGCGTCATTCCTACAATATTTATTGATAAGAAGTAGTACATCTACTTCAAATGTAGACCATATTGAATTTTTGATTATATAAAAACAATATATATATATATATATATAGATCGAAGTTAAATAAATGCCTCTTTGCCACTCGATTTCAACAATTTGGTACTCGTATAATTGGTGTAGGACAAGAAATTGAGTGTGAGAGGTAAAAAATGTAATTTCTCCATTTTTTTCTGCATGAAAAGGTCAAAGAAAAGGATGGCATCAATTAAAGTTTAGGTAAATACCTACAAAATTTAACTGCAGTTTGGTTCATGAGATTCCACCCGTATTATTGTGATGTTTAATTAAGCAGTACTTTAGCTCATGTAGACTGTTATTTTTATTACATTATAACATATACAGATTAATTTCACTACTAAAATAATTGACTTTTCAAAGTATATATAGTACTTCATTTTGACAATTAAATATGAACAAACATTATTAAATGTTGGGCATCAATGACTCATTGACACCTTATTACATTTAGCACTGTTTCTACTTTTGAAATCTTGTGGATTACCAAATCTTGTATATTAATTAACCCATTATCCTAATGTTATTCCATGGACTTTCAATCATGCCAACTGTTTGATGCAAAATCATGATGTTGCCCATAATGAAGTGAATATATCTTCCAAGTGTTAACAAGAAAAGAACAAGAAAGAAGCTCACACTGGCTAGCATCTATCAATAATTTTTTTTTCTAACTCAAAACAAGAGGCAAACTCAATCATTTGATAGTTCAACCACCTGCAGCACTCACATGCATCACAGTCTTTCACTCCAATCCCTCAACTCACTACTAACAAAAACAACAAATTATATTGACACTACTTGCCTCCCAAATTCCGCTTTCACATTTTCTATTCCACTATAGCTGACAATGGGCCGGGTCGGGTGGCCCGAACTCATTGTGCTTTTCAAAAAAAAAATCAGGCCGGGTTGGGTCAATCCTATTTTGGTCGACCCGCGTAAATATTTGGCCCAATTCACCCAGGCCATATATATATTTCATGCACAAAAATTTTGGGCCGAGCCAAATAGGCCCGATTTTTTTGGGCCTAAAAAGACACGACCCAGTCTGACCCAAACCTTGGTCCAACTGAGCCGACCCACGGGTCGGACTTGCTTTTGTCACCTCTATATCCTAATTAAGATAAATATATACATTGATTATCCGGGAAAATTTCATAATAAAGTCCAAATTTAAGAAAATATATCACTTCAAGACCTAATTTTTATTTTTTTTTCTAAATTTGGGTCCTCCCTCATATTTTGGATTCTCACTTCAACACCCAAAAATTTGATATTCTCAAATTAAGACCCACTTTTTATCTTTTTTTCTCAAATCGGGCCCTCCCCCAAATTAGGGTTCTCACTTCAGGTTTTTTAAAATTTAACAAAAAAGAGAAGTTAATGTAATCTATCACGCCAGCCACAAAAATTATTTTTTTTTTCTGTTATCATTTTTTCGCTCATTACTTTTTTCCTAATCGGTACTTGTTTTAAACTATAAAATTCAATCAAACTTGGATATCTTATTTTTTTTAGTAACCAAAAAATATTTTACTGCTTTTTTCATTCATAATTTGGATATCTTATTTTTTAGTAACCAATATATATTTTACTACTTTTTTCATCTTGCTAGCTATATACATAAATTTAAAATCTCGGTATCTACACATAAACACAATTGACAATAAATATAGATTATAAAAAAAGAATGAGCGAGAAAAAACAAAAAGAGGAACGAATATAATTTTTGTAGTTGACGTGATATATTACACTAACATTTCTCTTTTTGTTAAATTCTGAAACCTGAAGTGAGAACCCAAAATTTGGGGGAGTGCCCGATTTGAGAAAAATATAAAAATTGGGTCTTGATTTGAGAATGTTGAAGTTTCGGGTCTTGAAGTGAGAACCCCAAATTTGAGGGAGGGCCCAATTTGAGAAAAAATAAAAAATGGATCTTGATTTGAGAATTTTGAAACTTTGGATCTTGAAGTGATAGATTTCCATAAATATCTATTATCAAACTCTTCCTTGATTATCCTAATATATTTACATTTGTCATTTTATCTAAATAATGGAATAGAAAAAACATTATAGAGGATCTAAACTAGGTGTAGAAGTGATTGCATGTGGATAAGGGAGTGAAAGTAATCTACGATGCGAATTAATAATCGACCTAAAATTCTTTGAGAGAAATATTGACACGATCATATACAATGCTACTAATTTGTTTTAAAACATATAATTATCTTATATTTTACTTAAATTTTTATGTAATTTGAACATAGCCCGAAATTGAACAAAATCCGACAACCCGAATTACCACCATTCGATAAAAAAAATCATCTTTGCAACAAGAATGAGGGCAATCTAGTAAATTCACATCATAGTGAAATTTTTGGGAAAATTTGAAGGATATATGATGATCAAAATTCAAAAGACAAGTGCAATCCGATTGGGTCCCCAAGTGTTTCTTGGGTCGTGTTCCCAATTTTACACTTAACTTTCTTCTCCTTGGGATGTCCGCAACCATCTCTCTCTCTCTCACACACACAAAACACACAGTCTTCCCACATAAGATTTATTTGTATAAATACCCCCACACATGCAACAACTCCCTTAAACCCACATCCCACCCATTGCTTTCATCTCAAAATCACACACACAACACACACTAACATATACATACAGACAATTGTATATGTACAGCATGGCTGAGCTCGACTACCAAAATAAACCATGCAACACCAACGGCCGCTTAAAACTCTTCGGTTTCAACATGACCGAAGATCAACAAGACTCCTCGCCGGACCCCACCTCCAAAACGCCATCAGTCTCGCCGGAGCCCGGCGGCGGGTTCACGGCGGCGGACGGCCGTAAATACGAGTGCCAATACTGCTGCCGCGAGTTCGCCAACTCGCAAGCCCTCGGCGGCCACCAAAACGCCCACAAGAAGGAAAGGCAACAGCTCAAGCGGGCCCAAATGCAAGCCAGCCGAAACGCCGCCGTTTCGTTCATGCGCAACCCTATGGTCTCCGCCTTCGCCCCGCCGGCCCACCTCCTCGCCCCCGCCGGATCCGTCGTCGTCCCTGGCGGCGGTGTTTCCCCGTCCCCGTCGTGGGTCTACGTCCCACGCGCCGCGCCGCCCTTCCACGTGTCGCATGGATGCGTGTTTCCTCCTGGGAGGGGTGTAGGGAACATGTCGTACGCTGGCAGTGCAGGAGAGTCCGGCCTCACGAGCGTTGGGCCACAGCAACCCGTTAAGGCCCATAATGGGAGAATGGATGGGCCGCCCTCTTTGAGTAGATTTTCTAGAGGTGATGATGGGCCGGGTTTCGATGATGGGTTTGGGCTGGATCTACATCTTAGCTTAGCTCCAGCCGCGCCGTAAGTCTTTTTATTTAGATAGTATAGAAGACCGTTGTTAATTCATCCCTAAGTCGGATTTTTGTACATTTTTCAGACTTATTTATTTATTTTTTCTTCTCTCAGGGTAAAACGTTTAATTTCTCGGTTATTTGACTATATTTTTGATTTGGAATTTCTGGATTCAACATTGTAAATTATTTAATTAGTCGTAGATGCCTGAAATTACTAGATTATCCCAGAATACATATATGTGGAACAAAGAAAATGCGACTGCTTTATAATACATACCTGAAAAATAGATAAAATTATAAATATAATTCCAGTAATTAATATTCAAATGGATTAGAATAAAGTTAGTAGATTTCATTCAGGTATAAAAATACTTCTGAAAAATTAATTCTAATTTATGTACCTGAAGTTAAGTACTCATTATCAATAGCTTTCATGGTTGCCAATATAATTAAGACACGAATTTTGATTTGAAAGTTAGGAATCTATCTATATATAATTATATATGCGTTTGATCTAAACAAAATTATTAGCTACTTCATTATAGCAAAAACAAAATTCCAAAAAATCCAAAAAATGAAATATTAACTGCCCACAAAGTTGGACTTTTTTTAGTACAATTGTACAAAATAGGGGAGGGAGCACCCCTTCTCGTAGGATCGAATTCGGGTCAGTTACCCTAACAACACAACCATGCGTCATGTGGAATGGCGAGAGGCCGAGAGTTGATCCGTCGATCGACTCGGGACGCGGACCAACACAGATTAAAGCGGCGGCCAAAGCCCGGGCAAAAACAATTGTTTCCGGGATTTCCAAAAAAAATCCTTTTAATTCATGAAAAATACCACTTAAATAGCAAGAAAATACCAAAACAATATTATTTTTGTGGTCACCCTCTATAGCAACCGATCAATTAGAGAAAATCTCGAAGCACAAAGTTGATCCAAAAAACTTGAAGTTTGTCTCTTCTTTTTTTGCCGACTTAAGCATAACCGACATTTATTTATTAGAAAAGAAAAAGAAAAAAGAAGTATATATAGTCAGACTCATTAGCAAAGAAATTATGATGCTACAAATATTTCAAACTTTTCAAGCTTTAATTAGTGCAAGTTGAATTCCCAAACTAAACAAAACTATCACATTTCGTTTTCATATTCCGACCAAGTGCAAATCTCTTGATTTGAGCATGGAAATCTTAGCCAACCCATTTATAGTTTTTTGTCTGCTGCCATATTTGCCAATATTTAGGGCTGAAGACTTCATATGATCATAACATATACAGTTAATTCATGTTTTTAGGGTCAAACAGTATATACTAATGGAAATCTAAGGGGCCTATACATTTATAGTATATAGTATATGTACACATTATGACATTAATGCTTTAATTATTGCTAGCTGTCCCAACTCTTGTATCAACATAATACATAGTAAAAGAAAGAGAGACATTAATTTATGAGAAATTTTCAGAAGAGTAACGGCTTGTTTGGTTTTGGTTACATATAAGGCGAAAATCATGTAGGACAAGTTTGATTAGTACTTTAAATAGTATATATAAGACTGCAAAAATGTTTTTAAAGAAGAAAAACTGACACTTAGCGGATAATTGAAAGACAAGTAGTTTTCTAAAAAATGAATAAAGCTTTATCGCTCTTGCGTGAATTGTAGTTCAACAAATCAAAATAAAGGTCTAAAAAAGTATTTAAAGTAAAATTACTAAACAAATCCGAAATCGCAAAGGAATCAAGTGCCCAATAAACATGAAAACTTAAATGGAACATATACATGCCTAAACGAATGAATTTTGAGTTTGAAATATCCAGTCGTTTTTTTCAAAAATGGATCTTAATAGAAAATCTATCGACGTTCAGGAAAGTTATGTCATTTGCAGTTTTACTAGTTTATTGTTCTTAGTTCATTCCGTTCAATCCATTGCAGCTCAATCCTCATCCTCAATCCTCAATTCATTCCAAGTCCAAAACAAACATGGCCTTAACTTTTTACTCAATGGAAGAAAGGCTTATGTGGCCCGGCTTACTCAAACTCAAAATTTAAGTACAAGTAGCTACTTGAAATTAAAGGTGAGAAAAGAATAGAATTAGTTGGGAACAAACATTAATAGAATAAATGATCACTCATAAAAGTAGGGTTAATGTTTCTAATTACATAGTATATATATTTTTAAAAAAAATGGAGATGTGAGAAACCAATGGGTTGTATGTTTAAGGAAGCTTACGTGGAAGCACGAAAACAAGATAATGCTATTCCAAGAATCAAGCACCTTATAAGTCATAATCTGCTTAAAGCTGGACAACAATTATTATTATTTTTGTTTAAATAGGGGGGAAGAAATAGTCAAAATGGCAACTTCTTTTCGGTGCAAAGTGAGGCTTAAAAATTGTTAAATATATGTCTCAAGTCGGTGCTTTAATTTTGCATGCCTCTTCATGTTAGCTTTGGACTTCAACTATTGGAAATTAAGTCAGTGCTTTCATACATCATGTAAAAGAGTAAACCACATTGGTCACATAGAAAGGACTTGGCGGTCGACTCGTTCCTTATAAATAATTTTAAATTCAATATATAATTAAGGAATATTTATAAAAGATCCTTTAGGTTCGGGCTAATTATAAAAAAAATCCAGACATTTTAAAAAATTACAATAAAACCGTTGAGATTTGATTTCATCTTATTTTTTTCATGTCTTAAGCAAAAAATAGTGCAAAATCCCCCTTGGATCTTTATAAAAATATTATAACTATACCCTTAAATTGAAGACAAAAGCAAACTTGAGTAGTTTATTTGTAATTTTAAAACATCTCTTCTCTTTTTGGGTAATTAGCCCAAACCTTAGGGGTAATTTTGTAATTATCCATATAACTAATTTTGCTTAATTTTTTGCTTCATTTAAACTATGGAACTATCATTTGATATTACTCAAATCGCACATCTAACTAGAAGTGGCATGCACTTTGTGTCGTGTTGGGTTTACGTGATCATGTCGAGACATAAAATTGATATGTTATTCAGATCATTTTTTTTAATCCTAGCTAGGTCTAATCTATTTAATTATTTGTGTTAGATTTTCAACCCTAACTCAATCTATTCATTATCCATGCTTTTCGGGTCGGCGAAAATGACATTTTTTTTAATTTAGGTATCTCGTCTATTTATGAGTTATAAAGAAATCATTCAAAAATATTACAAAAATTACATAATAACATTATAATCGTGTCATTTCAAGTTAACCATAACCTGGCATTAGAGATGTTAAACGGGCTGGCCCTAGCCCTATAGGGCCAGCCCTAACGGGCTTCAGGATAAACGGTTTTTGGGCTAATCGGGCCACTATTCAACGGCCTAGCATATTGCGAACCTAACCCTAACCCTAGCAGGCTTCGGGCTAAACGGGCCACTATCGGGCTATAAGTCAAAAAAATAAAAAATTATATATTTAAATTTAAAATTTTTAACTCAAACATATATAACATTTAAGTTTAACATGTTAAGTTAAAGTATTCATTATAAAAAAATCTTGAATAGTTTATAATTATATTGCATTAACAGAATTATAAAATTTAATTTTAAAATATAACTAAAATAATAAAAGATAGCATTATATAATATATACCCATATAAAAAAATGATAGTTTTTTTAAAAAAATATTCATATGACTATAAGTCATAGTTTTAAGAATTATATATTTAAACCTATTAAAGATGAGGAGATGTGAGCTTGAAAAAATATATTTCGTAATAGGTAATAACTAATATATAATTAAATAGACTTATAATATTAAATTTATATTTATTTTTTTATAAAAACACAATTGGTGGGCTAGCGGGCTAGCTCGGTTAAACTACGGGCTAGCCCTAACGGGCCTCGGGCCAAAAAAGGCCCGGATTAAATGGGCCAAAATAATTCTGCCATAACCCTCTTTTTTCTGGTTTAAACGGTCCGGGCCAACGGGCCGCGGCCCGTTTAACATCTCTACCCGGCATAGTTATTATTTGGGGAAAATATGATTTTTAGTCGTGTAAGTTGGACCTTTTTGAGAATTAATCCTTTTAAGTTGTCACCTTCATATTTTAGTCCTTTAACATTTAAATTTCTAGATATTCAGTCCTTTAACTTAGCAATTTTACTTTTGGTCCTATAACTTAACATATTTCAGAAATTTGGTCCTATAACTTTTTTTAGGGGAATTTAGTCCTATAACTATTTTTTTAATAAGTTGGGAGTATTGATTGGAGGGGATGGATAAACTTCAAAGAAACTGAAAGATACTGGGTTCGAACCCCGATCAACACCCTTACAAAGGGCGAGCGATACCAGTACTTGAGCTACAAGCTGGTGGTAATTTAGTCCTATAACTTAACAATAGTTAACTTTAATTAATTTATTAAAAGTTTATTTCTTAATTAAATTTTATTTTTAAAATTGATTAATATTAATTAACAGTTAACTATTTTTAAAAAAATAATTAATCATTTATTAATTTAATTAATTTTTTAAAAATATTTCAAGCATTAATTTTTTAAACCTTCTGAAATAAATGCATTTTGTGTACTTGTCTAGATCCATTTCTTGGAGATAATTCTCCTCACCAAAGGTTAATTATATAAATATGACAAAATATTCTTAATTTGCTACTTTGATGTAATTATTTTAATTTTTCTAAAATTTGTTAATTGTTTTTAAAAATTTCTATTTATTTAAGTTTTTTGTTAATCAAATTAATTTAACTTTTAATTGCTTTTATAATTTAATTAGTTTTTAAAAATTAAAATTTAATTATTTTACTTTTGATCATATAATAAAAAGTGAAGTGTGGGTACTAACCTTTTAATAAATTAGTTAAATTTAACTATTGCTAAGTTATATGACTAAATTTCTAAAATCTTTTAAGTTATATGACCAAAAATAAAATTGCTAAGTTAAATGACTGAATAACTAGAAAATTTGAAAGTTAAAGGACTGAATATCTAAAAATTTGAAGGTTAAAGGACTAAAACATGAATGTAACAATTTAGAGAACTAATTCTCAAAAAAGATCCAACTTACAGGACCAAAAAACTTATTTTTCCTATTATATGTGTTACTTGGGTCCGATCCTAACTTGCCTAGTCTTAACATACCCACTTATAACGTGTTAGACTTGTATATATCATATTTTCATATAATGTTAGAAATTGTAACCCTAACATATAACTTGCAGTGTGATGAGTGTTCTAGTGGTTGAGACATCAGACATGTGTTGTAAGGGTGAATAACCCAGATTCGATCTCATACGAGTGTGTGTCCCCTCCCAAGTTCCCCCATTGTACTAAAAAAACATATAACCCACAGTAAAATTAAAAATCCAGCATTTTTGTTGTTGCACTAATAATTTTTGGGAGCATCGAAAGAAGACACGTATGTAAGTGTAATTTATGGTGCTTATATATAATAATATTGAGTATCGTGAAATAATTACCAACGATCTTGAAATCTAGTAATGAGTAATGACTAGATGTAGGGACCTAATTGGGGGTAAACGTTGCAATCAAGGGTCACACTTGAGAATTAATTAGTGGGGATTAGTTTGGATTGGATGCTTTTCTTGTCTTTCGAAGATTTTTTACGACAAATAAGTCGATCTTGGTGAAAAAGAAGGGGGATTTGCTGCACAATCACAGATTCTTGAATACTTGTGGACTTTATGACAAAGTTTTCTTCTATCCCAAGATCTTTTTGGCAGATATGAAGTTGTTTGCAAGGTAAAACTAAAGAAAATTATTAAGTTAGTCTCATATTTTCCAAATCTTTACTTAAAAGGTTTATCATGAAGTAGAAGCCCCCACCTCAATCGTTCTGTAGGCCTCTTGGCTAGACATGTTATAAATCAAGGGATATGCACGTAGGAACAGTCACATGGAGGTTGGTGGTGACCACTGTCTCCCCCACCTTGCAATTAAACCATTATAATATATTATTTAATAAATTAATATATTATATATAAAATATAATCAAAAAATTTGCCCCCACTCCCCAATTTCGATGTGATTTAGTTACAAAAACTTGTATGTCTTGTTTTTATTTATATTAGATTTGATTTTGTTCCCCCCTCCCCCCCCACAAATATAAATTCTTGCACATGTCCCTGTATGCACGAATAGCAATCCTGCAAGGAAGAAAGCCAGTGGGACAAAAATCCAGTAACAATCCTTGCAATATTTCAGCAAAGAACTGTCACCACATATTCGAACCCGGCGACATTGGAGTGATGTGACCCCAATTTTCCAAAACTTGGCCTGATGGAAAATGTACTAGTAGGTGTTGGTTGGGTCCTTTCAAATTTGTTTGCTATATTAGTGCATTGTTGAATTAATGTGTGGACATCCAATTCAAGTAAAAATCAATCAAAAAAAACCAAACTCTGTCTCTCTCCCAACAACTTTGTTTGTGGGGTGGGACTTCAAGCGTAGGTTTTATGTACTAATATAGAAGTTAAAGCCAATGGGACCAATCCTTATGCCGACAGTACTATCATCTGATGAAAAATTCTTAGGGTTGTTAGTTTTTGTCTGATTTCTAATATTGGTGAGTGAGAGCTAGCTAGCTTCCTCAAAGTGAGGCAATCATGCATCTCCATGTCATCAATACCACAACTCTTTTCATCATTAATATTTTCCTTTTTTAAAAAAAAAAACCTATGTCAAAATTGGGAATGGGAATCCAACTAATTAATCCATTCTGAAACGGGTCATGATGAAAAATTTCATGTGATTCACTTAATATTGTTACTTAAATAAAAATGATATTATTGTTTGGAATTTATTACTTTAATTTAATCATGCTTGAATTTCTAGTCTAAATATTGATGTAAATTTTGAACCAAGTGTAGTGCACAACACACATATATTTAGGGTAAATGACAAAAACTATCACTTAAAAAAAAAAAAAAAAACTATCACTTAGTTTAGACTAGTTACTAAAAACTCAAGTTAGTTTTTAAAATTACAAATACCTCTTATGGTATTACAAACGTCACCTAGTTATTTGTATTTATTTGACAAATACCTCCATCTTGAGGGTGCAACTTGTAATATAGAAATAAATGCCAATGGGGTATTCATGATTTTAATTGATAGTTGGGTGTTTTTTAATTACACTGAACCTCGGGTGTATTTTGCAATTATTAACCCACATATTTACAAAAATTACAAACAAAAAATCCTTGAGGTTTGATTCCGTCTTACATTTTTTCAGATGATTTTCGAAAATATTTCAAAAAAAACCCTGACATTTGCAAAAATATTACGGCTACCTCCTTAAAATTAAGACAAAACGAAAGTTGAGAGTTTTTTTGTAATTTTGAAACATGTCTGGGTTTTTTTTGTAATTAACCCAAACCTCAGGGGTGTTTTTGTAATTATCCCTTTTGAAAATTTGATTTTTATTTTCTTGTAATTAGTATTGTGGTACACCTTAATTTCATTATTTGTTAGATATGACTAATAATCTTTTTTTTTATCGGTAATGACTAATAATCTTGATTTTTGGGATCATGAGTAGGAAGGCTAAAACACTAGCACCAAGACAAATATCAACTTGATATACAATGATATAAGATTCTGAAGAGGTATGAAATGAAGCCAATTATCACATGCTTAATTTGTTCCACTACATGTATATATTTCATGTCTCTTGCATGTGAATACTAATTAAGATTGTTCAGTCAGGGACTAGAGAGAGCTTTGTTTTTAGGAGTAAATTTTGGCATTGATAATGGATCAGATTCCTAGGATTTTAAGGTGGTTCAATTAAATTAACTAGGTGCACAAACCCCATAATAATACTCTTTTTCATGGTTATTATATTTGTCTGCAGTGTTCATGTTCTTAATTAAAATCTAATAATGACAATACAATAGTAATGATTATTTAATTGATGATGAACAAGCCGCCCCACTATGAACTTGGTCCTCCACTGTTGTTAATTATAACATGAACTACATTTTAAATGTTCTAATGGGTATTCATTTTTAACATATAAAATTCGATATATATGTAAAATTATAGCTTGATCATATTCATGATTAATTCATGAACCCCATATAGCCTATAGGCATGGACAAGGGACATTATTGATGACCAAGATATTAATGTTTTTCAAAAATTTGAGGTTACCCTTCAACTAATCATGGATTCAGATTTTTCATTCCACTTTCTCATTCATTTCCTATTTCATCACACGAATGCAAAGCTGGTACTAGATTTCGAGCGGCCTGGAGCGAAAGAAAAAAGGGATCCCTTGTGTTTACATAGAAAAATGATCTATATGACAACCATACATGTATAATAATTAAAAAAACAAGGAGGAAGAAGAACTTCGGGGGCCTTGCCGGTTTGGGGTTTATGCGATGGCAGCATCTTGACCACCCTGCAGTGCCGCCCTGCCCGGATGAATGAAAAGAGTAGTTATATTCAAATAATCAACAACACGTATTTATTTCAAAGACATCTGTCATTCATCCAACATAGTAGAATAAGATTAATGCGGAATAGGACAAACTTGGAAGCTTGATGCATAACTTTGCCATTTGAGGATGAAAAAGGACTAGTGCGCGCAACAATGGTACGTATCATTGTCGGAAAGCAGAAATAAGGCGAAATGACAACACAGATAAGAAGGCAAACAATTCAGGAAATTTGATGCTACATTTGTAGCACTTATCCTTTTCATAAGTTCTTTAGAATATTATATAAGATGTTTGAGATTTCATTAAATGTTATAAAGTATGTGATTTTTTTCTTTCTAAAGAATGAGTTTCAAACTCCTTTATGAAAACTAAAGAATTCCTAAATAAAATTCAAACTTTCACAAACTCTTTTATTTTGACTATTTTAATTCTATAATTGTTATTAATTATATACTCGCTAGAAATCTTATTTTATCGAAACACTTTAAAATTTTATTCTTAAAATAATATCCGATACTTTATAAACTCCAATAAATAAAGAGGCATATAACATGTATTTTGATAAACTTAGCCAAACACCCGAACTTTGAGTCATTTTACATCTACTAGCAAATGAGAAATCATTAATTAATTGGATACGAATCACTAATTTTGGAAGGTGGCTTTAATTTAATTAACAAAAAAAAAGTCTAGTAAATAAAACACGCTAAATATATAAAAATACTGAATATCAAATTGCAGTAGGTAATGTGGCATTGTCACAAATTTATAGTTAGCTTTCTAATAAACACAATGGATAATTACAAAATACCCCCAGTTCAGGTTGATCACAAAAACACACAGAGATTTTTGTATATTACAATAAAAACCTTTAAATTTGATTCATCTTACATTTGCCCTTCGTATGCAAAAAAAACATTTCAAAATCTCCCCTCCCCCCATCAAAATATTGCAACTACCTCCTAAATTTAATACGCACTCAAACCTCTAAGGGTTTTTTTTTTTTTTTTGTAATTATCGAAAAATTAGCCCAAACCTTAGGGGTCTTTTTGTAATTATCCCTAAATAGTAAATACATGGAGATTATGAGTACTTAGCACCAAATTTTCCTTTGGCTCTCAGAAGCAACTTTCAAACTTCAATTATAATATGATTTATACGTACAATATGTATTCGAATTGAATCCGTAGTTACTATAATAATTTAATGGATTTATTGTTGTTGTACCTCGTATGAAGTTCGTTTTCAGAAGTAGGGACCCAATTTAGAGTTGAAGATTCAACCCACTGGACCAGCTGGCAAACTTGCATTGTGGGCTGGCCCATATATAATAAAGATGGAAACTGTATCCAATTAACATAGCAGAAATTAATTGGACCAATTTATTGGTTCTCGTCCAGTCCACATGTTGCACGTGTATGTTATAACTTATAAGTCAATATTTTTGTCAAAAATAAATAAATATTTAAATGAATGAAATTTTATGATCTTTTAGATAGAAAAAAAAATGGATATAATTTCAGAGAGCATTTCCAGTAACATGTCATTTTTATCCCTGCAGGCTCGATTATAAGTTGCATATTAACATTCTCATTTATACAATTTCTTGACAGAAACTCTATTTTTATTTTTATTTTTCCTTGATCCCGTTGAATGTTTTTCTGTCACTTTGCTCCAATGTCGGCAAAGGGCTGTGGAGCTTACTAATTTAATATGGCATAGCTTTACTTAAGAATTGGAAGAGTAAGTAAATGCCAAAAAATGAGATATGAAGAATCTGAAATCACACTATAGAACTCACATCAATAATTGCATATAAAGTGGTTGAGGCCAAGTCTATTTTTGCAACTAATCTCCTGAAAACTACCTGACTAGAATTTTGCCTTAAGGGTTGTACTTTTCTGACTGTTACACATAATTTTTCCTGGACAGACCCCTACTACTTAGTTTTTTGTATGCACTATTCACTCTTAAATGGGTATGAATATGGTTCACGCTTCACAAGTCGTTTACAGTAAAATTTCTAGCAAATCTATCGCTTCACAAGTCGTTTACACTATTCACTCTGACTTGTCCTACGTTGATTAACAGACAAGGAATTCTATAAATAACTGGCATTTAGTCGAATTCACAATTTCATGATAATGCTTACATGATTTGATTGACACGCTACATTTCGTTTTAGTGGGAATATAATTTCATAACTTTACAAAAATGATTTAATTCTCATAAAAGATTAAATTCTTTTTTGAGTGTATAAAAGATGAAATCCAAGCATACAAAATATGCCCCTTCAATTCATACAATTTGCTATCTTGAGCACAATGTGAAGAAAAAGGTAAACCTATTAACACCCTTTTGATTGTGACAGAAGAAAATAAGTTAAGACATCCATTCATTACTTTTAATCGATAAGTTTTCATGGCCCTCCATCAAGGATTCAGACAAAGTGAAAATTCGGAAGACCCACCGACACAAAAATCTTTGCAACATGTGAAAATGCAAAAAACAAAATTACAGTTACTATGTATGATATGTGCTATAACTTACCTATTTCACAAGTTCTCGTGCTGAGCTGACACGTCTGGCTGCTCTTGTTGCATTGCACAGGCACACAAGACCTCCAAACAGTTTCATTCCCCATATCCATTAATGCAATAACCTTGGCAGCAAGATCACTCCTGATCTGATCACTTCTCGAGAACCCTTTGTTTTCCGGGGCTAGCATTCTTTCCTCGATAGAACGCAAAACGTCATCTTCATTCAACCCCACCCTTTTTAGAATTTTATCTTTGGTTCCATTTGGATTGATGGATTTGGAGCTAAGGATTTCAAATCCACAATAACAAATCCATTGAAGTTGTTTGGATGAAGTCATTATATGATGGATTTTAAATTGTTGGAAACTATTTTAGAGTCATTTTGGAGGATTTCAAATTCACCTTAGATAGAGTCATTTGAAATTCTTCCCCCAAATCCTCTCCCAAAATCCAAATCTTCTCATCCAACTGCAACCTTTCAGTTGTTGCAAAACCTATACAACAAAGTGGACAATATAAAAATTACAGCACTAGGGTCGTAAAAAATTGTCGCTGAAACAATTGTGAGATGGGATAGTGACAAAGGATACCCTCGAGGTTCGGTCTAATTACAGAAAAACCAAGCTATTTTCCAAAATTACAAATAGCCTTCAAAAAGAGGGTATTTGTTAAGTAAATACAAACCTCAAGTGGATGTTTGTAACACTTTAATGGGATATTCGTAATTTTAAAAGATAATAATTGGATTTTTGGTAATTAGGCTAAACCTCGTGTAGTTTTTGTAAATATCCCTTGTGAGAAAGTAGATTGAGAGTTACTTCAGCATAACTTGAACTGGAAAGCAATCCAAGAACATCCTAGACTTCTTTGACTTGTGTTTGTGGATTAATAAGGGACTTAACAATGGATAACTGCTGTTGCTTCTGTTGCTTCTTCTGAAAAGAATCAAAAGAAAATAAAATCTCAGAATCAGATACATTTGTGGACATCCACAAAAGAATGGAAGAGGGGAATGACAGACTATTGATGACAAACCCTGCCTTGAGCATGTTTACAGAACGGTTGATAAATCTCAAAGCTTCTTGAAGAGCTGCATTTAGGATGGACGGCGTGTGCAAATCATCAGCTAAATTTGTCTCAAACTCGTTATGCAGCTTACTGATGCATTATTGGGCAGCAGGGCTGATACGAGGCGTTTTGCCATTTGTTCCACTTTCTTCTCTCAATGCCGACAATGCGTTTTTGCAATCTTGCAAAGTCTGCCAATAATGTAAATTACCATAAAAACAGTTTACTAACTATATTACAACCTTGGACATATTGTTGGCTTCAGTTACATCTATACACTAGTGACAAGCCACAACAAATTTGTTATGCATAAAGCACAATCCATCATATCAAGAATGTAAGAGCTTCAAACAAGGTAATGTGTAGCCTCGATAGAAATTAATGATCAAACATAGATTAAAAATTATTAACAACGGCAGACACCATTCTGCAGCCAAAGGACATAAAAATGGAGTAGCCACTCAAAAGTCAAAAGCACAATAAGTAACACAGCGTTTATAAACAATTCATGAACAAACAAACAATGACGATGGGCCAAATGAAACGATGACCAACTGAAATAAGAATGATACGGAAACCTAACAAATATTCCATGAGGGAAACTTGGCATGTGTTTTTACCTGATATATATAGAAAATAGCTTCTGAAGCAACTTCTAACTGTGATATTGAATAATTGACGGGGGAACGGTAGTGAGTCCCAACAGGAAATGCCTTAATGCAAGTGGATGGTATAATTTTGTGACCTGGAAAAGAATAATTCGTCGAAATAGCAATGAGAAACGCAACAAAGCAAAAGGTTCAAAGTGTCAAGTTAAAGCCACTGATCACTCCATCTTTTACCTCACGAATGGTGAAAAGTTATCACTGGACTTAGACATTTTCTCATCATTTGCTGTAACAAAACCATTATGTATCCAGTAATTAACTTTGCTCTCTGAGCAAGCGACACAGCTCTGAGTAATCTCATTTTCATGACGAGGTAAGATTAGATCCATCGCACCTCCATGAATGTCAAATGCATGTGTCAAGTAATGAGCACTCATGGCACTGCATTCTATGTGACATCCTGGTCTTCCAGGACCTCAGGAGTCAGGGGCTGTCCCACAGTCGCTCGCCAGGCTTCACAGCCTGCAAAAAGAATATAAATACTCTATTGATGCATACATGAAGCATAACTACACCATAAATCAAATTGTGAAATTTAATTTTAACCTTCCACAAAGCAAAATTAGCAGTATTCCGCTTTCTACCATCAACAGCAACTCGTTCCCCAGCTCGATTGTCTTCTAGCTTCCGCCCGATAGAAGACCATAATTTGGGAAATTATAAACAGGGAAGTAAACATCTCCATCTACAGAATAAGCACAACCATTGCTGATAACCTGCAAAAATGAGACCAAAACAGAGAAAAGGGTAATTTATAAAAAAATGCAACGTGAGGAAAGACGAAAAAAATTAATACATCTTTCATAGTTCTCAAAAAATGTCGTAATAACATTATCCCTGGTCACCATTACCATGATGAAAAGAAAGCAAGAAGAAAATAAATTATTTCCCCACTTTGTTCATAAATTTCCATCACATATAGCAATTAAAGGCAGGTTGCTGTGGGAGTGTCCTCGTCTTCATAATATAATCTTTGAGCTAGCCCAAATATTTAGACTTCAAATATAAAAGAAATACATCTGAGTACAACATCAAAGCAAACCCACAAAAAACAGTTTGTCTCAACTTATGGCATGGCTATTAGAAACACTCGTCTCCAGATCTATAAACAAGAGCATGAATACGCAGACATCCTAGAGAGAAAAAGAAACATTTGTATTGAAGATTAGAAAAGAGCATTATATTAATAAAATGAAACAAAACAACGGCAAGCAAAGAACCTTAGCTATCATGTCCTTGATTACCTCCATATAATCAGTTACACGGGGCTGATGGGTAGGAACAAGGCGCTGGAGTTCAGCCATGTCATTAAGAAACTCTTGGCAAAAATGCCAACTCAATGCTTTTGGATCCTTCCCTTTCTCATTCGATCTACGAATAATCTTCACATACCAATACTTTAGGAACCATTGCATAAATCAATCCAGTATCATTGAATAAACACTGTCATTATCCACAGTATTAGTAAAATCAAAGCTTCACATTGGTGAATAACATATCATCAATAAATGTTTAAGAAAATAATGTCAAATTAAATTTATCCTAAGCACCTTTCCCTAGGTCCCAAGTGCAGGACTATATTATTTTCCTATGAAAGTCCAATTAACAAGTAAATCTGGCATTACAAAGATATTTGACATGAGAAAGGCCTGCATTTTCACATCATTGAACAAGAAGTACACATTACCCCTATCCCGCCTTCGATCACTGTAGGAATCTTCCATAGATCTTAAGGATCTCTTATTAAGTTGTCATCTGTACATCAATAAATGCATATCCTCGTTCTGTTCCATCAATTCCTTGATTCTCTCCCTCAGCTATTATTATTTTCAGCATTCAATGAACCGCGAAATATTTTTCTTTGTGTAATCAAACAAAGAATTAAATAGTTTATCCCATTCTAGTTTTATTTAAATCTTAGCCTTTTTTATAAATTGGAAAACATGGCCAAGGATGTCTCACCTTGTCATCAACATCAGTTAATTGCAAAGATAAACAACCTCATAGCCCAAATATCTCAGATATCCACAAAATTTAGATTTCAACAGATAAATTTCAGATGGAATACATATGTCGGATACATCGTAGGCTCATAGCAACACAATTTTACAGAACCACTATTTAACGAAGTCGCAAAATAGATATACCATTATATGCAAGTCGAAGAAAGAAACTATCTTTCCAGGATCCCTTTTCTTTTAGACAACGACTTAATTGCAAAATTGGTCCTGTAACTTTGGGACTTTGGGTTGATGGCATTTAGGGCCTTTTCTTAAAAATTTGCAATTTACGAGTTTAATTTTAAAAATTGGGCACATTGAGGACAATTCCAGCCGAGAAAAAAATTAAATACTGGTCGGATTATTGACGTGGTTGCCACCTCACCACCCCAAATTGGGATTTTGAATTTTCCAGCAAAATTGCTGATTGGAATATGAAAATGACATGTAAATGTAACTAAATTACATTTGGAATATGCATGTCATATGTGTCCCAGGCAGCATCGCAATCAGCAATTCCTCCAGAAAACTGAAAACTCCCAATGGATGTGAGGTGGGAGCCACGTCAGTAATCCGACCATTTTTTGAATTTTCCAACCAAAATTGTCCTTAATGTGCCGAATTACATAAATAAGTTGCATCTTCACAAAGATGGCCATGCCTACAAAAAGGAGGTTAACTTAATATTTTGGTCTTCATAAAAAGGTAATATTATTCAAAATAACAAAATACAAAAACAAGTTATTCAGTCTTCACCATTCTAGAAACAACTGAATTTCACGTAATGTAGTTTGCAAATCTAAAATACTATTAGTGGAAATGGTACAAAATAGTCATTTACAAAATGTAAAGATGAAAAATAGCCATCTTTTGTAGACACATCTTTTTTAGCCATTTTGGGGTGTAAAATAACATTCATACCCTTCTAGCATATTTGTTTGATATTTGGATTATTTCTCTGTCTTTTCACTTATCTCTATGTATCCTCTTACTCTTTCTTTCAAACTTTTTTAAAAAATTGAACATGTATTTTTCATTTTTAAATATGCTGATATGGGTGTTGAATTATAGATATCGAAAAGATGATTAATTTATGGATGTGCGGACACACTAAATTAGATAGAATAAGAAATGAACGCATTAGAAACAAAGTGGGAGTAGCACCAATAGATGAGAAAATTAGAGAAACATGATTAAGATGGTTTGGACATGTTTATAGGAGACCTTTAGATGCACCTGTGCGACGTTTATAAGGTATGGAATCACTCACACAAATCAAAAGAGGCAGAGGTAGGCCTAAAAAGACTTGGAAATAAGCTATTAAACAAGACATGTTATATCTAGAAATAAATGAAAATATGGCTTATGACCGTAAACGATGGCGCGATATGATCCATATAGCCGACCCCACGTAGTGGGATTAAGGCTTAGTTTGTTGTTTGTTCTTGTTGTTTATTATACATGCAAAATGGATTTAAAACGAAAAAATTATGTGAATTCAAAGTTTTTTGGAGAAAAACAAAATAACTTGTTATAATAAGTGAGAGAAGATTGAACAGTACTCGATATCGAGTTATTGCTGGTTTGACTGACGCCTACTATTTATTGTTGAAAACTTGATATCGAGTTATATAACTGGATATCCCAATCCACAAGTAATCGAGTTACTTGTAACTCGAAATCGAGTTACTTGTGGATTGCGAGTTACAGGAATACTTCGTCTTCATCCCAAGTTCACCCATCAACACCAAATCCACATAAAACCCTAGAATTTCTACAAAAAATACAAAAAATCCTAACCTAAAACAACTATAAACTAAATAAATCAAAAAAAAAACATGAAATTAACAAAAAAACTATAGAGGTCGATGCGGTCGCCGTCGTCGATTTGGTCGCCGTCGTCGATTTGGTCGCCATCGTCCAAGTCGCCGGTTCCGAATTTTTGGGGGGTCACTGTGTGCTTTTCTAGTGTTTGGTTATGTTGTGACTCAAAAAATGGGTTGTAAAACTACTAAAGAGTAGTTATGTCATTTCGCATCCCAAAATGGGTAAAAAAGATTGTGTTTGAAAAAAATGGCTAAAAAAGATTTTCAATTGGCCAAAAAGGCTAAAAAAAACCCACTCATATTATTAACCTCAAGGTGTAAAATAAGCATTTCCTTAGCCTGGCAACTTAAAGTTCAACGTGCATTTATCAAGGAACTATTTTCTGTCAATACTCCAAAGCAAATTATTCACCAAGATCTAACAGGTACAGCCTCATTCATACATCCCAAATCAAAATGCATCAACATATCATTCCAAATATCATGAACTCACCAGTTATGCTCCGCTATTCTAAACCAAAAATTGGTATCAGTAAAAGTAGCTAAATAACCAGACTTATCAAAATCCCCATTAATTATCACCATTACCAAGCAATAACCAGGAATAAACACCCCCGCCCCCTCCAAATTAAAACAGCATTAACCAAAAAAGATCTCAACTTTATAGATACACTTTCGCAATGAGTGATTAATAAGTTCATAAACCCATCAGTAATTAACCCTATTACCCAGAAAACCCCCTGACTCCCCTGAATATCAAAAGAATACATTAATACAGTTCAGTCACTGCACAATTAAAGGTATAAATCTGAAAACATACGTCTCAAATGGCGCGCGCGTGGCTGATATGGCTGAAATCGTAAGAGGTGACACCGCAAACAGACCTTCCGACTTCGCCCTCGACTATGAGCTTAAAAATCTCTTTCTGCTTCGTCATACTGTTATGCAATTGAAATTAAGGCCTTTTCTTCGCCATTTCTTCCGCGATTAACAGAAATTGAGAGCCAAAAAATGTAATTCATGGATGGGAGGGTTTTAATTCAAAGGGTTTTGCTTTTGCTTTTGCGGAAATCGGAAATCCCCAAACAAAACCCTAATTGAAGCAACACGAACGAAGCTGAGTTTATATTTAAATTAATTTACTCTTGTTATGTATATATCGCACATGCATCATGCATGCATGCACGGGAGAGATAATTGTGGCGATTGTGATAAATCTTCTTACCCCTCTACTTTTATTACAAAGGAATTATTATATCTTGAAAATCTCCATCTATTAGGATAAGTTTGTTTAATAATTGGAGGTGATTGAGAGAAGTTTAAAAAGAGATTTTGACGTGATTGTATTGGAAAATATGTTTATTGGTATAAAAATATATTAAAAAATATAATGTATATTTGGTTGGTGATTGGAGAACAAAATTGAGAAGAAAGTACTTCTGGGGATTTTTTAAGAAATGAATTTGTTATTTGGGGTAATTTTTTAAGGTTTTTATTGTATAATTTCAAATTACACTAAGTCAAAATTTTCCTTGATAAAAACAGCAATATGTATTGCATTATACCCTTCCCCTAAATTTTGAGATATATATTTTGCCTGAGAAATTATGATATATTTTTCAATTTTACGTCTCCTTTCAAATTTTTTAAGAAATACTAAAAAGAAACATTTTGTTTTTTTGAGCTTAATAATGTAAATAAATAATTTCAACAATATCAAGTGTAAAATGACATATGTAGATTTATAGCACTGAAAGCTCGAGTTAGTAAATCATTTTATTCTTAAATATAATAGGCATTGATGTGGATCTCGAGGTTGGGTCATTTTTTCGCAACACAACACAATAAGTCGTTATGGTGGCGGAATTCTTCCGACGAAAATCATTCGACACTCAAGTCAAATCAAAGAGCCACGGAATAATTAGAATTTCCAATACTAGAAAATTAGAATGAAATTCTTACCTTGAAAATGATATTTGATGGAGTATTTATAGGAAAGAGATTGAGTTTTTTTAGTGCTATCATATAGGCATGTAAAGCCCATAAAAGAGATGTGCAACAGTGCAAGTGGATTTTATTTTAGCCTTTTTAGGTATATGTGCTTTTACTATAGCTATTTGGAATTTGGATTAAGCCCATCAGGCATTTTTGGACGATTAATTATCTTAGAAAAGCTAAAAAAAAGTTGCATTTAAAAAAATTCAGCTTAAAAAAAGCTCGAAATATCCTTTAAAAAATTGATGAATTTATTTATATCAACTTTAGTAAGTACTTAATGATTATTTATAATAACTAAGAATAAGATTAATTTATTAAATACATATGATTTTCCAAATAGTAATCTGAGTATAAAATGCAACTATAATTGATATAAATTAGTTAATTTACAACAACAACAACAACAAACTAAGCCTTAATCCCACTACGTGGGGTCGGCTATACGGATCATATCGCGTCATCGTTTACGGTCATAAGCCATATTTTCATTGATTTTAGGTATAGCATATCTTGTTTAATAGCTTCTTTCCAAGTCTTTTTAGGCCTACCTCGCCTCTTTTGATTTGTGTGAGTGATTCCTACCTTTCTAAAACATCGCAGGTGCATCTAAAGGTCTCCTATAAACATGTACAAACCATCTTAATCGTGTTTCTCTAATTTTCTCATCTATTGGTGCTACTCCCACTTTGTTTCTAATGTGTTCATTTCTTATTCTATCTAATCTAGTGTGTCCGCACATCCATCTTAACATTCTCATCTCTGCTACCCTCATTTTTTGTTCGTGTTCATATTTAGTCGCCCAACATTCTGCTCCATAAAGCATTGCGGGCCTTATGGCCGTTTTATAAAATTTTCCTTTCAATTTTAGTGGTATTTTACGGTCACAAATGATAGAAGATGCACTCCTCCATTTATTCCAACCCGCCTAAATCCTATGTGTGACATCTTTATGGATTTCTCCATTCTCTTCAATTATAGATCCTAAGTATTTAAAACTCTTTGTTATACTCACTTCCTGTCTATCAATTTTAACTTCCGTCTTATTGTTCCTGTTGTTTTTACTAAAGTGGCATTCCATGTATTCTGTTTTAGCCCTGCTTATATTTAAACCTTTTGATTCGAGTGCTTCTCTCCAAACTTCCAATTTTGCATTTATTCCTTCCAATTTTTGCATTTACTCCTTCCCTTGTTTCATCAATTAAAACTATATAAATTAGTTAATTTATATAATTAAATTTCAACAATTTAAAATTTCAGTATTTTGCCAAATCAGTGAGAGGAAGTTGGAAAATAAAGTATATCATTATAATTAGGGGGCCAAAAAGTAGATTTTCATAATTTCAGGAGACAATACAACTTACATGCATATAATTGAGGGGAAACAAAATAAAATTCACCTTAATTAATATCATTTGTTTGATAACTTCAGTGGACCAGCTTTAGTATATCCAATTATATAAAGGGTGGCTGTAACTGGATTTTAGCATTTAAAAGAAGAAACAAAAAGAGAGAACGAAAGAACGAACTGGGCGATGGGCCACAAATTTGCCAGTTTCAGTGTGGAGGATGGTTGCGAATCAGGCCCAGTTTTGATGGATGGACATTTAGTTCATGGTTCCCTCAAAATATTGGCCCAAACTGGGCTCACTGGCCCAAATAGAATATCATATAAGCCAACTAGTGTAGGCTGTGTTGACACCAATGTTTAAATGAGTTTATTATGTCGAATTTTCGTGTTAAGTGAGAAACACATTAATTTAAGCTGCAAAATAAGATTAGTGCGTCAATCTTACGAATGAGTTTGTAAATTGTAATTGTGATTCTTGTTAGATTGCACAATTCTTGTTACAAATCAATAATGTAGATTGAAGATTAAGAAATTGTAGTTCAAAATTAATCTGATCGAATTCAAGATGAATTATGAAGTGTGTCGCGCGCCAATAATGATTCCAAGAATAATGTAAAATAGGACAATATAGTACTAAAAAAAAATCAGGCCAATGTAATCACATAGAACAAATCAAGACCACTAGAATATAGGTTAGATTTCTTGTTTTTTCCTTCAAATTTTCGCCAAATCTTTTGTCCGTTCGCGTCACAAGACCGAAACCTATCAATTCTATCAACGTTTTTCGATTTCACCACTCAAATCGAGTCCTCGCAAGCTTCAATGCACTCCACCATCGTTCATTCATCTTCTTGATTTTCTCAGATCTTAGCCCGTTTATGGAAGATCTCTCGATCCTCAAGCTCACCTAAACATGGACAAGGGGAATCGAGTTACTTTCAAAGAACTTGGATCTATCTAAGATCCCAGATCCAAAAACTGGTAAGGCTTCTGCATCCACTGTTCATGTTGCTGCTGATGAATTTTTGAAATCCAAGTCTCTGGATCTGTCGATTCCACTGCAAGTGGATCTTGGACACTTGTAGAGGAAGATCCAAGCTTGGGTCTGATTTCGGATGGGACCACCCTTACCCCATCCATTGGAAAATCACCTGCATCTGAAGATGCCCAACAAGTGTTTGATGAAAAATCCAAGAAAGTTGTTGCACAAGAAAAAGCTCCTTGGGTGGGACTTTTTGATGACAATCGAACACCCGATGTTGGATACAAGCTTAAGTACGTGAAACCAGTGGGGAACTCTGCCGTTCTTGACGACGAGGATATTGATGATGTTGGCCAAACTGTTGGCTATTGCTTGGTTGGATATTTTCCAACTAGGCACCCAGGCAAGCAAGCGTTGATGGTGCTCTGCAAAACTTGGAAAGTCCATTTTGACTATGTCCCCAACATAAATGAATGGATGGTGTTCAAGTTCAAAACCGAGCATGATAGGGGCGTGGTGATTCGAGGAGGTCCTTACTCGGTTTATGGCCACCCCCTGCTATTGAAGCCACTTCCAAAGTTCTTTAACTTTGGGGATGATGACATTAAATATGTTCCTGTTTGGATAAATTTTCCCTATTTGCCTTGGAATTTCTAGAATGAGAGTGCAATAGAGAAAATTGCATCCTTGGTGGGCACCCCAATTACCATCGATCGTCTTACCCGCACGAAGGGAAAGATGGAATATGCCCGAGTATTTGTTGAGGTGGATGTTTCGAATGAGCTTACAAGATCTGTTAACATAATTGCGAAAGGCTACTCCTATGACCAGGCGGTCATCTATGAGTATGAGCCAAAATTTTGTTCTAAATGCAACCGCATCGGACATTCATCGGCTAACTGCTTTCAATCAAAGGACTCAAATAACAAACAACCAACACCAAAAGAGTCCAAGAATAAGGAGAATACAGTTATGGAGCCCAAGAACAAGGAACATGTACCAGTTCCAAGTATTTCTGTATCAGGAAAATCTGCGACCCCAGTCGTTGCAGACAAATTGACTATCAATCAGGCATCTGCCTCAGCTTCTAAGGCAGACTATGAATCAGGAAAACAAGTTCCTTTGGTCACTGAAGCACCCCTAGCCTTGATAAGGATGCGGGAGAGGAGGTTCCATTTGATACCATCCATAAGGACAGTACGCCTTCAGGTAGTATCTCCCTTGGCTCGGAGGATACTGAATCCACATCTTGTGGAAAGACTCGCGATTCAAGTAAGGTCCCTCTAGATACTCAAACTTCTGATTTAGACAGCCCTGATTTAGATCTCTCTTTTATAACTGTTGGACGAAAAAAATTATGGTGTGAAACAAGTGGGGATCCGCTCCCCATCTTTGAAACTGAAGGACCAAGTCCTTCACAGACGTTTACGCTCTGTGGGTGGCCCTTAAGAATAAGCAAGGGCCGGCCTCGGTTTTAAATGAGGATTGTCTCATGGAATGTAAGGGGTTTTAACTCGCCCCTTACTCAAGATGAGGTTTTTCGCCTCATTCGTGATCATGCATTAGATGTACTGGGCATATTTTAAACAAAAGCTAAGCACCAAACCCTTTCTAAATTTGTGGACTCTCGTTTGAAAGGTTGGTCGCACTGTAATAATTTGAATGTTGCTAATAGGGGAAGTATAGCAATCTTTTGGAATCCCAACCGTGTTTCTTTTGATATTATTGAGCACCTCCCTCAAGTAATCCATGCTTTCATTACTTGCAAGATTAGTGGTAACAAAGGTTCCTCGCCGATTTTGTATATGGTTTTCATTCGAAAGCGAGATAGACGTCCGCTTTGGGCCAACCTTGTGCACACAAGGACCATATATTCAGACCCCTGGCTTTTGTTGGGTGATTTCAACTCTGTCCTTAAGTCATATGAAAGGAGGAACGGAAGTGTGATCTCCCCACATGAAATTAAGGACTTTGAGAAATGTTGTTTTGATTTGGGCATATCGAACCTTCAATCTACGGGGCTGTTCTACACTTGGACAAATATGACAGTTTGGTCCAAGCTTGATCGTGCTATGGTTGACCATAATTGGATACTCGCTGGTTTCAACTCAAGGGTCAAATTTTTACCATCGGGTTCATCTGACCACTCACCTTGTGTTGTGTCTTTATTTGACACCCAAACTTCGGGCAAGACACCTTGGCGATTCTTAATATGCTTGTAGAGCATCAGGATTTTCACCAAGTGGTACAAGATGGCTGGTAATCCCACTTTCGTGGAACGGCTCAGTTTATTCTTTGCCAACAACTTAAGGGACTGAAGGGCGATCTCAAGGCACTCAATGAAAAGCATTTTTCCCACATTTCCTCTCGTGCTAAGCATGCCAAGGAAAAATTGAAGGAAATGCAAAATTATTTCATGACTTTTCGCATGATCTGGAGATTAGATCTCAATTGTTGGAGTTGAGGAAAAATTCTCTCTTTCTCAGCAAAGCAGAGAAACTCTTCTACCAACAAAAGGCAAAATGCAATTACTTGATTCAGAGTGATAAATGCACCAGATTCTTTCACTCAATAGTCAAGATGAATGCTAAGAATAATTTTATTGCATCTATTGTTCGCGAGGATGGCAATCCAACAGTCTCTCAGGACCAAGTTGCATTGGAATTCATCGATTTCTATAAATAACTCCTTGGCACAAAACAGAATACTCAACCACCAGAACCGGAGATTATTGGGAATGGGCCACTGCTTGATGAAACACAAGGCACATATCTCATTAAACCCATAACAAACTTAGAGATATTGGACGCCCTTCAGGATATTGGGGACGATCGCTCTCCGAGATCTGATGGTTTTTCATCTGCTTTCTTTAAGAAGAGCTGGTCTATCGTTGGTGAATAGGTGTGTGAAGTTGTTCGGGAATTCTTTTCATCTTGGTGTTTGCTTAAGGAATGGAACCGCACTATTCTTGCCCTCATTCCGAAATCTAACCACTCCTCTAGGGTTGGTGACTTTAGACCGATCTCTTGCTGTAAAGTAATTTACAAGCTCATTTCCAAGATACTTGCAACCAGAATGACGGCAGTCCTTGACCCCATTATTGATGGATCTGAAGCTGCTTTTGTAAAAGGGTGAAATATGGTGGAACATATCCACCTTATGCAGGAGCTACTTAGACAATATAATCGCAAGCGGACTGCCCCTCGATGCACTATCAAGATTGACCTGCGTAAGGCCTTTGATTCTATCTCATGGGACTTTTTAAGAGATGTTCTTACGGGTCTGGGCTTCCCTCATCTATTTGTATCGTGGATAATGGAATGTGTTTCAACCACTTCATATTCCTTATCCATCAATGGAGACACTTACGGGCTTTTCAAAGGGCAAAGAGGATTGAGGCAGGGGGACCCCATTTCCCCTTACATCTTCGTTATTTGTCTTGAATATTTGTCGCGTTTGATCAACAAGAAAACCATGAATTCCCACTTCAACTACCACCCAAAATGTGGCCCGTTGAAGATCACACATCTTGCCTTCGCGGATGATCTGATGCTTCTATCTCGAGGGGACAATACCTCAATTCAGATTCTAATGGACTGTTTGGAAGACTTTGGGCTAAAGTCAGGGCTACACATGAATGTACTCAAATCGAACATTTATATGGCAGGTATTGGGGAACGTGACACTAAAGAAATCTTGGATTTCTCCCAACTTGTTCGGGAAACAATGCCATTCCGATATCTTAGTGTCCCACTTACTGCAGAAAGATTGAAAGTTGTTTACTTTGAGCCACTCATGGACAAAATTCGCTCGTACATAAATGGTTGGAGTGGCCCAACTCTATCTTATGCTGGCATAACGGAGTTAGTTCGCTCGGTCCTTCAAGGAGTGGCAAGTTTTTGATTTCCATTTTTCCTCTTCCTGATCAGGTTCGGAAAAATGTTATCAAATTGTGTTATAACTTTCTTTGGGGCAATAAGAAAGCTTGTGTGGCCTGGAAAATATGTTGTCTACCAAAGCATGAGGGTGGCTTGGGTCTCCGTGACATCAAATCATGGAACCATGCTCTTTTGGCCAAAACCTTGAGGAACATTCATGCCAACAAGCAAACTCTTTGGTTTCAATGGATCCACCATTACTACTTACGGAACAAATCGATATGGTACTGGACTGTAGATTGGGATGATTCTCCACTTATCAAAAATATCCTACGTATACGAGACCGACTCATTGATATATGTGGCTCTCAACAATCAGCTGAGCAGAAGATTGAATGTTGGAGTACATGTTTGTTGTCTAAGTGCACCCGCTTATGAAACATTTCGCCCGCATGGCAATAATGTTTGTTGGAAAAGTGTTATATGGGGTCCTTCCATCCCCCCTAAACACTATTTCATCATGTGGCTCTGCATACTTGGGAGACTTAAAACCAATAACCGCCTTGGCTTTATGGATATTGAAAATGATACCTGCGTGTTCTGTGGAGAACAACAAGAATCAATTTACCAGCTCTATTTTGAATGCACATTTTGTAAACAGGTCTGGGACGCAATTCGGCAATGGATTGGCATCCATAGACAAATGAGTACACTCAGTAGCGCACTCAAATGGCTTAAGAAAGAAGCAAATGGGACAGGATGGCAACCAAAAAGCAAGAAGACAGCGTGGGCTTCCACCGTTTACCAAATCTGGAATGCAATGAACAAGTTGATATTCGAGGGTGAGACACCGCGAATATATTCGATCATCATAAAGATCAGAACACAGGTGTATAAAATAATTTTTGCTTTATACCCTCATGTTCTGAGTCAGTTCGAGAGACATGCACTAGACGGGCGCTAGTTTTATTTATCTTTCGTTCCCTTTTGATATGTAATATGAACTTGATGTAGGAGCCATTGCTATGGTTCCAAACTCTCATTGTACAACTTGGGCTCGCCCAGTGTATATGTTCTTTTGATCAATATATTTCACATTTACCGATAAAAAAAGGCCACTAGAATATGAATTGTGGCAAAATCCATTTACTCAAACCGGAAAAATATATTAAAATTAAAACACCAAGGAACAAACTCCAACTTCAAATCTACTTCAATAGCTTAAAAATATATACTTCAATTTGAAATAAACCATTAATCCCATAATACTTAGTGGACAAAGGGAAATAAATTATGTTTGCTTGTATTCTCATTTTCACAATTTCCATTTTGAAAAAAAAAAAGATTGTGATGTGTGTGTTTGTGGAAAAATGAAATATTTTTTTGAGAAAACAAAAACTCATTTTGATATACTTTCATTTTGAAAATTTTCAGTTTGCTAGATAATAGTGGTAAAAAAAAGAAGAAAAAATATTAATATTGAAAGTGTGATTGGATGTGAAATGAAAAGTATTGATGAAATCATGAAAGTTGATTTGATTTAAAAATAGTAAAATAATGGTTGGATATGATTGATAGTTAGAAATGTGTGAGTGAGTGAATAGTGAAATTTGTGGGAGAATATGTAATAATGATTAGGTTTTTATGAAAAATGTGTAGATGTGATTGATGAGAGAAAAATAAGAACAAGTGAAAGTGAGAGAATAATATATTTTCTAAAAACAATTCATAAACAATTGCCTGTTTGGTCAAAAATATTTTCTAACTAACAAAAATAAAATCTATTTCATATGCAATCGCCACCTAACTCACTCTTCTCTTTCACTTTCACATTCATTTATTTCTTTCTTTTTATTATATTCACATAAATAATTTGGTAATTTCTTTAATTTATCAATATTTTTATTATTTTTCTCTTAATCGTGATAATAAAATGTATAAAATGAGATCCATATTGTCTATTTTTAGTTTAGTTTTAAATTTTTATTCAATTTTTTACACTAATATTTCCACAAAAAGTTTTACAAACAATCACCAAACTCTAAAAATTTCTCCATCACATCAACACAATAATTAATATTTCCACAAAAAGTTTCACAAACAATCACCAAACTCTAAAAATTTCTCCATCTCATCAACACAATAATTATTTGTTCTCTACACATCCAATTTTTACTTTTAAAAATAATTTCATCACTATTCACTCATAAAATGAAAGTAAACGCAAGACAATCAGAGTCGGCTATCTTGCTTGTATTCTCATCCCCACAATTTTCATTTTTGAAAAAAACAAATTGTGAGATGTGTGTTTATTTGCGGTAAAAATGAAACATTTTTCGAAAAAGAAAAACTCATTTTTTTACAAAATTAACTTACTCTTCTTTTTCACTTTTATATTTCTCAATACTCAACAATACTATTATTTCTCTCTCTTTATTATATTCACATAAGAATTCGATAATTAATTTTAATTTATCAGCAATTTCATTATTTTTCTCTTAATCGTGATAACAAAAGGTGTAAAATGAGCCATATTGCCTATTTTTAGTTTAATTTTTAATTTTTATTCCATTTTCTTTCATTGTAGTTTACACCATTATTTTCACAAAAAAAATTCATAAACAATCACCAATCTCTAAAAGATTTTCCATCACATCAACAAAAAAAATATTTTTTCTCTACACATTCTACTTTCACTTTTAAAAATAATTTCATCACTATTTACTCAGAAAAAAAAAGTGGGCGGAAGGAAAGCACAAGTAGTCACATCGTATAATATTTCATTTTTTATAGACTAGTAGTGAAGAATTTATATGAAGAATATGAGAGCAGATTTCCTATTCCACATTCATATTTCACTTTGTTGAATGCATGACACGTGTCTTTCAAATAAACATGTGTCATATTTCACTCTATATTCAATTTTCTTTTCTTGACTTGAAAGTGTTTTAGGATACAACATGCAAATTCTATTATTTATTTTTTTCGCAATTACTAAAAAATCAAGTGAAAGTGAGGGTCGGAGCCCGTCGGTGGGACCGTTTAAATTGAAAAAAGGAGGTTAGGGTATAATTATTTTGGTTCGCTTAAATCCATGCCTTTTTTGGCTCGGACCATTTAGCCCGAGGCCCATTAGGGCTAGCCCGAGAGTTAACCGACTAACCCACTACCCCACCATTATATATATATATATATATATATATATGTGTGTGTGTGTGTGTTGTGTGTGTTTGTATGTGTGTGTGAGGAGGGGTTAGGATCAAATGAGGCAGGGGGCTTATCGTGTGGCTGTGTGGATTAATCCAATCCATCCACGTCTTTTATTCAATGGTCCATATTACTATTAAAAATAACTAGTAAAATTGACCGCAATGCAATGCACGGAAGATGTAATGATGGGCTCATATGATACGTGAATCATATGTTATTTATTTGTCGAATTATATAATTTGAATGGGTACACAAAATAATTGTAATGAGCACCAAAAAATAACAAAGAATACAAACGACTTTTTTAAATTAAAATACTACTTGTACATATTACAAATTTTGAAATACTTCATTATACACAATATTTATCGTTTGTTTATTATGTGATTCGTCATCACCACAAACTAATATTTCCAAACCCTTACGATTCGTGAATTTGGGAAACATCAACCTATAATCGACCATGATCGAAAGTTAATCGGATTGTTCAACTACAACCCAACATTGGAGAGAGATTGACTTGGCTCTTGTTTATAGTCATGTCATAAGACACAAGTGAGAGAAATTGCCTACGTTGGAACTTGAAGGGGATTCTAAGATCCGACGATGTCAATGTCATTCGCGGGATCAAAACTTTATTACCCGTATTGGTTCCAAAGTGAGAATTTTAGCTTCAAGAACATGCTTGGCAAGCCTCGTATTCACCAAAATTTAGTGTCGTTACACAATCCGGTGGTATGGTCCATATTTTTCAAGAGCATAACCGAGTCCCGACCTTCGAGATGCAACTCATGATTAGGAACCCCGAACATTTTATCCCATTCAAAAATTCGGGAGTGTGCAAATCATGCAGAAGTCAACATTAGCATCCGATTTACATGTGCTATCGGAACTCAAATACGTATGTCCTCTCGACGAGTTCAAAAACGTCATATATTGATTTATAGATTCGACAACATTTAGGGTAGGAACTAGTATAGCCCTTTCTTTCAAGTACGCCGATCATCAATGGCGTCTTTAAACATTGGATAAGTACTTTGTACAATAGTTGCAATCAGATCACCTGAAGATTCGAGCCAAATATCTTCAGGTATATCAATCATGGCACAACCATCATTTGATCATCCGATTGATCCATCACCAATGCTTGTGATCCATTCAGAGATTTCACCAAATCTTTATAATCATCGGTATCACCAAAGTTCAAGACGCATGCTCTTAGTCGGTTTAAGGACAAAGGCAATCTTTCCACAAATACGACGTTAATGGATGCATTGATAATATCTTGCCGAGTTCCTTGGGAATAACAAGCAAGATCTGTCTAAATCCCCACCAAAGACAACGGTTTTCCCTCCAAAAGGTTTATGTTCCAACATTGGGTCGATGAGTTTCAAAAGACCTCATAAAGTCTCATCTAATGCCTGAAAGCAATACGTGTGCATCATCGGTGCCTCGTCCCAAATTATAAGTTTAGAACGAATAATAAGCTCAGCAAGCGGACTCCCCTATTTGATATTGCAAGTTGAGTCCTGATTTGGGTTCAATGGAATAACAAATCGCGAATTTGCAATCCTACCACCGGGCAATAGAAGAGAAGTTATACCGCTAGATGCAACATTCGGTACAATTTCTCCTTTAGACCTCAATCCCGAAGATAAAACCTTCCACAAAAATGTTTTTCCTGTTCCTCCATATCCGTAGACATAGAACATCCCATCTTTATTTGATCGTACATCACGCATTATTGTTGAGTAAACTTTATGTTGCTCATCGTTAAGTTTCGAGATCATGTCTTTGTTCTCTTTCAATAGAACATCACGATCATAACGCATCTCGTCATATATAAGTCTGTTTCGGTTGTTATGAATAGTATTAGCACCCAGAAATGGCATTGAATCAAAATCGTGCAGACTCCTACATAGATTTCGCAATAATTTATCAATTTCCACCAACGTAAGATTCTTGATTTCGTTCTCACTCAATACCAAATATGTTGCATAAGATCATAGTAATAACTATAAAACAAAACATTTTAACAAATATAAAAGGTTTTAGTAATTAACATAATTTTTTGTAAATAATACCTTGATGCTGTAGAAGGCGTCGACATTTGTATAAAATATCATCAGAAAGAAACTCCTAACATTTCTCCCAGACATGTTCTAGTCGGCTCAAAGAGTACGACGAAAGAAATGACGCAAATAAACTTCTAAGATTCTCCGTAGAAGCCCAGGAACTCACTTCATTTATGGCATCAATATATTCCCTATCATCTTTTAACAACCCTATCATGCAGTAAAAAACAAATCACAAGTTCATTTGGGCCCTTTACATACATTTAATAATCTACAAAAATTGAAACAAAGGCTAATAATAAAAAAAATTGGTCCAGTTCAATGGACATTCCAAATAAATCAAGCCCATTAATGATTTTTATATTTTAAAAACTAAAATAAAAACAAATTCAAAAAAACTCGATAGACACGTGTGTAGACTTCCCATTGCATGATACATCAACACCCTAGATTATGCCACGTGTCCAATCATTTATCAAAATTAAAAAAATTAAAAAATCGATATACACAAAACGTCTCCATCTAGGGATTCTTCATTTCCATCATTTCACTTTCTATTTTATCATTTTATGGTATTCATTTTCTTCCAAAGAAAATATTTTCGAGTTTTGAAAATGTTTTAAAAATTTGTTCACAAATGTCATCCTCCAAAATCAAAATGATAAGCACAACATCTATCTCCAATTCGATTTGAGCGACGTAAAGATAAGTTTTTTTTTTAAATTTTTATTTCGATTATATTATGTTCATATGATTATGTTTTAATTTTTAGATTATTTATCTATGATTATATTTTTTGGGGTTTTAAGATTAACTTTTTTGGAAAGCCTCATATTTGCTTTCAAAATTGTAGATCTACTTTTTAAAAGTGTTTCTTCTGAATTTTTTTTAACTAAAATATTTTTAATGTTTCTAACAAATAATTTTTTGAATATAACAAACAATGTTGAGAGTGTTTATATAGATCCTGATGAATATGCATTTTTTCCCTTGAAAACTCCAGATTTACGGGTCAAAATTCCATATATGCATTTAAAAAGTATTTAATACTGATTAATCAAAATATTACATATTTATTCAGCTAGCAATATATTTTCTTGTATCCTGATTTAACTGAAACGTTACAGACAAATGCAGGAATACACAAATGCCATTGTTTTACTTTGGATGTTGTAAATAGCCTTTTGTGACTGGAGATGATACTAAAAATTTGTCACGCTTCCAGGTTCTTTTCTTGTCTTACGAGCAAGGATGTTATCATTCTGAAAATCACATCAACCAAATCAGGTTAGTTGATTTATTTATTACAAAACCAATATATAAACTGAAGCTTTAATCACGATGTTATTTGAAATCTTTTGAATCCACTTGTGTTCTACAAAGTTGAAGATTATGATTGATGAATCAATGTTAGGAAAAAATGTAACTTGAAAACAAATAAAAAAGACAAAAGTTCATTGAAAGAAATATGCATTATGGACTAAACAGATTACCACAGACAAAAATACACAATATAAAGCAGATTTCTTCACATATGCATAGTTTCAATCCGAAGTATTTTTTATTCTCGTATTTTCATGATTTCGATTAGGGGTGCTCACGGTGCGGTTTTGCGGTTTTTTCACTAATTGCAAAGCCGAATTGCCATATGTGATTTTTTCAAAAAATGAATCCAAATTGCGGTTTTATTAAGTAAAATCGAAAGTACGGTTTATAGCGGTTGCGGGCGGTTATGCAGTTTTAATCTATGTGCAAGAAAAAATTTATAATTCACACAAAAGGTAATTTATAATACAATAAAAAAACAAGTGCATCAAATTAAAGTCATGAACAATCCTCTGCCTATTCACAATATATTGCTCCTCAAAAGCTGAGACATTGATCTTTACACTAGAGATTAAAAAAAAAGAAAAGAAGAAGAACAATAGCTTCACTGAAAATAAATAAGCTGCAATAATATAATCCAATATCCTAATATAATATGAAAACCTATGGTACATGAATGCGAAAATCTAATAGATCAGTTGCAAGGACATAATTCAATACCCCAAAATAGTATAGAAATATAAAACAAAGACATGTTACATAATTTGAAAATCCATGGGAATAATGTTCATTGTTCATGACTTCATAAACCTGCAAAAGCAAGATTATGACACCTGCATTTGAGAAAAAAAAATAATTGTAAGTAATATATATTTTAATTTACAGAATTACATATGAGTTTTGCTGCAAAATGAAAAAAAAATATATTGAACTTCCTTAAAATGTGTTTCCTTATTAATCATCAGATACCACAAAAGATATTGATGTCTCTAACTCTGTAAAACAACAATAATTAAAGCACATAAAAACTACTCAAAGGCATGATAAAAATCAAACAGATATTGTAACTATTTTACCATTTTCTATGCTTTCATATTGCTGAATGTCCTCGAATATTTCACCAATATCAATTGGAGAAGGTGTAGCACGTAACCAATCTCGAGAGCATATGAGGGCCTCTACCGTTTTAGGTGATAAAGAGCTTCTAAATGCATCAATCACACGACCACTTGTACTAAAAGCAGATTCTCAAGCAATAGTAGACATCGGAATAGCTAATACATCTCGTGCGACTTTAGAAAGAAAAGGATATTTTGGAGTGTTCACTTTCCACCAATTCAATACGTCAAAATCCTTGCTCGGTTTTTCACAACCTTCAAGTAAATATCGAGCTACTTCAGATTTACTCTCAACACATTGTTTTTCTTCCAAATGTCTAGCAAATTGAGATTCTAGCAATTCACTGGGTCATCTTCTTCATCTACATGCATGTAATTATGCTCTTGCAATCGCATTTTCATCTCTACTCATTTGCTTTGAAAATTAGAATCGCATGATGCTTATACAACAAAACCAACAAATCTTCTATTTTTTGAGTCATTTTGTTCACATATGAAGCATCCTCTTGATACATTGTTGCAAAACAAAAATTAACATAATTTTACTTGTATCTTGGGTCCAAAAGAATAGCAACAAACAACAACCAATTGATGTTATCAATGTTTCCCCAATATTTGTTGAATTTCTCATTCGTCCGAATAGCCATAGAAGCCATATTATAATCTCCCTTACTAATCATATTGGATAAACCAACATGCACAGTAGCAAGTTCACAAAAAAAAGGCATTTGAAATGACATATAATGAACCAGAGAACTTTAAAGTCACGTGATAGATTAAATTTCAAGAATTTGACAAAATTCCTGGCGTTAATCCAATCTATATCCATTGGAGGTCCAATTATCTTATTCCCTTTCACTTTTCTTTTCTTCCCCTCAAATTCCTCATCTTGATTTAATTCATAGCAATCAAGTAGTCTACATACTTTTGGTTTTCATCCCCCAACCTCTCAAAAGCTTTCTCAAATTTCTCGGCAGCCTCAAGCATCAAATAGGTTGAATTCCATCGTGTTTCTACATCTAAACAAACAAGACTCTTTGAATCAATTTTTTCTTTCTCTACACACTTTTTGAATGCATTTAGCCTACTTGGAGAAGACCTTACATATTTCACAGCATTCCTAACCCCCATTATGGCTTCATTTTGCTCTTCTAGCCCTTCTTTGACAATCAAATTTATTATATGAGCAGAACATCTTACATGCATGTAATCATTATTCAAGATGATATCTTTTCACTTGCATTTTCGTTTCAAATAACCGATTGCTTTATCATTGGAGCTAGCATTATCCACTGTAATAGTGGAAACTTTATCAATACTCCATTGATTCAAACATTCTTCTATTTGTTTCCCTATTATTTCCCCTTTATGATTCTCAATTAGACAAAAGTTTATGACTCTTTTTTGCAATTTCCAGTCATTGTCAATCCAATGTGCAGTAAGACACATATAATTCAAGTTCTGCAATGAAGTCCATGTATCGGTAGTTAGGCATGTTGGGAAATAATTTTTAGATTTTGATGAATGCCATGTAAAACTTAGAATAGAAAGTTGGCACCCTATTTTTTCTGTTGTAAATTGCATTGTAATAGATAGGGCTGGTCGAGCTGAGTCAAGTCGCCTATGCTCGAACATGCAAGAAGACAACCGGAGATAAGAAGGAAGACTCACCGCAAGGCGGTGAGTATGGCAAAGAAGAGAAGACAGAACTCGATCAAGATGCGGTGAGATACGGTGAGTGAAGTATCAGTCAAGTCAACTCAAGATAGCCAAGTCTCAAGTTGAAGTAACAGAAGAGTCATCCAATGATTGGAAGCTGACTCGAAGTCACCTGGGGAAGTTAAGAAAATGCAGTCAAGTCGAGATAACTGAAAGAGATCCGTTGCACATAAATCAAGAGAATTACTTAAACAAGTAATACCTCCATATCGCTTTTCTTGAAATGCTCAGTCCCAGAACCATGCAAAACGAATAAACCAATGGGAAGCACTGCACCGTGTCAGAACTCTGAAAAGCTGAAGAATCGTTCATACGAGGAAACGTAAATTCCAAGGACTGCAACAAGACAAGCCAACGACCACAAATGTCTTTTAAAAATAAGCCTATCTCTTCAACGGGCAAATTTTTTGAAAGATCACTATAAAAGTCTGAGGAATCACTCTGAGAGAAGGTTACCTGAACTACGAAATTTCAAGCTAACATTTGAACTGTAACCAAAAATATTCTCAAGTCATTCAAGATCAATCCTCAAGCCTACATTACGAAGAAAATCAATCCAACACTCACCTGTGAAGGAAAGACAACTTCAATCAGTTGAAGAGGAAATATTTGAAGAATCAATGGGTCTACATTCCACGGAGGCTTGTAGAAAGGTTGAAGGTCGAACCAGTCTCAAGTTTTTGGAGGGCTTCGTGATCAAATCCAAGGAGCTTGAGCAAGTGGGCTGTAGTAGCAAGCGCCTGCCCGTGAAGAAGTTGAGTCGTCACGAGAAGCCAATCGTATGACCAAGGCATCTCTGCATCGAGTCCCAAAGGATCAAGTTAGTTTGTGTGATCAAGACTTGTATCCGGACGGTTAACCACTTTGTATCTTGATCAATACTTAGTGGATTCCTCCAGGAGTTGGAGAAGAGAGGAGTAGAAGAATTACCCCATCTTCGAACCTCTATAAAAACTTATTGTGTCATTTATATTTCAAAGACTTTAATTTTCGCATATTATTTTTATATCTCACGATAAATTTGCTATCCAACTCGATAATTAACTAAGTGCTAAAACCAAATATTAAAACAAACTTAACCAAATTCAAGGGTGTTAAGTCTTCCGCTAAAAACATATCACGGTCGAGTTAAGTCTTTAGTCAAAACAATTTGAGTTATTCTATCAGCGGCTGAGTTAGTCATTTGAGTGACTAACTCGCCGATTAACTAACTTAGTCGTCCATCAAGGACTCATTTTGTGAAGTATTAACTCGAACATTTTAAAAGGACTAAATCGAAAAGTTGGTAAGGTTTATTCACCCCCTTCTAAACCTTACACTCACACCCTGGGACCTACAAGGCATACTCTATTAAGTTTCAAAACTCTTTTCAATTTTTTTTTTTCTCTTCAAGATAAACTTTCATGCAATCCCTAGCAATAATATGCCTAGATGGGACCTCAAACCTTGGTTCCAAAGATTTAGAATAAGCTTTAAACCCTTCCCCCTCCACAACCTTAAAGGGCAACTCATCGATGATTACCATTTTATCAAGTTTTTTCCTAACCTCTTCAAGATTTAAAGCCTTTCCTTTAATTGTAGGATTATCATTTTTGTTGCCATGCACACCTTTATAATCATGCATAGTCTTTTGCTTCTTATCCAATCTAAGTGGATACTTTTTGCATGAAAACTCCAAATGAGTCCACATACTAGTGGTTCCATTAAGTTTTGGATGAGCAGCATAACTTGTATTGCAATAGTTGCATGCAACTCTAAAGGTGGATTGCTACCTTCTATTCTAGTAAAGTGAGCCCAAATTTGAAGCTTTCTTTGAATCTTTTGTCTCAACTATGTCAATTGCTCTAGTCCTCTGTATTTTCTTAGGAGGTAATTTAGATGGTTTTCTCACTTTTGAATGAGAATCATGTGTAACATTCTTCTCTCGGAATTGTTATTTTCAGAATAAGTTTGCCATCACCGTATCAATACCCCGAGTTTGTTCTTGAGCTCCTTGTTGTTCTTTACTTGAAGCTATTGTTTCCATAGAGATGTCCACATTAGAAACTTTTCCGTAAGATGCATTATCCCTCGTTTAACAAAAAATAAAAAAATAACATGAATCAATATCAAATCTAAACATGAAAAAAAAACTGTAAAAATAAGAATATATCAAATAAAATATAACTTACTGTTGCATTAATAGAATGCTCCATGGAAATGATTAGTGAAAAATATCTAATGCCTGCAATCAGTTAAGAAGAATTAAGGACTAATCAAATGCAATCTATAATGAAACCAAAATTTTATTTCTATTACCAGAACAACTCAAGTTAAACAAACATATGATGAAACAAAATACTTTTTTTTAGAGATATAAAACAAAATATTATTCCAACCCATCTGCAAACTTTTAAGGAATCTCATGTTTAATACTAATTATAATTAAATAAAATGAAACAAGCTACTTATCATAATTACAAAAAAATGAGTGAATAAGTGTAACTTACTCAAGTATTGAGATTAATCAACCAACTCAAGCAAATCCAAAATGAAAATAAGTTAATAAGAGACATTAAATTTCAACAAATAATCAGAAAATTAAAAGGATTACCTTCTTACAGTGGACTTGTTGACGGCGGTCGGCGAAGAGAAATAAAAATGTGGGCTTGTTGATTAATGATTAATGTTGAGACTTGAGAAAATTTGTGAAGGATTAGCAAATTCAATATTTGTGCAGAGGATTGAGGAAATATGGGAAAGGCAATAAAGAAGCGGTGGACCTTGTGAATGAAGGATAATAGGTTTTAGGGCTGAGTTTAGTGTGTTAATTAATTACATAATTACCCTTAAGCTATAATATATATAGCATGACAATCGGTCGATTTGTGTCGGTTTTATTGTGGTCAAAACCGCAAACCGCACCGCTAAGGCGGTTTGGTTTTTCCATATTATTATAATCGCGATTTTCGTGATAAATTAATAATAACGGTGTGGTGCGGGACTGTGCGGGCGGTTATTTAAAATTTATGATCACCTCTAATTTCGATAGATCGAATGCTGACGGCCGTAAATTTCGGGTAGGGGGGCCAATTAAGATTAATATGGATCTGATTTTTTGCTACTTTTCCAAAATAGTAGCCATGTTTTTTAGTCAGTTTTTAGTTCAAATTTTCAGTTTGTCTTTTTTCATTCCTATGGATCGAAATGTACAACATCAATTTTCGATATATAATCAAGTACCTCATCAAAGAACACAAGAATAGTATGACTATGTCAAAATGGCTAAAAAATATGTTTTTGAAAATTATGACTATTTTTCATTTTTACAAAACGTAAGTGGACAATTTGTCCATCGCAACATATAAAAATGAAAAAAAAAATACATCAAATTTAAAATAAGTGGAAGGTTTGATAAGTCATTGTGTTAATTCAATCACGTCTTAATATTCAAAAATAAATAAAAAAATACAATTATATTAATATACCAAAAAGGACAAATAGGACACAAGAGAATAATGCAAAATTCATGATCAAATTAATGGCGGAGCTTAAAAAATGTACAAAATTTTAAGAAAAAGGATAAAATAACTAAGATTCGTATTTTTCAAGATTTACAAATCAAAATAGGAAAATAATTGAAGACATTTCGTTTTCTCATTTTTCTAATTTTTTATTTATTTTAAGATTAAAATGTGAAATGACCCAAATACCCCTGTTTTTTTTTCCAAAATTTGAGGGGGGCCCAGTGCCCCCTTGTCCCCTTAATAGCTTCGTCTATGGATCAGAATCCGAAACCATTTTTTTTTTCAAAACAATTCATACATTCTAATCAAAAAATAAACACAGGTTCGTTTTTTTCAATAGATGTAATATCTTTTCAATAATCATTCGATTTTATTTTTTTATATATATGTCTCTCATTCGATGTTTCTCGAGCCAAAAAAAATCGTCCAAAATGGCTTTTTCTTTCTAAAAGATCTAGTCATACTTATACTTTCATTCGATTGTTGTCTCTCGTGTTGATATACTGTTATGGTTGTCTCAAGTTCTTTGCTATCTCATTGTAATTTAGTGTGCCATTCTAAAATATATTCGCACTATCATCATTAACCTCGAACTGAATCTTATACCTTCAAATGTGTAGAAAAGAAGTAGTTCCAATAATTGGTACTGGAAAATATACTATAAAATTTAAATACCTAAAATTTCCCCTTGGATAAAACTTATCACAACATTCATAATAAAACTTCTCTCCGACTTGAGTGAGTTTTTTGGGATATTTTTTGCATTGATAGATGCCACCAATATCTAATAATGAAAAATATTGGTAGCACTAACCCATAAACTCACAACCTATATTCAAAATAATTAAACCAATAAATTATATAATTAATCTAAGAAGCATGCAAACACTTAATCAAACCTTATCAACATATGAAAAATAGAATCGAATAAGAAAAACTGAAATTGCAAATATTAAACATAAATAAAAACTTAAATATATCATTACTCCAAGTCTTCTGGAGTTATGTCAATGTGTTTGCTTGCCCCCGAGTTCCTTTGTTTGAGCATACATAGTTATAGATTCTTCTATGATATTTGTACAATACAATAAACAAAAAAATTTATTATTTGTATTAAGCATACATATATTACCTTTTCTAAAATAATAACATTACTTACTGAATAAAATGGTCTCATCGACCTTTTCAACATTTGACAGTTTCTTGAATCATTTAAAACTATATAAAAACCTAGGAAGAGAGTTGTCTTCCACTGAAAAAACTTCTAGCTTGACATGAAACATAATCTTGTATTTCCCATATGTTGTTTGTATTTATCAAGTATAACATGCGGCCTTCCGTCAGCGGTTTTTATATTGCACACATGAATCTTCTTTGTAGTGCCATAAATCATGTCACCCACGAGAACATATAAATTGAAATTTATTTTAATATATCATAATATGTTTTGTATAAAAAACAAAATTGATACCTCAAAGATCAAAAACACATTTCACATTTTGTTTCGCTTCTATCATTATATGTGCATTTGGACTCTTAGTTTCTATCATTATATGCGCACTACATACTTTGTTTGACTTCTATCATTATACGCGGGTTTCCTATATGTACATGCCAATAACTGAACTCATCGTCATCGATGCCATTTTTGTATTCCTGTGAAAAATTAACAGAAATACTTTTTTACCGGTAAATCATGTATTTGAGAGTTCGAGGCCGTAAAAATGGCGTCAAAAGAACTCATTTATATGAGGGCTGAGGAGATTATTTAAGGAAATTAAAGAATTCTTTGTTATTTTGTCATGTCTTGTAAAATTATTATCAAATCTTTGAAATTTTGATATTCTTTCCAGATATAACGTCTGAATATTATTGTCTAGCTGGTTTGTATTTTGTTGCAAAATGTTAATATATGATATTTTTTGTGGAAAATATGCTGCAAATTGAAATTTATTTCCTTTATAAAGATTTGTATCTTTTATTTTTTAATTTTTTTATTGCTTTCAGTATTTATTAAATTTTGTTAAATAATTTCAGAATTAAAATTTTGATATTGTTTCCTATTATAAAAGTCTGATATAAGTGTACAGGTAGGGGTGGAAATAGGCCAGGCCGGGCCAGGCTTTGCATCGGACGGCCTAGGCCTGGTTCACGTTTTTTCGCTAAGCTAAGCCTGGCCTATTAAATATAATAGGCTTTTTTTTTGTTTAAAAGCCTAGGCCCGACTCGAGCCTATTAAAAGATTTTAAAAACCTACTAAACATATTTTTATTTTAAAAATATATTTTATCTATTATAATAATTAAATAGTTATATAAAAAGAATAATATTAGTAAACTATATAAAATATATTATATTTTTATACTTATAGGCCATAAATAGCCGCCTATTAGGCTTGAAAGGCTATTTTAAAATTCAGGCCCGGCCTATTTACATAAATAGCTTACATGAAGGCCTTAGCTTGGCCTATTTATGAAATAAGGCTAGGCCGAGCCCAAAGTAGGCCAGGCCGTAGGCCCTGTCGTAGTAGCCTGGCGCCTATTTCCACCCCTATGTACAGGTATATTTGGAAGTTGTATTTAATCAATCAATATCCAGAATTGATTCAATGTAACCTTTGCAGAAATTTGGTTAGATTATTACTATATCTAAACTTAAATTGATTAGGATGTCCGATTATAATCAATAAAATTGGTCAAACTTTCAAAAAACAATTTTGAACTTTACTTTAATTAATTACAAATAATTTTGATTTGATCTTATCACGTATAAAAATGGTCAAACTTTCAAAAAAAAAAAACAATTTTGAACTTTACCTTACTTAATTTCAAATAATTTTGATTTGATCTTCGTATTTAAGTATTCTTTTTATAGTCATTTAGTTAATTTAAATCATATTTAACTAAATTGAATAGGATATATTATTGAATGTTAAAATTAATCTTCTCTATATGTTTTCTCCTTAATTTGGTATACATACCAAAATTTAAAAGTCAACCATATTAATTTGGATTCCAAAATCCGAAACAAAAATAAAAAAATCAGAAAAAGTTTTTAGAAAATGTCATTTAGGCAGGAAAATAATTTTAGAAACCATTTTGCTTTTATATATATATATATATATATATTGATTTATCAATTAATTAATAGGTGGAAAGGGCATAATAGTAACTAGCAAAATACCGTAAATCACGCTTCTACAATCATGGGATTGATTAATTATACAATGATGCACTGTTAGATATAAAATAGTGTACAGTCAGCTATTAAATGGTGTACAATTGATTGTTAAAATGATGCACAATTTCAGTTATGGAAACGTGATATTAATTAATCCCTTGATTTTAGTGGCGTGATTTATGACATTTTGCTAGTTACTATATTATGCCCTTTCTACCTATTAATCAATTAATAAATCAGTTATTTTTAATAGCAATCTGGATCATTGAATAAAAGGTGTTGATGGATGAAATCAATCCACACTGCCACACGGTAAGAGGCTGCCACACGAGATCCCGTCCCTATGTGTGTGTGATTATAATATTCTATCTATTTTATATTATCTCTTACTAGTAATGCTTTCTAAATCCACATGATGATTTTAGTTTGTATGATGTGAATATTTATTTTTTTTAAAGAGCTTTTGGTTCTTTAGTTATCCATTTTAATTATACAACTCATTTGTGATATTTTATATTTTTTATGATTTGATTTCAATAATATACATAAACTAACAAATGGTTTTGTGGAAATGGGTCAAAATAGCTTTTTCTAAAATATAAAGATAAAAAATATCATCTTTTGTAAACACGTCTTTTTTAGCCATTTTTAGATGTAAAATGATATGCATACAATTCTAGCATGTTTGTTTGATATTTGGATTATTTCTCTCTTTCGCTTATCTTTATGTATCCTCTTACTCTTTCTTTCAAGTTTTTTTGAAAAAATCGAATTTGTATTTTTTGTTTTTAAATATTCAATATGGGTGTTCAATTATAGATATTGAAAAGAGGATTAATTTGATATATTATGCATGCAAAACGAATTTAAACGAAAAAGTTAATTGAATTCAAAGTTTTTGGAGAAAAACAAAATAGTTGGGTTATAGTAAGTGAGAGAACTGGATGTTGAGTTATCAGAACTCGATGCCAAGTCCAAGAACTCGATGTCGAGCTAAACTAACTCGGCCGCTACGATGTCGAAGTCACCGTAACTCGACGCTACTGATGTCGTACACGATGTCGAGTCATCAGAATTCCGGCGCTCTGATGTTGAGTCATTGTAGCACGATGCTATATAGTGTTGTGCTATAGTGTCGAGTCATTGTAACTCGATGCTGATGATGTGCTACGATGTCAATCTACTGAATCGACGCTTACAACGCTTTTAATGCAAGTAAATTGGCTCAAGGGCAAATTAGGTTTTCCACACCCCAGAATGGCTAAAAAAGATGTGTTTGAAAAAGATGGTTAAAAAACATCTTAGTTTGATGGGAATGGCTAAAAAAAATCATCTCACTGGTTTTTTGTTGTTTTATATAATTTAGGTGAAAAATAAATGGAATATAACACTTTATCCAAGAAAAGATCAAATATGATTGAGATTAGTGTTTGATCAGTAGTTAGCTAGTAGTGTACTTGCGTTGTATTTGTTTGATTTTATTTTTAGAGGTTTAAAGTTTGAGTATTTGAATTTTAAGATATTGTATATGTAATGCAAGTATGCAACTATAAACTATGTGTGGTTTTTTACTATTATTGATAATTTAGTTTTGTATATTTAGTTTGAATGTTAATGTTATTCATTATTTAATTTAAAATTTTAGATTTAAATATAAAATTTAAAATATTTTGACTTGTAGCCTGATAGTGGTCCATTTATCCCGAAGTCTGGTAGGGTTTGTTAGTCCAAGTGGCTAAGATAATCTGGGGGGTGAATAGATTATGCCGATTTTTTGATTTTCGCCCTCTTTTTTTGAATTGTAAAAATGATAGCAAGAATATAAGTGCGGGAATATAAACAACACACGTTGATTTATAGAATTTCAACCCATCTATGGCCTAATCTTCTACCTCCCCGGTATATCCGAAGTGGATTTTGAAAAAGAAAAAGAATTTTATTAATAGATACCAAACTATTAACCTTCACCTTGAAGAAAGCACCTCACTCTTCTTACAACATTCACCTCAAGAAGAGCACCTCACTCTTCTTACAACACCACCTATGAAGATTACCACAATCTTTTTACACCCATAAAGAGTACCACACTCTTCAACACCTAAAATCACCTAAGTGTGCTCTTACCACAAGAACACTTAACAAGGATATCTTTTTTGGATGATAGAAAATAATTCAAGATTACAACTCAAAATAAAGTATACAACTTTGAAGTGTAAGTGTAATCAAGAATCAAGTCTAGTACTCAAGATGTGCAAGTGAAAGACTTAGGCTTTAAACACGACAAGAATATGAAAGTGAAGAACAAGAAGTTTGCTTGTGTTTGTATTGCTTGTGTTGTTGTGTCTTGTTGCTTCAATCTTTCATCAATTTATAGGAGAGATCTTGGATTTGATTTTTCGACATAGCTTCTCCTTGGAGATTGAAATCAAAAAAATTGCAAATCAAATGGAGATTATTGTTCGCCTTATTTCTTAGTTTCACCGAAAGTGAACGGCGTAGTTAATAGATATGGTAAGCAAGACCGATCCCACAGAGACTAATAAATTAATGCACTAATTATTGAGATTATAATAGCACTATTTTTTATTTAGACGATCGAATTGTGATTGTAGTTTTATAAAACTAAGAAAATATTTTATCATAAAAATAACAAAGCAAAGAGTCATGATTGAAAAGATCAAGTAAATGGATGGATTCCAGAGTTATAGTTTCGAGTTAATCACTCTATGTTGTTATCGATTAATCAAGCCAAAGTTATTATCTATCTTCCCTATAAGATGATCACAAAAGTAATTTATCATCTCTTTCGAGACACAATAAACATGTTGATGGATTTATCTATACTAGCATCTCTACTCAATATAAGATAAACAACTCTCAAAAGCATATAAGATCAGCAAATCCTCACAAATAATCATATACTTTTCAATAATGCAAAATATTCATGCCAAGTACTTAAGATCTAGTATTGAAACTCATCTCTCGAATTATGAATCAACACATCAAACATGCTAAATCATTGGTCATATGATTTACAAGTAATAAAGCAAAGTGGATTGAATGAGGATGAATTCCCTAGTTAACCAATTTGGCCTACCCAATGAATTGAATTCCCTAGTTAACCAATTTGAGCTTATTGTCTTATTTTTTATAGCCACATTTTTAGCCTTAACTTGATATATCTTTTACCCTAAATTTGAGCTTATAGCATTGAGTAAGTGGGTTGAATGAGAATAAATTTGATGAAATCAATAATATAAATAATTGTGTTAGAGTTGGTTTATGGGAACAAAAGAAATGAAAGGGAGAAAAAAAGAAGGATGAATACTCATGAAAGAGCCGAAAAAAAAAAACCGACTCTATGATTGAGTTTGTTATGAATAAACTTGTAGGTTGTGTTGTAATTTGATTTGACGAAGTTTTGTTTTACCAAAGGAAAAAAAGGATATGAAGAATTGATGAAGAAATGGGTACAAACGCAAACACGGCTCCAAGCCCTTTGGTCGCGAAAATGTGGCAAGCCATTCGCGTCTTGTGATGCGCAGCGATCGCGCATGCACGAGAAAAACTGCGGGAAGTTGTGGTTTTGCATCTGCGGGTCGGATTTTAAGCACAATAGATCGTTGAAAGATCACATGCGGGCATTCAGGCAGGGGCACAAGTCGCATAGTGAGAATTTGTACTCGTACGATCATGTTGAGATAGATGATCAGTTTGACGAAGAGGAAGAGGAGGAACAAGAATGTTAATTATTATTAGGGTTAAATAATTTAGGATGTAATGGTGTAAAAGGGTATTGATCATCATTTTCTTTGTCATCAAGCATGTGAACTTTTAGGCGTGATTGCAATATTAGTCCCGTAACTTTTGGGTTTGGCAATTTTAGTTATACGATAGTTTTAGTTTTTAACGATTTTATCCTTTAGCCGAAATAGTAATTTCAGTCCTGTAGCTTTTAATGACCATATGTATTTTTTGTATTTTAGCTGAAAGACATGGGTATTGTGAGAACAAATGAAATAGAAACACTTAATTAATAGGTATATTTGGTTGTTTACTATTAGTTGGTGTTTCTGCATTAACAATTGAAATCTCATACAATATCCCCTATTGATGTCTTTGAAAAATCGTTCATTTGGTACCAAAACAACTTAGCAGATTAAAATCCCAAAAAGTAAACCATCGTAATTATAAATATGGAACTAATATTATTTCTTGATTGGACTAACAATAATTATGGAATAAATTGTAGAAAAAACAAAAATAATATATTTAAAAATTAATAACGAAACTAATTATATAAATATTACTATATGACCAATTTTGGATGACTCAATTGAAAAAACAAAGAAAGAAAATATGGTACATATTTTTGGACAAATCATACAAAAATAAAATAATATTTTTTTGAGAAGAAAATAAAATATTTTCTTGATTGTACACAAATCTTAACAATGCATTAGCATTTATAATTATAATTATAAGATGTTAAAAATATGAGATTTCAAATTAATCTTATGCGACGCTACTTTTATGCATATAATAAGACAAAAAAACTAACAAGACAAAACTAATTTTAGATAAAATTAGTGATGATATATACTTAAAGCTAACATGGTCCTTGCAGCTTCATTGAGAGTTCATTCCTTCTTTGCCTACTCCATTTTCGATGTGGAGTTCTTGTGAGATAACTCATGAGCAATATAATTTTCAACACAATATTGAGTTATTATCCCATTGACAAATTCAGTTCCTCTGTCAAACCTTATCTTTATAATGGTTTGACTCTTTTCATTTTGAACTCTTTTCATCAGTTGAGGTAACTTCTGCAAGGTTTCCTTCTTTTTGCACATGAAAATTGTCGTGTATATCTTGAATAGTCATCTACCACCACTAAGGTGTATTTCTTTCCACTTATGTTGGTGGTTCAATCTGGACCAAATAAATCCATATGCAACAGATGCAATATCCTCGTTGAAGAAGGACTTTGTTTGTCCTTGAATGAAGACTTTATTTGTTTTCCCATCTGGCATGGATCACATACACTTTATTTCTTATACACTGAGTCTGACAATCCTTCCACAAGATGACTCTTTGCAAGCTTGTTGATTGTCTTGAAATTCAAATGACTCGAACTTTTCTTGTGCCACAACCAACTTGATTCGGTTGTCTTTTGCAAGTGTGACAAGTACTTGGTGTAGAGAGACCAATCTATCACACACATGTTCTTCTATCTTGATCCTTGCAACACTATTTCATTTGATTCAAAATCTTTAATCTGGCACACTCGCATATTAAATCCAGCATTGTAGCCTTTGTCACAGAGTTGACTGATGCTTAACATGTTGAAGTTGAGGCCTTCAACATAAGCAACATCTGTGATTTCCAATTCATTCTTCTTGATAGATCATGTTCCCTTGATTTCCCCTGGAGCTTCATTTCCTCCAAATATGACTTTTGCACCTCTAATCTTTTTGAATCTTGACATGTTTTTCTTGTTTCCTGTCATATGTCTGGAACAACCACTATCCATGTACCGGGTTCCTTGGCACTCAGCTGTTCCTTGAACCTGCAATCAAGGAAATTAGTTTTTAGGTACCCATATTTACCTGGGTCCTAAGGGGTTAGTGCTATAAGAGATCCAACCAACCTATAGCCAAAGGACTTGACTATAAGAGGTTGCCATCTATCAGTGCCATAATTATAGTGCACATTAGCAAATTGCTTGGGGGTTTTAGGTTCATACAGCTGTCTCTTTTGTCTATATGCATGTGTGTTTGTTTTAGCAATTGCTTTCTTGGGATAGTTGTGATATTTCTGAGTGTAGTGCCTGGGTGCATATGTGTGATGATAATAGCTCTTTTGCCTTTTGAATGACCTTTATTGAGGTTTAGGTCTTTGCCATTTAGGCTTGTACTCCATTGGTCTTTGTTGATGTTTCATATTACTCCAATCAACATACTTTGGATAGTTTCTACCATTCCCATCATGTGTGTTTCTCTGTTGAAACTTCTGGGTTTTTTGGTAGCTCTGTTTGCTTTTCACAGAGTATTTTCTGTTTAGAGTTTGCTGAGGAACTCGGTTGGATTTCTTCTCAGCTGTCTTCTCAGCATACTCAACTGGCTGTTTTCCTTTCCCTTTATATCCACGGCTAGTTTATTTGTGATTGTGCTTAGGAGTGAATATGGGTGCAACATTTGGTGTTTTGGATTTCTAAGATGCTTCATTGCTTGAAGATCCTTTTTCCAAAATCACTCTTGGAGTTTACTGTGCATGAAGGAATTAAATTCTATGCCTATTTTATCTCCACATTGTTTTTGACTCATGATAAGATCATCCAATGATTTGGATGCCTTTGTAAATGAGGCAGTCACATTTTTGATATCTTTTTCCCTCTTTTCTATAGCAGCTAACTCTGCTAAAATCTTGGCATTTTCAGCCTTCAACTTAGTGTTCTCATTAGCTATGTGACTCAGAGTACTCAGCTCTTTAGTCAGCTGTGAGTTTTGGTTTTTAAGCAGACTGTTTTCCTCATTTAAAATTGTGTGTGAGAATTTTATGTGCTCAAAAGCTTTCATCATTTTGCCTAATAAATCATAAAGATCAGTGGGTGATGAAGTGTGTGTATCACAATCACTATCACTTGAGTCTGAATGAGATGAGTTAGAGTGTACCTCATCTTCTTGATCTGGTTGATCTTGTTCTTTAGCCATAAGGTATATCATAGCCTCTCTCTCAGAGTCACTTGAGTAGTCAGCTTCACTACTCTCTGAGTCTGATGCTTCTTTAGACTTGGTTGTCTCAGCAGTCTCGGCAGCCAACATGACTTTCTTATTTTCCTGCCTTCTTTCTCTGACGACTTTTCTTTCTTCTTCATTCCTATATTTGTTGACTGGTGAATAGGAACAATCAACTGCAAAGTGTCCTTGTTGTTTGCAGTTCCAACACAGGTTTTCAGCTCTTTGATTAACTCTTTCTGTTCTTGGGTTACAACTCTCTGATATTCAACCCTTTGATGCTCAGTTCTCTTGGGTTGTCTATCTTCCCTTGACTTAGAGGGGGATGAATGTCTCCTGGAGGTTTCACCCTTGTTTCTTTTATAGTTCTTACTGGAGAACTTGTTGAATCTTTTAACCATTAGGGCAATCTCCTCCTGATATATGGCTTCCTGGGTTCAACTCTCTTTCCATCTTTGGCTATCAGTGCAACTGTCTTGGGTACAACTGTCTCCTCTTGTTCTTTTCTTCTCAACTCAAACTCGTAGGCTTTGAGGTCTGAGAATAGCTCGTGGTTAGATATTTTTGAGAGGTCCATTGAATGTCTCATGGTCATAGTCTTCATTTCCCATTCAGCTGGGAGGCTCCTTAAGATCTTCATACACATTTCCTTTTGTGTATATTCCTTCCCAAGAGTTGAAAGCTCATATGTGATTTCATTGAATATGGTATCCAGATGATCTATGGTTTCACCTGCAAGCATTTTGAAATTTTCAAATTTTTGAACAACAACAGACAATTTATTTTCTTTAATTTGTTCTGATCCTTCACAAATTAAAGTAAATTTATTCCAGATTTCTTTTGCAGATTTGCAAGATTTGACTTTGTTGAACATTGCTTTGTCCAAAGTCTTGTAGAGTATGTCCTTGGCCACATTGTCCAAGTTGTATCTCTTCCTATCTTCATTAGTCCACTTAGTCCTTGATTATTCAACCATGGCTGGTCTTGCTTCAGCAACAACTTCCTTTCCTTCAGCTACAACTGCTCTTATTGCGGCCGTGTTCACTTTAAGTGTTTACAGTGGTCTATCCTCTATCACAAGCCACATTTTATCATGTAATGTAGATAGATGAGCCTGCATATGAATTTTCCAATCATCAAATTCTTCAACGGTGAATATAGGAATGCGTGTCAGATTTGCTTCCATGATAATAACTTTGCTTAAAATGAAAGATTTTGAAAATCAAGTGTTTAAAATATTTTTGAAAAGATAGAGATCTAGTTCAGTTACCAGTGCGGAAGGTTAAATGAACCAACCGCTCTTATACCACTTGTAGGTCTCAAGGGGTGTGTGTAAGGTTTAGAAGGGGGGTTGAATAAACCTTACCAATTTTTTGATTTTAGTCCTTTTAAAGAATAACATAGTTAACTCAAATAGATGTGTCCTTGAGGGACAACTAAGTTGGTTATTCAGTTGGGTTGGCCACTCAACAGATTCGATAGAGCTGTTGATAGAATAGCTCGGCTTTTTAACCTGATATTTAACTTAGCTGTATTGGTTTTGTCAGCGGAAGACTTAACACCATTTAAATTATTTTAAGCTTGTTTTAACACTTTTTAGCACTTGGTTATTAATCAGTTGGATAGCAAATGTGAGTTTATCAGCAGATATGATGTAAGTATGCAGAAATGTAAATGTGCTGAAGAATAAATGACACAGATAATTTTTATAGAGGTTCGAAGATGGGGTAATTCTTCTAGTCATCCCTTCTCCAACTCCTGGAGGAATCCACTATATAATGATCAATTTACAACGTGGTGAACGATCTAGAGAAAGATTGGTCACAGATTGGTTCTCTTACGACTCAACTTCTTCACACGGCAGCTGCCTTGCTACTTCAGCTCACTTCTCAAGCTTTTGGATTTGATCACGAAGCTCTCCAATAACTTGATACTGGTTTGACCTTGAACCTTCCTACAATCCTCCTTAGAAAGTGGACCCCTTTTTATTCTTCAAAAGTTTCCTCTTCAATGATTTGAAGTTGTCTTTCATTCACAACTTTGTGTTGGATCGATTTCCTTCGAGTTTCAGGTTTGAGGATTTGCTTGAATATACTTGAGAATATTTCAGATTACTTGCTTGAATAATGCTTGCTTGTTCGTGGTTGAGTAACCTTTTCTCGGTAAATTCCTCGGCCTTTTATAGTGCACTTTTGAAATTTTGCCCGTTGAAGATATAGGCTAATTTCAAAAGTCACTTTGTGATCGTTGGCTTGTCTTGTCTGCAGTCCTTGATGTTGACATTTTCTCGTATTAAATGTCTTGCAGCATTTTAGACTTTCTGACACACGGTGCAGTGTTTCCCATTGGTTTATTCATTTTGCACAATTCTGGGACTAATACTTTACACCTGACAGCTTTGGCATGTTACTATTCTGAGTAACATTCTTGACTTTTGATCAACGGATCTAAGTCAGTTATCTTGACTAGACTACAATGTCTTTACCCCAGGTGACTTGAGTCAGCTTCCAGTCAATGGATGACTCAACTATCACTTCAACCTTGAGACTTGGCTTCTTGAACTAACTTGACTGACACTTCTTACAGATGTTCCTCAGCTGACACACCTTCAGTCGAGTCATTGACTTCCTTCTTGGCCATACTCAGCTGACACACATCAGAGTCTTCAATCCAGTCCGCAGTTGACTTCTTGTATTCATTGGCGTAGCTGACTTGACTCATCTCTCTCAGCCCTAACTATTACAATACAAATTACAAGGAAAATGGAGTACAAACTTCCTAGTTTAAGTTTTACATGGTATCATCAAAATCTACAAAATAAATTTTCTAACATCCTCAGTTGCAAATCCCCAAAACTAGTTCTGCTGAATCATCGAAATCAATACCGGTTTCAACTCAAAGTTATTAGCATTAATTGGGACATGGGCAATTCCACCATAGTTGCGATTTGTCTGAGGGCGAAAGTAATCGTGAATCGCTTGTTGCTGGACTGCCGAAACTTCCGACAAAAGTACCTGATTGTTGTTCCCATTGTTCTGGTTGTTATTCCCGTTGTTCTCGTCCACAACCTCTATAGTGTGATCTAAATTTCTTTCTGCTCGTCAAGTAGCTGCATTTATTCCCTGGCGAAAGCTTCAACTTCCGGAATGAACGATTCTAATTATCTTCGCTTGGAGCGAGTGTTCATGCACTACCTGAACCAACTAAATGAAACGATGTAGGAGAAGAACTTAACAAAATAAAAGGAAAAAATGTCTAAATAAAAAATAACACTATTTATCACAATATTAGTACTAGAAATTTAATTAGCACCCGGCAACGGCGCCAAAAATTTAATTCCGTCTCAAGGATAACTCGCGGACTTTGTTTTCAACCATTTACCGCCGAGTCTTTTACCTCATTTCGAGCTTAATTATGACATAATGTATATTGAATGAGGTCTACGTTTGCATTTTGCACGTTTTTAAAACTTAGGGGCAAAAAATCGAATTTTTGGATCAAATTTTGAAAATTGACAAAACATGATCCAAGGCCCAGGTTGAGGTCGACAGTCGCCTCAACCTTGACCCGTCGGCCCATGCGGTTTATGCTTTAAATGCCTTCTATTTTTCGGACTTAGCCATTTTGGCTCATTTCACTCTATTTTCGTCCCCTTTACCATTTTCACACACAATTCACTTCAAATGTGTTTTGTTGCATAAATTACATATTTTGGGGATTATATTGCTCGTTTATCATCATTGTTACTCATCCTCACCGATTAAATGGTAAGAATTCTACTCCCTTATCTCAATTGGGTGGAACCCTTGAGAAAATGCTTATGTATTGATTTTTGTTGGAATTCTTGCATAGTTGTGTTGTGAATAATGATTGTTGTTGGATTATATTTGTAAAATTGCTTTTGGTGATGAAAAAACTTGGCTTGATTACATTTACACGGGTTATATATATCTTCTTCAATTTTTGACGTCCGTCAAGTGATCGATAACACGTTTCAATGAAAAATTCATCACCTACATGATTTTCTCGATTTCAAAAGTCTTATATATTTATAGAGATCATGTTTTGCAAATCAAATGAGTTTTGATAAGCTTCTACAAGTCATATGATTGACTTTTCCCTCATATTTGGTTTATAAGCTTCAATGTTCAAATAGCTCGATACATCGATTTAGTTGCGCACTTTGATATGAATATATGATGTTTTTATCGTGCTAACATTCTTTTTGATGATTCCAAAGGGGGAGAAACAGGTTATAACCTTATTAGCTTAAAGAAGTTAAAATAAGCTCGAGAAAAAAGCTATAAGTTGTGGCTATTAAAAGCCATAAGTTGTGGATTATACTTAGTCCATTTGTACAGTATGGACTCATATTCATGTCTAATGATGTTTTGTTGACAGAGGGAGCTTATAAGCTATTGATACTTAAGCTCACATGATGTTTTGTTGACAGGGGGAGCTTATAAGCTCTTGATACTTAAGCTCAAGTTGTAAAAGATGAGTTTTAGATTTTGGTTAATTGCTTCTATATTACTCTTATTATTGCACGTTGATAGGGGAGCTTTTGCATAAATGTTTTTGAAAATATATACTCCCATCCTTGTGTTTATGTTGCGAGGAATGTTGTCGCTCTCAACGGATAGATTTTTTTAACCTAGAGGTAAAATTGTTTTGTTTTCAAAATCGACCTCGTTAAATTGTTTTGGTTTGTAATCATCAAAAAGGGGGAGATTGTTTGTTAAATGGTTTTAACATGATTTTGATGATTTTATTTTTACACCAAAACAATGTTTTTAATTGTTGTCCAAATCCTCCTAAATGATTTAAATTGTTTCTACTAATTTTCGGAGTATTTCTTTAAGTTTATTTTCGACAAAATTTGACAACACTTTTAACGATTTTGTGCTAATGTGTTTTTACATCAAAACAATGTCTCTGAATGTTGTCCAAATACTTCCGATAGATTTAAAATGTTTCTACTATTTTTTCGGACTATTTCTTGAAGTTCATTTTCGATAAAAATTGGACAACACTTATGTTTCAGCTCGATAGGTCACCATTTATAGGGCAACCCGCACTGTGTTGAGTTTTGGAGCAGAAAAAGGGACGGAGGGATTTTTGATTGGGGCGACCGGTCGACCCTAGGGCGACCGGTGCCTGAGCACCCCCTCGAAGAACAGAACACTCTGTTTCTCCCGTCTCTTTTCTATTTCAGAAATCAAACTTTCAGGCACGGGTTGCCCTCTAAGGCGACCGATTGGCCACGAAACAGAAATTTTGTCCAATTTTTGTCAAAATTAAACTTCAAGAAATATTCCGAAAAATTAGTAAAAATAATTTAAATCGATTAGGAGTATTTGGACAACATTTAGGGACATTGTTTTGGTGAAAAACTCAGTTAAATAAAATCATCAAAATTTACGATAAAAACATTTATCTAACAGGATTAGGGTTAAGACTAGCATTTTGCTGAACAGTTAAATAGTGGTCCGTTTAACCCAAAATCTATTTAGCTCTAAATTCGCTAAGGCTGGCCCGAAACCGCTAGGGCCAACCACTAATAAAGAGCGAGTTAGTTGCTTAGCTAAACTAATACACTTTTAGTTGCTGCAATGGCCCACTGAGTTTAGATAGAGTCGTAGCCATACAAATATACAATGAACACGCTTATTGCGCACACTGTCCCCGCGCCTCTTAGCCCATACCGGACTCCAAATTAAACTAGAAAACGTTTAAACCGACCCGTAAGGAAAAGGTCTGAATCACTTGTCCATCTCCAAGTATACTTCCAAGTTCCCTGCGATTTTCCCATATTAATACCAAAAACCAAACAACAAACCCTTGTCATTTTCTTCTCCATCTCAACAAATTTTTATTTCCTCCTCCCATTAAACAGTTTTGCGAGTGTGTGTGGAATTGTGGATGAAGGTGTTATGGCTATGGGGGCAGAAAGATCGAAAACGATTCACAATTTCACGATGCCGTTAGAGCTCCGATGGGGAAACCAGAAATATCCCCGACGCACGGAGGTCAACTCCGACGGGCGAATCTCACTACTCCGCCGCTCCACCACCGTCGATTCTCATTCTTCCGATCATCACCGCTACGACGATTCCGGCCAGCAGCGCCGCACCGTCAGAGACAGAGGATCTCACAAAGTGGGTACTACTCCACCTCCGGCATCGGATGGCGGCCGGAGATTCGGCGACGACGGTGATGGGATCGCCGCCGTGAGAGAGAAAGTGATGCTCGATCTCCAGACTGCGGCGGACAAAATGAAACACGCGATTTTTAAGGATGGTCTCGAGGAAGGCGAGATTTGCGGCTCTCCGCCGCCGCCGCCTGCGGCGGCCCCGGTGGAAGGTGAGATCGACAGGCCCTGGAATCTGAGAACGAGGAGAGCTGCTTGTAAGACGCCGGTAAGCAGGTTTATCTCATCTACGAATTGTGGTGTTGCCGCCGCCGCCGCCGATGCGATGAAACCTAATTCAGGATTTTCCGATATGAGGACGGCGAGTACTAGCGGCGGCGCTGGTGCGGCGGCTAGGTCCGATAAAAGGAGGCGGCCGAAATTCTCGGTGGCGCTTTCGAAAAGAGATATTGAAGAGGATTTTTTAGCGATGGTAGGTCACCGGCCGGCGCGGAGGCCCAAAAAGAGAGCTAAAATTGTTCAGAGACAATTAGATGTGAGTTTATTGATACTACAATTTACATTCCCCATTGAAATGCAAATTTATTATTTATTATTTATTATTTATTTCCGCATTTTAAAATCACTATATTTATAATTTAATCGATCCCTTCTTTAATTTCTTGTGATTTTTGGCAGACATTATTTCCTGGGCTGTGGTTGACAGAAGTTACACCTGCTATGTACAAAGTTTCTCAAGCACCTCCATCATAAGAAGGTGAATGTTGCAGATTGTATGGATTTTGGTGGCATACATCAAAGCTTTGGAATGCTGATTTTTTTATGTAGTTTTGATTATAATTGTTCATATTTTTGTTTTTTTAATCATGGAAATAAAGTTAATTTAGTGGAATATAATATATTGGTGGGAGTCCTTTTTTTCCTTTATTTTCAATTTAGCACAATTTTTTATGATGATATCCAAGTTTATTTCATAAATTACATCATACTGTCATTATTTCTTAAGAATGCTGAGATATTGTTTCTCCTCTTTATTAAATTAACATAAAAATCATATAGTTTCTTTTTCTACGAATAATTTTGTGATAAGCAAGTCTCTTGTGAGATGGTTTCACGGATCTAAATCCGTGAGACGGACCTCCTAAGGGCTCCGTCTTGAGAACATGAACCATGAAAATAAATTGAAAAATAATAATGAACCATGAAGAAACAAAAATAAACCCTAAAAACATGAACCATGAAGAATAAACCCTAAAAAAAACTAAAAATCCTAAAAACCCAAATCAATTAAAAATAAACCCAAGAAACAAAATAAACCCTAAAAAACAAATATAAACTCTAAGAAAAATAAAATCTGAAAAAAACTTTTAAAACTTTGTGTAAGAGCTCCGTCTCACGGATCTAAATCCGTGAGCACGCAAGTTTTTGCCTTTTGTGATTATAGATTAGCTTAATTGATCTCCAAACCTAACGTTTCTCTCTACATTTCACATTTAACTCTTTGGTTGACATTCCAACTTGAAACTTAAAAAGTTGAAGCTTTTGCAAACCAACAAAGATATAAAAGTGTTTGGTGATTGGTTCAGTTAGATTATTCTTTATGTTGGTGACAAATACATCCTTAAAGTGACACAAACCTTTGTTAAAATTTTGTGATTACCTAATAAGTACTCTTTTTATTCTTTTTTTTTATTATACCTAAAACGAACGTATTTCATTGAACTCATGCACAAATATACAACATGTCCACCGGTAACAAAGCCCCTTACACAAGCATTTGTTAAAAGAAAACATACTTCTAAAGAGAAAAAACGAGCTCTAAAAAAGATATATAAAAAAAAATCCCCCACAAGGAGACTACAGCACACCTAAAAATGAGGACTAGACACTCCCTCAAAGGAGACAATATACTGTAAGACAGACACCTTGACCAGCCTATGGGCCTCACCCCTAAACCTTGAACCGCATACACACCAACAGAAAAGAAAAAAAATACAACAAAACAACCAGAAAACTAAGGAAAAAAAACAAAACAAGAAAAATAAAACTGAAAACCGGGCCCTTCCTCTCTCGATCCACAATATATCACTACCACAAAAACGCCTCCAAAAAATCAATGTTGATGCCACCGCCCGAACCTGCAAAGTAGATGGAATTGACCGGAGATGGATGGGCATGTTTGACTGGAGTAACTAGATCTGATATCAAAGAGCAACTAGTTTTCGGCTATGGTTAAGGAGAGGGGATGAGATGGGATGGAGAGGGAGTTAGTGAGGAGGTGGCGTCAAGGGTTAAGGGATTTCAGAGAGATAAATGTACGAATAAAAATATTTGGAGGAAGTTCAAGCTCAACATTAACTTTTTAAATACTCTCCTCTTGGAGGTTGCTATTTATAAAAGAGAAATAAAACAACTCAATTTTTTTATAATTAAGCTAAACTTTACATGTGGCTTTTGTAACCATCTCTTATTCAACATTCAAATAGTGTTCAAACTGACTAGTAATCTTGTAAAATTTCATGGTGAAACATATCCTAGTTAAACCATATCCATCTTCATGGTGATACAAATTTCATGGTGACACATATCCATATTCATCAATATTTTGAAACACTTTCTATGAAGGGTGTAGCCATGGATGTTTCCCTGGTCCCTGACACAATTCACGTTGGGCCAGGTAATATAAAAAACACTTTATGTCAAGGGCATAGCTAGCCGTAGGGGTGTCAAATCGTGTTATCGTGTTGTGTTTTGTGTCGACACGATAACGACACGACACGATAAGGGCAAACACAAACACAATATGATAAGAATCTGCTCTGACACGACACGAACACGAAAATTTTTGTGTCAACACGACACGACACGATAGTGACACGATAAATCAAAAACAAATAAAAATGATTTACACGTTAATACACGATAGCAAATTACACGATATGACACGATTTTACACGAAAATATACGACACAAATATACAAAATATCAAGTTATCGTGTCACTAACAGATAAATGTGTCATTATCGTGCTCGTGTCGTGTCATTATCGTGTCGCTAATAGGTAAACGTGTCATTATCGTATCTTTATCGTGTTCGTGACGTGTCATTATCGTATTCATGTCACTATCGTGTAAACACGATAAAAACACGAACACGACAAGAAATTTCCGTGTCCTTATCGTGTCGACACGATAAGGACACGAACACGATAAGGCTAAACACTAACCCGCTATTTTCGTATCGTTTTCGTGTCGTGCTATTGTGTCGTGTCAAAAATTACCACACCTATATCTAGGGAGTGCTCTCATGTCCGTGATACAACCCAAATCGGATTGGGGCATAAAGATTTTTCTATATTTATATTTTGGATGATGAAAAAAATAACTCAACTAAGGATAATTAGCCTCAACTTTTTGTTTCATTTCACATACCACAAAAAAATATATTTTGAAAATCAAGATAAAGGAGAAATCTTGCCTCCAAAGATGGCATTATTCCTTGATTGCTCTGAGTTTTCACTAGGAAGAAAAAAATTCTGATCCAAATTTCATGTGTAAGAACTAATGATGCGCAAGTATTTATTGTTTTGAGCGTTAGTGCTTCGGGAGCGCCGGGAAGTCTTACGGCATCTAGGGTCTTCCGGAATTGCAGAGGCTTCTTTCGGGGTTGCTTTGTGGAGCGATGTGGTACTGGTTATGCTTATGTGGTACATCTGCTTCATAAAAGATCTTCTGCCATCCCCTGGTGACACTTGAGTAAATGCCGATATACTCTTCATTTGATTTCCCAGATGGACTTGGTGGTTTCACATATTTATCGTGAAGACAATCGAGTGGCAGACCCCCTGAGTAAGAAATCACATTCGGCGTCTTGGTGGGGTGTTCCTCCTGAGAATATCATGTCCCTTCTCACGAATGATTATGTTGATCAATCAACTTATAGATTTGTTAGATAATACGTCCTGGTATTTATTTTTTTATCATTCCAGACGTTGATTTTTATCGGAGGTACTCTTTTCCTGCCATGAGTTTTTCCCATAAGGGTGGGTTTTACCTTGGGATGTTTTAACGAGGCCCCAACCATTTAGCTACCTGGTTGGTTTGTGATCAGTAATGTCCTTGCACATCTTAGGCCACTTCCAATCAAGTATACCAACTTTGGTGTAAAAACTACACCAATTTTGATGTTTTTGTGTAATTTTATCAAAATAATCTCCTACCCATTATACCAAATCTTACCCCAAATGAATATTTTATTCTTTCTTTTTCACTTATAGTAACCAAATTTATTTATTTATTTATACAATTATTTCATTTACTTATATTTTATTATTGTTAATGTAATGAATTATAAACTTACATTTAATTAATATTACATTAATGAATTATGTTAAAAAAAATAAATTAATATTTCTTTTAGTTTGCATTATACTTATTTGTTAGTTATTAAAATTATAGAAAATATTAATTAATTATTAAAATCATGTTATATAAATTAATTATATGTAAAATGAGGATCCAATTGAAATTTAAATTTAAAGTAGTAGATAATTTGAGGGCAAATATTCGATATTGCATTACACCAAATCAACTTTGGCGTAATACTATTTATTATACTAAATTTGGTCATTTGGTGTGAGTTTAAAGTTAAGTAGGAGAATGATTTTTGCATATTTGATGTAGTAGAGTGAGATTTAAAAATTAAAATTGGGCTGCAGATGCCCAGACCATATCCGACTCCAAATTGAACTCGAAAACATTAAAACCGACCCGTAAGGGAAAAGGTCGAAATCAGTTCTCCATCTCCAAATATACTTCCCCGTTCCCGGCGATTTTCCCATATAAGACCAAAAACCAAACAACAAACCCTTGTCATTTTCTTCTCCATCTTAACAACTTTTTTATTTCCTCCTCCCATTAAACAGTTTTGCGAGTGTGTGTGGAATTGTGGATGTTTAAGGGGTTATGGCTATGGGGGCAGAAAGATCGAAAACGATTCACAATTTCACGATGCCGTTCGAGCTCCGATGGGGGAATCAGAAATATCCCCGACGCACGGAGGTCAACTCCGACGGGCGAATCTCATTACTCCGCCGCTCCACCACCGTAGATTCTCATTCTTCCGATCAACACCGCCACGGCGATTCCGGCCAGCAGCGCCGCACCGTCAGAGACAGAGACAGCTACAGAGACAGAGGATCTCACAAAGTGGGTACTATTCCACCTCCGGCATCGGATGGGGGCCGGATATTCGGCGACGACGGTGATGGGATCGCCGCCGTGAGAGAGAAAGTGATGCTCGATCTCCAGACTGCGGCGGACAAAATGAAACACGCGATTTTTAAGGATGGTCTCGAGGAGGGCGAGATTTCCGGCTCTCCGCCGCCGCCTGCGGTGGCTCCGGTGGAAGGTGAGATCGACAGGCCCTGGAATTTGAGAACGAGGAGAGCTGCTTGTAAGACGCCGGTAAACAGGTTTATCTCATCTACGCATTGCGGCGGCGGCGGCGAGAAAGGTTCGACGGTGGATGCGATGAAACCTAATTCAGGATTTTCCGATATGAGGACTAGTGCGGCGGCGAGGTCCGATAAAAGGGGGCGGCCGAAATTCTCGGTGGCGCTTTCGAAAAGAGAGATCGAAGAGGATTTCTTGGCGATGGTAGGTCACCGGCCGGCGAGGAGGCCCAAAAAGAGAGCTAAGATTGTTCAGAGACAATTAGATGTAAGTTTTCCCATTGAAATGCAAATTTTTATTTATGATTTATTTCCCCAATTTAAAATCACTATATTTATAATTTAATTGATCCCTATTTTAATTTCTTTGTGATTTATGGCAGACATTGTTTCCTGGGCTGTGGTTGACAGAAGTTACACCTGCTATGTACAAAGTTACTCAAGCACCTCCATGAGAAAGAAGGTGAATGTTGCAGATTGTATGGATTTTGGTGGCATACATCAAAGTTTTGTAATTGCTCTGAGGAAAGTATGGAGTACAAGAAAAGGTTTTATCTGGGAATGCTGATTTTTTTATGTAGTTCTATTATTTTTTTTTTGAGAAATTTATGTAGTTCTATTATAATTGTTCATAGTTTTTGTTTTTTAATCATGGAAATAAAGTTAATTTAGTGGAATAGGTTGGTGGAGGATTTCCTTTTTCTTTTATTTGCAATTTTGCACAATTTTTTATAATGATATCCAAGTTCATAAATTACATCATAATGTCATTATTTCTTAAGAATCCAAGTTATTTAGTGTTTTTCCTATCGATTAGAGACCTTATAGTTTGTTTTGCTCATAATTTGTATTAATTGCCTTTTTTGGTGAAATTGGGAACAATGAATTTCAATTCGTCAGTGGTCATAAAGTTTCTTTTCTACCAATAATTTTGTGAATATATTATGTGATATTGGTGATTAACATAAGATGAAGTTTTATGTGAGACCGTCTAATGGATTTAACTTAATGAGACAGATCCTAAACACATACAAAAATATAAATTATTTTCATGGGTATGGGTTATGGTCGGATTTCTATTTAAATATATGATTTGTCTCATTAATTATATCAATGAGACCGTCTCACATAGATTTTTGTGTTAACATAATTTTTCTCCAAACCTCACGTTTCACTCTACATTTCACATTTTAACTCTCTGGTTGAGATTCCAGTCATGACTAATTTCCACCGAACTTGAAACTTAAAAAGTTCAAGCTTTTGCTAACTCAACAAAGATATAAAAGTGTTTGGTGATTGGTTAGTTAGATGATTCATTATGTTGGTGACTAATACATCCTTAAAGTGACACAAAACCTTGTTAAGATTTGTGATTACCTAATAAGTACTCTCTTTATTGCCCGTTCCCCGGAAGTGCCCCAACCTCTAAAACCTTACGCGGGGGGGGATAGCATAGCACGGTACTTCAGGCCTGGAGTGAAGCAGTCACCCTCCTAAACAGAAAAACGAGCACTAAAAAAATAAAAAAACAAAAAACTCCCCCACAAGGGGACTACAACACGTCTCAAAATGAAGATTAGGCACTCCCCCAAAAGAGACAATATACTGCAAGACAAACACATAACACATCGACCAGCCTACGGGCTTTACCCCTCAACCGAGAACCACATAAACATTAACAGAAAAGAAAAAAACACACCAAAACAACCAGAAAACTAAAGAAAAAAACAAAACAAGAAAAATAAAATTGAAAATCGGCCTCTCCCTCTCCTGATCCACCATCGCAAACTATCACCGCCACAAAAAACCTCCAAAAAACTAACGTCGATGCCACCGCTCGAACCCGCAAAGTCGATGGAGTTGACCGGAGATGGATTAGCATGTTGATTGGAGGAACCAGATCCGATCAAAGAGGAACTAGTTTTCGGCCATGGTTAAAGAGATGGGTAGGGATGACAATGGGGCGGGTCGGCCAGGTCCCAGCCCTCCCCGTTTTTAGAGCGTTCAACAAAAGCCCGACCCAACAATTAGGTCTGGCTGAGCTACAATTTTGCAAGCCCGAAAAGAGCCGGGCCTATTTGGCCCGACCCATTAGACCCGAAATACCGACCGACCCAGTTAGCCAGAAGTAAATCTAGTGTATTTTTAATACATGGGTTGGGTTGGGCTCTCCACAATAGCGCACCGAGAAAATTCTGGCCCGGCACAGCCCGATTTTCACACTTGGTCCGACGGGCTAGCACCGGCCCGAACAAATTGACAACTCTACCTGTTTTAAATTAAAAAATAAAATATATATATATTTATAAAATATTATTTACATAATTTATTATTATCAAATTATGAATATTAAATATAATATAAGAATACATAAAAACTATATTATAATAATATTATATATGCAACATATATATTAAAATATATTTCAAAACTAACAATTCTAGGTGGGGTGGGCGGGCGGGCGGGTCAGTGCCGGAGTGAAAATGATACCCAGACCGCCCCGCCCCGAGTCGCGGGGTGGGACGACCCAAACAGGGGCGGGCCAGAGCGAGTACCTGCGAGTCGGATCGAAATTGCCATCCCTAAGGAGGGGATGGGGCAAATTGTTTAAATGTTGTAAATATGAAATCAAATCGTTAAAATGTGGTAAATTTTGATAGTATTTTTTTTTTTTTACTCGGTGGCGCTTTGTTGCGGGTGCGCCAGAGTCGCTGTTGGCGCACCTCGTCCATGCGCCAAAATATTAAATATTTTTTTAATTTTGCAGAGTGGGCGCACCTCGTATGTGCGCAAAGATTTTCATATTAAAAAAAAAAATTAAAGCACTGGCGCTTGCAGGTGCGAGTGCGCCCTCGTAATCCAATATCACGGATTTCGATGATTTTGTCTTCTTGTGACAGAGGAACGACAGCAATCAAAGCACACTGGCGCACCTGCAAGGTGCGCCAACCCCTTATAACAAAAAAAAGCCCAAAACCCGGATCCCTTGCCATTATAAAATCCCCCTAAACTCACACACACATCACAAACACTCTATATACTCTCTATATCTCTCACCCCAACAAACACTTCCCACAAATACAAAAACACACACACGCACGCAGAAACACAAGAACACACACACGCACGCAGAAACACATATATACAGGTGTCACAAACACACACACACGGCGGTTTCTGCGAAGGCGATAGTAGTTTAAGGCGATAGTCGTTTCAAACTAATTTGGGCTTCCGACGGTTTGGGCTTTTGGCATCTTTCGGCAAATTTGAGTTTCTGGCATTTTTCAAGTATGTCTTTAATTAATATTTATTTCATAATATATTATATTTTATTTTTTGTCCGAAAATATTATACTTTAATTTCGTCATTATATTTATGAGTGCATATTTTTATGTAAATTACTTCAGTATTCTTTGAAATAAATTTTAATATTCGTATTATTTATCCTGTAATAATTGTTAAATTGTATAAATAATACCCGTATATAAACAATGTCAAATTTTATTTCAATTATTTAAATGTATTATCATTATAATATATAGGTGATGTCAAACATGATCACCATAATCGTATATTTTAGAGGGCAAATTGTGCAGACTGGGAGTGATGTGAGATATGACCGTAACGCAATTGGTGCTAGGAGAATTTTCATGTAACTAATTATGTGAAATTGATGGAAATATTAACATATGACATGGAGTCGGCGGATATAACAACATTGGGACCACGATGTATTTCAGAGGAGTGGAGGTCTCGGTGCCCATTGATAAATCATGCTATCGTGGAGATTCACCATCCCCGAGCGAGTCTTTGGCGAGGCGATTTGGTCTTAGACAACATATTCTGATGTGCTTGTAAAACACACACATCACTCCATGATTTTACTCGCAAAGGCGTTGCCCGGATGGGGATCGGCCACGCACCCATGCTACATGGGTCCGAGATTGGGGATGGCTCACCACCAATTGTTGGAGGTGATGTGATAGGTCGTGGTAGGAGCACAGTTCGTGGATATCAGGCATGGTACAATCGTATTACACGACGATTAATAACTCCACAAAACGAGCATATGACAATCGGGTATCAGCCAGGCGACACTGCAGCTCGAGATGCCATGGTAATTTGCCTATAAATTTACTATTATGCACATTTAAATTATAACATTATGTATCTATTTATGATATATGTGTGTTACAGACTACTCTACTCGATCGGATGTGGATTAGTGTTCGGGATGTTAGTGCTTCTGACCCGCAGTCTGTTGATCACCTTAGACGTGATTTTATTGAGGAGATGACTAGTGTGCGGCGTCTCCTAGGGATGCCTCCAAGAGTTTCAGAACCGGTGATCCATCACAGCGCATGATCAGACACGCAGCACACGGACGACCACTACTGCGCCACAGACACCTCACACACATGTGGCAGGTCCATCTGGATATGTGTTGAGTCCATCTGCATATGCGTCAGGTCCATCTAGATATGCGGGAGGTCCATCTGGATATGCGGCAGATCCCTCCACTTCGCATCACACACCATATATGCCACAACCTGTGAATTATGATCAGTTTATACCACCCCAAGTTCACATCATTTATGATATGCTCAACACGGATGTGGGAATGACAGTCCATCCACATATGCGGCGTCAAGTTTTCAAAAGATTCGCGCGTACCAAGTGGATTTCGGAGAGTTATATGGACATGGATCTCAACCCGTCTACTTAGGACCAACATGATATTGATAATGCTGAATACGGTCCTAGACGGAGCCAACGAGAGAGACATCCTCCGAGATGTGGCACTGGTGGTCATAGATATTAGGATTAACATTAGTCAAAATTATGTATTTAGTAATTAATTTTATTAAGCCATATTAATTTTAAATGTAAATTTATAATTAATGGACATATTTGGATTAATTATAAAAAATAGTTAAAGTTAGTCAAAATTATTTTATTAATGTTTGGAATAATTTTCATCCATTTTATGAAAATAGGTCCACAATTTAAACTATTGATTACTCAATCATTTTATAAATCAAAATGAATACAATTATTAATCCTAAAACTTACAATTATTATTCAATTATCTTTCATAATGGTTTGTCGGTTTACCAATTTTTTTTCGGGACTTAAACGATTGGTGCATGTTTTAAGCTGTTGCAGGCGAAAATATTTAAAAAAAAATATCGACACCCTGGCGCACATGGGTGGAGCGCCGGTGAAGGATCAAGACAACCCATGTGCGCCACCGAGGATTATTTAAAAAAATTCTATGTTTGGCGCACATGGCGGGATTGAAGAAGGGCTGGCGCACAACCCATATGCGCCATCAAGTAAATCAACAATACTATCAAAATCTGCCATATTAGCACAATTCAATTTGGTTTTTGCCACAATAAAGCAAAAAGCCCGAGGGGATGAGGTGAGATGGAGAAGGAGGGAGGGGCATCAAGGGTTGAGGATTTTCAGAGAGATAAATGTACATAGAAAAATATTGGGAGGAAATTCAAGCTCAACATTAACTTTTTAAATACTCTCTTATTGGAGGTTGCTATTTATAAAGGAGAAACAAAACAACTCAATTTTTTTATAATTAGGCTAAATGTAAAAACTTTACATGTGACTTTTGTAATCATCCATTATTCAACATTCAAATAGTGTTCAAACTTTCCCTTAAAAAAAATAGTGTTCAAACTGACTAGTAATTTTGTGAAATCTCATGGTGAAACATCTAATAGTCAAACCATATCCATCTTCACGGTGATACAAATTTCATGGTGATACATATCCATCTTCATCAATATTTTAAAACACTTTCTATGAGGGGCGTAGCCAAGGATGCTCTCCTGGTCCCTAACACAACCCACATTGGGCCAGACAATATAAAAATCATTTTATGTCAAGGGCGTGGTTAGAGGGTGCTCTCATGTCCGTGATACAACCCAAATTATTGGATTGGGGCACAAATATTTTTTATATTTATATTTTGGATGAGGAAAAAAATAACTGAGCTAAGAATAATTAGCCTCAACTTTTTGTCTCATTTCACATACCATAAAAATTCTACTTTGAAAATCAAGATCAAGGAGAAATCTTGCACTAGGAAGAAAAAAATCTGATCCAAATTCATGTGTAAGAACTAATGATGCTCTAGTATTTATTGTTTTGAGCATTGACATTTTCATAAACTTAAGTAAAGATGGCTGAGATTTTTTTTTTATGAGCCCCTTTACCTTAAATTTGGGAAGAGATGTTTTGCAGGTTTAGTTATAGATTAATATAGGCCAAATATTTTATGTGCACGTGTTCAACTTCAACCTTTCCCATTCACAGTGTATTAAAAAATTTCAAGCAGGCAATTAAATCGTGCTTGTAGTGATACCACTTCATGGCTTCTTGTTTCATTTATTTTTCGTTTTATATACAAAATCTATTCCTAAAATTTAGCTAATTATAGTAGCCAGCCTTTTTAAATTTCTATAAAATTAGTTTTGATGTATTGTGCTATTGAAGAATTTCCCGACTCTTTCATTACTTCGAAACCAATCATTGAAGATAGAACAGGGGTGTGTAAGTTGCCTACTGAAAGTGTCCCTAACCCAAATTCCCCCCTAGCTCAACTATTTTTCCCCTAAATATATATATATATATATATTCATTTTTTCCATAGAAAAAACGAGATAAATTTCATTTTTTTCCATAGAAAAAATGAGACAAAAAAAAAATTGATTGTCTACGCCTCTGGATAGAAATTAAACTAAAAACTTAGGAAAATGAAGGAAAATGAGATGTTACCCTAGTGTGGAATTGGGTGCAACTCACTTGGGTATCACCTAATATTCTAATTACCCGGAAAATGATGTAGTTAGAAGCATAAATATTAGGGATGAGGTTTAGACTAATTACAAAAAAACTCGTAGATATTTGAAAATGCAAAAAAAAAAAAAAACTTAAAGTTTGATGGTATTTTATATTTTTCCCTTCATAAGCAAAAAATTCTCAGAAATCTGGTATTTATAAAAACACCATTACCTCTTAAATTTAAGGCATAACCAAACATAATTTTTTTTTTGGAAACATCTCTAAGTTTTTGTGTAATTAATCCAAATCCAAAGTCTTATTTTATATTATCCCTAGCATTATTTTAAATGACAAAATATGCAGCCATTCTCGCTTAAAATTGAATTGGTGGCAACTGGCAAGAACTTATTTAAGTATAACAATATTTGAATTTATAGATTTATTATTTATTTTTTTACTTATTATTATTTACTAGTCTCTTGCCCGTGCGATGCACGGGTATATATCTATGAGGCGTCAATTTTGTATTGTGACATGTGTATTTTCATAATAATTCTACGAATTCTATCTCACGCATTGTGATAATTTTAATATAACATCAAACAATAAGCAGAAAATAGTATTTAATGTTTTTATTGATAAAATCAAAAATGAAAAGATATCATACCACATAATCATAAAAAAAATACATTCAAGACTATGTATTTGTGTTCAATCTCTGAAAGCTATTTTTTCATAAAATCGCACATGTGCACCTTCATCACTTATTTCGTTTTCGTCATGTTTAGATTTCTAATAAGTGGAAATATATGTGTTATACTTTTTTTCAAATGTTGTAGTAGTAAATTCAGATACAAACTTATTTTACAAAGTCTTCTCGTATGTGTAGGAGAACTAAGTATATTAGTTAAGGAAATAGGAGACAATAAAATATAGTTTTGGTAATATTAATAATTTTATTATATTGATTATTTTGGGGATATTTTTATTTGTTACGAATTTCGTCATGTATTTTATTTATTCACATTGTTAAGTCAATTTTTAAACTTTTCAAAATTTATTGTGAGGGTTTGTATTGTATTATTTGGAATTTTCAATTATTATTTTCTATTCGAGTTCTCATATTTGGTATTTTTAGATCGCGTGATGCACGAACTGTATTTTTATAATTTTCAGTGACTGCAAAAATTTAGAATTTCAATAAATAATTAAAATATAAAAAATAATTAATTATAAATCATACAATTAAATAATATAAAAATAAATTATTATAAACTATGAAAAAAACTTTGTAAATACAATATATTTGGTTGATATTGAAAATTTTGTGAATGTGAATTGTATCTACATATTGAACATGTTTATCTATAAGAAAGTAAAAGTTTGAAAAACCATTTAATTGCTAATGTTTAATATTTAATGTTCTGCATTTCAATGAAATCAATAATAAAGTCATTTCAAATTCTAATATCTTTTTAGAGTTTAGAAAGTCGAACAGTTGTTAGAATTATTAAAAACATTAAACAAAAATAATGTTTACATTTAACAACATAATTTTATGGCAAAATGAAATATTTCAAAAATTAAAACTATTTTATTTTTATATATATACATATATCAAAATAATATCATACATATAAATTCATATATAATAGTCCAAATGTACAACTTTTAAAAGTTGAATATTAAAATACACTGATAAATATAAAAAATATAATTTCTATTAACATGAAAAGTACGTTAAAAATATAAAAAATAATTTTTCATATATAAAAAATTATTATAAATATAAATTTATAAATAAAAATTTAATTTCTTCTTACATGGATATATCAAATGCTATGTATAGATATATTTAATATATATAATATTTGAATACATAGTTTGAGATATTTTCTTCAATTAAAATAAATATTTTTTTGATTGAATTTAATCAACTTAAATGCAATTTTGTATAATTATGAAGAAATTGGATAAGTCCAATTAACAACTACACATATATATTACAAATAACCAATATACATGAATATACAAATTGATGTCCAATAGCTCGAATACATAATTTTTAAAGCACTTTAGAAAATAATGAAAAAAAATATATTATATATTTTTATTTAATATGTTTATTTTTATTATATATATGTAATATTGATGTCAAACCACAAATCGTAAAAAATGATGATTTATATATTATACGTCAAAAAACGGAACTTAAAATAAAAAGTTATTAATTTTTTAAAAAAGAAAAAAGTATATATATGTATATAATAATTAATGCAGTACACACACAGATTTGGAAACTTAATTTAAATAACTTTATTTTTAATATATATAACTTTTTTTTGAATAATTTAATATATAACTTTAAAAAGTGATTTATTGAAAGAAATTTGACTACCAAAAATAATGAAATCACAAATATTTATAACTTCTTATTTTTTTCATAAATTTTAATTATTTTTTTAAAAAAAATATTACTTTTTTTAGAAACCAAAAAATGGATGGAAAACCATGATTTTGTTTTTTACCAAAGCGAAAGATTTTATTGCATAAGTAAACTCACACAAACTTACAGACAATGCCCACTAGCAGAAAACCATCTTGCACAGATGAAGGCAAGGGGAAATCAACACACTCAACAAAACAAAAACTAAAACCACTGGGGTTAGCCCAGTGGCCACGAGTATTACTCTTCAATGAAGAGACCCGGGTTCGAGTCTCTGCAATGACAGGGCCGAATTTTTGAAAAAAAAAACAAAACAAAAACTAAAACACCTCCCAAGAAGGACTAAAGCACTCCCAAAAGGAGACTCAAACATCAAAACCCACCCACACACACAAAAACCCGGGAACACGCAACCACCACAAACTACAAATCATACATGACTTACCTATGAGCTTCGCCCTTCAATCGGAAAAAACAAAAAAATAAAACCACAACCAGAAAAACGACAACACATAAAACATTTCCCCTCTCGATCTGTCGTTGTCGCCGCCCACCACCGCAACCACCACCGAGCCATGGTCTGACCATGGCTGCCCGTCTCCACAAGATTCTCCCAAAGCCCGGATCTAAACATAAGCATCACGGACCAGCCGGATCTAGAAAAAAAAATACCACGGGGCAAAAGAGGTTTGACCGACGAGAGACTTTAGAAGATGAAAAGGAAAGAGAAGAAGATTAATGGAGGTTTTGTGCTCTTTTTTTGAGAGAGACGAGAGATAAGTCACTGGGCATCTGCGGAGAATCTCAGGAATCTATTTGTGTCATTATTGTCATCAGATAGTTTGAGCATGCCGGACGTAGTATGGGATAAATGTTGGGAATTATCTTTCGAATGACATTCTGTATAAACGACGATTGTTTATGCAACATGAAGGTATTATATTTGTTAAATTCGTATTTTAGAACTCATATTTTTTATTATGACCATTTTAATACTCAAATGTCTTTTGTTTGTTCATATTTTATAAAGCTGATCTTGAGTGAAGATGAAATCAAGAATCTCGCGCTGGCAGAAATCGAAAAATTATTGCGGATTCACGGCAGGAGTCTTCGCGAATTTAATACGATGCCATTCCCAGATTTTGACAATATTGAGAGTAACCATAACAGACCCATATTCGATGAATTGAGATATGATCGCAAGGTTTTGTCTGTTGAAAACAGTAATCTTCTTTAAAAAATGACTGATGAACAACACTAGTGTATTCAAAAATAATGCGAGCCGTGGAATCCAATAAAGGTGGTATGTTCTTTGTATATGGATTCGGAGGAATGGGTAAGACATTTTTGTGGAGGGATTTATCTTCTGGTTTGAGATCTAAAGGAAAAATTGTTCTGAATGTGGCCTCGAGTGGCATAGCATCTCTTCTCTTGTCAGGTGAAAGGACGACACATTCTCGATTTCTTATTCCATTGAATCCAAATGAACAATCAACATGTAATATCAATCAAGAAAGTCCGCTTGCCGAATTGATTGTTCGTTGTAAACTAATTATATGGGATGAGACCCCAATGATGAACAAATATTGTTTTCAGGCAGTTGACACAACACTATGAGATATTATGCAGCTTGAGAATCCAACTAACCGTGATATTCCATTTGGAGGAAAAAACAGTGGTATTTGGTGGAGACTTTAGACAAATATTGTCCGTTGTACCCAAGGGTAGTCGACAGGATATTGTGAATGCCACGATAAATTCATCGTATTTGTGGAATGATTGTACTGTTCTGAGACTTACTAAGAATATGCGGCTTCAAAGTGTCGGACAAACCGATGATTATGCTGATTTGGTTAAGTTTTCAAAATGGATAGCAAGTATTGGGGATGGAACAATCGGAGAAGAAAAAGATGGTTGCGCCGCCATTGATATTCCTGAAGATATTTTGCTCGAAGCCTCTGGTGATCCAATTGCAACTATTATTGAAGATACACATCTAATGTTTAGGGATGCCACAAATTATCCGAGCTACTTGAAAGAAAGAGCAATTCTGACACCTACCCTCGATGTAGTCGAGTTCATTAATAATTATATGACGTCTTTAAACTCATCCGAGGGCCATACTTTTTTGAGTTCTGATAGCTGTTAGAGATTTTTCTAACCGCAAGTGTACGGTGTCAAGTTTTAATATAGAGTAGTAGGGTTGTCGAATCCACATGGAATAATTATCGAATTATCGCTAAGTACTATAATATAGTAGTCTAACTTTATTTAGAAATTCAATATTTGATGGAGTTGATTATACTAAAAATACTAAAAATAAATTAAGACTATGTAAATATCAATGAGTTTATCCAAATGGTTAAATGAATTCTAGAGGTATGATGAATCTAGTTATCCCTTATGTTGTCAATATGGTTTATCAATCATCAATTATCAATTTATAAGTCAAGATTTCTACAATAATCATTCCCTTTCTCAAGTGCCAATGATTTTAGATTCAATTGGGAAATCAATATCTCTATAAAAATCACCAATCAAAATCTCAATAAAAGCTATGAATCTTGATAAATGACTTCAAAGGATTCACAAATCTCTCAATTTTATGAAATCCTAGGTTATGCTATTCCAAGGCCATGTATTCAATTACCTCTCTCAAGTGTCAAATCAAATACACCAAACAATCTAAATTATTGATCAAGTAATTTAGAAGCAATAGATCTAAATAGCACAAATAAATTGATAGATCTAGATTGACAAACCACAATCTCAAAACATAAGTTCAAACATTGATTACATCAATCCTCTAGAATTATAGAGTTTAGCTCATAATTGAAGAAAATGAATCCATGAAAATACAACAATACATCTTACAAGATATGAAGAAAGCAACAAAATAAGAACAAGAGTTGAGGGATCTTCTATATTTCTAGATGATAGAAGCCTCCAATCTTCTTCTCCAAATTCTTCTCAAAATGCTCAAATTCTTTTTCCTTGTCTTGTAGCTGTTTTTATTGCCTTCCCAAGGGTTCCAAGATGCCCTAATTTCAAGCCCCAAGGATGGTATTTATAGTACACAAAAGTCCAAGAAGAGGGTAGGTGAACATAGGATTTTCCGCCCCGGCCGCTGCGGCCAAAGCAATCTCGTCGCCCCATTTTATCGCACGCAGTGCGGGGCGCCTACACATCGCTCGCCACTTTTATCGTCGGTACTTTATTTACTGCATGAGGCGGCGCCCATCATTTTTTTTCGCACAATTTGCCACCCGTGTGCCCACTGCCACATACCCCCTCCAAACTAATTTTCTCGCCACGGTATTTGTGGCGCCAGGGTAGCTGGCCCAGCCGCCCGCTAAATCTTGTCAAAATACGATTTTTTTTTCTTCCTTCTATGTGATTTCTTCTTTCTTCAAGCCGTTTTTCACCGTTTTCTTCATTTCTTGGCTACCAAATCAGATTGACTCTACATCGACTCTAATTGAAATAAATAGGACTCTAACGACTCTAAAAACACCTAAAATAAAACCAAATTCTACTCTAAAATATCAAATAAGTTGGTAAAATACCAACTTAACAAATACCCCCAAACTTAAGCTATTGTTTGTCCTCAAACAATTATAACTCCAAAATGAAAGACAAACAAAACAACAACCCAAACAACTACAAAACTCCATAAACCAATAAAATTTGTCTAAAAACTCATTTCACTATCAATCAAGCATACATTTTATCATTGTGATCAAAAGTGTTGAATATTCATGAAAATTCCGTTTACATTATTCAAATTGATTTACGCAATCAAATGTTATCAAGATGATCCACTACTAAGTATCAAAAGATAATGACTACCGGATTCCATAGCTTGTTATTCCCACTAATCTCCACTAATGTAGGCTAATATAACACATGGATCAATAGGACTTCCAAAGCTTTTAATGTGGCTTAGGGTCGGGTAGGAAAATTTAGGATTAAGTGGCTCAATTCACCCAAACACACAATTACCTCTTCAAATCACCAATTGCCAAACAAAATGGCTACCTTCACTTTTGTTGAATTTTCAATTATTCTCCTTTACGAGCCTCTATTTTCAACATTTTTTTTTTTTTTTGACCCCCAAACTTGGTCTTTTGCATATTTTAACACATGGGGTTTCATTATTTCTTTTTCTCGGCAACTTCATGCGAATGAACATCTACCTTACTCATCACATCCTCCTCAACCTTCAATTATTTTGTGTGTATGAGTGATGGGTAATTAGGATTTTCACATATAAGCTCAAGGTAAAAAACTTGGTTGCCAAAGAACAGGTTTAATAGGCTCAAAAGGGGACACTAGTGAAATTATATCGTACAAGGGTAGTCATTTTGGCTCTAGCTTTTATTCAAAGATGGCATAAATCATTTCCTTATGTTATTTCACCTAGATTTCGCCTCAATTAGTGATCAAACAAGTTCTAGAATCCGGTGGGATCATACAAGCAACACTCGACTTCATTAATCATTTTCAAATAAGTTAACAGAATTATGCATGAATATGAAATCAATGAAGCAAAATATAGATCACCACTTAAAAGCATGCTTTCGTGACAGTTCAACTCGCAATCAACAAATCTACTTAGTCATGTAGTTCTATAGTTCAACAAACTACCCGACTCGACTCAACTCGATTTTTATTTTTATTTTTATTTTTTATTTTTTTTTTTTTGACACGACTCTGACACGACTCAAAAGACACAAATACTGATTACACCCCCAAACTTAAATTGAACATTGTCCTCAATGGAGAGTGAGAAAACTTTCACGATAGCGGCGCGCTAGGACTCCTCATCGGAGTCGTGTGGTGAAAAATGAGCAATAGGGCCGGTGGTGGTGGTGTTGGGAGCGGAATTGCGGGTGTGTCCGGCTATATATCCGGGCAAGTACTCGGTTGTGCTCATTCTAATATTCTTCTCGTGCCGCTCTGTGGCGTTGCTCGCTACAAAAGCCCTTCTCAATTCTCGTCGTACTTCTCGCGAACTAGTGCGTCAAGAGTGTTATGTGAGCGCCTAAAACGAGAACGTCTTTTGCCGAACCGGATGGAGCGTCGATATTCTCGTGGTTGGGCATGAGTATCAGGTTCGATAGCTGGTAGAGCAAATTCGGGATTAAGAATATATCCCGCACCCCGGATTAGGCATATCGCCCCCCACTCGTCATACGAAGCAATAATGGCCGAACTATAGGTCCCAGGATGTTCCAACGGCTCGGAGCTATCCCACTTAACATCGCTCTTTTACATAACCCACAAATTAAACTCGGTAAAATTAGTCCCCTGTTTTGGGGTGTAACATTTTGTTATAAAGGGACATTCCAATAATTACGCTGGTCGAATTGTATGTCGTAACTATGCATATAGAAGATGAGCTCGTTCTTAGTTACATCACGACATGCTTGGTTGGTATCAAGTTGTTGCATATGAAGTGGTACCAAGCTCGCCCATATCGACTAAGACTCGTATGCGAAAAGCAAAGATAGCACCTCCCACAACTTTTATATGACGACCACAATTCCAGGCCGGCATAAAGTATTACAAATCTCCTCCATACTCGGTGGTTGCGAGATAAATTCGACATACGGTGAGTGATCCACCTCCGGAGTCCATAATATTCTCTTATCGCTGTTGTATGAGTGTATACCCCTGTCTACTCCACGCATGAAAACCCTCGAGTTATAGCCGTTTTGGTCTTCGCATTCGCATAAAACTCTCGGACTATATTCGGTGCGAATGGTCCGGGTTGTGCACAAAGTTTTTTCCATTGCTTCGATGTATCATTTGTGCAAGTTCACCATCATTCGGTCCGGTTGTAACCCCGTTTCTGCGTTATGCTCTTCGAGCATAATGTGTCATAATACAATGTTGTTGTCTTCCAAGTGAAGAAAACGATCTTCAACATTTTCCTCGGACGTCTTGCCACTCTTTTGCCCTTGCTTGCATTCTTTGTTCTTGGCATTGTAATTGATCGGGAAATCACCTGAAAAATAACACAAGCAAAATACACATAGAACGCACAATACGAGTTAGGAGTTAGAAATTTGGCAACAACTCAAGAATTATGCATCCTTGTCATCAATCCATGATCAAATAACCTTTAGTACACAATGATGACAAGAATCAAATGCCTAGGTGTAATATTTTTCATTGAGGCATTTTAACAAACACCTTGTAGGCATATATGCAAAGAAGAGATGAACACCAAATTTGAAATTCAATTCATGCCCATTTTTCAACACCAACCAATTCAAGCACAATATAATCATATATCATCACAATTTATCAAGAATTTATCAAGAAATTCGAAATTATAATGATATTGAAAATTCCCACAATTTTAACCTAAGCTTGAAAATTTGAAGAAAATTGATGTACAATTGAAGCTCACTTACCCAATTGATGTAGAAGATGAATTTGATGATTAAATTGCTCAATTGCCCACTTGAATGGTGTATAAGAATGCTAGGTGGGATTTTTGTAGAAGAAAGAAGATAGGCGTGTGGGGGTGTTTTGTTTGTAAAGAGAAATGGGGCTGATGCCCTTTATCCGCCCAACACTTGATCGGGCCGGCTGCCAGCTAGGGACCGGCGCGCAGACTCCCACACACACACCATCGCACGTCGCACACTGTCTCCTGGCTGCGTAGCATCGCCCGTAAATTTTTTTTTTTTTTATTATTCAATTTAATCAAAAAAATTTAAAAATCACACACAAATTAATTCACACAAAAATCACACCAAAATTAAAATAAATACACACCAAACTAAAATAAAATAAAATCACACAAAATTCGATCACACGAAAATCACTTGGGTTGCCTCCCAAGAAGCGCTAAATTTATAGTCGTTGGACTCAACTATTCGGACTCAAGAAATTTCATCACCAAGTGGAAGATTTAAAACCTTCCTTGCTTCGTTCCCAAAATAATGTTTCAATCTTTGTCCGTTTACTTGAACGAATTCCCATCGTTCCTCTTAACTCGACGGCACCATATGGAAATACACGTTCAACCACAAACGGGTCGACCATCGTGATTTGAGTTTACTGGAAAGAGTTTCAATCTAGAGTTGAACAATAACACTTGTTGGCGGGTAAGAATTCACGTCGCAAAATCATTTGATCATGCCATTTTTCGTTTTTTCCTTATACATTTTGGCATTTTCATATGATTCTTGACGAAATTCTTCCATTTCGTTTAATTGAAGTAATCGGTTTTCACCGGCCTCTTTCAAGTTAAAATTCGATTTCTTAATTGCCCAATAAGCTCGATGCTCAAGTTCAACCGGAAAATGACACGCTTTACCAAACACCAATCGATACGGTGACATACCAATGGGTGTTTTATAAGCCGTGCGATAAGCCCACAAAGCATCATCGAGCTTTTGTGCCCAATCCTTTCGATTAAAACTCACCGTTTTTTCAAGAATTTGTTTCACTTCACGATTGGAAATTTCGGCTTGACCATTAGATTGAGGATGGTAACCAAGTGCAATCTTATGACGCACACCAAATTTAGCAAGAAGGATGTTAAATAATTTATTACAAAAATGCGTGCTTCTTCATCACTTACAATAGCTCGAAGAGTACCGAACCGAGTAAAAATATGCTTGTGCAATAATTTGAGTACTACCTTAGCATCATTCGTTGGTGTAGCAATCGCCTCAACCCACTTGGAGACATAATCAACCGCAAGCAAAATGTACAAATTTCCATAGGACGCGGGAAATGGTCCCATAAAGTCAATACCCCATACATCAAACAATTCCACCTCCATTATGTTTGTCAAAGGAAGCTCATGACGCCGTGAAATATTACCAACCCTTTGGCATCGATCACAAGTTTTCACAAATGCATAACAATCCTTGAATAATGTTGGCCAATAAAAACCAGATTGTAATACCTTTGCGGTTCGGGTTGGCCGAAATGTCCCCCATAAGATGATGAATGGCAATGTTGAAGAATCTCTCCAATTTCTTCCTTAGGAACACAACGGCGAATGATAGAATCCGCACATCTCTTGAAGCAAGAACGGATCATCCCACAAATAAGACTTGACATCATGTAAGATTTTTTTTTTTTGGTGTGAAGTCAAGTCCCGTGGCAAAACTCCTCCCATGAGGTAATTAACAAAATCTGCGTACAAAGGTAATGATGTCAAGACGCATAATTTGTTCATCGGGAAATGATTCTTTTATTGGACTCTCAATCACCTCGTAAGGTTGCTCAGGCGGGATAAATGATCGGCAACCCCATTCTCGCTTCCTTTTTTATCTCGAATCTCAATATCAAATTCTTGCAAGAGCAAAATCCATCGAATTAATCGAGGTTTTGCATCCTTTTTGGAGAAAAGATATCGGATTGCCGCATGATCCGTGTAAACAATCACCTTTGTACCCACCAAGTATGCTCGAATTTATCAAATGCAAAAACTACCGCCAACATCTCTTTTTCGTGGTGGTGTAGTTCGCATGGGCGTTGTCCATGGTCCTACTTGCATAGTAAATAGCTTTAAAGATTCTGTCTCGCCTTTTGAGAACGGCACCCACCGCATAATCACTTGCATCGCACATGAACTCAAATGGTTGAGTCCAATCCCAAGCACTATCATAATCGGAGTGAAATGAGTGCTTTTTTATCTGTTCAAATGCCTCGCAAACACAACTCATCAAAGCAAAAGATAGCATCTTTTTCAAGGAGATTACAAAGTGGTTTAACAATTTTTGAAAAATCTTTTATGAATCTCCTATAAAATCCTCGCATGTCCTAAAAGCTTCTTATACCTTTCACATTTGAAGGTGGGGGTAGCTTTTCAATAGCCACAATCTTCGCCTCGTCAACTTCTAACCCCGTACAAGAAATACGATGTCCAAGTACAATCCCTTCTTTGACCATAAAGTGACATTTTTCCCAATTAAGTACAAGATTAGTTTCTCACAACGTTGCAAAACCATAGATAAGTTATGCAAACAATGGTCAAAAGAAGTACCAAAAAACAGAAAAATCGTCCATAAAAATTTCCATGATTTCCTCAACCATACCATGAAAAATCGCCATCATACACCTCGAAAAGTAGCGGTGCATTACATAACCCAAATGGCATCCTGCGAAATGCAAAAGTACCATATGGGCATGTAAAAGTAGTCTTTTCTTGATCTTCGGAGGCAATGGCAATTTGATTGTATCCTGAATAGCCATCAAGAAAACAATAATATTCGTAACGCCAACTGGCCCAACATTTGATCAATAAAGGGGAGGGAAAATGATCCTTACGAGTAGCTTTATTCAATTTTCTATAGTCAATACATACTCGCCATCCTGTGATAGTTCATGTAGAAATTAATTCATTGTTATCATTTTTCACAACTGTCATACCTCCCTTTTTAGGGACAACCTGTACCGGACTCACCCATGCACTATCAGAAATGGCATAAATTATACATGCCTTTAGCCATTTTAAAACCTCATTTCTCACGACTTCTTTTATTGCGGGATTAAGTCGTCTTTGGTGTTCAATAGATGGTTTATAAGATTCTTCCATTAAAATTTTGTGCATTACAATGGAAGGACTTATACCTTTCAAATCAGAAATATACCAACCTAAGGCCGACTTATGTTCACGAAGCACACGCAACAACTTATCCAATTCGGATGAAGATAATGAAGCAGAAACAATTACCGGGTAAGTTTTATCTTTTCCCAAAAATGCATATTGAAGATGTTCCGGAAGTTCCTTTAGTTCTAAAGTACCTTTCGGAATATTTTCAATATTGGCATTTTCTAATGCTTCCTTTTGTTTTTCTTTTACAATTTCTTTAGCCTCAAGGGAAAGAATAAACTCAAGCAAATCAATATCATCACTATCTTCCTCATCACATTTCATTATTGAATTAATTAAACAATGTTCTAACGGATCTTTTAAATCTTGTTTTATAACTTTCGTTTGATCACATTGTTCGATTTTATCAATAAAATGACATGTGTGAGGTTCCTCTTGAAATTTCATTGCTTTATAAATGTTAAATAGTACCTCATCATCATTTACCCGTAATGTTAACTCTCCTCGTTGCACGTCAATTAAAGCTCGTCCGTTGCTAGAAAAGGTCTCCCAAGAATCAATGGCATTTCATGATCTTCCTCCATATCCAACACCACAAAGTCCGTCGGAAATATGAATTTATCCACTTTGATCAACACATCTTCAATCACTCCTCTTGGGTAGGTGAGTGATCTATCGACTAATTGCAATGTGATGGTGGATGGCGTTATTCTCCAAGGCCAAGTTTCAAAAAGCAGACAACGGCATAAGATTAATGCTAGCACCTAAATCACAAAGAGCTTTATTAAAATAAGAATCACCAATAGTGCAAGGGATAGTGAAACTCCCCAGGATCTCTTAATTTTTGTGGTAGCTTTATTTGCAAAATGGTGCTACACTCTTCCGTGAGATTGACCGTCTCATATGTCTCCAAACTTCTCTTTTCGACATCACATCCTTCATGAATTTTGCATAGTTTGGCATTTGCTCGAGTGCATCGGCAAAAGGGATGTTGATGTGAATTTTCTTGAATATTTCCAAAAACTTGGAAAATTGAGTGTCCAACTTTTCTTCGAAATCTCTGTGGAAAAGGAAGAGCATTTGGCAACACATTATCGAATTGGAAATTGGTTTTACCTCAAGTTTTGCCTTTTTCGATTGCTTATCAATGCCTTCTTCATTTTGGAGTGTTTGAGCTTGCTTTTCGGTTCTTTGGTAGCATGAGCAGGCATTTTTGGTTCAACATACTCCGTCCCACTTTCTCAACTTAATGGCCTTGCAATGTTCCCGTGGGTTCACCTCGGTGTTACTTGGAAACGTATCAACTTTCTTTGTGAATTAATAGCGTGGCCAATTGACCCACATGTGTCCCCAAAGATTTGAGATGACTTTCAATTGTTGTAACCCTTGAACCCATTTTCTATGTTAGAATCGGCCTTGTTCATCCTTGCTCTTGATTCTACAAGGAATGAACTAAGTAATTCCTCCAAAGATGGCTTTTGTTCTCCCACATGTGTACTGCACTTGCTTGATTACGATATCCCGAGGTGGTTGCAACACATTTCTCATATTGCTATACGAGAAGTTTTCATGATTGCGAAGTCCGGATGATAATGTGTTGGCAATTGATTCCCTCTATTGTTGAAACCCCGATTATTCACATAATTCGCTTGTTCCGTATCGGGATTCACAATTTCTTGACTTATCTCCATGATGCCTCCGATTGTTGTTTCCCCCTGGACTTAGTGTAGCTATTTGCTTTGACAAGGCGGAAATTTGAGAGGCCAATGCGGACATAGTATCAAGTTCAAGAACACCGCAACTTTTCTTGGCGTAGATCTTTCAGACGGCCATTGATAACTATTGGCAGCCATTTCTTGAGTAAAAGCATGGCTTCACTTGGAGTTTTAGCCATCAATGTACCTCCCATTTGCAACATCTATAATAGTTCTTGAATGCCCATTCATACCATTGTAGAAATATTGAACCTTTTGCCAATCTGCGTGCGTGTTGTGGACACCTCCTCAATAATTCTTTAAATCGCTCCCAAGCTTCGTAGAGTGGCTCAAAGTCGAGTTGATGAAATTGAGCGATCTCACTTTTCGGTTGAAGTGTCTTACTAGGTGGAAAGAATTTTGCCATGAATTTTTCGGTGAGATCATTCCAACTAGTGATACTTCCGGTGGAAAGGTTTGAAGCCACTATCTCAGCTTTATCACGAAGTGAAAACGGAAATAACCTCAACCGAATAGCTTCATCGGGAACCCCATTCATTTTGATAGTGTCACATATCTCAAGAAAAATAGCCAAATGAGCGTTCGGGTCATCTACGACACTTCCCCCAAACTGATTTTTTGTTGCACCATGTTTATTAAGCGGCGGCTTCAATTCAAAATTGTTCGCATTGATAGGTTGGCGAACAATGCCCGAATAGTTTTGATTTGTGGTTGGTCGAAAATAATCCCGAATGGCCCTTTCCGGTGGTGCAACAATAGGTATGTGGTCTTCATCATCACCGATTCCTGCCATTTTTGTGAATTCGATTCTTCGTGCGGCTCTAATCTTTCGAAGCGTTCTTTCAATTTGGATCAAATAAGATTAAATTAGCACTTTTATTTTTCGCATCAACAAGAAAACACAAAAATGACAATGACCCTATTGTAACAAAAGAAAACAATCTAAATTAAAGTAAAACTACTAAGTAATAATATTAGCGCAAATTAGATGAATTATTCCCCGGCAACGGCGCCAAAAACTTGTTAGAGATTTTTCTAACCGCAAGTGTACGGTGTCAAGTTTTAATATAGAGTAGTAGGGTTGTCGAATCCACAGGGAATAATTATCGAATTATCGCTAAGTACTATAATATAGTAGTCTAACTTTATTTAGAAATTCAATATTTGATGGAGTTGATTATACTAAAAATACTAAAAATAAATTAAGACTATGTAAATATCAATGAGTTTATCCAAATGGTTAAATGAATTCTAGAGGTATGATGAATCTAGTTATCCCTTATGTTGTCAATATGGTTTATCAATCATCAATTATCAATTTATAAGTCAAGATTTCTACAATAATCATTCCCTTTCTCAAGTGCCAATGATTTTAGATTCAATTGGGAAATCAATATCTCTATAAAAATCACCAATCAAAATCTCAATAAAAGCTATGAATCTTGATAAATGACTTCAAAGGATTCACAAATCTCTCAATTTTATGAAATCCTAGGTTATGCTATTCCAAGGTCATGTATTCAATTACCTCTCTCAAGTGTCAAATCAAATACACCAAACAATCTAAATTATTGATCAAGTAATTTAGAAGCAATAGATCTAAATAGCACAAATAAATTGATAGATCTAGATTGACAAACCACAATCTCAAAACATAACTTCAAACATAGATTACATCAATCCTCTAGAATTATAGAGTTTAGCTCATAATTGAAGAAAATGAATCCATGAAAATACAACAATACATCTTACAAGATATGAAGAAAGCAACAAAATAAGAACAAGAGTTGAGGGATCTTCTCTATTTCTAGATGATAGAAGCCTCCAATCTTCTTCTCCAAATTCTTCTCAAAATGCTCAAATTCTTCTTCCTTGTCTTGTAGCTGTTTTTATTGCCTTCCCAAGGGTTCCAAGATGCCCTAATTTCAAGCCCCAAGGATGGTATTTATAGTACACAAAAGTCCAAGAAAGAGGTAGGTGAACATAGGATTTTCCGCCCCAAGGCTGCGGCATGCATGGCACTGCGGCGCCCAACAATCTCGTCCCATTTTATCGCATCGCATGCTGCGGCGCCCGCACATCGCCGCCACTTATTATCGCACGGTGGCTGCGGCACCATCATTTTTTTTTTTTCGCACAATTTGCCACCGGCGCGCTGCAGCTGCGGGCGTTAGCCTCTGCAGCTCCCACATGCCGCTCTCAAACTAATTTTCGCCACGGGCGCATTTGGCGCAAAGGTCTCTGCATTCTGCGCCCGTCCGTCCTTGTCAAAATACGATTTTGTTTTCTTCCTTCTATGTGATTTCTTCTTTCTTCAAGCCGTTTTTCACCGTATTCTTCATTTCTCGGCTACCAAATCTGTATTGACTCTACATCGACTCTAATTGAAATAAATAGGACTCTAACGACTCTAAAAACACCCAAAATAAAACCAAATTCTACTCTAAAATATCAAATAAGTTGGTAAAATACCAACTTAACAATAGCACATGCAAATCAGATGCCAATGTTGATTCTTGCATGATTTGCACACGCCGGAATTTCTTAACGAAATAAAATATTCTGGCATTCCTAATCATGAATTACACTTGAAGGTGGGGACTCCGGTTATGTTATTGAGGAACATAGACTATTCAATTTGATTGTGTAACGGTACAAGGTTGGTTATCACGAGGCTTGGGAAGCATGTACTTGAATCTAAGATTATAACATGCGCCAACGCGGGTCTTAAGGTGTTGATTCCCCGAATGACACTAACTCCATCTAACCTCAGAATACCTTTCAAGTTTCAGCGTAGACAGTTTCATCTGATCGTTTCCTATGCCATGACTATAAACAAGAGCCAAGGATAATCTCTCTCTAACGTTGGGCTTTATTTGAAGAATCCTGTTTTTAGTCACGACCAATTATATGTTGCTGTTTCTAGTCACCAATCGCCGGGGTTTGAAAATATTAGCTTTTGGCGATGATGAATCCATAAAAAAAAGACCAAAAATGTTGTGTATAAAGAAGTTTTCCAAAATTTGTAACTTTAAATGTATTCATCTAAACTGTTTTATTGATTGTTTTTTTTATGTTCATCCATAAGGTATATCTTAAACGCATGTAATTCAGACCCAACGACGCATCCCATCCCGTGCATCGCACGGGTCGCGTACTAGTTGTTAGATAAATATTTTTATCAAGATTTTGATTATTATATTTAAACAAGTTTTTATACCAAAACAATGTTTATAAATGTTGGCCAAATACTCCTAAATGATTTAAAATGCTTTTACTAATTTTTGGAGTATTTCTTAGAGTTTATTACTCGATAAAATTGGACAACACTTTTGATGATTTTGTGTTAATTGGTTTTTTACCAAAACAATGTTGTCCAAATACTCCTAAAAGATTTAAAATGTTTTTACTAATTTCATGGAGTATTTCTTAGAGTTTATTATTCGATAAAAATGGACAACACTTTTGATGGTTTTTGTTTAAATGAGTTTACTATGTTTATAAATGTTGTCCAAATACTCCCAAGTGATTTAAAATGTTTTTACTAATTTTTTGGAGTATTTCTTGAAGTTTATTTTTGATAAAAATGGGACAACATTTCAATTTAAAGGTCGACCGGTCGAACAAGAGGTCGACTGGTACCTGAAGAGTGCGTATATGAAACATAACACTCTGGAACACAAAATTTGAGGAGGGGGACCGGTCAAGATGGAGGTCGACCGGTCGCACCCCCTATCGACCGGTCGACCCCCCTAACGACCTGTACCTGGATCGCACTAATTTTTTCAAACGGTCGAAATCTTCAACAGGGCAACCGGTCGCCCTATGCTATTTTGTGACAGCAAAGTTATGTTGTTTGAAATTTTTGACAGCAAGATTTACTTTTGATTTTTGTACAATATTTCTACATCTTGTGATCCTCTTTTTGTAGACAAAAGTGAACAAGAAGGAGCCTATGTTGGTGAAGACTCTCCTATAAATAGAGGATGAATTGAAGACACAAGATACAACAACACAAGCAAATACACAACAAGAAATCTGCAAATTGTAATATTCATTATTGAGTTGTAATCTTGATTTTTGTCATCATTCAACACAAGACATCCTTGTGAGTATTCTTGTGGAAAGAATACACTTGGGTGATCTAGGTGATATGTGTTTCAAGAGTGTGGTGCTCTTGAGGTATTGAAGAATTTGGTATTCTTCAAGGTTGAAGATTGTGGTAATCTTCACAAGGTGCCGTTTGAGATTGTGGTAATCTTCAAGAGAGATTGTGGTAATCTTAAAGGTGGTATTGTAGAAGAGTGTGGTTGTGAGACCCCGAATTTTAACGTGAGATTCGGTGTTATGTAGTGATTATTTATTCGGCTATGTATCACAAACCTATTATTAATGAAACTCGACTCTATTTTTATTTATTTCTTCCCACGTCAATTACGCATTTCGCATTTTTAGAGCTTAGCAATTTTATATTCTTCCTCTAGTATTAATACTTGATCGAATGACTACTACTTTAGGAATATTAGACCTCCAACAATTTAGGAGTACATTCCAATCCTTATCCTAATATTTCATCTTATTCTATAATTCATCCCAACCAATTTCCCAATCAATTTTTTTTAAAAAAAAAATATTTTTTTATATTTTTAAAAAATTTCGAAAATTACCATAAATGGGGAGGTTGTTTCATATTCTTTTCAAGACCTACAATTATATATGTATATATATATATATTTATATATATATATATATATTTTTTCTCAACTTTTGGTCACATGCTTAAAGGATGGACAAACTTTTCTTTCCACCAAATTCTAATAAATAAAAATACCAACACCATGATTATTATTCCCTCCAACTTTTGGCTCCTTGTCTTAGGGGAATCAATCATTTTTGTTATTTTTTTTCTTTATCTACCAATATTATTCATTTCATAATTATCATAAAAACACAAGACTTGCTTCCATTTTCCTCTCTAAAGGATCAAATTCTTCAAGCATAAGGTAAGAATGTCTTCATTTCTCCCAACTCTATTTTTCTTCTCCAATCCTCAACCTTATACCTTCACCATCTAATGATGTTGAATCCTTCTTGTTGAGGTACTCCTAGAGAAAATTCTTGAAGAATTAGAGACCTAGATTTGACTACAAGCTTGAAGAGGAAATTCAAGATTACATATTATTAAGGTGAGAAAATTATGGTTTTAGTATTTTTCTCTTGACAACATGAAGAATTAATTTTTGACTCAAGAATATAAATTTTTGGAGTTTAGGGGCTGACCTACATCATCTCAAGTGGAGGTTAGAGGCTTGAAGGAAAATTTCCATTTTTGAGACTACTTGAAGATATTAAGGTGAGTAGTAACCATTTGGTACTAGTATATTTTCTTTAGACTTGAGACTTTAATTTTAACACCAAAATATGGTTTGGATACCATTTAGGGGCTGATCTTCAAGAGTTTTAGTCAAGAAGTTGATTCAAGGAAGAAGACCACATTTTAGATCAACCCGAGAAACTACTACGAGGTGGGTGGAAAAATTCTTTCAACTTCTAGGTGTTTTAATTTGAAAATATGCATGTAGTATTTTGTTGAGCACTTGAGATATATATTATGTATTGCATGCTATTTTCTTGTATCAAGTTGGAAAAAATTCTCAAGTGTTGCTAAAAATGTGATTTATCGAAAAATAGGGCATACATGCACATTTTATTGTTATACTTGATGAAATTTTGTATGAGAAGGATATGTATGTGTATGACTCTTGAAATCTATGTTTTGAATGATTTATAACCTGGACAAGTCGAGCATAATTGATTAAATTTCAACTTTTGGACTTAAAATGCAAAAATGGAAAGTTGGTGGACTTAATTGCAAGAAAATAAAACTTAAGGGACCCCTCTGTAATTTTCGATTTTTGGGACTGAACTCAAGTTCAAAAATTATGCTTTGACATTTTAATAAAGTTTTAAGAGTTTTTAGATAAATAAAATCAACCCTTAAAAGCCCAAGGACTAGATTGTAAAATTCTAGAAGTTTAAGGACTATTTTGCAATTTTCGAAACTGTACCAGACCCTAATTTTAAATTTTGAAATTTTAACTCTTAAGGGACTGGAAATAACATATTTTAAGTGTATTCCAAAAATCCAAGTGTTTAGAGCTTGGAAAGTAATTTTATAAAATTTGAGGGACCAAATTGTAAAAGATTAAACTTGAGGACAAAATACAATTTCCAGGACTTATGCAGTCCATGCACCTGGAAATACTAATTTATCTATAACATAATTATATCTTGGACCCAAGGTTCAAATTTCATAACAATTGGACCCCTAAAAGCCTTAAAGGCAATTATTTCAAAACGGGACAAAAATGAGATTTTCAAAACTTAAGGGACCTAAACTTATTTATTTTTAAAACTGCTTTTGTCCCAATATCCCACTAACCATAGTGATATTTTTCAACTGGAATCATATTAAAAGCCCTTCCGGTTTGTGAGTTCCAATTATTTTAAACTTAGAGCCCGAAATGGCAATTTTAACAAATTTGGGGCCAATATGAGAATTTTATAAAAACTCGACCTCAAAACTTCAAAAATCTGAATCTATGAACAATTTTAAGAATTTAGAAACTGACCTCATAATGTTTCAAGGTCGGGATATTTATTTATTCAATTTTTAACCCCAAAAGTATTGGTTTTTACAAAACGGGGCTAAATTGTAAATTTTCTTTTTATAAAGGACCTAACTCTAATTATTTTCCTTTTACTAAAACAGCCCTGGACCCTCTGACTTCAATTTTTAATTAAAATATTTTATTTTCTCAAAAACCCTTGACTTATCGGACCGCCTGACCGATTAATACCCGATCGCAGGCGACTTCCTCGTCTTGCGATTTGAATCTATAATGGGACTTATGTTCCACCTAATATTTCAAGATATCGAAGATTGCTTATCCTCCCGATAATCATCTTCATCCAAATAACTCCACCAACGCCGTAATTACCTTACGCAAATGTTTGAAAACTTTTCATGAATCGCTTCCCGAATCAATATATACTCATTGCTGGTTGACTACCCGAACGTGTATTTAATTTCTTTCGCTGAGTCAACTTGGTGTGTCGAGCTCACGGAGTCGGAGTGGATACGTCGGGGATGGAACCGGCAGCTCGGCCGCTATTCCACTCTTAGGCCCCATCGCCCTAATCCCAGGCGAGGGACGGAGTTTGTCCAAGGGAAGCGGGTCGTAGTACTTGAGGTATAATCATGATTATGACGAATCCGAGCCTTGCTAGCTCAACGTGGATTTTGTCTTTGCTATGGAGCAATAAGGTGACAGTCTTGGACCATCATGAGCGGGGAGTTACAAGGAAGAAGCGAAGGAATGGCTTGCCCGATCCACACGATCCGGAGTTGGACTTTAACGTTTGGTTGGCGCTACACTTCAAGACGCAACCACTAATTGTCTTGCATGGGATTGGCGCTACACTTGATCACGCAATCCTCCCTGTCGCTTGAATCATCGTACTGTGTGACCACGAACTATTTCTCAAACTATATAAATATATTACTTAATATATATTTATCACGATCTTGTGGGCTATGTATGAAAACATGCATCATACCTCACGCATTTTCATACAACCGTTTTCTCGCATTAACTATATATATTGCCACACTTGCACACGATCACCCCATCCACCGAGATTTCTCGTCTCACTCCCTCCCCGTTTTCTAACCTTTAGATGAAGAGTACGTTGAAGACGTCGAACCTACCACAGATTGAATTCCTCTTGTTGATGTGGAGCGACACTCCTTTTACTTTTATTGTTGTTAGACTTTTCATTTTATTCTATTTGGACTGTAAGTTAAATTCGGATAATCTATTGGGTTGTATTCGGATTCCATCGGACCTTAAGATGTAATTTGTACTTGTGTGTATTTTATTCCGCTGCATTAGACTCTATTTCACTTGGAGTTTGTATCATTGGTTTAGACTATTGAATTATTTCTGTTTAAGTGATTGATCGTTGTCGCGTCACGTTTGGGGCGTGATAGTGGTGCTCTTCAAGGTGATGTTGTAAGGTGTTGTATTAATTTTGGTAATTAATAAAATCTTTTTTCTTTTTGAAATCCATCCCGGATATACTGGGGTGGTAGAGGATTAGGCCCTAGGTGGGTTGAAACTCTATAAATCGGCGCGTGTTATTTACTTCCTGTACCTTTACTATTGTCTTGGCTTGTTTGAATCGAAAAAGAGGGCTAAATCGAGAAAATGGAGATAATCTATTCACCCCCCCCTCTAGATTATCGTAGCCGCTTGGACTTATAAGTGGTATCAGAGCCAAACCCTTTGGCAAGCCTGTCCACATCGCGAGTAAAGAGGAACGATCATCGGCTACAAATGAAGTCTACCTTACAGGCGCCTCCACCACCAAGCCACCACTATTCGATTCCAAAAATTTTACATTTTGGAAAGAAAGAATGGAATGCTATCTACAAGGTTGCGGGTTCGATATTTGGAACACGGTCGTAAATGAAGAATCCATTCCAATGATGGACACACCACACAAAGGCCTCAAAGAGCTCAATGATGAAGAGAAGAAAATCATATCTTTAAATGGTAAAGCTCTTAATGTTATTTATTGTTCACTTACCATTTTGGAATATAATCATATTGTAGGAATTAAATCGGCACATAAAGTATGGAGAAAATTAGAAGAAGTATATGTAAATGAAAGGAGCCACTCAAAAGCATTTACTTCTCAAATGGATACAAACCCAACATGGGATGAGCTTCCTACAACTTCCGACGTCGATGAAAACGAACGATGTCTTATGGGCTTCGAAGAAGAAAATGAGGTAAATTCAAAACCCTCCACTTCTTATGATAATGAATTACAAAATGATTATAGTGATTTGCAAAATGATTTTGATGAACTTCAAAACGAATTCCAAAGCTTATTTGTTAAATACAAAAAATTGAAAAAGGAATTCAATATTTTGAAAATTGATAAGGATAATTTATTTTCCTCTTATGAATCACTTTAATGTGATCACACCACCACACTTGACAAGGTTGAAACCTTGAAAAAGAAAATAGTACTCTTGTTGAGGATATTAATTGCATGAAAAATGATTTATCAAAATCCAACTTTACCGATAAAATGATCGATATTATTGATGTTCATAGTTGTGATAAATTGAAATAAGGACTTGATCATAAGCCTAGTGTTGTTAATTATGTGAAAAGAAATCAAGTCCCTATGCATGCTGGTCATTATGCTCCCAAAATTACTACTTGCTTTTATTGTGGTAAAACGGGTCACACGGTTAATACTTGTCAGGCTAGAAATAGCTCTAATTATTATTGGAGACCTAAAAGTCTCAAAGTTAATTCCAAAGGACCCAAACACTTGAGGGTACCACAAAATATTGTCATATTAGGTACCTGGCGAAATAATAATCGAAGAAAATTCATACCGCCAAGAAAACATCAAATGACCATTTCATTTGATCAAAGGAGAAAACATTTTCAACAAAGTCATTTTCCAAGAAGAGGAAATAATCAAAAATGGGATTAACAAAATCCTTGGAAGTGGCAAATACATCATCAACAAGATGATTTTCCAAGAGAAAGACACTTTCAAAAATAGGAAAGCCACAATGCTTGGAAATGGAGCAATTGGAGAAACCATCATCAACAAGAAGATTTTCAAAAGGGAAGATACCATCAACAATGGGAATGGCATAACCTATGGAAATGGCGTAATTGGTAAACCGTATCTCCTTATTTAAATATGCATTTTATTTTGTTATTATGCATGTTCGTAATTGTGCCTGATTTTTCAAAATGAGTTTTCAAAAATTTATTTTTAAAATTAAGGTCTTCAATATATTTGTGTGTTCCTAAAATTCTTTTTAAAAGGAGGACCTTGCATGTTCTTGTGCATTTGTTTAAACTATAGTGTTTTATCATCTCTTATGGATTTTTATGGCATAAGCATACTTGTCACATATATCATTGCTCTAGCCTACACTATTACAATTATTCTTGTGTGCAAGACTTGTTCTAAGAATTGTGTAGGATTTATATATCTTCGTCAATGGTTATCCACTCATTATTTGACAAGAGAAACATAAACTATCGAGGTACGCTCACCATTGTTATTCATCTCTTAGACTCAATATAATTTTTGCCATATGTCTATGTGCTTATTTTTCAAGATATTTCAAAGTATCTCATACAAATGCCATTAAAAGGATTTTTCGATTTTTGAAAGGCACTATTCGATAAAAGCTTGTTTTATCCGAGTTTTATAAAGGATTATAATTTGTTTTGATAAAAATATTTGATTTTCATCCTTATCTAAAAAATTATGCATTTGATTGCTTATATTCATTCTTGTCAAAACTATTGTTCAAATGCTTCTTTTGATTGAGGTCTCAACTATGTACTCTCGTATTTTCATATTTCAAAAGAGACCTTATATAGCTTCCTATAAGCTTATTTGAACTTACATGTTTTATGAAACTCGTGATAATTTGTTTGAAAGCATAGTATGTGTTACTTGTTATTATGTCTCTATTATTCGAAATTACTATGCTCTTGTGCAAGATATCTTGATTAAGATTTTGCAGAATTTTTTTTTATATCTTGGAACAAGCTCAATGACCAAGAGGAGGTTAGTAACTCAAAAGGTATTGTCAAGAAGAATGTATTGATTTTGATGTAACATTTGCACTCATAGCACGTTTTGAAGCTATTTTCTTTTTACTTGCCCATTCTTGTTTTAAGAAAATTTCAAGTTTTACCAAATGGATGTTAATGGTTTTATTCAAGAAGAAGTCTATTTAAAACAACCTCCGGGGTTTAAAATTTTTCTAGGCCAAATGATTTTTATAAAAGGCCTTGTATGGTTTAAAACAAGTATCCCATGTATGGTATGATAGACTTAGCTATTTTTGCTAAATGGTTTTACAAGAGGTAAAGTTTATACTACTCTCTTTGTTATTGAAAAAGGGCAAGATTGTTTACTTGTACAAATTTATGATATCATTTATGGTATTACTAATGAATTATTGTGCAAGTTATTTTCTAAGTTGATGCAAGGTGAACTTAAGATGATCATGATGGGGGAGCTAAAATTTCTTCATTGAACTTCAAGTTAAACAATGCCAAGAAAGTGGTTGTAATTTACAATCAAAGTATACAAAAGTACCTTTTGAAGAAGTTAGGCATTGAAGAAGGAAGAATCATCTCAACCTCTATGGCTACCAATGTAAAGTTTGACAAAGGTTGATGAAGGCATATTGATTGACAAACATATTCGAGGTATGTTCACTAACTTTTCTTATTTTTTTTAGACTCGACATTTTCTATGCCTTATGTCTATATGCTCGAATTTTAAAACTATTCCAACGAATCTCATTAAAGTGTCGTTAAAAGAAATTTTCAAATATTTGAAAGGCACTTCTTCTTATGACTTGTATATCCAAAGTTTAAAACGTTCATATTTTTCGGGATAACAAGTCCAGTGATAATAAATTTTCAAAATATGGTTCATTATAATCGAACTATATATATTTGAGATTCGATATATTCTAAGGGATTGCGTTTCTTAAGCAAAAAATTGAGATGTGCTTAATTCCGTCTCAAATATAACTCGCGGACATTTGTTTTTGTTAACCGCCAAGTATTTTACCTCATTTCGAGCTTGATTATGACATAATGTATATTAAATGAGGTCTACGTTTGCATTTCGCACGTTTTTAAAACTTAGGGGCGAAAAATCAGATTTTTGGTTCAAACCTCGGATTTTGGAAAACAGAATGAAAAACTGGTCTGACTGGGGCAAGGTCGACCGGTCGCCCATGGCGTCGACTGGTCACCCATCCCTCCAACCGGTCGACCATAGCAAAAATTTGGTTAAAAATATTTCGGTTCTCAGCATTTGCCATTTTGGTCGTTTGGGTTCATTTTTCGTCTCTTTCGCACTTTGCACACAAATTTCACTTCAAATTTATTTTATTGCATACATTTTATATTTTGGACCTCATGAGGCTCGATTATCATCATCATTGCTCATCTTTACCAATTAAATGGTAATAATTTCTCTTTTTTTTATCTCAATTGGGTTGAACCCTTGAGAATGTGCTTATATCTTGCTACTTTGATGAAATTCTTGTATTAATATGTTGTATATGATGATTGTTGATGGATGAATATTGTTGTATTGCAAATGGTGATGAAATTTTTTGGCTTAAACGAATTACAAAGGCGTTATATTTCTCTTTGTTTTATTCGACGACGCCAAGTGTTCGACAAAATGTTTCAATGAAAAATTCATCACCTACATGATTCTCTCGATTTGAAAAGTCTTCTAAGTTTATAGAGATCATATTTTATCAATCAAATAAACTTTTGCAAATCACATGATTGACTTCTCCTTATTATTTGGAATTTATTCTTCAATGATCAATATGCCGATAAATCGATTAAGTTGCACACTTTGATATAATTATATGATGTTTTTATCGTGCTAACATTCTTTTTGATGATTCCAAAGGGGGAGAAACAGGAAAAACGCATAAATGCTCAAAGAAGCGGAAATAGGCTTGCAAATAAGCTGGCAAGAAAAGCTACAAGCTATGGCTCTTAAAAGCCAAAAGCTGTGAACAATACTTAGTCCATGTGATGTATTATGTACTTTTATGCTTGACTAATGATGTTTTGTGACAGGGGGAGCTTATAAGCTCATGATATTCAAGATTAAGTTGTAAAAGCTAAGCTTTTAGCTTTTAGTTGGTTGCTTTTGTACTTGTTCTTGATATGCATATTGATAGGGGGAGCTCGTGCAAAAATGATTTTGAAAAATCTTTGCTCATATCCTTGTGTGTTTGTATTTATGATGAATCTTGCTCATAATGGATTGATGTTTTAGACCGGAAAATTTGTTTTGTTTCAAAATCAACTTTCTAAAATTGTTTTGGTTTGTAATCATCAAAAAGGGGGAGTTTGTTAGATAAATGTTTTTATCAAGATTTTGATGATTATATTTAAATGAGTTTTTATACCAAAACAATGTTTATAAATGTTGTCCAAATACTCATAAATGATTTAAAATGCTTTTACTAATTTTTGGAGTATTTCTTAGAGTTTATTACTCGATAAAATTGGACAACACTTTTGATGATTTTGTGTTAATTGGTTTTTTACCAAAACAATGTTGTCCAAATACTCTTAAAAGATTTAAAATGTTTTTACTAATTTCATGGAGTATTTCTTAGAGTTTATTATTCGATAAAAATGGACAACACTTTTGATGGTTTTGTTTAAATGAGTTTACTATGTTTATAAATGTTGTCCAAATACTCCCAAGTGATTTAAAATATTTTTACTAATTTTTTGGAGTATTTCTTGAAGTTTATTTTTGATAAAAATGGGACAACATTTCAATTTGAAGGTCGGACCGCCAAGTCGAACAAGAGGTCGGCCAGGTGCAAGACTGAAGAGTGCGTATATGAAACATAACACTGGAACACAAAATTTGAGGAGGGGACCGGTCAAGATGGAGGTCGACCGGTCGCGCCCCACTGTCGACCGGTCGACCCCTAACGACGCACTGGATCGCACTAATTTTTTCAAACGGTCGAAATCTTCAACAGGCAACGGTCGCCTATCTATGCTATTTTGTGACAATGACAAAGTTATCTTTGTTTGAAATTTTTTGACAAGATTTACTTTTGATTTTTGTACAATATTTCTACATCTTGTGATCCTCTTTTTGTAGACAAAAGTGAACAAGAAGGAGCCTATGTTGGGAGCCTATGTTGGTGAAGACTCTCTTATAAATAGAGGATGAATTGAAGACACAAGATACAACAACACAAGCAAATACACAACAAGAAATCTGCAAATTTCCAAGCTTTCATATTCAACACTCTTGTTGTATTTATAGCCTAAGTATTTCACTTTCACATCTTGAGGTCTAGGCTTTATTTCTTGATTACACTTGCACTCAAATTGTAATATTCATTATTGAGTTGTAATCTTGATTTTTGTCATCATTCAACACAAGACATCCTTGTGAGTATTCTTGTGGAAAGAATACACTTGGGTGATCTAGGTGATAGGTGTTTCAAGAGTGTGGTGCTCTTGAGGTATTGAAGAATTTGGTATTCTTCAAGGTTGAAGATTGTGGTAATCTTCACAAGGTGTCGTTGGAGATTGTGGTAATCTTCAAGAGAGATTGTGGTAATCTCAAATGTGGTGTTGTAGAAGAGTGTGGTGCTCTTCAAGGTGATGTTGTAAGGTGTTGTATTAATTTTGGTAATTAATAAAATCTTTTTTTCTTTTTGAAATCCATCCCGGATATACTGGGGTGGTAGAGGATTAGGCCCTAGATGGGTTGAACCTCTATAAATCGACGCGTGTTATTTACTTCCCGTACCTTTACTATTGTCTTGGCTTGTTTGAATCGAAAAAGAGGGCTAAATCGAGAAAATAGAGATAATCTATCCACCCCCCTCTAGATTATCGTAGCCGCTTGGACTTACACTAGTAACCCTAAAAAAACCATGAGTTACTATTTTAAGAATGGTCCATATATATATATATATTATATTTATATAGATATAACAAACTTAAAGAGATACTTGATAGGATTTTTCTCAATTCTCCTTAGGTTGATGTCTTCCCTAAAACCTTTGTCAAACACCTCTCCAGAGTGAAATCTGATCATACCCCCATCATTTTTCATGCCTCTCTCACTCTTAATAAACCCCCCAACACTTTCATATATATGAACGTGTGGGCTAATCATCCTTCTTTTATTTCCATTGTGGAACAAGCCTGGAGGGCTCCTACTGGGCTATCTGGGATGTTAAATTTCCACAGCAAGCTTATGAGAGTTAATCACAAGTTGCAGTGGTGGAACAAGCATATATTTGGAAACATTTTTGACAACCTAGAAGCTGCACATTCTAAGGTTGCTTGTGCTGAGAGGGAGTATGACTTGACCCTTCCCTTGTCAACCTTACCAATCTTAACAAGGTCACTGCTGAGCTTGTCATTGCCACTAAAAATGAGGACGATTTTTGGCATAAAAAATCCTCATGTAAGTGGATTGTTGAGGGAGATAGGAACACTAAATACTTTCATAATCTTGTGAAGAAACAAAAGGTCAAGTCTAGAATCCACTCTGTAACTGACAATGGTTCTAATCTTACATTTGATCAGGATATTCAAAAAGCATGTGTTCAATTCTTCACTTCATACCTTGCTAATGATTTCAGTTGCCCCCCTTTTAACCGTGACTTCCCTTTTCCTCACTCTGTTGACCACAACAACCTTTGTTGCCTTCCCTCTCAAGCTGAAGTCCATCAGGATGTTTTTGGCATTAGTCCTTATAGTGTTGCAGGCCCAGATGGGTTCTCTGCACATTTCTTTCACAAATGCTGGGATATTGTGAATGTTGACATAATGTTGGTTGTGCATGACTTCTTTGCTGGAAATCCCATCCCCAAATGCATCACTTCCACTACAATTATGTTGATTCTTAAGAAGTCTAACCCTTCACAATGGACTGACTTCATACCTATAAGTTTGTGTATTGTGATCAACAAAATCTTCACCAAAATCCTGAATAACAGACTCTCTTTCATTCTTCCTCACATCATTTCCCCATATCAAAGTGGCTTTGTCAAGGATAGATTGATAAGCGATAATATTATTCTTGCTCAAGAACTTATCCACTCTATCAATCTCAAGTCTAGTCCTAGAGATGTTGCCTTCAAACTTGATATGGCAAAAGCTTATGATAGAATCCAATGGAATTTTTGAAAAATATGCTTTCCAGCATGCATTTCACTGCACAGTTGATTTCTTTAATTGATAATGCTATAAACAATTGTTGGTTCTCTGTCCTCATAAATGGCCAGAGTTGTGGATTCTTTAAATCTCATAAAGGCCTTAGGCAGGGAGACCCTCTGTCTCCTACCTTGTTCATCTTAGCTGCTGAATATCTCTCTAGAAGTCTAAAGCATTTATTCAAACTCCATACTTTCATGCACTATAATTCTCAAGGAGGGTTCCCTGTTTCTCACCTTGCATATGCTGATGATGTTAACATCTTCTCTAATGATTCTGACAGAGCCCTCAATACCTTGATTAATTTCCTTGAAGACTATTGCTCTAATTTTGGCCAGTCCCTGAATAAGAGCAAAAGTGCTTTTTTTGTTGGTGACACTGACACACTGTGGCTGAATCTCAAATCCAAAGAATTGCTACTATCACTCAGTTCAAGAACCAGTCCCTCCCCACCACCTATCTTGGTGCCCCTCTTTACAAAGGACACAAGAAAGGGATGCTCTTTCATGATCCTTTAAAAAAAATGCACAACAAATGGGCTTGGAAATTTCTATCTTTGGGGGTAGACTCATGCTCATCAAAAGTACTTTTAATAACTATGTTCTTGCATTTAGTTCAGGTCATTAAACCTTGTCCAAAAAATGGACCAAATCATGACTAGAATTTTTTGGGGTGGTACTGAGGATCAAAAAAAAATCCATTGGATTGCTTGGGACAAAGTTTACTCTCCCATTGATTAAGGAGGGTTGGGGCTTAGAAATTCTCACACTCTGATCAATGCTTTCTCTTTAAAACTATGGTGGAGATTGAGAATCGAAAACAACCTTTGGTCTCAGTTTATGCATAAGAAATATGCAGGGGGTATGCCTCTAATGGCTGCACCTTCTTCTCCCACCGACAGGTTTGGTGTGGAAAAGATTGTGTAAAGTCGAGGCATTATGCAAACTAATACTCGTGGTCTATTGGTCATGTCAATATAAGTTTTTGGCATGATGTGTGGTTTGGCATGCAACCAATTTGCAATATCCTTCAACGTGAGATTGATGGTTTGAATAGTATTCCTATCAATTTATTCGGATTAATAACACTTGGAACATGGAGATTTTAACTAAGGTATTCGACTTTACTTGGGCTACCAGATTGAGCCAAATTCCCATTGAACTAAATCTTTGATGAAAAAATGAAGTGGAAACAATCTCCTAATGGCCAATTCTCTCTTTCATTTGCATATTCCTTTTTGCAAGACCACGGAGCTATACCGGGTTCCCATTTCTCTTCTATGGAATAAGTTTCTTACCCCCTCTATCTCTATATTCATGTGGAGACTAGTCCAAAAAATAGGCTACCTATTAATTGCGAATTCAAGCCGGAGGAATAGCTCTTGCATCTAAATGCCAATGTTGCCCTGGTAACATTCCTATCTCCCAAGAATCGGCCCCTCCCCTACAGTTGAAAATGTGATTCACCTCTTTCTTTCTTAATAAGCAGGTGATGGAAGTTTGGTGCCATTTTGCTCAATGGATGGGATGCTCTCTACCACACATTGAGCATATAAACACTTTTATTTCCAGTTGATTTCATTTAACACCTTTTGCATACACACCACATATCACCAATATCCTCACTTGCTTAATTTTTGGCATATCCGGAAAGAAAGAAATCTGTGCAAGCATGAAAATGCTAAGTTTAGCTATAGAAGGATCATCCACAAAGTTCACTCTTATATATCCTTGTTAGACAAAGCACAACTCTTTCAAAATCAACAATGGAAGGGTTTTAAAGAAGTTGCACACAAGGTGGTTTCACTTGGAAGCCCTAGCTCTCACCGCTTACCGATTTTATGGCGGCTCCCAAATCCCCGGCTAAAATTGAACACCGATGGAGCTTTTAGATCTCCTAATACAGGTGTAGGAGGTGTCTTGAGAGACAAAGAAGGAGACATCATCCGGGCTTTTATTGATTACATACCTTCCCTGTCAAAGCCCCTTAGTGAATATGCAATCGTGGAGATAGCCTTGAAAATACTCGAGTTAATGGACCATTCAACACTTATGGGTGGAAACAGGACTCCACAATCATTTGTAATACCATTAGGAAAAACCTTCCAGGGTATTGGTATCTTAAAGACAACCTTGTACACATTAGAAATTGTAACACCCTGGAAAAAAAAAGATGTGTATTTAATTAGTTATATAGCCCATTAGTGAATTTTTATTATTATTGGATTTATTATCCAATTACATGGCACACGAAGAATCCTAAGGTGCTTGGGAAACTAGCTAGGGTAATTATATTAGGACTCTTTCGTTATTAGAGTTTTAATATACCATATTAGAGAGGACAAAAATAAAACGTTCCAGCTCTTTTCTCTGCGCCATCACAGCCTCCATCGTCTACCATACAACCTCGACGAAGTTTCTCTTCAACGCCATGATCCTTCAATTTGCCTTCCCTATTTCATTCTCAACCCCTAAGGAACTAAGATGTATATATATCCATGTTAGGCGACGAGGATGGTGTGTTATGAAGTTCAATAGGGATATTACATCAAATCATTCACTATTTCTCAAGCAAAGTTTCGAGGTGGGGATATTTCTATTAACTTATTATTTGTCATTTTTAAATACTTCGTATATGTGTATTCATTTATGTGAAATATGGAATAAAAGAAATCATGTTAGCCGGGGGGCCGAAGGTCCAGGGATCAAAAGTATCATCGAGTGAACCCGCAGTGTTATAATTAGTCCGAGGTCGTAAGAAGGTCCAGGGATTAAAAGCATCCTCGGTGAACGCACTTTAGTGGGTCATGTAAGAAGGTCGGGATCAAAAGTATCGCCGGGGTGACCCACAAAGATCTTATAAAGAATCGATCAGTCAAAATAAAAGTTAAAGTACATGTTTAATGTGTATGACTATGCCTAACATTATTGATATTGTAGAGGTTGTAATAATCAGTGAGTAATAAAATTGGTTGGGGACTTCCTTAATCCCCCGCCCCATATGTGGGGTGTTTCATTAAAAAAAAAAATGTAGTAGCCCGTTGACCGCTGACCGATATGGTCATAACGAAGCATCGACCCAAATAGGCAAATAAATAGTATTGAGCTATTTGATCAAATAATTCTGCCCCCTTCAAACAACCATGGGCCAAAGTCTTATTGGCCCATTTCTTCTTCATTGGAAGGAAAATATTTCACCAAAATAAACTATATTCAGACATTCAAACTTTCCAATTCTGACCCTTGATTCCCAAGCAAAAACCTTTCCCTAAGACGGAATCTTTGGGCCAAAGAATCTCCCAATTCACTCACTAGGGTTATAATACCAGCTTCTGAGCTCTCACGCACACAAGGCACATACACTCTCGCACATAAGTAAGCCTGTTTATTATTAGTATTATTTTTTTTAATCCATTTCTTTTCCCCCTTTTTTTTTGGGGTATTTGAAAGAAGAGAAAATATAATTGCAGAAAGAAAAGATGGTGGGGAAAAACGAGGGTGGAAGTGGCGGCGAGAAGTCTTTGGATTTGTTTCTAAAGATTGGGTTGATGAAAGGACTGCCAAAAACACCGTTGCAAATAATAAGGTCACTGCTAATCTCACCGCCGTTATTCACGAGGTATGTATGTCTTTCAGTTCAATTGGGTTGGGTAAATGGTGCATTTGTATGTAATTTATTGTTTGTGCATGTGGGTTTTCTTGATGGATAGTTAAAAGTCTGTGACTTTTTGATGGGTTTCTAGGAAAATTAGAAGAATAAGGAAATTGTTAATTGGGAAAAGAGAATTTGCATGATTTGATTTATATATATGTGTGTATTTTGTTACAGTTATTTATTTATTTTTGTATCATATCTTGAAGTTTCGTTATCCTCCCGTGTTTCCGTTAAAGTTTAAAGAATGAAAAACTTAAATCAGAATGATATTTCTGTTATACCAGATAATTTGTTGATTGTTTGTATTGTATTTGTAAGTTCAAAGTGAAAAAAAATTCTGAAAAATTTATGAAAATACCTTGTATGGTTTAAGCGTGTAGCTCTAATAATAACTGCAGAAAAGCAGAAACCTTACTTATTTTCCGGCAACATTAATTGCACGTTTGTATTTGTTATTATATTAAGTGCATTCTGGGAGTTGTTCTTTCCTTTTTTTTTTTTAACTTTTCGAATCTAAATTTCTGGTCCTCTTTGTTGCATGTTGAGATGATATAAATGAACATAGATTATTGTAGAAATGAACTTTGTCTGAAAAAACAAGCAACAACACTTTTTGGATTGACTAGAGGATGGCAGGGTAAATAATTGAACTTTGTGTAATTTGAAATTGTGTGGATTTATGATGTCTGATTTGAAATGCCAACGTGATGATATTTGGTGATAAAGTTAGCTTGTTATATAGTTCATCTTTTGGTATTGCAGGCAGCTGTAACTGATGGCTGCGATCGAACAGTTGGGAATCTGCTGTACACTGTAAGTTGGCAATTTTGACAGATGTACTTATGTTTGACCTTAGGCTCTTCAGCTGGAGTGGTTTCGTTCTCATAACAGCCTTTATCTTTTTAAGACTGGTTGATGAAATAAATCTTGATACTTCATTCACCGCAATTTATCTGTTATGCTGAAAATCGTCCCGACACATTGTCTTTAAGAATTTTTTCCTCGTGAATCGTATTTGTTAATGTTTCATTGCTGATTGTTTATTTTATAAAATTAAAATACATTTTCAGGTTGACTTTACCATATGTTAGAAGTGGGCTTCTCATTGTTTTCTAATACGAATATTTCTAATGGACAACATGTGATACCTTTTCTTGGCAGGTTGCTACAAAATTCCCCACAAATGCTCTTGTGCATCGACCTACATTGCTTAAATATATTATTTCTTCAAAGGTTTGAGGCTATCTTTTTCCCTCTCTTTTTTCCCCCCCGGATATTTTCTGTGTGTTGATACCATGATTATTACTTTTCAAACATGTTCACTATTTTATTTCATTTGCATGCCAGTAGATAATCAGTTTTGTTCTGGTACAGATTAAAACTCCTGCTCAGTTGGAAGCTGCCTTTTCATTTCTTGCGGCTACTGCTTCTGACAATTTCAAGGCCGATGATTTTGAAGCTGCTTGTGGTGTTGGTATGAGACAACTATTAATGCTTATATATTAGTATTCAAGATTTTGGGCTGTGCACCCTTTTAAAAGGAGATTTTTCATTCCGTTTTTTGCTTCACTTAATGATGTCGGGGTACTCCTGACAAGTTATGTCTGATGCATTTAATTTTTCCCTCCACGTGGACAGCATGATTTAAGGATGATTTGTCTGTAGCGTCTTCAGTGGATTATCCTTTAAAAGATAATCTCTTTTACCAAGTGTTTTCTTCTATCTAATCCTAGAAACTGACTTTTGGTCTTGAACAGGAGTTGAGGTTTCTCTGGATGATATTGAACATGCTGTTGATGAGATTTTTGAAGAGAATAAAGCAGTTATTGTGGAGCAGCGGTACCGGACAAATGGTTGGTTAACCTTTTCCCAGGGTGCACGTAATTTATTTTTATGTATTTTAATTGAAGAATAACCTATTTGGAGGTTTGTTGAGATTTTTACTAGATTACTAGATAAATATATGAATAAGGGGGAAATGTGACGATTTTGCCTCTCTGTATACAACATTTGCGTATATGTGGCCTCTGTCATATGCATTGGGTGATTAGCCTTTTACCCAGCAGATTTTGCATGCTGATTGAAATGGTAGTGGTACCATGTAATTTTTCAGTAGCCAGTAAGTTTGTGTTTTACTGCTGCTGCATGACCTGCACTTCAGGTCTGGATGTCTCAGTTGAGGCAATCGAGAACACTGAAAAATAGAAAGGAGAATGGTCTGTAAATATTTTATTTTTGTTTCATTTTTCCGATACCTTGTTAAAGAAATAGTAGGTTTTTGTTGGGATATTATGATCAAAACATCATAGTAGGTAATTATGAGCAAAACTGACAATCTGCACATGGTTGAGGTATTGAATGGTGAATAAGCATCTTAATGGTTGTATCTACATTCCTGTTCTCTTTTGGAGTATCGCCATTATGTTTTATGTAGGTGCTTTAGTTAAATAATGGGATTTGTTAATGGAAAAAGAGCGTGGGCCAGTTGGTAAACCAACTCCATGTTTGTCGACTAAGCTTTGAGATTTGCATACTTTAAGTTGCTTCCTTGATATTGTATGTTAACCACAAGAGAAGAAAACCTGTACTGATATGAGCTAGAAGTTAGCATGATGCCGTTGCCAAGGCTTGATAAGCATGTTGAACCCTTACAATTTCTTTTGGTCTTTCTATGAATTGATGTTTGCAATATGATCTCTTTTTTTAGCTTTATATGGACCTTTCTTGGCTAGTTGACACTTTGAGAATTAATAAAGGCTTCTACTACTAGCAAATTATTTTTGTTTTTGGTCAAGCTTCTACTAGCAACACTAATTATACACAGCACATGTAACAGAACAGGAAACCAACATATTTATCATCATTCGTGCAATCAGTTTTTTACAGTGTACATGGACCTTATGTACTATGCCTGGGCCATCCGAACTAATAACGATATAAAAAGTTGTTTGTTTTGATTTTCTTCATACCACAATGATGATAACAAGTTTCTTTTGATCAACAATGTTGGGTACACAGTTGGTGAACTATTTGGTTATGTGAGAAAGAAACAGCCATGGGCTGATCCAAAGATTGTCAAGGTAATTATTTATACATGCTTAATGCCCTCACACTCTGTCTCACCGAATCTATAACAGCAAACTAACATGAATGTTTTTCTTCATTTACTTTGTTTATTTTCTGATGGGGGCAACCTCTGGCACCAGCAAATCATTGATACCAAATTGTATGCTCTACTTGGTGAAAGAACAGCTGCAGACAATGAGAAGCCCACGAAAAAGAAAAAAGAGAAGCCTGTCAAAGCTGAGGTGAGCCAAGCTGATTTATGTTGAAGGTTTTTTTATTTTTAAATATATGTTATATGAGTTTTCTATAGGTGTTTTTGAACCTGTGGACTTCAATTTTGGTTCTTCAGCATTATTTACAATCCTGTTCTGGTTTCTCTTCTTGTTACCATATCTATATGGCACTTATGGCGTTCTATAATTTTTTTAAATATGTTTTGGCAAATTGTAGTATATAAGCCATAGTCATTTTCATTTACTTGTGTTCCGATTTGCCAGGATAAAGCTGTTGTTGAAGAGACAGCTCCAGCAAAACCATCTGAAGAAGAAATCAATCCATTTTCAATATTTCCTTCACCAGAGCAGAACTTTAAGGTAACAAAACCAAGTTGTTCCCTCTGCTATTGTATGAGTTGCTTGGCTCGGATGTGGCAAATTTCAAAGATACAAGGAGAAAGAAGTTAAATTTGTTTGGTTTATGATTTTCTGAAGGTCGAAAGAAAACATAAAGAATATTGGAATAAGCATCACAGTACAGACTTATGGCATTGCATCATGGGTTTGTGTTGCATCTCATTTGAATTCCCAGGAAACATCTTTGACATATACCATTAAAGAATTAAAATGATTTTTATGAACCCAAAACCAAAATACCTCAACTCCCTTATTTAATCTGTGAAGTTTTTTCCTTTTAATTGGGACACTGTTTGAGTGATTGATAAAGTATTTGTGCTACACGTGTAAACTAATCAATTCGAGTTGAACAGGTTGTTATCGAAGTTTGTTTAAATTTTTGTTGGGTTTCAAATTGTGTGAAGTTGTTTTGATTGTTAATTGAATCAAACTTGAGTGTGCTCTATAACTTGAGATCGAGTAGCTTGTTTTTTAGATATACTTTTATCATTTTTTTAACGAATTGAGTTGACTTCAAACCGAACCCTAAATCTTATCGATCGAAAAGATGTGTTAAAGTTTATGCTTAATGAATTCAGCTAAATATATTTCCAGGTGCATACTGAAATATATTTCAGTGATCGTCCAGTGCTAAGGGCTTGCAATTCAAAGGAAATACTTGACAAACATTTGAAGGTCACTGATGGAAAAGTTTTTACACGCTTTCCACCTGAACCTAATGGATATCTTCATATAGGTCACGCCAAGGTATTTGTATGGCCAACCATGTATGCGAGGTTGTACTTTGTTTGGAAATTCTTGCTTTTTTATCCAGTAAACTAATTGTGTAGGCTATGTATGTGGACTTTGGCCTGGCGAAAGAGCGGGGTGGATGCTGCTATCTGAGGTCAGGATGCTTCTATACTACCTTTTGTTTGTCCTTTTCTTTTTATTCCCTGAAATGATTTTCTGACTCATTTATTTATGTTGGTTTAAAATTGGACTCGATTAAGATACTGTTTTTTAAGCACTCATTAGTTGATCTGACTTGGCTACTTCTCATAAAAGGGTCTAACATATGACGACATAGCCAGTTGTAACTTGGATAAGTTTCACTCATGTGAGAGTTGGTAGTGAATTTTTTATGTGAACATTATAGATATGGCCTACTCATGCTAGTTGAGAATTTGAAATGTAACTAGTAGACCACATTGATCTTTTTGATTGCTCTTAAACTCAGGAAGGGCATATTGCCAACACCAGTGTCTTAAATTGCATGCTGCGACTTATTATGCTTTAGATCCTCAGATTCACAATATCCAAGTTGTAATTGATATTGATCAATTTTTGATCACTTTTACTTGTGTATGAAATAAAGCCTGACGAAATCAGAGAGAAAGGCAGTTTCTTGTGTTTAAATAGGAAAAATTGGTCAATATTGCCATTTGTTGTAAAAAATTCAACAATGGATATGAGTAGGAATGTGAGAATAGTTCATGGCTTGGTTATTTTCTATTGCTAGGATCAGTTTGAACAGTGCTTATGCAGCTCAAGAATCAGAAGTCTTTAAGCTTACCATTTCGGAATGCTTTTATCCAACTTGCGAGGATGAAACCCTTTTTCTTCTAAACTTAGTTTTTGATATTTAGATACGATGATACGAACCCGGAAGCTGAGAAAAAGGAATATATTGATCATATCGAAGAAATTGTTGGATGGATGGGGTGGGAACCCTTTAAGGTATAATTTCTTCCCAAATGGTTAGCAGTTTTCTGTGTGGTTAGCATCTAATATATATTGTAATTTATCAGATAACCTACTCTAGTGATTATTTCCAAGAGCTCTACGAATTAGCAGTGGAACTGATACGGCGAGGGCATGCTTATGTTGATCACCAGGTAGGTTCTTGCCAAACACTCATCTCATTTTATTGTTCCAGATTGTTAGTTATTGAATTCTCGAATTTTACCTTTCATTGTGCCATTGTTAAGGTTATAACCAGTACATTGTCTGGTTGGTAAAGTTGAAATATAATATTGAATTTCTTGCCAAACTGGTTGTGTCTTCTTTTGTGTGTGACACTTAATTATGATGAAGAATCTCTTTGTTGTTTACTGCAGAAACCTGACGAGATAAAAAAGAATATAGGGAAAAGAAGATGAACAGCCCTTGGAGAGAGAGACCAATCGAGGAATCTCTAAAATTGTTTGATGACATGAAGCACGGACTGATCGAGGAAGGAAAAGCAACATTAAGAATGAAGCAGGACATGCAGAGTGATAATTTCAATATGTATGACCTAATTGCTTATCGCATCAAGGTAAGTGTTTGAACATGTAAGCTCTCACTTGCTAAGTTTGAAATAGTTACTGATATACTTCTCTTTCTATCCATTGTGCAGTTCACACCTCATCCACACGCTGGAGACAAATGGTGCATCTATCCAAGTTATGATTATGCTCATTGCATTGTTGATTCTCTTGAAAACATAACTCATTCGGTATGTCAGTTGGCTTCTGTTTGCTTCTGTTTTTTTCCCCTCATTGACATTCCTGTGAAATTTCTTGGAAGCATATCTTTTGTTGATATTCTTAAACATGAAAAATTCTTAGGATCCAAGTTTTTTCATTTCCCCCTTCAAACCTTGTTTCTACGGTTTGTCTCTTAACATATAAAAACCAAGTTTTCCCCTTTCTAAATTTCTGTTTCCTCAGAGTAAGTACTTTATGCTTGGTATGTGGTACTAGAGTTAGAATACTGTTGTGCTTTTTCCTAAATTTTTGGTGAATTGTTCCACGCAGCTTTGCACACTTGAATTTGAGACACGGCGTGCATCATACTACTGGTTGTTAGACGCCCTGAGCCTTTACCAACCTTACGTATGGGAATATTCACGATTAAATGTGAGCAACACGGTGATGTCAAAGCGTAAGGTATGTTGAAGTTCTGGAAATGTTGTGGCTGGGTGCTGGTTCAATTTCTTGTGCTTACTCATCTTTTGTAAATTGTAACTGATCGTTTCCCACATATTATTGCAGTTAAATCGTCTTGTAACAGAAAAGTGGGTTGACGGTTGGGATGATCCTCGCCTCATGACTCTCGCTGGATTGCGACGTAGAGGGGTGACTGCAACTTCCATAAATGCTTTTGTTCGGGGAATTGGAATAACTAGAAGGTTGAATTTCTTTTAGGGATAATTGCAAATATCACACCTGAGGTTTAGCCTAATTACAAAAAAGCCCAGTTTTCTTTCAAAACCTTTACATTATTTTATTTTACAAATTGCACCCTATTGAGGGGGTAATTTATAAAACAAATACAAACCTCAAGTTTGGTATTAGTAGTGCCTCAAGGGAGAATTTGCAACTATAAAAGATAACTGGATTTTTTTGTAATTAAGCTAAACCTCGGGTAGTTTTTGTAGATGTCCGTTTCTTTTATTGTATTCCTTACTATATTGCTTCACAATTTTGATTCTCCATGTTCTCTGACGATTGCATTAATTTCCTGTTCAGCGACTCGAGTCTGATACGTCTGGAGCGCCTAGAGTACCATATAAGGGAGGAACTGAACAAAACGGCACCTAGGACAATGGTTGTGCTAAATCCAATAAAGGTGTGTATCTTCCAAACTTATATTTTTGTTCGTGATTGAATATATAAATTCTACTTGTTTTTCACATGTATATGTTTTGTAAAGAGGTACCTGTAATGATGTTTCATCTACTGGTTTTATATTTCAGGTTGTAATTACCAACATGGAGGCCTCTGTAATGGACCTTGATGCAAAGAAATGGCCTGATGCACCTGCAGATGATGCATCTTCATTTTATAAGGTGTGCTTGTGTTTGTTGTGGTTGATGACTATTCGAAACTCCAATATTGTTTCTTTTGTTGGTTTATTATATCATTTTTTTTACTAGTCTGGTTAACAGGATTGTTTGTTAAATATGAATTACCTGTGCATTTCTTGGTGGTTATTTTTGATCATCTGTGGTTAATGCAATTTTACGAAGTAAACTTGATATTGCTGGTAGTTGTTTGACATTTTGCCTTGCTCTTGTAAGATCCCCTTCTCTAAGGTTGTGTACATCGAAAAATCTGATTTCCGAATGAAAGATTCTAAAGATTACTATGGACTTGCTCCCGGAAAATCAGTCCTCCTCAGGTGCCTATTTTTGGCAGTTACTTTAAATCTTCCATTCTTTGTTAGAATTTTCTTGTGACACCGAAATTTGCTTTTTCCCTGACGCAGGTATGCATTTCCTATTAAGTGCACAGAAGTTATTTTAGGTGACGATAACGAGACTATTCTTGAGATTCATGCTGAGTATGATCCATCAAAGAAATCCAAGCCAAAGGTAGTCAGGTTTAAATTAGTTGTTGCCAAACATAAATTGAGGGGTTAATTACAAGAACTACCCCTATGTTTTAGCCTAATTACAAAAAGATCCAGTTATCTTTTAAAAATACAGATACCCCTTAATGTATTACAAACAGTCAAACACTCCTTGAAAAATGTATTTACTTGGCAAAATTCCACTCAAAAGATGTCATTTGTAAAATAGAAAGAAATATGACGGGGGTGTTTGTGATTTTGAAAGAAAGCTGGATTTATTCGCAATTAGACCGACCCCCGAGGGCAGTTTTTGTAGGGTTAGTCCCTAAGTTTTGTCTTTGGAGATTCTAGAATTTTCTCACATTACCGTCATATTCTGTTCTACAGGGCGTTTTGCATTGGGTTTCAGAATCTTCACTAGGGGTTGAACCACTTAAGGTGGAAGTCAGATTGTTTGAGAAACTATTCATTTCTGAGGTTGGACCTTTTTGCCCTTTCAGACAACTTTTTTATTTCGACATAACTTTCTAAGCATTGCAACTTTGATTGTGGACACTTATTGTTATTTTGATATCAAAACCAGAATCCCGCTGAACTTGATGATTGGCTTGGTGATTTAAATCCACACTCTAAAGAAGTTATAACAGATGCATATGCTGTACCTTCTCTTAAAAATGCTGCAATCGGAGACACGTTTCAGTTCGAAAGATTAGGTAAATTTCTCAACGCTGCTACTCTTTATAATTTTGTATCCTACTAAAATTTAGGGCAACCAGGTTGTTAGCATTGAAAAATGATGTCCAATTTGCATTCTCCTATGTAGTGCAGTTGTAGTGAAATCAATTTTGTTTGTGTATGTTTTAGGCTACTTTGTGGTTGATAAGGACTCGTCGGCTGAAAAGCTCGTGTTTAACCGGACTGTCACGTTGCGAGATAGTTATGGTAAGGGAGGGAAGTGAAGTGGAACGCCGAATGATGGGTCGATCAGGATGAGCAAATAATTCATACATATACTGTACAAATACAAAACATCCTCTGATGGAAGATCACTAGTAAATCAATTTTACAGTAATTTCAATTCAGACCTATATCCATATCTTGTGTACCATTTATGTTTTGTGCAAGGCCAAACGTTATTTTTGTTGCTTGTTTCATCTTCACTAGAAATGTACTTTTTTTTGTCCTTTTAAAAAAAAAATTTATTTCCTGCCCTGTGTGTGTACTCTTTTTGCTGATGGTAGTTTGTCCTTATCGTGGTACAAAATGAATACTATTTTTTTTTTCCATTGATGTTGTTGGCCATTTCACGCCTACGGAACTTGGCAACTTGCAATGAGATTGAACTCCAGAACAAAAGTTGGCATTATAACATTTAGGGATAATATGAAAAAAAACCATGAGGTTTGGGTAATTATAAATAGACCCAGTGAAGTTTTAGAATTACAAAAATACCCCAACCATTAGTTGAATTGACGGAATTTATTGATATCACATTTTTATAATTACATCCTTCAACTTTTTTAAACATTAGGGCATCTCCAGCAGGAGCACCAAAATGGCGCTGGACGCCAGAATAGACCCATGTGCATCTCCAACAGTGTGCTAACTTTCTGCGCCAATTTAGAATTCCAACAGTGCAGCGTTCTTTTTTTTTTGTTTTTGATTTAATTATTATTAGTTAATATGTATTTCTTTATTGTGACTGTTGTAATTAAATTATATTTCAATTAATTTAACAGAAAATAATATTAAAATTAGTTTAATTATATGTGGTATTTATTTTGAATAATATGATATGTAATTTTATGATATTTAAGATACTACACAAAAAGTATAAAAATCTTACATAAAACTTCATTATAAAATAATGAAACATAAAATACAACAATAAAAAATACTTACATAAAAATAGAATAAAGTTACATAAAATAACTAAAAATAAAGTTATTGAAAATACAAATAAAAATCGAAGCAATATTTTTTAATTTGATTATTTTGAAGATGAAAAATTTAATTAATAATTATATCAAATAAAATAACTCATATAATAAAAATCAATATTAAATTAATAAAAGAAAGAATCTTATGGAATATTCTTTTTTAGTGCAGAAAATAGTGCAAACTGTTGGAGATGGAGTTCAAATTTTGCACCAAAGTAGTGCAGACTCTGCACTAAAGTGGTGCAAACTACTGGAGATGGTCTTACAATTAGCTAGATAAAAAGATGAAGCTATTTGTAATGTTTAAAAAAGTTGAGTGATGTAACTGTAAATGTTTAATGACATCAGTAAATTACGTCAGATCAACTAACGGTTGAGACAAAATATAAAATGGAATCAAACCTCAAACTCAAGGGTCAAAATATAAAATGGAATCAAACCTCAAATTGGTTTCTATAATTTTCAAATTTCGCCGGATTTTGTAATTACCCAAACTCCATTTTTTTGGATAACTATCCACTTCATTTTGTTGTGACTAAAGTGACATTTGAAAATTACATTGGAATTACTTTTAACATTCCTGAAACTACATAAATGAAGATTTTACCTTTTTGGTGGAAAACAATTTTAAAAACCACCTTTTTCTAATTCATTTTTTTAAAAAAGGGTGATTTGAAAAAAAAACAATTCTTAAGGTTTAGCCTATTTGCAAAAAAAAAAAAAAAAAAAAAAAAAATTTCTCCCCAAATTAGAAATATCCTATTCCCTCAGAAAAAAAATATACTCCATTGATATTTCTTTCTATAACTGTACTTACTGATGGGATACTTGTAAAATAAAAACAAACTTGAATAGACATTTATAGTACCTTTATAATACCTCAAAAGCGTATTATAATTTAAAAAAAAATTAGTTTCTTGTATTATTTAGACCAAACTTTAGCAATAATTTTACAATTTAGCAAAAAAAATCAAATTTTATAAAAGTGAACCTCAACCTTTAGATTCACGCTTACATGATACTCCAAGATGGACGGTAGTGAGGAGAAGAATGATAAGGGGATAAAATAATGCTTTAAAAAGTTCCATCTTTCACATGAAAACTTAGCCACATTTGGCTGATATGACTACGCTAAATGCTCAAATATCCCATCAAAATCATCATCTTTTAGTCCATATCCTGATCATATTTATAGAGTCTTGTTTTCTTGCACTTGTTCCTCTTTACCACGTAGTATGTATTAAAGGACGACACGTGTACTTGCAATGATTCTTAATATGTGAATCATAATTAAGATTCCGTGATTAAGAAATTTAAATCATTGAAGCTTTCTACTTATAATTTGAAGTGCTATCATAGGATTACCTAATCAAACATTGCCTTCTTTTTAGTTAATCCTCTGTTAATTAGGAATTTGCAATTTTAAGGAACGTCAACTGTCTTATAAATGGTTGATGGGGAAAAATCCCACTTGAGCCACTATTTAAGGTTGTTAATGTTACCCTTTGATTTTGTCAATAATGATGTTAAGTGGTGAAAATGGACCTCATGTTTGTGGAAGTCAGTGTTGGAAATTTACCACTCAAAAGACATAATTTTATTGATCACTCAAATATTACAAGACACACCTCACCACAACTTCACTTAAACTCAAATATTACTTAGAAGCTTTGCTTCTCACTCACTTGTTTTTTTCTTCTTAACTTGATACAAAATGAACTAACAACATCCCCTATTTATACTAAAACTTCAACTAAATCAATGGCTAAGATTGATTCTCACCAACCTTAATCCAATGGTCATCTTTTATTTCCATCTACCACATTCACCTACCATACCAACAACTTAAAATCAACTAACAAACTCAACTACCACAATTAAACATAAAATAAGTTTATATTTCAACACTCCCCTTAAACTTATTTTATAATCCCAAGTGAACTTCTCAATCTTGCAAAGTCTTCATACTTCAATGGCTTGGTAAAGATATCAAGAACTTGATCTTGCGACTTCACGTACTTCACTTGAACTTTTCTCCGCAATACATTCTCTCGATGTAATGGTATCGAGTATCAATATGCTTGCTCCGATTATGAAATACCGGATTCTTCGCCAAAGCTATTGTCGATTTGTTATCGACATAAATCTCCTCGGATCTTCTTGTGACATGCTTAATTCTTTTAACAAATTCCTTAGCCATATGCATGACTAACACATGATGTAGCCGCCACGCACTCACTTCACATGTTGAAAGAGTGACTATTGGTTGTTTCTTCGATGCCCAAGTGAAAGCAAAGATCTCCCATGAAAAATGTGAAGCCGGTTGTACTTTTTCGATCATCGCGATCTCCACCCCAATCACTATCATCGTATCCAACTAGCTTATAATTATTAGAAACCGAATAAAGCGGACAAAGTTGATTGTACCTTTTAGGTAACGAAGAATTCTCTTGGTCAGCTTTGAAATGTGTGGTGGTTGGATTTTCCATATAACGACTCACAAGTCCAATCACAGAAAGAATATCAGGCCTTGTACAAGTTAAGTACCTCAAACATCCAACTAGGCTTTTGAACAAAGTGTTGGATCCACTTTATTTGCTTCGTCATCCTTGCACAATTTCAATCCACATTCTACATTTGGTGTGTTTATTGGATTGCAATCATCCATCTTAAACTTCTTCAGATCTCTTTTGTGTAGCCTTCTTGTGAGATAAAAATCCCATCATCCTTTTGCTTGATTTCGATTCCGAGGTAGTGAGCCATCAACCCAATGTCGGTCATTTCGAACTCTTTTGTCATTGCTTTTTGAATTCTTGGAACAAGCCTATATTGTTCCCTCGTAAAAATCAAATCATCAACGCATGCTGCATAATTAAAACATCATTATCCTTATTCTTGATGTAAAGAGCATGTTCGTATGAACATTTTGTGAAGCCTTTCTCTTGCAAGTATTTGTCAATTCTACTATTCCATGCTCTGTGCTTGTTTCAATCCATAGAGAGCTTTCTTTAACTTCAAGACTTTATCTTCTTGTCCTTCAACCACATAGCCCATTTGGTTGTTCAATGTAGACTTCTTCCTCCAAGATCTCCATTAAGGAACGCCGACTTTACATCCATCTCGGTGTATTTTCCACTTATTTTGGGCTCGCCAAAGAAATTATTAGTCTTATGGTTTCTAAACGTGCAACAGAGCAAATACCTCATCATAGTCAATGCCCTCTTTGACTATAACCTTTGCAACAAACCTCGCCTCAGATCTTTCAACTTCTCCTTTCGCATTCTTTTTCACCTTGTACACCCATTTTACACCGATTGCTTTATGACCTTTGGGAAGTTGAGCAAGCTCCCAAGTGTCATTTTTCTTGATGGATTTAATTTCTTCATCCATTGCATCTCCCCATTTCTTATTTTGAGTAGCTTCTTCAAAGTTCATCGGCTCACAATCTGCGAACAGACAAAATAGGGTGAGGTTTTCGAGCTTATCGTTACCTCATAGAGCTCTCCAGTGCTTCTTGTACGCTCTTCATTTCTCTCGACTAGGAAATATGGTGGTGATTGCGAAAATGATGGTGATGTTGGTGGTGTAATGGGTTCTTCTCCGATTGCTCAACAATTACTTGTTCATTATCTTCAAATTCAGAACGGTTGTAATCTTTGGCATGTGTACCCCAATCCCATTCGCCTTCTTCATCAAAGATAACATCTCGATTGGTGATTATCTTCCCATTGATGGGGTTATATAGTTTGTAGCCTTTGGAGTTATTGTCGAGCCGGATGAAGATGAACTCTCGCTTTTATCATCCAACTTGCTTCTTTGTTCATCCGGTACATGTATATGAGCTATGCTTCCAAAAACTCTTAAATGAGAAATACCGGCTTTCTCCCATTCCATGCTTCTTGTGGTGTCTTACCCCACACGCTTCTTGTTGGTGAGCGATTTGACGATAAACCGCACACGCCACGCCTTCCGCCCTAACTCCTTTGGCATTTTCTTGCTTTTGAGCATACTTCGTACCATGTTGAGAATGGTTCGATTCTTTCTTTCTCGCAACTCCATTCTCGTTGGGGGATCGGGAACAAAGAAGTGGTCGTCGAATTCCATTTGCTTCACAAAACTCTTGGAATTCATTCAAGTGAATTCTCCTCCTCGATCGTTCTCATGGCTTTAATGTGAAGACCACTTTCTTTCTCCATCGCGCCTTTAAACTTTTGAATGCTTCAAACACTTCGACTTCTCGCTTCAAGAAATAAACCCAAGTTTTTCTTGAAAAATCATCAATGAATAGTAGAAAGTAATTACTTTTACCGAATGAATTTGGCTTGATAGACCACAAACATCGCATGTATGAGCTCAAGTAACTTTTGGGATCCGGAGTTTGACTCTTTTGGAAAGCTTTGCCTGAATTGCTTCCCAAGTAAACATCCTTCACAAAGCCGATCGGGATGGTCGATACAAGGTAAACCTCTCACCATATTCTTCTTGCATAGTAACTCGAGTCCTCCAAAGTTGAGATGTCCAAATCTTAGATGCCACAACCATGATGAATCTTTATAGCACATCTTGAGACACTTTGCTACATCGTTTGAATGTTGAGCGTAAACATTCTATTTCTTGACACGGGTACCCTGGCAATCAAGTTATTCATATTGTCTCTTATAGAAAGGTTATTGTCTTTCAAATGAATATCATAACCTTTCTCTAAGAGTTGTCCTGCACTCAAAATATTTGTTTTCATGGTGGGTACATAATAAACATTAGAAATAAATTGATGCCTCCCATCTTTCAAGCGAATAAGGATTGTACCTTTTCCTTTTATCGCTACTTTAGAATCATCACCGAAATAGACATTGCCACTTACAGATTCATCAAGTTCTACGAACATTGTTCGCCTCCCACACATATGATTGCTAGCACTGTATCTAGGTACCATGTGTCATCTTGACCTTCAACGTTATCGTTTCGTCTGCTGAAGCAAAACATTAGCACCATCTTCTTTATTTTCTTCCACCAAATCGCTCTCTCATTAACTCGAGTATTGGGATTTCTACAATCTCCGGCGTAATGACCAAACTTTTGACAATTATAACATTGAACTTGAGATTTATCATACCTCGAGTATGAATTTCCTCTTCCACGCCTCTTGTGGAACTTTCTCCTCGCATATAATTGTTGTTGAAATTATTATTTGAATTCCAACCTTGTCCACGGCCACGACCTCTTCCTTGTCCACGACCTCTTCCACGTTGACTTCGTTATTGTGGAAGTTTTCTTCATTCTTGGTTTCTTCGGACTTGTCTTAAGAAGTTGATCCGCAACACCCTTTTTCTTCTTCTTTTCTTCATGGGCTTGCAAGTGAACCAAGAAGTTGTTCAATTGTCATAGTTTTGAGGTCTTTAGTTTCCTCGATGATAGTTGTAATACTATCAAAATTTGCATCCGAAGATCGTAAAATTTTCTCCATAATGACTACATCTTCTAGTTTTTCACCATTTCTTTTTAGTTGATTAGAAACGGTTAAAACTCTAGAAAAGTAATCGAAACAAGTTCACCTTCTTTCATTTGCAAAGTGAATCAAACTCTCTTCTCAATGTTTGTAGTCGCACCTTTTAACTTTTCTTCTCCCTTGTAAGAGACTTGAAGTTTATCCCACACTTGTTTGAGAGGAAGACTTGAGATTTTCTCAAAGCCATCATCATCTAAAGCTTGGTAGATGAGGAAGAGAGCCTTCTTGTCTTTTTCTTTCTCGAGTCCTTCAAACTATCCTTTTCTCGTAGAGGATAGTGTTGACTGTCTTTAGTCTCTTCATAGCCTTTTTCCACGACTTCCCATACGTCATGTGCTCCGAGAAGTGCCTTCATTTTGATACTCCAGTTTTCAAAGTCGTTTCCCTTAAGTTGTGGAACTTGGAATGATGCCACACTCGCCATGTGAATTGAAGATTCTAACTAACAAATGGTGAAAAAGAATCTTGGATTTTTTTACTTGGTCAACTCGCAATAACTATCAACTTGACTTGGTCAACTCTATGAGTTAACTCAATACTCTCAACCCGATCTCACTATGTATAAAATCTCAAGAAATTTTTTTTTCGATGTGGAAGATCACCAAAGCCGCAACCACAGAAAGCATACTTAGAATTTCACGAGATTTTACAACCGTGGCTCGATGCCACTTTGTTGAAATTTACCACTCAAAAGACATAATTTTTTATTGATCACTCAAATATTACAAGACACACCTCACCACAACTCCACTTAAACTCAATATTACTTAGAAGCTTTGCTTCTCACTCACTTGTTTTTCTTTCTTAACTTGATACAAAAATGAACTAACAACATCCCCTATTTATACTAAAACTTCAACTAAATCAATGGCTAAGATTGATTCTCACCAACCTTAATCCAATGGTCATCTTTTATTTCCATCTACCACATTCACCTACCATACCAACAACTTAAAATCAACTAACAAACTCAACTACCACAATTAAACATAAAATAAGTTTATATTTCAACAGTCATCTATTTTTGATTTTTTTTTTATATCGAAAGAGTAAGTAAAATAGGAAAAAATTACTTTATTTTTGTGCAGGGCAAATAAGTAAATAATATAGTTTTGAGATTAATAAAATGAATAAAACGATACTTCTTGAAAAATATTATTTTCTGAAAAATTACTCCCCTTTAATATCATTGACGATACTTGAATTAGTTCTTAAACTTTTTGAGGTGTTTTTCAGTGCATGACAATTATAACATGAATACTGAATATATTAATATTATGCATGAAGATTTATGCGTAATTAATTTCATAATTAATCCGTCACTTGTGTAATTAATTTCATAATTAATCCGTCACTTTTGATGAGGCATGACCCAACTATGAGATCCCAACAAATAATATACCAATACAAGGAGATCAGATTTATTTTATTGTATTTAAATGGACCTAGTTGGTGTATGTACTATTTAGCAGTGTTAGTTAAATACGTGACGAGAATTTTAGTTAAATACGTGACGAGAAAAATTCGCGATTTAATATGTACAAGTATATTACAAATATATTTTTAAAAGTTATGTTGAAAAAATCGGCAAAAAATATGGAAATATTTAATATACGGACTCATAGACGTATGCGTATCTACGAATATAAAATACTTGTTCGGAAGTAATAAAATGACTTATTTTAATATTATTTAATAATAATTAGTATATTTATATATTATTAATTTTCTTATTTATTATATTAAAATGAAGTATTATTCGCCAAGTAATATACGTATAACTATAATAAGAGTATTATACATTTTATTTCAAGAGTACGAAGTATTTAACGGCGTTTCAAAAAAAAATGTACGGAAAACAAAAGTATTTTTAATTATTCGTACGTATGAATACTATATGGGTATGATATGCATTTTAACTAACAGAGCAGTTTAGCACTAAATAGCATCTCACATATAAAACCTATTAATACCCCTTAATTTCTAATCTATGCAATTCATTCTATTTCCAGTCATGTACATTATGATTATCCTATTCTCTCTTAGGACGGTTGTCTTGACAACCCGACGCCTAATTTTTGTGTCGCAAAACAAATGATCCTATTCAAGAGCAAAGATCCAATTGGAAGATCGTGAACGAGATGATAATCTCATTGTAGATACCAATTGGAGAATCATAAATCGAGATGATATCATATCGCCTATCTAGATAAATAAATAATTTTCCATATTTTCCACATATTTGAAAGTTCAAAGCAAAATGGTTATAAACTTGTTAGATGCACAAATATACGATGTATCTCACCTTCATTGTGTTGGAAGTAAATTGTCAAACGTAGTCAATGTAATTCTACGGCGCCAATGTATTTTTGTGGTGTCTAATCATAAGTGGTGGGTTTGCTTAGTCAAATGAAAAATCAAGTGTCCATCTTCCACTTGCTCACTACCAACTTCATCTCAATCTATTCCAACCCAATTCCATCTGTCACCGTCCAATATTCATAATCTCACACCTTGATTGTTGGTAATTAATTTTCTAGTATAATGCTTATTTTCAAGGATATAACATATTTTGCCATGCGAAGTATGTTTTATGTATTTAATTTTTTTTCTTCTAAATTTCCTATCAATGTTTACCACATATAATATTGAATAAATCACTAATATCCTTGATATGGTCAAAGTCAGGTGCTAGCACCTTCGACCTACAAAAATAATCAAAAAATATTAGATTTTGCGTACAACACGAACTAAGTTGTATAATGTGTGATGTGGTGCATATGTTTTTAATAAGTTGGGAGTAGTGGTTTGGAGAGATAAATTTCAAAAAAATTGAAAGATATAATGTTCGAATCCTACTGGTTAACACCCTTACAAAGGGTGAACAATACCAGTGATGTAGTCACTACCAAGTCAAATTAGCCTTTAAGGCTTTATGAGCTTAACATAATTTTTTTTTTTGACAAAGCATAAATGTTAAATATAGCCTATCTTGGGGAAACTTTGGTCATAACTCGTGAACCATTTGAACATAGTCTAGCGCGGACCATTTATAAATCACAATGCAATAATTCTCATTAGCTAATTTCTACAATATTTTTGCTCCTATTTTCTTTTTTTTCTCTTTTAATTTCATTCATTTTTCTTTGACTCCCTAAGGACACTAGCCCATTCCGGGCCACACGAAACACTATCCCAACCTAGCCGCCATCTCAAACCCCTACACCCAACCCCACCCCCGCTCAAATTCCCATTGTTATTGTACAAAATAAAATAACAATATTAATAATACATAAATAGTGAAGAGTTAAAAAGAAGAATAAATAAATTGATATTAAGTGAATTGATGTAAATTCACATTTAATTGAAGGTGAATATGTTTGCCCTTTTTTTTTTTGAAGGGAATAAGTGTAAAACAAATCGTTGAAGGAATAAATCATACAATCATACATCATGTAATTGGTTTATCATCTATAACTCACCAGGAAAAATGTATTTAATCCTAATTTAATTACTCACTGGCAAAAAAAAAAAAACTAAAAATAATAATGCATCCCTTCAAAATCATAGAAAAAGTTGGGGCCATAGGAATAATATTAAGTGAAAAATCGTTTGGCTGTTTTTCCAAATGAATATCATCATAAAAACGTAAAAATTGAAAATGACTTATTTCAACTTTAAACTTACCTAAACAAACATAAAATCAGTTTCGAAATTGGAAAATGAAAACACAACCATACAACCTGTTAGAGTTGACCTACTGAGTCAAAACTCTAATAATTTTAATTTGTTGTTATCTTGTTATTTTGCCAAGTTTCTAGAACAAAAATAAACTAATTATTTGCAGGCCCAATTAAATGATTTTGGAGACTTAGTCGGCTGTTTTGGGAGTTGAGAGATAGTGGGGATTGTGTCATACTTTCAAGGAACCAACATCTCTCAATCTCCCACTAACCCCTTAACTTGAAAGTTGGTTGTGTGGCCTATTTTGTAGGGATGCAACCGTTCTATAAAAGGGCAAGGAGACTGCACAAAGCAATGCACGGATTCCAGAGCATAAGATTTGAGTTTTCACAAAAAGAGTCCAAGTTTTTCACAAGAAGAGGGAGAGGTGCTAAGTGTGTTCGTTAGGTGTTGACGTCACCTTTCTTAACACCTCTTGAAAGTTAAATCTTCTTGGTAGTTTTGAGAGACAATCTGTAGTCTGGGATAGGTTATAGTTGTTCTCTTATGTTTACTGGTAGAAGGTTGAGTTAAGAGATCAAGCGACTGATAGGAAGTCTTGGTCTTGTTCTTTATTTGGTGTAATCAACAATCTACTTCATTGTTTTTGCCTTAATGGCGCCGCACAAGTATTTTTATACTTGTGCAAATTTTTATTCCCTGTGTTCATACTCATTTTTATGCTTTGGTTATTTTTCTTAATTGATAAAATAAACAAAGAATCTAAAAAAATTCAAGTTTCATTTGGTGACACCAACAGAGGTGTTGCCAACACTCTACACAACACTCACTGCAAAACTTAAGAATTCGACCCTTGAATTCTAACACAACCATATTTTTCATCACGCCTGTCCCTGGACTCAAACTTTGATGAGACATCAGATGATTGGACTACACATTTGATCCTTTGAAGTTGTCACTTCAACAATGTTTCCATGAATTGACTGCACCTTTGATTTTTCCTTTAGCACTAGTGTGTTCATGCCATTTATTAACTTCATTCCTTGTCTCATTTACACGTGCTCCATACAATAAACAAGATAAAGACAATGACACAATTCAAATACTTTATTTAAATTATATATTATTTGTTACTTCAGAATATGAAATATGAAATAAAATACAATTTGCAATAAACAAAATTATTGAAGGAGGTATGAAAAGCATTGGGCGGCTGCAATTTCATAGGCCCGAAAAAAATCAGACTTATTTGGACTGGCTCATTTGGCTCGAAAATCCAGGTCAATCGATCGGTGCAATTTATAAATTACTTGTATTTTAAACTATGGGCCGGACTGAGCTCCAAAAACAACGATACTAGGAAATTTCGACCCATCCTCGCCCAATTTTCCCCTTTGACCCAGCCCACCCATTTGAAAGCTCTAGGCTAAGACCCATATATACACACATCACACATGTAACATGCATGTTTAACATGAAATTAATATTTTGTTGCCATTTGCCAACTTGATGAACTAGATGATTATAAATTGTAACACTAGTATAGCATGAAAAATATGGAGTCTCTAGAACCAACAGAATTTAATTTTTATACATAGTTGGACCTGATTGATTTCACACTTATATGTACTTTTCTAACAGTGGTAGCTAATAAAACCTGAAAGCATTATATCACATTCCAATAGAAACTAGATATCTAATATAAGTACTTCTTTTCGGCCCTAATACAAAAAACAAGAGCCACTTTTACAGTAATTTACACTCTTGTGATTCTTTACGTGATGATTTTGTGAACTCTATGTCTTCCACTTTTGAAATGAGCTTGGTTGGGGAACTTAATTTCTTTTTAGGTTTACAAATTAGACAACTACCTGATGGTATTTTTGTCTCACAATGTAAATATGCAAAAAACCTGGTTAAGAAATTTGGTCTTGATAACAGCAAGCACATGAGAACACCCATGAACACTAGTCAAAAGCTGTGCAGGGATGAAGTGTCTGAAGGTGTTGACAACACCTTATACAGGAGCATGATAGGGAGCCTACTTTACCTCACTGCTAGTCGGCCAGATCTTATGTTTAGTGTTTGTGTGTGTGCGTGCATCAATCGACCCTAAAATCACTCACTTGAATGCCGTTAAACGAATAATAAAATATGTGAGTGGATCTCACGATTTAGGGCTATGGTACACTAAAGACACTAACACAAATTTGGTGGGGTTTAGTGATTTGATTTGGTGGTGACTTAGAGGATAGAAAGAGTACCTCTGGTGGATGTTTTTATCTCGGGAACAATCTTGTGTCGTGGTATAGTAGAAAGCAGAGTTGTGTTTCTCTTTCTACTGCTGAGTCTGAGTATGTGGCAGCTGGTTCATGTTGTGCCCAACTTATCTGGATGAAGCAAATGCTTGATGATTATGGTATTTCTAGTGATATACTGACCATGTATTGTGACAATTTAAGTGCTATAGATATCTCTAGAAATCCGGTGCAACATTCCGAACTAAACACATTGACATAAGGCACCATTTTATTCGGGATTTGGTGGAGAAAGGTTTGATTCACATTGATCATGTTTCCACCGAAAATCGATAGTGACATTCTCACTAAATCGTTGGATTTTGAGAGATTTTCCAGTCTTCGGAAATCTCTTGGTCTTTGTGTGCTGAAACAGTGAAGTGTGGTCTGAGGTGTGACGACACTTGTCGTAACACCTATTTCTTTCTTTTCTTTTGATTTTCTTATTTTTAGGTTTTAGGCATGGTGCATAATATCTTCAGGGTTTTCAAATTGGGTGTGCCATCTATGAAACCTCTTCAGTTGGATTCGAGTTATTCTTGTGGCCAAAAATCGGATTGAATACACTACAAGTACTTGCACATTTTCTTTCTTATATTTGTACATTTTTTAGCTCCTCTGTTTTGAAGTTTGTTACTAAGTAGTTGAGGGGTCTTTCATCTCTTGTATGATCATGCCCCATGCGAAAATTGTAACGTTTTTCAAACATGAGCTTGGCTCCGCTGATTATAGTCATTAAAGTAGTTGAGGAATCTTTCACATCTCTGTGATCATGTTCCATGTGAAACAATGACTTGTTAATTAAGAGCTTATGTGTACTTGAAAAAAATTGGAGAAAAATACACAAAATGTGTATATGAAAAAAAAAGGAAAAATACACAAAGTGTGTATGAAAAAAAACGTGTGTTATTGATTCAATGTGGTTGAATTTGTGCAAGGAAAAATCATTAAAAGATCTGATGTATGGCCATGAAAATTGTTTTGATGAAAACTGGGAAATGTTTAGCCAGATGTGGCCAACACCTTCTGTGAACACCTTGTGGTATTTTTTTTTCAGCTTTTGTGTGCTTGACTGCATTTTTTTCTTTTTCCTTCTTTTCGTTTTTTTTTTTTCATTTTTTAGGCATAATCAGGAGTTGATTAAGTGGATTTGTCCCTATTAATTGATTTTCAGTGGTTACGTGGGGTGGTTATTTTTTTCTCTCCATTATCCTAAATTTTAGGGGCTTAATGTTAGTGGGTTGAATTGAGGGGAGTTACATATCCGGAATTTGAGATAAATATCCGTGACTTAGTGGGTAGTTATTTCGGGTCTTTATATTGCTTATAAATACTATGATTTATTTCAAGTGTTTGTAACATCATTTTTTCCAGTTTTTCGATCCTCTTTATTTCCCAACAGTCGTGATTTTTAATGGAGGATGAAAATATTGCCAACATTTTCGCCCAATTAAAAATAACCCACCACCTCTTTCATCATCATTAAACCCAACACAAACACCCATTCCATCATCTTCTCACAACCCGTCACCTACCACCCAAAATCCACCATCATCCACCTCTTCACCACCAAAATCCACAAAATCCACTGCCATGGAGTACGATCCATCTGATATTAGAAGTGAATGGGCGAGAGCTACAGCGAAGCCACCTTCTTCGAGTGTTCCAGAAAGTGTGACCGCACCTGAAGAAAACAGGGACGAAAACCCTAGTACGACCGAATCCGCTGTGCCTTCGGCAGCGATTGTCCCTATAATCACCGAAATCGATGTTCAAGGCCCAACTTCCAGGACACGAAGAAAATCCGGATGCTGATGACCCACCGGATTTGGAAAGCATCAAACACACATTCGGTCCTTTAGGCACTCCATTCACAAAAAGATCTCGTCGACTTCAACGAAAACCCCCGGTTACGGAATTCGCACGACCCAAGAAAAGATCTCGAGGTTCAGGTAATGTTGGGTCATCTTCTTCTTCAAAATTCTCAAAAATTCCTTCTCCTGCCCCTTCTAATGTTGAAAAAGAAGGTCCTACTGTTGACCCTATGACTGGGAGAAGTGTTGAGGGAGAAGACAACCCTTGAAACAGTGTCTCAAGAAATGGGGGTGAGGGTGACGAGTCTACTGTTCCTGTTAATGTGTCTGGAGGTGTGTCTCCAGGTGATGCCAACACCCAGGCAACACCTGAAGAGAGTAGTGATGCCTCCGATTCTGAGTCGGAGTATGAGGGAGAAGAAGTAAGTGATGAAGATGAGAGCACGGAAGAAGGGGCCACAGAAACAGAGGTTGAGGAAGATGATCCAGAAATGCACATCCCTATTGCTGAACTAAGGTCCAAAAGTGGTCGATCGAATGTGTCCGGAGGTGTTGCCACACCTCCCACAAAGACAACATGAAAATATGGAAGAAATAGATGAGGAGATGGTCGAGGAATTTGCCCAAGCTCGGGCAAGTGATTACGATATCGAGATAAGTAATCCACACTCCTCTCGAATTTTTTCCATTAAAGCTAGTGAAATTTGGGAAGTTGTCATCAAAAAGGATATCATTCTTGAAAAACCTCTTAATCTTGATGATTTTTCCAAATATAACCTAGTTCAATTTCGGAAGATCGACATTTTCTCGCAAAACTACCATGCATGCTAAACCGTTTGTTGATGGTATTGTTCGAGAATTTTATTCAAACATTTTAAAGAATACCTTCAACAAACACTCGGCAAAATTTGGAAAAGTTTACCTACGGGAAAACTTTATAACTTCACACCTTCAATCATTAACAACCACCTTGGTTTGCCTAATGATGAAGGAGAATTAATTTTTGAAAATGAGGATGAAGTTATAAAGGAGCTTTGGAAATGTTTTGAAAAATTGGCAAAAGCTCCAGATTAAGTTGTACTCTTCACACTTAACTTCTAAATATCTTTATTCTTCTTCACAAAGTGGCCATAGCTAATTGGATTCCTACCTCGAATAATTCTATCGTGACTAAAGCCCAAGGGCATTTTATTTTTAAACTTGGTAGAGGAGTCCACATAAATTTTGGTGAGCATGTTTTCTCCTTAATTTCCCATTTTTTGAGAAAAAAGCACATATGGTAGTTTAATATTTCCTTCCTCATCTCTCTGTTCTCAAAGCCCAAGGAATACCACTCAAAGATCACGAATCGTTCACCTCTCGAGCTTCTTCTTCTATTCCCATCAAAACCGATTTACTTGAGGGACCCCATATTCGTGACCTTCCTATAGGTGTGGAGAGAGGTGTTACCACACCTCCCGGCACACCTCCCGCCTCCCAAAGAATTTATCCCCTGTTCCACTCCACCTTCTTGAACTCCGATTTACAAAATGCCATTGCACAGATAGAGCTATTTACTCGTATTTGGGATGAAACGAGTAAGTTAATTTACGCCCAAAAAGGGGAGACACGCACAAAAACAAGCGAGGTTGGAACGGAATCAAGTGCTAGGGGCCGAGGATCGGGGGAGACGAGGAAGAAGTAGGCAACTGCAGGGAGTACAGGGTGCAGAGATTGCTGGAGATCAAAGTGTTGCTGAAGGTGTCAATGAAGGTGTTGCCCATACTGTTGGCAACACCCCTCAATCTGAATCCAGTGATCATTCTCCTGTGTTCTGAAGACATGTTTGGCTGGATGTTTGATGTTTTGTTTTGGGATGCTTTTAGGATAATTGTACTCTGATAACTCTGATTTCTTATCTTGGTTCTTGTTTCTTCTTTGTTTTTTTCTTCTGGATGATTATGTGTGTTTTAGGGGGAGCATGTATTTGAACGGTTTTTTGGTTGATTCCTCCTATGATTACTTGCGTAGTTCTACTTCTCTTATTCTTAGTCTGGTGCTTTCACAGTTATTATTATGATGAGTTTTAGGGGGAGTAGTTCTTAGCTTGGTTCTGCTATTTGTGATTACTTTGGATGGATTGTTTTTATTCCTGGGATATGCTTGTCGTCTGTTATTTAGACATTATTTTGTCTAAGGTTTTTTGCGAGGTTTTGTTTAAAATTGGCAAAAGGGGAGATTGTTAGAGTTGACCCAATGAGTCAAAAACTCTAATAATTTTAATTTGTTGTTATCTTGTTATTTTGCCAAGTTTCTAGAACAAAAATAAACTAATTATTTGCAGGCCCAATTACATGATTTTGGAGACTTAGTAATTTTGTTTTAGGAGTTGAGAGATAGTGGGGATTGTGTCCTACTTTCAAGGAACCAACATCTCTCAATCTCCCACTAACCCCTTAACTTGAAAGTTGGTTGTGTGGCCTATTTTGTAGGGATGCACTGCTCTATAAAAGGGCAAGGAGATCGCACAAAGCAATGCACTGATTCGAGCATAAGATTTGAGTTTTCACAAAAAGAGTCCAAGTTTTTCACAAGAAGAGGGAGAGGTGCTAAGTGTGTTCGTTAGGTGTTGACGTCACCTTTCTTAACACCTCTTGAAAGTTAAATCTTCTTGGTAGTTTTGAGAGACAATCAGTGCTGGGATAGGTTATAGTTGTTTCTCTTATGTTTACTGATAGAAGGTTGAGTTAAGAGATCAAGTACAATAGGGAAGTCTTGGTCTTGTTCTTTATTTGGTGTAATCAACATTCTACTTCATTGTTTTTGCCTTAGTGGCGCCGCACAAGTATTTTTATACTTGTGCAAATTTTTATTCCGTGTGTTCATACTCATTTTTATGCTTTGGTTATTTTTCTTAATTGATAAAATAAACAAAGAATCTGAAAAATTCAAGTTTCCGCTGGGTGACACCTAGAGGTGTTGCCAACACTCTGCACAACACTCACTGCAAAACTTAAGAATTCGACCCTTGAATTCTAACACAACCATATTTTTCATCACGCCTGTCCCTGGACTCAAACTTTGATGAGACATCAGATGATTGGACTACACATTTGATCCTTTGAAGTTGTCACTTCAACAATGTTTCCATGAATTGACTGCACCTTTGATTTTTCCTTTAGCACTAGTGTGTTCATGCCATTTATTAACTTCATTCCTTGTCTCATTTACACGTGCTCCATACAATAAACAAGATAAAGACAATGACACAATTCAAATACTTTATTTAAATTATATATTATTTGTTACTTCAGAATATGAAATATGAAATAAAATACAATTTGCAATAAACAAAATTATGAAAAGCATTGGGCGGCTGCAATTTCATAGGCCCGAAAAAAATCAGACTTATTTGGACTGGCTCATTTGGCTCGAAAATCCAGGTCAATCGATCGGTGCAATTTATAAATTACTTGTATTTTAAACTATGGGCCGGACTGAACTCCAAAAACAACGATACTAGGAAATTTCGACCCATCCTCGCCCAATTTTCCCCTTTGACCCAGCCCACCCATTTGAAAGCTCTAGGCTAAGACCCATATATACACACATCACACATGTAACATGCATGTTTAACATGAAATTAATATTTTGTTGCCATTTGCCAACTTGATGAACTAGATGATTATAAATTGTAACACTAGTATAGCATGAAAAATATGGAGTCTCTAGAACCAACAGAATTTAATTTTTATACATAGTTGGACCTGATTGATTTCACACTTATATGTACTTTTCTAACAGTGGTAGCTAATAAAACCTGAAAGCATTATATCACATTCCAATAGAAACTAGATATCTAATATAAGTACTTCTTTTTCGGCCCTAATACAAAAAACAAGAGCCACTTTTACAGTAATTTACACTCTTATTTAGACATCAACCTCTTCTGGCTTCCTAAATTGCCACAATTCATCAGTGTTCCAAAAAGCGCTCCCCAAGTCCTCAAACCAATCATTCTCCGCCACGTGGCGTCCGGATAGCAAAATATCCTGGTACTCCAATTCTTGCATGTCATAACTAGGAATATTGTCCACATGGTAACAATCATCTTCAAGTGATTTTGCATGGAAATTTTTACTAGGGGTTAAAACATCAGGAATTTTAACGGTTAAATTATTTTCTGAATTATTCACCACGTTGGGTGAGGGCAAGTGGGCCTGGTTAAAAACAGGGGAAGGGGCTGTAAATTTTTGAGTTTCAAGGGTTGAAATGGAGGAGGATGGAGATGAATTTAGTGATGAATTATTTTGTTCCATTTTTTCCAGTAATCTTGGCATCCAATGCGTGCGAATTGCTTCTAGAAACTTCTTGCTGTTTGAATCGACTTTAAGCTGTCGGGCCTGTTTTTGTACCCTTGTTCTCCAGTAATTCTTGATTTCATTATCTGTCCTCCCTGGTAAATGCTGAGCAATTTTTGACCACCTGGAATCACAACACAGAGATATTAATGAAAAAATTCAAAAAATAATCTAGGCAATAGGTGATAACCAGAAAAAAGAATTTGTCAGCTTTTAACTTAAATTAATAATTTTTAGTGTTTTCAAATGTCAACTTCTACCTCTAATTATGTATAATTTAATTAGAGTATAAGGAAGTGTCCGCAAACACTTATTTTGGTAAAAGTGATTTATTGCTGCGAAAACGACAAGTGATCGTATTTGCAAATAGAAGCTGAAAATTGATTAAGTTAAAAGAGAATGCTTGGACTTTGGTGGATAAGTTGTAAAAATATTGTATTCATGTAGAAGTCAAATCAAAAGCGGTGCTTTCTCCTGTGATTTTAGATTTTGATTAAATGAAGTGGAATCAGAATTAGGAATGACATGTGAAAACACTTAAAAGTAATGGAAAAATGTTTTAAATTTCTGATTCAATTTTATGAATTTACTTTGAAATATGTAAAATTACTTTTACAACTTATTTACTGAACACTATATGTTCTAACCTAATCCACTTTCAACTATTCGAAAACAATACCAATTTCTAATTTTCAACCAATTTTTAGTTCTACTACAAAAAATCACATTTTCTCAAAAAAAAAAAATATTAGTTTTTGCAAACACTACCTTAGTATTTAAGGAAGTTTTTCGAATTCTTATAAAAGGGTTCAATTTGAACATTGAAAAACTCACCTGTTTCCCCACTTGGAATGGAGTTCAAGGATCAATAATTGCTCATGTGGGGTTAAATTCCCACGCTTAATATCAGGTTTCAAGTAATTCAACCACCTCAACCTGCAACTTTTCCCTGTTCTCTTAAGCCCTGCAGATAAAAACAAAGCCTAAAATATATCATAAGGGCAAGAAAATTGAAAATTCAGAAAAATTGCACGCACAAACACGTGTAAGTGTGTGAAAAAGAGCTTAATTTTACATATTACCTGCACATTTGGCTAAGGAATTCCAACGCCCTTCACCATGGCAACTTATATACTGAATGAGAAGATTGTCCTCTTCAAGTGTCCATGGCCCTCTTCTTAGCTCTGTTCCATTTTCATATGAATTATTGCTGCCAACACTTTTAAAATTCCTAACTTTACTACTATTCATGATCATAAAATTTTAAAAATAAAATAAGAAAATTGAGATAGGAAGGAGAAAATAGAAATGGGATATTTCTTTCTGGGTTTATATATGTTGAGTGTCCAAGTGAAGTTTGGGAGGATTTTGAAAACACCTAAGAGGTTTTATGGTAGTTGCCAACGAGGTTGAAAAAGTAGTAGAATAAAAGGTCCATATTTTATGGCTTTATTTATTTATTTTTTCTTTAATAATGATAGCCCACACAGAATTTTCTTTGATTTGAGGCAGTTCAGTGTGTGACTGTGTACAATGAACTAAGATGAGTACTCTTTTTGTGAGCATCTAAGTCTGCGGAAAAATTGCGGTCACTACCTAAGATTGGTGTGACCCACTATTCCAATGAATAAAAAATAAATCAAGAAATAAAAAATATATAGTTTTTTAATGATGACTTAGAGGACTTTTGCAATGGATGAGGTCATTCAGAAATTATCCTAGTACTTGAAAATCAAATTATGGGTTTGTCATCAAATAATAGTAATTATTAGGTCATAAATTTAATTCAAGAACCTTTAATTAATTAGAATTAATAAATGGCTTACTTGCAAAAAATTGTCCTGTAATTTCGGACATTTTAGGAGGTTTATTTTTTCAATTAGCAATTTAGGACTTTAATTTAAATTTTTTGGCACATTGAGGAGAATTTTGAGCAAAAGATCTAAAAAGTTGGATGGATTGCTAGTTTAGTGCCGCTTCACCACTCCAAATTGAGGATATTCAATTTTTCAGGAAATTGTTAATTTGGATGCTATACACGTATGGCTTGTGTTTTTCATATGTTTATTAATTAGTTAATATTATTAATTTCAACAATAACTTAATTACCAATATTGCATAAAATTAATAATTCCCAATTATTCTCAAAAAAAAAAAATCCCCAATTTGGGGTGGTATGGTGGCAACTGGCGACCACGTCAACAATTTGATCAATTTTTAAATTTTTCGGCCAAAATTATTCACATTGTGCCGAATTTCTTAAATTAAAATACTAAATGACATAAAATTTCTAAAATGCCACTACCATAAAGTTAAATGACCAATTTGCAATTAATTCTAAATAAATTATTAAGTACAATAAGAAATAATCATTTTTTCTTCATCTTCCAGATGCTGGCCCCCCCCCATAGGATAATTACTAGTTTTTTTTTTTTTTTATGACATGAGTTCAAGTGCAGATCATGATTATCTCAAACAAAAGTGGATGTGTTAGCATATTAATTTTTAATATTATAACCACAAAGAAGGGTGGAAGGAAAGAACAAAGAAATGCCTAGAGAAAAGGGAGTAAAAAAAGCATGTTCTTGAAAATGAACTCTTTTTTAATATCTTTTAATTATTTGGGGTGGTGGATTCCTCCTTTCTTCGTTTTTCATGGAATTTCTATGCAAAGAAACGTGCTTGACTAGTTTGGATTATTCTCCTATATTTCTACACAAAAACGTGGGATTATTCTGTTTGATAAGTTGGGCGGCAATTATATGGGACTTGCTAAGTATTTAATTTAATTTATGGATTCCAATATTGTGCTTCAAGACAATGATGTCTCCTCGAAGCATAACTTTGATTTCCCCTATGCCCATTTCCTTAATACCAATGCCATTTTTTTGGAGTGAAAAATATTCATTTTGCAAATCTTGCTAACTTCTATGTCACTATCTAAAATATAAAATCTTAATAACTTTGCGGGATAATTATAAAAACACCCCTGAGGTTTGGGTTAATTACAAAAACACCCAGCTATGTTTCAAAATAACAAATCCCCTTTAGGTTTCTTTTTGTCTTAATTTTTGGGGGATAACTGTAATATTCTTGTAAATGTCAGGGTTTTTTTTGAAATGTTTTCGAAAATCACTGGGAAAAATGTAAGACAGAATCAAACCTCAAGGAATTTTTTCAATTTTCAAATAACTCTGTTTTTTTTTTTTGTAATTAGCCCAAGCCTTAGGGGTGTTTTTATAATTATCCCTAAATTTGCAGTGGATTTATTAGTAGTGTTTATATTATTTTGGTAGGGTTTCAATTATATAAAATTTCTACAATTTCTAAAATTATGGGTGAGGAGGGATTTTTGTTGAGGTTGAGTACATAAATCAAATTGTCACCTTATTTTGTATAGTCAAGAATAACAATATTTAGAGTGGTATTACTGAAAATTCAAGTTTTGACGCAATATCCATACAAAAAATGAAAGAGACTTAATTTCATCCTCAATTGTCGTAATCATGACTAATATATATGATGCAACGATTTGTGGACTAAGGTTTGAAGGTAAATAAATGAAAGTGATTTACGAGGTAATCCTAGAAGAATCTAGCTTTATTTTTTTTTCTTTTTAATGTTTTGTATCAGGAAAAAAGTGGATTTACTTTTCTGTATATTAAATTAATTGCTCCAAATACTTTTGTTCTCCCCATACTGTATAATGTCAATTCAAATAAAGTGAAATTGAGCTAAAACTTTTCAAATTTGATCAACTGCATCGATCAAGCTAGATTTTGTATAGAAGTGATGTTTTGACACTATGCATCATGTATAAGAGCCGTAAATGTGGATTTGGCACCTCCAATTGTTTGGAGAAAAAAAAAACTTATTTTTAATACAATATATGTTTTTTTTAACATTATTACACTGGACATAATTGTAACGCAACAATCAACTTACAGTTTTTTTGCATTCAGCTTTTAGCTACTATTCACTAAAGTAAGAATAACTGACACAAACTAAAAATCTACATAATTTCTTGATATTTAAAATTATGCCTTCTACATTTTCTAAGTTGTCCGAAAGAGAAAAGCCATGCATGGTTGTGTTTTATTAAGTCATTTTTTATTTTTCAATTATTTCATAAAATAGGGTTATGTTCGTTTTGGGACGACGATTTACATCGAGAATAAAGTTATTTTCAGTTTTCAATTTTTATGAAAATAATATTTCGCAAACACAATCAAACAATTAATTATTCAACACAATAATACAAATCTATGTGAAAACAATTTCAAAAGCTATATCAAAACAAATTTTCACTATAATTACATAAATATATATGAAAAATACACTTCAGAAACTATAACAAAAAATATTTTACCATAACAGAAATTCAGACAATAAAAACCAACATTACAAGAAAAATAGTCTATCCCAACACAAATTTAATGACGCTACCAAAATTAATGCGTTATTATAAATAAGTATTTAATGACGCTTTTAAAAAAACGTTGTAAATTATAAAAAAATTAGTGACACTTACTGGAAAACATTAGCAATTTAATAAAATTACCGACTTTTTTTTATAAGTGTCACGATAATTATAGAATTTACTTACGCTTTTTTTATTTGTGTCTTTAAAATGACAACGCATAGTAAAAATCGTCATAAAACTGATGACACTTTCTAATTTACTTACGCATTTTTTTTATTTGTTGCCAATTTTTTAAAATTTACTTACACTTTTATTGTTTGTGTCATTAAAATGGCGACACTTATTAAAAAGTGTCATAAAATTGATGACATTTTTTATTTTACTTACACATTTTTTTATTTGTCGCCAAAATTTTAAAATTTTACTTACACTTTTATTGTTTGTGTCATTAAAATGACGACGCTTATTAAAAAGCATCACAAAGTAAAAAATTAAAATATCTATCCCACATCGAAAGATTGAAATGTTGAGAGTGTCTTTGAGAGTTAATAAATAGACAATATGTGGACTGTGGTGTATAATTGACTAACAACAAATATGTTCAAAATGAGTCAAAAATAAAATATTAAGTTTAAATTTTTAAAACAATTAACAAATAATTGATCTTTAAAAGTTTACAAAAGCTAGAAATATAAAATCCGTCATAATTTTAATGACACTAATTTTCAAAGCGTCGCAACTTTAGAGACACTTAGTAGCGTCCCTAAATTTAACAACGTTTTTACTGTAAGCAAAGCTTCATTTAAAACATATTAAATCTTTATTAATTGTGACAAAAATAACTTCACCACATAATGACGCATTTGCTAAAAGCGCCAGTAAATGAGATTTACCTACACATAGATCTTGCATTACGAATATTTTCGTGACATCAAATTTAACAACACAACTCATGACACTTTCAAAAGCGTAGGTAATATACCTCGTGGCGCTAATAAGCGCCACCAAGTGAAAATTTTAGCGTCACTAAACACAATTTTAGCGTCGCAAATAAGTTGCAACACATTCTCAATTCTCATACGAAAATTATTAAAGTCCGAAAATTCATTTTTCAAATCGAGACCGAAAATTAGACTTGAAAATACATCCATTACCAAAGAGTCTTCCACATTATCTTAGTAAAAAAAGTGTACTAAAAAGTGACCATATATCTGTTGGGAAAAAATGTGTAAGTATGGTTTCTGTTTAGAAAATGGCAAAAGTTTTAGTATTTATGCTTTAGTCGAGGCCTGAATTCGGTTCAGTCTCCGCAAGACCAAAATGCCCCGTATACTAGTGCTAATGGTTCGTGACTTTCAAGCTTAGAAGAAAGGAAAATGTCAAGATTAGGGGTGGCAAATTGTGTTATCGTGTCGTGTTCGTGTTACACTATCGTGTTTTCGTGTTATCTATTTTATTTGATATTTAATACAACAATAATTGTAATTTTAAATTAATTTTCAATTTCGTGTTCTTATTGTTCGCCTTATTTTTAGCTTCACCGCAAGTGTACGGTGTAGTTTATAGAATAGGGTAAGCAAGGTCGTATCCACAGAGACTAATAAATTAGTGCGCTAAGTATTGAACCAAAATAGTTTTATTTTTATTTAGACGATCTTAATTTGATGATTGTTGTGGAGGTAAAGACAAGAATAACCACAAAAACACAAGATGAAAATAATAATGGAATTATCAAGGGAATGAAATGGATTCCCGGGTTATGGTTTCGATTAATATTCCTCTTGTTGTCCGATTTAATCAAAGCCAAAGTTATTATCAATATACCTATAAGACGATCACAATGATATTTTATCCTCCCTCTCGAGATGCATATAAAACGTAGATTGAAATATCTTTGCAAAGATCTCTACTCAACATAAGATACACAACTCCCAAATGCATAAAAGATCAAATATCCTCACAAACATCTACAAACCTCTCGATTCATGCAAATATTCATGTCAAGTACTCAAGATCTAATATTGAAACTCATCTCTCGAATTATGAATCAATATATCAAACAAGTTAAATTATTGGCCAAGTGATAAAACAAGAATAAGCTCAAAGTACTCAAATAGCTTCAAGACAATAACTTCAACTAAGATTAAAACATTCAATAAGAGTTCAATTAATCTACTTCCAAAACCCGAAAATCACAAGATGTTTAGCTACCCATTACAAATAAATAAACAACTCATAGACAAGTTGTTCATATTCATAAGAAGCTAAAATGAAAGATTAAAGCACAAAGAATGAGAAAACTTAGGGAAATGGATAATCTCTCGATTAATCTTCAATCCTCAAGCTCCGATTCAACCCGATTCTTCCCTTGGTTCTTCCTTGATGAAATTGATGTGTTTCTTGTGTTCTTGGGTGTATTCCCAACCTTTCCTCCCCTGGTGTGCGCCCCAAGAAGTGGTATTTATACCCTTTTGGAAGTCTAGGTCAATTTCTTTGTCATTTTTGGAGTTTTCAAGCACGCACGGGTCGTGCGCCCACGCACGGGCTACCCGTGCACCATTTCGTAGAAAACACCCAGTCTCTGTAGCACGCACGGGTCGTGCGCCCACGCACGGTCTACCCGTGCGCCATCCTATAGAAAACATCCAGTCTCTGAGGGCGCACGGTCGTGTGGCCCACGCACGGGTTACCCGTGCGCCACCCAAAAGTCCGAATTTGCTTGCGGGGTCTTCAGAAGAGTTGTAGCCCTCTCTCTTAGCTTTCCATAGCCACTTGAATCACCTCAATATCAATTTTGTAGAGAGAGTTATGACCAAAATACTAAACCCTGCCGGTCTTGCTGGAAATTCCATACGCGTTTGGATGTTCCTTGAGATAAATCTCCTTGTTGTTTGATCATCCATGCTTCTTTTGACACACGACTCATCACTATGACTCTAGACTCCACATAGTTGGCTTCCAATTGGGTGTAATCGCTCGATTCTTGATGATTCTAGGTAGCAATGCTCGTATTTGTCACAAAATCACTCCAAATATCGTTAAATTCCTACAAAACAAGCAAGCGTAATATCTTTTTCCACAAAGAGCGAATATATACCATTTCATACACGTTATTGCATGTTTAATCACCATTTTAGTCATATTTATACCTCAAAATACATGCAAAACTCACACCTATCACTTATCGTGTTATCATGTCGTGCTTTATCGTGCCTTTTGTCTCTGTAATCGTGTTTATAATCGTGTCGTGCTATCCTGTCGTGTCACTCATTGTCAGCCCTAGTCAAGATGCTCGTATGCAAAATGACAGGTTATTATCTGATGATTTCGTGTATTTTTCAATCTGCAGGGGCTTCTGTAATATAGGTAAGCAAGTGCCCGTACGGAAAATCACGTCTTTAGGCTCGAAAAGACACATTTGCACTGAATAGACGCACCTGTTCATCGACGCATGACCTGACGCACGCCCGGGCGCCTGCCCGTGTGTAGGTACGGCATGACGCACGACCCGACACACGGGTCGTGCGCCAGCCGGTGCGTGGACTAGCGTAGGTATGACAGGACGCACGACCCGATGCACAAGTCATGCGTCCGCCCGTGCTCGTTCCCATGTTGAAATCCGTTTTAGTTAATTATAAAAATTAATTAAATCCGTTTAATTAATTACAAAAATTAACTAAACATTTATTTTTAAAGGTTTTTGGTCCAAAAAGAATAAGGGCCTTGAAGCCCAAGCCCGCGACCCGGACCTGGGCCGGGTTGAGCCGAGCCACCACCGGCGGCGGCGCGCGCGCTTTTAACCAAACCCACAAGCATATAGGTCCTCACCCCTTTAAAAACTTGGGTGCCCCAAAGAGCCCAAACCCATAAGTCCAACTTGGGATATATTAAGTGTGCAAACTTTTCATCATTTTTCTATGTGGGATGGAGCATTTCTCCTTCCCCACATTTTCTATTTTCCATACTTTTTACTTGTATTAAGTGGCTAACTTCTAGCATTAATTTCTCATTCATCCGGAATCGATTTTGAGAAATTCCAAATGCTATTCTCATCTACTCTCTTAGTAGAATTTTTACAAATAATTTAATTCCATTTTTTCACTAATGGGAACCACTTAATTATTTGGTCAAAATTGGGTCAACACCCATTTCTCAAGACCAAATTCCAATAATCCCCCACATGAATGAAATTAATGCATGCGTATATGCAGATTCGCTTGAAAGTCTCGGCGAATCATTATTGCATCAGGATAAGTAGCTTGTGGCTTTGAACTTTCCTTAGTAAAATACTATCGGATTTATTGGCTGCTTAGTGACGCGATGTCTTAAACTACTCACCCATTTGTGTAAACCGAGACAAAAAGATCTTACACAATAACAACTCTAACACTTGTTATTCTCACGTTGTGTTCATTTCGGCCCTGGACCATATCTTAGATTCATAAGTGTTTCTTTGAAGCGGCCATTACTTCTCACTTATATAGGTGATCTCGTATTGAAGAGTATCCTGCCATACTCCAGCTTTCGGTATAGGAATCATTAAATGTCTTAAACTTAACCTCACCACATTCAGCAGGTTTTCATTCACTTGGATGTATCGAGAATGAGCTAACACATTTTCCAAGTGTTCAAATTTGAACATTCATAACTTAGTTGTCCCATCAACCAAGGTCTTGGGATCTCCAATTCACAAGGTTGGGTTACCGCAACATTCTTTAAGTTGTGGATTTTAAACCCATTCTCCTTAACAGTTTATACACTTGATCTCGATTTATGCCATTTGTAAGCGGATCCGCAAGGTTTTCCTTTGACTTCTCGTAGTCAACCGAAATAACCCCATTCGAAATCAACTGTCTAATGGTATTGTGTCTCCGACGTATATGTCTAGACTTACCACTTTCCTTTACAAGAAAAGACACTTTTAATAAATACAACATTTAGAGATTTAATGATCGTACCATCACTTATATCATAAATGTTGAATTTATTTCATTTGGTGCTTCTACTTTTTTCCAAAGCGACCCCACATTTCAAGGCAATCTCCTTTATGTGGTTTGCTAAAAAGTAAAGCTCCCCTTCCAACTTCTGATATCTTGTTTAACACAAAATCTTCCACAACTTTCATGGCTCTCGGCCACTTTTATTTTATTTTGTTAGAACCTTGTCCCAACAATCCAGTTAGAATCTCGTTCTAATAGATTTCAGACCTTAGTTCCAACAACTCCATTAACATCTTTTACAAGGTGCCTAATCTTTGGTTTTTAGTAAGACTTCAGACTTAACTTGTTACGGTGTCTGCCTTTAGTGTTACAACACTTTCGGCAACACTTCATGCAAATGTGGTTTCGGTGTTTACAACACTTTTGGCAACACCTTCTGTTACATTTAAAAAATGCAACAGAAACTCCACTAGTGTTCCACAAAGTGTGGTCATACCCCCACATTTGCCAATTTTCATTCGGAATCCCGGTTGTCTTCCTCAATCCGAAGTCAAACTATCAAATCCTCAAGCCCCATTTCTTTCCGCTTGTGCTTAAGGTAGTTCTTAAAATCTTTCCACGAAGGCGGCAATTTTTCGATAATCGCAGCCACTTGGAACGACTCACTCAGAATCATCCCTTCAGACATTAAGTCGTGAAGTATGATCTGAATTTCTTGCACTTGGCTAATCACCGTCTTGGTGTCAACCATCTTATAATCCAGAAATTTTCCGACAATAAATTTCTTTGTGCCGGCATCTCCTGTCTTATACTTTTTCTCCAAAGAGTCCCACAACTCTTTGGACGTTTTGAACGTGCTATAGACGTTATAGAGGGTGTCGTCTAGCCCTTTCAAAATATAATTCCGACACAGGAAATCATTGTTATGCCAAACATCCACAGCGATTCTCCGTTCATTGTCGAATTCTTCATCACCAACGATAGAGGGATCCTCCTTCAGAAAATGGGACAAACCCAAAGTTGTCACGTAGAACATCATCTTCTGTTGCCGTCTCTTGAAATCACCACCGGAGAACTTCGTCGGTTTCTCGCCATGAGCAGGAGCAGCAACCATCGAAGTAAACGATATCGAAGCCATCGTCTTGAACAAAAACAGAATTTTTCGTCTTGCGATTGTAGGTCAAAATAGTGTAAGTATGGTTTTTGTTTAGGAAGTGGCAAATATTTGAGTGTTTAGGCTTTAGTCGAGGCCTGAATTCGATTCAGTCTCTGCAAGATGAAAACACCCCATATATTAGTGTTAACGGTTCCGACGTACGTCCCTAAGATACAACGACTATTTCAGTTTCGAGTTTATAGCACTTGCAAACCCAAAACACAGCGAACTATAGAAGTGTTTATGACTTTCAAGCTTAGAAGGAAGGGAAATGTCAATATGCTCGTATGCAAAATGACAGGTTATTATCTGATGATTTCATGTATTTTTCAATCTGCAGGGGCTTCGTAATATAGGCAAGCAAGTGCCCGCATGCAAAATCACGCCTTTTGGTCGAAAAGACACATTTGATCGAACAGACACGCACTGTTCATCGACGCACGACTGACGACATACGGCCCGCGGCGCACCCGTGCGTGGACTCGCGCAGGTACAATAGGACGCATGACCCGACGCACGGGTCGTGCGTCCGCCCGTGCTCGTTCCCAAGTTGAAATCCAAACATTTATTTTTAAAAGTTTTTGGTCCAAAAAGAATAAGGGCCCAAGCCCAAGCCCGCGACCCTCGACCCGGGCCGGTGGGCGCGCGCGTGCTTTGAACCAAACCCACAAGCATGTAGGTCCTCACCCTTTTAAAAACTTGGGTGCCCCAAAGGGCCCAAACCCACAAGTCCAACTTGTGATATATTAAGTGCGCAAATTTTTCATCCTTTTCCTATGTGGATGGAACATTTCTCCTTCCACACATTTTCCATTTTCCATACATTTTATTTGTATTAAGTGGCTAATTTCTAGCATTAATTTCTCATTCACCCGGAATCGGTTTTGAAAAATTCCAAATGTTATTCTCATCTACTCTCTTAGTAGAATTTTTACAAATAATTTAATTCTATTTTTTATTAATGGAAACTACTTAATTATTTGGTCAAAATTGGGTCAACACCCATTTCTCAAGACCAAATTCCAACAATATCTAACACTCTAATTTTTTTTTATTTCAACAAAAAATTGATGTTTTGAAGTAGGGGCCGGGGCCAGAAGTTGAAGATGTGAAAGCCCTTCACGCTTTGGTTGTACTTTAACTGAAAAAAAATAAAAGGCTGGAGAAAAAAAGAAGAGGATGTGAAATCAATATAAGTTAAAAGATAAGATAGAAAGAGTGAGAATCAATTATTGAAGTGGGAGGATAGTCGATTCTGATGAGTGAAAGGGTAAGTATTTTTTCTTGTTTGAGTAAGAGGTCTCCTCATAGAGATTGATTACTTGTCCTTTTATCCATTTTTGGATGTAAGAAAAAGTTGATACTTTAATTTCACATGAGCTTAGGAGGTGCAATTCCAGCTTGTTTCACGATTCATTCATATTTCTTGAAATACTTGATGGTATTTGAGATTGGACATTTAGATGGACAAAATAATGTGTCACAAGGTTTAACTTTTGTAGCATTGGTGTCGAACTTGGAATGAAGAGATGCACTTAGGCTTTAGCTGTCAATGAGGAAATAATTGAAGGCATGATCTTATAAGACATAACCAATTGTGTCACATTGGGGATTGTGGATAAATAATACATTTGTGTATGTATATATACACTGTTATAAAAATTCCTACCTAGCATTGATTAGCCTCCGTCTAGACATTAGACTTCCCTTGTTCACCTACGTTTTTCTCCCACCAGCCCCGCCTAACCTCGCCCACGCCCCGCCTAACCCCAGGCTCCGCCCAGCGCTAGACCCCAACTCGCGCCCAACTAGCCTCCTAGCGCTTCTTTAACACATCGTATTTATATATATAAATACATGTTATGGATCATTTTAATCTTTGTCTCTTTATTCATAATGGATGAGCATATTTCTGATTCTATGATTGATATAGCCTGTTGGCTTATTGAATTGGATCAATAGAACTTCTGCCTCAATATTAGATATTGGCCAAATATGAATATCAAATCTATTTGGGTTATAATTGATCGAATTCTAAAATAATTTTTATTTGATATTAAAGAAGAGATGATGATAAATATATAAACTCTATCTATTTGGATTAAAAAAATGAACCTTATCCATGACAACACGAGGTGGAATTATTATCTTAATTACTACTCTTATTATAAAAGTGGTTTTCCATGTAAAGAAGTATTAAATTCTCATTCTTTTGCCATTACATTCATGATTCGAGTGCAGCTACTATGTAGACTACATTTAACGTCAAAAAAGGAGTACGATGTTGTCCAGTCAAAGGTGTCATGGTTAACATATCGAGAGACTGTGCTCATCTTGGTCGTACTAAGGTAATAAATTAGATTTAGTATTAAATTAATATGCTAATACTATAACTTTAAATATTAATATAATGGGCCAGAATATATGGGCCAGAGGCCCATAAGACCACTTGAAATAAACAAGAACAGAAGTAAATGAGGTTGATGAGTATGACCGATCCATTTGTGCTAGGATCATATAATGGGTCCAGAAATGGAAACAAGGTCCAATGAACCCAAATCCAGAAGTTCCTGATGAAATGGTTCCCCTAAAAAAGTAGACTTTCATTGGTCTCATATGTTATAATTTGTTACGTGCAGTTATGTACATTTAAATTGTTATTATCATGGTTTCTTAGAAAATTTTGCAAGAGAAATAAATGAACTTTTGTAAGATTTTATTTCAGCCGGGGTAGCTGCAAAAAACATAAAAAAGTTTCTCTGAAAAGGGAAAACCCCACCAATATATTATAATTATTAAAAAGAAAAAAGGAAAAACGACGCTAAAGTTCAGGGAAAAAAAAAACAAAAATAACTTAAATATGCAATTTAAATGAAGGAGTCCATTTCTAGAGGATTTTTGAATGACATCATTTGTTTTTTTGGCACGTCTTGAGAATCATCTTGATGGTCCGATAAATTGATCGAGATTGTGATGTATCATGTGAAATGTCGCCCAGGATCCTCGATCGTAAAATGTCATAGCCTACATAGCTTCCGGGAGTCGAGTCGATGAGTGAATTACAAACGGATCAACAGGTTGAGGAGCCACATAACTTGGTCTTTAAAGCTTCAAATTTGTCAAAGATTAACGGAAAATCAAAGTTAAGAGGATAAATATGTTGGAGATGTTGAGTCATGAGGTGAAGTCAAAGCTTTTTCATCATTCTTTTTTAGATTCGACTTGATTCAACAACATTGGAATAAACCACAATAGCTAGCCGAATATCTTGCATATTTGGTATGGTGTGATCATTTGTTATTGTTTCAGCACACTTTTTTGAAATGAGACTGGGACTATAATCTTTTTCCGATAGAGAATCAAAGGTATTACGAGTAGAAATATTTTGTAGAGTGCGGGAAGGGCTGGTATTTTTACCAGTACTAGCTAATCATGTATGTCATTTCGTGTATTTAATTATAGTTTTGTATTTTTAGATCTAGATTGACAATTTTGATAACTTTTTAGGTCACTGTGACTATTATTTTTCTTTGGTGAATTTTTTTTTTTTAGGAAATCTTTGGTGAAGTTATATTTGATAGTTTTAATGTTTTTTCTTGAGAAAATAGTTTTAATGTTTTATCATGATATACATTGTATTATAGGCTGGTGATAGCAACAATTTACCTTTTAGCTGTCAACGTAACATACTAACATAACTCTTGAAATTTTTCTCAAAAAAAAAAAAACATAACTCTTGAAATTAGTTATACTTATAATAAATAATTAATTGGCTACTTTCCCAATAAATAAAATCGAGTTTGAGTTTTATAGTCACCCGTGTTTTTCTTTTTTGTTTAATTTCTTTATATTGATGTATGATGGACGAGTTTTCAAAAAAAAAAAAATGTATGAATTGACGAAAAATAGAAATAATAACATATATTTATTATACCTAATTTGAATCAATATTTACCTATTTCGGCTAGTATTATATACCTAATTTTAATCAAGATGTAAAATTTTCAATTTCAAGCACGTAATAAGGTAAGATCAGTTTGGCAAAAGATGAAGGATGACGAGATTGTGCTGAACTGCAACAGGTAACTATATCATCATCAATTCATGATCACACAAACAAATAGATAAGTTGGTTTAATTTTGATTTTTCCAAATTAAAATAATTATTATTATACCTTTTTAATATATTTTATTTCCAAAATAGTTTTGTCGCCTGATAAAATATTTTAAAATATTGTAATCATTACACTCCAAAATATCTTCCAAGTATATATAAAACCAATCACACGTCGCATTTCCCCCATATATTCATGATCATAAAAATAATCTATTGAAATGAATCCTATATGCAAATAGATTTTTAACTCAAATCCAAACCCATAACAAAACACCTATACTTTTTTCGGTTTGTAGAATCCGTTAAATTAATGAGACGGTCTCATATAAGACTCCATATTTTTCTTGAATACTAATATGAAATTAATGTCCTTGTTGATTTCGGGTCAGAAAGAGCCCAAATACAAGTACTTGAGCCTGGGAAAAATTTAAAATTAATTAGGTTCATTTGGGTGTCCACTAGCTAAATGCTCTGATACTTAAGTCAATTATGATCGTAGGACATAAATAATAAAGAGCATATAAATGTATAACATGTTAGTTACCGTACATAAAGATAATTATAATAATTACTCCACGTGGTTTTTCCAGAGCTGTCCACTTAATTGTCACCATCTCAAGGACCTCTTAGTCATGTGACCAACTCAAATCAATGACATAAATTTCTCAAGTCGACCCTTCCAATATGGACCTTGAGTCGATGAAGGTCCCAAATTAACAAAAAGGCTACAAGTTTGAACTTTTAACATCAGTTTTAGCATATAGGCGAGGGAATAATAATAATTTTAGCCTTTGTACTATCCAACACTCTCCCCAACATATTCCATAGCGACCACACAAAACAAACGGTTGTGATTTTCTCTTGACGAAATTTTAAACCCAATTTACATAATGAATCTTAGAGAAAACCCAATACGGTCGTTAATTAATTAGTTTATTACTATCGTCTTACGCCTTATTTTATGGTTAATTAACTTTTGTTCGAACCCAATCGCATTAATGGAATTGATTTTGATTCACAGTACAAATGCTTCATTCAATAATGGTTTTCGTAGAGCCTTAATTACAACTTTACTCCAAATTATGCTTGAATGTTCACTAATAAAAACACATAAGAACGTACATGAATCGACGGGGTCACATTTCCTAAGTTCATTCCATTTAATTCTTATTCTACTTTAATCTGTTGGATAAATGACACGTGTCTCTGAAATAAATTAACATGTGTACGTAGTTGATTGTTTAAATATTTGTACACATGACGTTTATCCAGATGATGAAATACGAATATGAAAGTATAATAGGAAAATTGAATCCAGTTTTCGATTTAGATAAACCCACTTCATTAAAATAGCTACCCCATAAAAAGAAAAATACCAAATCATCCGCTTGAGTTAGCGCACCCTCATAAACAAGGAATGAGATTTTCTACTCCATATTCTTATTTTTGTCCGTATTCCGTGTATTAGATGAATGCCATGTGCACAAAATAGTATTATCAATATTGTACACATGTTATTTATCCAGTCATCTGTTCATCCACGCTGTTTCTTACACTTCCATTGTATAGTAATAAATTACCATTACCGCTGTTAAAAAATAAAAGGCCATTAATTCCTTTGCAATAATTCATAAAACCTCTGCATATGAGGAAGTAATTAATTTTGGTTTTCATTCTAAAAACAAATTTATTCTTAACTTTTTTTTGTATCAGTTTTCAGCTTCGCCCGACTAATTATTAATCTTGTACACCCACCGTCCCTAGGGTCTTGAATTAATGAAGGAATGTGAAGCGGGATGTCTGATCAGGTTCCCAACAAGGCATGTACTTCCGTACACGAGGAGCCCAATCCCACACTGTATTTTTCTAGCCTCTCCTAAGAAGCCGTTGGTTCCAAATGGATTCAAACCCCACTCTACCATCGAAAGCATGACAACATATTATTGATTGGTCAATCAATTGATATGTGTCCTAGGATCCCAAATACAAGAATCATGAGGTCTCCTCCTTACCACGAGGGCAACGTCTCATTCGTATTAATCTTGATTCTTGATCACTAACCAATTAACTAATTAAATTTATGACTTTAAAAACAACATTTTATTAATTTATGAGTAAATATCAAGCCATTTAACAATTCCAATAGGCCGAACGTGTACGATCAATGAATATTATGCTTGTACATAGCCTTTACGTACACATGCATTTTGTCTCAATCGCAATTCACATTGTCCTTACCTTGAAAATTCTACCAACTTCCATTAGAATGAAGCATAAGCACCCATATCCCTAGCTAGGGTAGTTCAACTTCGAAGAAAATAAGGAATCAATCTTGATTTAAGGCCGACAGAGAAAAAAAATCAGTACAATACGGAAATGGTAATTTAAAGAAGATAGAAGATTAGAGACAATCGGAGATTTTTTTTTATTAATGATTAGATTTTACGGTCTACATATTCTTTCCTAGGTTTATGGAAGTTGTAGCCCATACAGCCAAGCCAACTCCTTACACTACAAGAAATCCGGTCAAAGACATCGGTTTTTAGCTGATGTCTATGTAAAAATCAACCGATGTCGTAATCGATGATGTTAAAAGTATACCTCTTCCACATCGGTTTTAAGGATACAAAAACCGATGTTGGTATGTAATAAAGACATCGTTTTTTAACTGATGTTGTTAATTTGCGATTTGCTAGCTTTTTATGAAGTGTCATCAGGTTTTGACCGATGTTGTTGACTTCTTTGAGATCGGTGGAGAACCGATGTTATAAATTATTTAACATCGGTCCGTAACTGATTTTGTTCTTACAGAAATGATGTTATTTTATTGGGTTCAACATCAATTTTGGTAGAACAATATCGGTTACAGACCGATGTGTTAAATCTTTTAGAAATCGGTCATAAACCGATGTGTTAAATCTTTTGGAAATCGGCCATAAACCGATGTTGAATAGCTAAACAAGAATTATTTTTTAATTTAAAAACAATTGCCCACCATTTTATTGAAATGGTTTTCAGATCAACAATCATCTCCTCACAACGGGAGAAACAACCATCACACCACCAGAGCAAATATACAACAACCATCACACCACCAGAGCAAATATACAACAACCATCAAACATGAAAGCAATTCATCCAATCACATCAAAATAATTTCCAAAAGGATAACACTAGTATCAACAAGTCCAAACAACGCATACTAAACTACACAACTTCAAAAGTGTCAATATACCAATTAACATCAAGTCCTAATAAGCACATGATCGGACATACACTACACACATAAATATAACAATTTCAAAATGGTATAATAATATCCAGTTTCCCAATATTTTAAAGAAGGCATCAAAAGACTCCAAATTCGCTAACTTCTCCGCCTTCATGCAAAAACTAGATGAGCTGAATCATCCAGGAGTACAAAATGTACAACTAACAACTATTACTTCTGATCGCCTGCACAATACAATTAAAAGATTATAACTCAAAAGCAGAAAGTAATTCAAATTTTAAAGACATGCATAATAAAATACTCAAAATAAATCTATGTAACAATTTTAAGTATTCAATAATATTAGAGGAAATACTGACCAAAACATAATCCTAGCAAGCATTCCGCCCACTCATTACGCACTTCATCGATTTCTTCGGCGGAGTACTCACCCTTTGATTGCTATGAACAAAACAGTGGATATTGTCAATAAAAACCAAGTGATAGATCATCTAAAGCTATTTGAAACATGCAATATGAAAGTGAGGTTTCTATTACCAATGGTCGGAGCGAAGACTTGTCAATGGTTGTAATTTTCTGAAATATTATGTCTCTCATGAACCGCATGACATAAAAGCCACATTCGCTTCTCATCCTAGGTTGTCGAGGTGCCTATGTTAAAAAGTATTTGATAATTACTAATCCAAATATAAGCAAGACAAATGCTAATTATAATATCTATGACATACCTTGACAATTTCCCATAGAGGAAGTTTCTTTCCTCTCCGTCCCTTCTCCGAATTAAACAACGTGAATGCCCTGCATACAAACTATATATGATAGCAAGAAAACAAATACTATTCGCTTTGGAAATTCTAAAATACTATAAAGAACTTACGTATTGATAACATATTTCCAATCAAGATCACGCATCCGATGACAAAGTGGATCCATGTAAGCAACATCATCATTGTAAGGTCTATCAACGCGTAATCCAATGTTCACTATGAACAACACATATATTAGTGTGTCTACCTTCGATCATTTGTGACCAACACAATTATTAAAAGCATTGTGAAAAAGGGGAATGTCACTGATCTACATTTCCCTACAATCCATGCAAAGTAATATTAATTCTTTTTTTCTAAAGAAATTAAAGAGATTCAGAATGGGAGACACTTTCCCGAGAAAATGTCATAGACAAGAAGCGATTACATACATAAATATTGAAACTAGTAGAGTACACAAGGAACAGAAATGTAGCCCATGCATTAGCATGATAAAACACTGCACATTTTAATGAGCACATTTCAATAAACATAAATTTAAAGCTTACTCACCCCACATTACAAGGCACGATTAATAGTTGTTTTGGTGATGTATCAAGCATTCTGCTTGCTAAAAAACGTGCCCTTTGGTCCAAAGTCTCCTGGTGTCGGGATGTATTTGTCAATGCCACATGTGCTACTCCACTGGATTCACAAATTTGTAATCATGGAGCTTTTTATCTTCCTTTAACAATTTATATAAATACCTATCAAAGGAAAATAAAATAAAATGTGTCAATGCTAGTTGATAGGAAAAAAGTAAAAATCCAACAATACTCCCTAACTTACCAAATGTATGCAATAATACAATTTTAAATTGATCCAACAAACAGTAATTGAGTAATGTCATCCCTAAGACATATAGTCCGCAAATTTGACCAAACACATCCTCTTCTAACTCTTTCATCGACCACGCCCATGGATAAGAGCGCTTGAGAATAACTGGACAAGATAGCAAGCATTTTTGGCATATTCATGAAATCAAGAACTTGATCTTTTTTTTTTTTTTTCAGTTTTTTGTCAATCTTGTTCTTCTTAATAAGGCTCCTAATAATTGAAAATATAGTTAATTTAGAAAATATTAGGAATGTCAAAATTTTGATAATTTAAACAGATATATAATGTCACATTTACCTCATCTTGCATATGAATTAAATGCACGCCAAGCTACATGGCCGCCAACCGCATCACCGATATTATCACAAGTACTGGATTTGCACAGTAACAAGGCATTTTCATCCATTGCGGGTCAATCGAGACACACATGCAATTGGAGGGCATTGGAATTCCACCAAGAAACCGGTCCAGTGTCCATCGTGAGACAATTGTCCCATATGTCGAAATATCATTCGTTGATTCCAACGCAGTCTTCATTTCGCTTTTCCCACGAGTATGTGAGCCAAAAAGAGAAGTTCGTAAAGCCTATTTAAGACTCATTACAACCAATAAATGTGTGATATTCACCTTTAACTCAATGATCTTCTCGTTGATGACATGGTCGTGTAACTTCTCATCATTCAACATACTCTTCTCACATTCAACTTCATCTTTGATAACATCACACTCAGATTTCACGGTGCAACTAGCTTTCTCCTCGTGCCGCTTACCTTTTATGCCCACCGCATAATAATGCTTCCACTTTTTGTAGTCTTGATTCACATTCATAAACCTTTTTCCTTGTCTCTATCAACTCTTTTTGTTGTGTAATATAAAGATCATGGTCCACTACTTTCTTGCCTCTAGCAACACCAAAGTAAAACAGACGGTGTGACACTTCCTCCAATTCCCCTCACACGTCCGGAATGTTCTTCGTAATTTAGTGCCGCAGTTGAGAGATCTTGTTGGTTTCTTAAACGCAAGCTTTCCCTCCTTCTTTTGCGCTATGAGATCATCCCGTCATATTCACATTAATAAAGAAGTCATAATCGAAATATGGTTTATTTTTGTACAATTTCATGTCAAATAACAAAATGTATATCTAAATGTGTTTGCTTACTATCTTTTTCACTGTTTCTTGCAATTCCTCGCCTTCAAATTCCCGCTCTTGTTTCATCTACCCATCTTCCAAAGGACAGCTCTATTTATATCTTCATCATCACATAATTCACTTTCCTACAAGTAATAAGAAATTATTAAATATGTGCAATAACCTACAGAAATAAATATAAGCTTGCATATTCAAAAAACTCAATGAGAATATTGAATAAACTTAATATGACAATTAAATAAATGCTTACTAAGTCTTGTTCCAATCTGGCATATCCTTTGCGAGCGAGGTGATGGGGATACTTGTTTGCCTTTTGTCTTTCTTTTTGCAGCTCACTCAATCTCTGCGGAGATTAATAAGGAAAACATTGAATACAACTGTGAATAAGAAAAACGATGAATACAACTCTGAATAAGAAAAACGATGAATACATTCTAAAATCTGAATTCTTGTGGAACGTTCCTGATTTTGTTTTTTTACTTGTGGGAAGATATGATTTTGTATAAACACAATTAGTGATAATTGGGAAGTGATTGAATTGTGCATAATTGATCTGAACAAATTGTTATCACAAATCTGAATAATGTTCAAAATTGCATACATGATTAGGAGATGCTGATAGGAACAGGAAGTTGTTGCAGACAAGAAGATAAATAACACATAGATGCAAACAAGAAGGACAACATCAGAAATCACAACAGTAGAAAAGCTTTCATCAGATTAAAACAAATCTAATTTCCACTAAGATTCCCAAGACAAATTGAATGCACCAACCAGAAAAGTCCAAAGTTAAAGAAAAGGAAAAGTCATTAGATCATAAAGTCATAAACCCCCAAATAAAAGGAAAAAACATAACCAAATTGATAAATCTGCAACATGTCAAATTATAACTTGGATACCAATAAATTTGGTAACTTTAATGACATACTAACAGATAATTAAACAATAATTCAAGATCAAAAATAGTACACTATCCTCTAATTTGGTCAAACAAAAAATAGGGGGCAAATAAAAAAAGTTGAACATAGTATTCTTGGTTTATCTCCTTCATCAGTGGTCAGCACAAAATTCCAAGAAGAGAGAGATTGATTCCAAAGACATTAACCAAAAGCAACTGCAGAAAAGCAAACATCAACTAGTAACATTTTACCAGAAGTCCAGAAAAGCACACTAAACTGCCACCATTCCTTTCAAAGTGGGAAAATAGATGAAAATATTTCCTAACCGGCATTTCTTCCCATTATACTTCAACATTTAATTTTTTTGTGCAGAAATATAGACTTGAACAGCAGCAGGCCAAAAAACAGAATGCTCTTGAACTCAATAAGGAGAACAGTGGTGAGTCACCATGGATGCAATTATATCTAGGGAATGTTCGCAAAAGTGATTCCTTACCATGAAATCTTCTGACAATCGAGAAAGGACAAAGGAGTTCCAATCTTCTTGTGGAATATAATAGTCGCCAGGAGCTTTGGTCAAATCAGCTCCTCTTTCTTTGGCTTTCATCACAAAGCTTGTCAGTGTCACTTTAAACTGACGCCACTTTTGACCTGCGCTCATCAGACAATGTTTCCTCCACCTTCGGTCCACGTCATAAATAAGTTGAGCTTAAGATCTAGAAATGAACAGTTAAGATAAAATTCTGAAATAAATGAGATCCAATTCTAAATGAAATTGGCACTTTAAAGCTCTGTCTCAGGTAAATCTATACATAAAATGGAACATTATAGAATAACAGTAAGATCAGCTATGGTACATGATGCTACATCTTGTGGGACATAAAAGATCATATTCTCCTTGTCTCAAATTGACGACTCTTACGTTATTTGTGTTAGGATTTTTTCCCCCAAAAATATTATCTCATTTAAACCAATGATGTCGCACCACCGACTAACACCTACTTTTGAGGGATTTCGTCTAATCATACATAATTCGTCTCTTACCTAAAACACCATGTCGAGTCAAACAGGGGCTATAGTGAAGGATAAAAAACATGAATTCTGGAGATGTATAGTGAAGGATAAAAAACATGAATATTAATGATGTATAGGTTGAAAAAATGATGCTGGTGACAAATTACAAAGTCCTGTTCTGTGTGTTGCTGCCTTGAGATACTAGGGCAAAAGAAGTATGATTCGGGATGTAAAAATTTTAAGATATCAGCTTATTCCCAAGGATTGGTAAACAGTAAACTTACCACCAAGGATTAATTGAAGATGAGAAGATGAGCGACGGATTGGGACAGACGACGATTGAAGATGGAGTGAAGGTGAGCGATTCGGAAAACGGCGGAGATGAAGATGGAGTTGTGAAGGTGAGCGGCAGAGCAGCGACCGAATTTTCTAAGGGTTTGGGTATTTTTCTTTTTTTTTTCAAGTGGAATAGCCTGGTAGGATTTTCTTAGTTTTAGGTAATTTGAATTTGAATTTTATTTTAGGAATAATTACAAAAAGTACCCCTAAGGTTTGACCTAATTACAAAAAACCTATCTAACTTTCAAAATTATAAAAAATTACCCATGTGGTTTAATTCAGTGTTAAAATTAAGGGGTATACTAGAGTTTTCAAAAACGGGTCAAAGCCTCGTTGTCACCCGCCCCACCCCGTCTAAGGTAGGGGGGTGGGTTGAGTATTTAGTAGCCCGCCAAAGGGCGGGCCTAAATGGGCAAGCCCGTCGCGGGCCACGGGCTTGGCGGGGCGGGGCGGGGCAGCGGGCCGGCGGGCTAGCCCGCCAGAAATTTAAAAAAAAGAAAAAAAGAAAAAATAGAAAAAATTGATAAAAAAAATAGTATAATCGATATTTTATATTTTTATCTCTTATAAAAGTGTATATAATATTTTTATAAAATATGTATTTGTTATCCATTAGTATATTTAATTCATTAAAATTAATAATATAAATAAAAAAATTTTTTGGCGGTAAGTTTACCGCCCAACCCACGGCTCAGGCGGGTTGGGTTGGCTGTGGTTTTCTTGGCCCGCCCCGCCCCGCCAAGTGGCGGGTTTTGGCGCACCCTGCCAGCCCGTTTCGACAACTCTAGGGTATACTGCAATGATTTTATTAATATGAATGGGGATTTTGAAATTATTTTGCTTATGAAGGAGTTAAACATTAGATAAAATAAAACCTTAGGGTATTTTTGTAATTTCAAAAAATAGTTGGGTTATTTTCTAATTAGGGTATTTAACTAAATGATGTTATAAACAAATATAAGGTGGTCAAAGACATCTGTTGGAATAACCGATCTTAAACATGATGTTATAAACCAAAAAAGGGGTGGTCAAAGACATCAGCTCCTAAAGACGATGTGTAATAGCGAAAAAATCCGCTCAAACACATCGCTTCACTTAAAACATGATGTTGTATAGTGTAAGACATCATGAAATTCATGAAAACGATGTCTTTTAAGCGATGTCTTTGACCGGATTTCTTGTAGTGTTAGTTGGGGATATGAATGTGACTGTTGATTCTTCTACTTTAGGAAATGTTTCCCACAATTGGAAAAAGCTCAATTAAACTTCCCATGCATTTCATCAAAATTTAGGTATCAAAATTTAAAACCATAATTCTTGCATGCACGGCTGCTTAAACAAGAATGGAAATTAATGAAAGTTGTGCATGGGAATGAAGAAAGGGATAAGGACGGAGAAGTGTGAAAAAAAACATTAATGCATGGAGATCTATGTATAGGGTGGTGGTGATTTTTTTTGAAATGTGGTTTATAGCATCGTTTGACATTGTTTTTGGGATAGTTTGGTGAAGCGTTTGAAAAATTGATCGATTAAATTACTTGATTTTGATTATATATATAGAATTTTTTTTTTTAAATGTATATATTTGTTATTTACGTAATTATATCGGGTACAATTCGAGTCGAAATTAATTAGTCAATTGGCCAAACATATCAAATCAAAATATACGTCAATAAATTTAAATTAGGATCTACTTCAATGATAAAAATGTGATTGGCTTTACTTTGGGTTTGGTGATTCTGATATCCTATTTCGCTTCTTATTCCATTATTCAGATGAATGAAACTCAAACTTAGTTTTAATCAACAACACCAAATATAAGTGCCATATGAGCTGGAAATTAAGAGAAAAACGACTAAGAAGCATTGGACCGAGATGGAAATCATGTCGGTTTGGCAAAATTTGTTCGGCCTAGTCAGCCCATATATAAGGTTGGGCTGGGCTTCATTCTTAAAGACTTGAAAAGGACTGAGCCTACTTTAGCCCAACCCAAACAGCCCGAAGGCCCAGAAGTCAAACTAAAATATACTTGTTGGGTTCGGCCACAAGAAATGCGACCTTGCGAAATCCCGAACCAAAATTATGGCTTGACCCACAGGGCTCAGATCGAGATGGTTCGGGCCAACCCATTGCCAGCTCTAGTAAACTATGAGGGGCTTCTATTACAGAGCATTAATTACATAGCCTCCAAAATTATAAAGTCCATTTTCAATTATAAATAACTTCTATTTATACTATTATAACTAGTAGGAAGGTAATGATTGCTTAGAATAGGAGTGAGGCACTTGTTACCCTTGATCTTGCATATATGGTTGTAGGTTGTACATATAATATTTTATAATATACTTATTATCTTAGTACATGTTTTATTCTAGGTGGCGCTTTTGTCTATCTGAGTTTTCTAGTTGGTCGTTATTGACTTTTCTAGTTCATCTTGTCAAACTTGACCTTGCGATGTACCTGGTTTGTTACCTTGACGGATTCACCGACCCGATTTGGTCGGTCGCTCTTCTAGGCCACTCTTCTTGGTTATGTGACAAGCCGGTTGCCATGCTGGAGCTTATTTGGAGCTTGAAAATAATAGTTCTGGTCTACTATCAACACAAACAATCAACGACACATGTTTATATAAAAACGTAAACATGTCATTCATCCAACAAAGAAAAATTAAAAAATTGAATAGGAATGTGAAATCGAGAATGGAATATGATTTTGCAATAAAAAATTGATACTAGGTCTGGGTCAGTTCTGGACCAATTCAAAAAAATATGCGGATCCTGCTATAATGGCCTATTAGGCTATTACTTGGCTAAATAAGTCTATTTAATTGGAAGGGCCAAATGATAAAATTGAATGTAATACGGTTAATACGGGTATGGATTTAGAATCGTAGTTTATCTTTTATTTCAATACCATTAATATACACCAATTATACATTGATAATTACATTTTGTACAATTGATGTGTCTTAATTAATGATTTGAAATAAAGAATGGAAAATTATTTATAATGGAAGACCCGTGTGGAAAAAAGAATCGGGTGATCCTGGTCGAGTTATGGTCTGTAGTGCTGTGAGGCTAAATTAATATGGTTAGGGAACGAATTAATTATTGGCACAGTAGTTTCGTACTAAAGGTACAATAATAGCATATAATTCATTAATTATTAGGTGTTGAGAATAAAAAAAAATCTGATTGTCTCTGGTTCTTGTTCATTTCAAATTTTTTCGGGAAAACCACCTTATGATCTGATTCTTTCTTGTTCATGTTTGACTATTTGTACAATGATAGTACGATACGCAAGGTCTTGCTGAAATTTTATCTCAGATTTAATTTTTATATATATTATGCAATTTGTATTCTTACTACTTTGCCAATTTAGTTAGTACAGATAGTTAGCTGAATTTTATCTCAGAATTTTGTATGCTAGCTGCTCATTAATGCTAGCTATAACTCCATGTTTTGAAATGCAGCTGCACTGATTACAATATAATGTACATGGCATAATTTTGCTTTTATATTCTTTCATATGTTTTTTCAGAAAAATGGGCAAAATGCATAAATTTCCTAAGGTTTGGTCAAAATATATGTTATCTTTCTCAAATGTTTAAAGTATATTCACTTTTTTTGGCACTTACAGCCAATAGATAATTCTGTTATTTTTATCAGGCTAAAATATATATGTCCATTCCAAAATTCAAGTCCAATACACTATAGATATATGTAGGGCCGGCCTTATCAATTTTTTTAGCTTTGAGTGAATTTTAAAATTGACCCCTTTTTTCTATACCAACTTAAGGGGAACACAAAACAACAAAAGAAAGAATATGGTGCAATATATAAAATAATTATATTATTGTTAAAATAATATGACATCCATTTCAAAAATCAAAATAAATATTTAAATACAAACTCACTTTACGCTTTTGATCATGAAAATATTAATCAAGTTGTTCAATAGTTCATTTCTCAATCGATATCATAGCTAGTACTCCATCGAATCTTTCTTGTAAACGGTTGATAGGAGAATTTTTTTTATGAGCTTCAACTTTGAGGGAAAAAAAATAACTGTGATACTTTTGTTGGCAAGGCTGCAAGAGTAATGTTTATGGGTCCTTCATTATTGGTGGGAAAGCTCAATCATTAGGTTGCAATTAAGAACTTTTAATTTCTTTATGTACATTAATATTTAAAAAATATATTGTGGGCAAATGAATTTGAACCTGGATTACCTTTTAAAATTTCAAGAGTGACAAGCATTCAACACTAGGCAAATTTACTCTTGGTGTAATATTTTTATTATATATATATATATGTAGTATACACGAAAGATACATACAAATTTTGGATACCCAAAATATCATAAATTTTTGGGGCCGAGTCGACCGACTCTTTGGCCTTATAAAAGGAGCGACCTTGGATATATGAAATAATTACAAAGCCCTTTAAGTTTAGCAAAATTACAAAAAAAAAACAGTTATCTTTCAGAATTACAAATACCTCCTTAATGGGCAAAAATATTTTTTTAGTCCACTTACTTCAGATCTTTAGTCCACTTTCTTAAGTTTATTTGAAATTAGTCCACTAACTGGACAAAAATCAGATTTTTAGTCCACTCACCCGCTATTGCATGGTGCAATCCTATGTGGATTTTTTTTCTTTTTGCTTTTCTTTTTGGCCTTAAAGTATGAATTTTTTTTTGTTGATAGGGCATGTTATATGGCATTTTGGAGGAAAATATATTATTTTCAATATAAATTAGATAAAAAAATATATAAGATTTATAATGAATAAAATGAAAATAGTTTACATAAGATATTTAAATTATTTATTAATTTGAAAAACAAAACATAATTTTAAAAAATCCATGAAAAATAAAAATAATTTTAATAAAATTTAAGATATTTTAATTTGATAAGTATATTCGAAATTAAAAAATACAAAAATATTTATATCATAAGTTTAAATTATAAACTATTTAATTGGATAAATAACATTTTATTTTTATAATTAAAGAGTAATAATTAAATAGTTTTTTTATAAATTGTATGCTATTTTTTATACAGTTTGTATGGCCATAAATTAATTGTTGCAAAAATAGCATACAAACTGTATAAAAAATTATTTAATTATTACTCTTGAATTATAAAAATAAAATGTTATTTATCCAATTAATAGTTTATAATTTAAACTTATGATATAATTAATTTTTTTATTTTATAATTTTGAATATAATTATCCAATTAATATATCTTAAATTTTATTGACATTATTTTTATTTTTCATAGATATTTAGTCTAATTTTTTAAGTTTATTTGAAATTAGTCCATTAACTCGGACAAAAAACAGCTTTTTAGTCCACTCACATGCTATTGCAGTTGCAATTCTATGTGGATTTTTTTCTTTTCTTTTCTTTATGACCTTAAAGTATGAATTGTTTTTGTTGATATGGCATATTATGTGGCATTTTGGAGGAAAATAAATTATTTTCAATATCAATTAGATAAAAAAATATATAAGATTTATTATGAATAAAATGAAAATAGTTTAGATAAAATATTTAAATTATTTATTAATTTGAAAAAAGAAAAATAATTTAAAAAAATCCATAAAGTAGTCCACTTAGTGGACCAAAAAAATATTTTTGCCCTCCTTAAGGTGTTACAAACACTCCCTTGAGTTTTGTACTTATCTAAAAAATACTTTCCTTTTGAGGGTGCAATTTGTAAAATATAATCAATATGAAAGAGATATTTGAAATTTTAAAAGATAACTGATTTTTTATATAAAAAATAGCTAAATCTTAGGTTAGTTTTGTAATTATCCCTTGATATTTTTGAGTAACTACTTTTTCTCTTACTGGCAAACTATATATCATGCTTGCTTCAGACCTTAGTTAATTTCTACTCGTGGGTCCTTGAGTCGTGGTAGACTTAAATACTTAGAAGGGTGTCCCCAACATGGAATTTCAAGGATTTTTTAATTAATGGAATTTCATAGTTTTTTTAAGAGAATTCCATGAATTCCATCATATTCTGATGAAATTTTTTAAATAAAATTGTATAGATTTTAATAAAATTTGTTGGAAGTTAAAAAAAATAGAATTAATAAATTATTATGAAACTGGTAGCATAACTTAATCATAAAAAATAAAAAAAATGTAAATATCAAAGAAAGTCATTAATTAAAAAAATAGTTTCATAAACTTTACGAAAACATAATTTGAAATGGTGAAAATATGAAATAGTTCCATAAACAACTAGTGTTGAATTAATTATTCAACCAACAACAACATAGATGATCAAAAGTTTACCAGATAATTTTAATTCACATACGCTAAATGATAAAAAAATGTTAGGGGAGCTAACTGTACTTTCAAAAACTTTATGGAAAATTGTTAGGGGAGGTTAATTTTAATATTTCATGGGAGGGTTAATTAATGCAATTATCCCTTACGATAATTTGGAACAAGATTATGAAATAATCTCCAACCTCAAAATTAATCAATGCAACGGCAAAATCCGATTTTTATTTTTATTTTATTTGTCACCATGTTTCATCAATATCTTTATATATAGCTCGACGTATTTATAGGCGGCAACAAATATCAATATACTAGATGTAAATTTCCAAATGTGGTGTGTGTACGTGTATTTTTATCAAACCTCGAAGGAATTAAGTGATTGTATCAAATTCAAATTATTCTTCGAAATTCTCTATATTTTATTTAATACAAACAATTGTTGAAATTTTCAACTTCCAATTGTTTTTTTAGAAGGAAAATTTATATTAAAGGCACTGAAAATCATCCAGTAATAATTGACATAGGGGTTTTGAGAGTGAATCCCAGAAAAGTTCATCTAAAGACATATTTTTTTGCATACGTGCGATGCAAGACAATGAGCAATTAAGTTCTGAGAATGTCTAAACCAAAATACCACTTTCAATTTAAATATGTTAGATTCCCTCATTGCATTTTTTTTATAATTGCTTCTATCATTCCGTGGCCTAATATAAAAATGAATGAGTAGGTCTCTTGTAAGACCGTTCTATTCCGTAAGACGGATCCTATCCGCAACTCACCAAATGCCCTGACACCCCATTAGACCGCGCCAACCCACCCGCCGAGCACCCCCACTGCACCACGCCCGGTGACCCACCCCACCCCACCCCTCTTATTTAAAGAGATAAAGAGATCCACAAGGGAATTGAACCCACAACCTTAACAGACTTAAAGTGGTGTTCTACCACTATACCACTAGTGCTTATTGTGCAAATTTAGTATAACAATTTATATAACCCCATTCATAAACCTTATTTTTTAAAAAAGAGCTCCATAGGGGAATTGAACCCGCAACCTTAATAGACTTAAGTAGTTGTTCTACCATTATACAACTAGTGCTTATTGTGCAAATTTAGTATAACAATTTATATAACCCCATTCATAAATACGCTTGGTAATTAAAAAAAAATTAAAAACACCTATAAATGTAAAGGCTAAGAATCGAACCCAAGTCTATTAAAAAAAAATGATATATTTTATCAATAAATGGATACTTATAAAAGTGTCACTTTAACTACATCATATTTATTTTTTATTTTTTCTCTTTTTTTGTTCATATTTTGTAACTGTATTAAGAAATCTGATACTTCATCTCAACAAACGGATACTTTTACTTATAAAAGTGTTACTTTAACTATATCATATTTATTTTTTATTTTTCCTTCTTTCATTCATTTCTAATTTGTGACTATATTAAAAAACATGATACTTTATCTCAAAAAATAGATACTTTAACGTATAAATGTATTACTTTAACTATATCATATTTATTTTTTATTTTTTCTTCTTTCCTTCATTTCTAATTTGTGACTATATTAGAAAACATGATACTTTATCTCAAAAAATAGATACTTTAACGTATAAAAGTGTTACTTTAATATGTTATATATATATATATATATTTACTATAATATATTCATAATTTGTGGCTATATTAAAAACATGATACTTTATCTCAAAAAATAGATACTTTAACGTATAAAAGTGTTACTTTGACTCTGTTATATATATATCTATATATATATATATATATATTATAATATATTCATAATTTGTGACTATATTAAAAAATATATTACTTTATCTCAAAAAATAAATACTTTTACTTATAAAAGTATTACTTTAACTCTATCATATTTATTATTCATCTTTCTTTGTATTTATTATAAAAAAAATGTAATACTTAATTTAAAAAAATAGATATTTTTACTCTTAAAACATGATATTTTGCCTCAAAAAATATATATTTTTACTCATAAAGGTGTTACTTTAACTCTGATATATTTATTTGTCCTTCAATGTAATGTAATATTTAATATCATAAAAGTATCATATTTAATATCAAATATATCACTATTTCCAGTTTCAATGGAAAAAACATTAGTTACAAAGACTAGAACGAGTACATTAAAAAATCTTATTTTTTGAATATGTAAAAATTAAAGTATCAATGTTCACCTTAAAAGTATCATATTTATTATAAAAGTATCACTGTTTTCGGATAAAGTATCACTTCATATTTAGAGAATTTAAATTTTTAAAATGAAGGGATGATAATGAAGCTTTAAATTCATGGTTATATTCAAGGTTATACTAAATATGCATAACAAGAAGCAGTGGTCTAGCGGTAGAGCACCACCTTACCTTTATTAAGGTCGTGGGTTCAATTCCCTTGTGGAGCTCTTTTTTTATTAAATAAGAGGAACTGGGCGCTTGGCTGCTGGGCTGGGCGGGCGTGGCCTGGGCGCAGCGGGTGGGTTGGGACGCGGGCTGGTGGCCTGGGCGGGTGGGGGGGCTTGCATTTTTTTTTTTTTAAATTGACAGCTGTCAACACGGGTTGGGGCTGGGGCGGGTCGTGGGTCGCGGTAGGATCCGTCTTACGGAATAGGATCCGTAAGACCGTCTTACCTGAGTTTTTGCCAAAATGAATTCATGAGATTGTTGTGGTTTTGTATGAGACGGTATCAGATTCTCATGGATAAGATCCATGAGAAGAATCCTAACTTTAAATAGAATTTCAATCCATAACAATAATTAATATTTTTGTATCTCTTAGGACCCATCTTATGAATTTAGATTTCAATTCACGAGAGACCTCCTCATCTTTTATTTGTAATGCCAACCAATGCAATACAAGTAGCGGTTGCGTACGGATTTTTAGCGCCAACCAAAAGGGTCCGAGTAACTCCAGAATCGTATGAATCAGACAACGATTCCTTCGTTCTTCCTTGTAACTCCCCGAGCAAGATGGTCCAAGACATGTCACCTTATCGCTCCATAGGCAAAGACAAAATCCACAGTGGAGCTACCAAGGCTCGGATTTGTCATAATCATGATTATACCTCAAGTACCATGACCCGCTTCCCTTGGACAAACTCCGTCCCTCAGTTGCGGGATTAGGACGATGGGGCCGGAAGAGTGGAATAGCAGCCGAGCTGCCCGGTTCCATCCCCGACGTATCCATTCTGACTGTGAGCTCGACACACCAAGTTGACTCAGACAAGAAAGTAAATAGAAGTTCAGGAAGTCAACCAGACAGTGAGTATTATTGATTCACGGAAGCAGTTTAAGAAGAGTTTCGAAAATCGCGAGTGGCAATTATGGCGTTGGTGGAGTTATTTGGATGAAGATGATTATCGGGAGAATAAGCAATCTTTGATATCTTGAAAGATTAGGTGGAACATAAGTCCCGTTATAGATTCGAAATCGCAAGATAAGGAAGTCGCCCCGCGATCGGGTATTAATCGGTCAAGACGATCCGACAAATCAAGAATTTTAAGAAAATAAAATCTTTTAATTAATTATTAAAAGTCAGAGGGTCCAGGGCTGTTTCTATAAAAGAAAAATAATTTGAGTTAGGTCCTTGTTAAAAAGCAAATTTACAATTATCCCCGTTTTGTAAAAACCAATACTTTTGGGGTTAAAAATTGAATAAGTAAATATCCCGACCTTGAAAAATTATTAGGCCAGTTCCTAAATTCTCTAAATTCAGAGATTCAGGTTTTTAAATTTTTGAGGTCGAATTTTTATAAAATTCTCACATTGGCCCCAAATTTGTAAAAATTATCATTTCGGGCCCTAAGTTTAAAATAATTGGAACTCACAAACCGGAAGGGCTTTTAATGTGATTCTAGTTGAAAAATGTCACTAAGGTTAGTGGGATATTGGGACAAAGGCAGTTTTTAAAAGAAATAAGTATAGGTCCTTTAACTTTTAAAAATCTCATTTTTGTCCCATTTTGAAATAATTGTCTTTAAGGCTTTTAGGGGTCCAATTGTTATGAAATTTGAACCTTGGGTCCAAAATATAATTATGTTATAGTTGAATTAGTATTTCCAGGTTCATGGACTGCATAAGTCCTGGAAATTTCATTTCGGTCCTCAATTTTAATCTTTTACGATTTGGTCCCTCAATTTTTATAAAATTACTTTCCAAGCTCTAAACACTTGGATTTTTGGAATACACTTAAAATATGTTATTTTCAGTCCCTTAAGAGTTAAAATTTCAAATGTTAAAAATAGAGTCTGGAACAGTTTCGAAAATTACAATATAGCCCTTAAACTTCTAAAATTTTACAATCTAGTCCTTGGGCTTTTAAGGGTTGATTTTATTTATCTAAAAACCCTTAAAACTTTATTAAAATCTCCAAACATAATTTTTGAACCTGAGTACAGTCCAAAAATCGAAAATTACAGAGGGTCCCTTAAGTTTTATTTTCTTGCAATTAAGTCCACCAACTTTCCATTTTTTGCATTTTAAGTCCAAAAATTGAAATTTAATCAATTATGCTCGACTTGTCCAGGTTATAAGTCATACAAAACATGGATTTCAAGAGTCATACATATACAAGTCCATTTCACACAAGCATTCACCAAATATCACAATAAAGTGTACATGTATGCACCTATTTTTCAACAAATAACATTTTTGAGCCATACTTGAGAATTTTTCAACTTGATACTAGAAATTAACATGAAATACATAACATATATATCGCAAGTGCTCAACATCAAAATACTACATGCATTTTAAGTAAAAACACCTACAAGTTGGAAAGATTTGTCCACCCACCTTAAAATGAACTTGTTGGTGAAAGATGAAATAAATCACTCTTGAAGGAGAAGTGACTTAGGTCAGCCCCCTAGGTCAAGGAATACCAAAAAAATGTAGGAGTTAGGAAATGAGGTTAAAAATTTAAGGAAAGAAGAAAGAGATGAAGAAGATTGGTAAAACTACACTTACCTTGTGTAGTAGATGAAGTGAGACTATTAGAGGTCTCAAAATGGGTCTCTTCGCTCACTCTTAAAAAACTCTTAAGGTCAGCCCCTAAAAGTCCAAAAATTCATATTCTTGAGTCAAAAATTAATTCTTCATGTTGTCAAGAGAAAACTACTAAACCATAATTTTCTCACCTCTTGAGTTTCTTCTATAAACTTGTAGTCAAGTCTAGGTCCTTTGATTCTCCAAGAAATTCCTCTAGGAGTAACTCAACAAGAAAGATTCATCATATTAAGAATCGGAGATAGATGTTGGGAGTTTCAAGAAGATATAATGAAAATGCAAGAGAATAATTTCTTACCTTAGTTGTTGGATTTTTTGATTCTATGAGAGCAAAATGAAGAGGACTTTTGTGTTCTTGTGTTTAAGTGTTAGAGTGAAATTGTGTTGGGAGAGTTTGAGAGTTGTAGGAGGATGAGATGAAATTTTTCCTCCATAATCTTGTATTGACCTATTTTGTTGTGTAAGAATGGGAGGAGAATTTTTGTTTTGTTTGAGTTAAATGATAGTTAGTGGGGAATAATTAGAGGTTTAGGGTAAAAAAAAATTAACTAGCATCCTTTATTAGGGACATGAAGCCAAAAGCTAGGTTTTAGAGGGAAATTTAAATTTCATTTGTTTGACTAAGGAGTTAGTGGGATTTGTAGGAAGATTTTTAGTTGTAGGCTTGCAAGACATAAAATCAAATAGAAATGAAATTATCAAAATTTTATTTATTTTTTGTCCTATAATAATTTAGTTAGGAGGTACAAAATGTAAAATAGTGGTAGAAGAAAAATTGAGTTATTTTTCCCATTTAAAGTGGTAATTTCGAAAATTAGGGGGAAAAAAAGTATTTGGTTTATTTTCTTTATAAAATTGAGGGAAAAAAATAAAATGTATAAATATCCATAATTAAATATTTAGAAATTTAAAATAAAGATGTGAAATAAGATATGTGTAGTCGAAAAATAAATTAGAAGTTGGTTGGGATGAATTATAGAATAAGATGAAATATTTGGATAAGGGTCGAAATATACTCCTAAATTTTCGAGGGTCTAATATTTCTAAAGTCGTAGTTAACCGATCAAGTAACAATACTAGAGGAGAATATAAAATCGATAGGCTCAAAAACGAGGAAGGTGTAATTGACATTGAAAAAAATAAATAAAAGTCGGGTTGCGGTTCATTAATAATGGGTTCGTGTTACTAAACCAAATAAATAACTCACTACACAACATCGTATCTCACGTCGCTAAAATTTGGGGCGTCTGTTAAGTTGGTATTTTACCAATTAATTGAGTATTTTAGATTAGGATTTGGTTTTATTATTGGGTGTTTTTAGAGTCGTTAGAGTCCAATTTATTTCAATTAGTGTCGATGAAGAGTCAATACAGATTTGGTAGCCGAGAAATGAAGAAAACGATGAAAAACGGCGCGAAGAAAGAAGAAATCGCGTTTGAAGAAGGAAAAATCGCATTTTGGCCTAAGAACAGGCGGGCGCTGCGGCGCCCAGGTTTGGCGGATGCGTGTGGGCGCTGCAGCGCCCGGGCGGAAGATAGTGAGCTATATGTGTGGGCGCTGCAGCACCCAACGCCCGGCGCTGCAGCGCCTGGGCGGTAAAAATTGCAACATCGTGCTGGCGCCGAAGCGCCCGAGGCGGAATTTCCCAGGTTCACCTACCCCCTTTCTTGGACTTTTGTGGACTATAAATACTAGCCTTGGGGCTTGAAATTAGGGATCTTGGACCCTTGGGAAGACAAGAAAACAGCCACAAGACAAAGAAGAAGGTTTGGGACATCTTGGGAAGAGCTTGGATAAGAAGATTGGAGGCTCTATCATCTATAAATAGAGAAGATCCCTCAACTCTTGTTCTTATTTTGTTGCTTTCTTCATATCTTGTAAGATGTATTGTTGTATTCTTATGGATTCATTTTCTTTAGTCATGAGCTAAACTCTATAATTCTAGAGGGATGATGTAATCTATGTTTGAACTTATGTTTTGAAATTGTGGTTTGTCAATCTAGATCTATCAATTTATTTGTGCTATTTGGATCTATTGTTTCTAAATTACTTGATCAATAATTTTGAGTGTTTGGTGTATTTGATTTGACACTTGAGAGAGGTAATTGAATACATGACCTTGGAATAGCATAACCTAGGATTTCATAGAATTTAGAGATTTGTGAATCCTTTGAAGTCATTTATCAAGATTCATAGCTTTTATTGAGATTTCAATTGGTGATTTTTATAGAGATATTGATTTCCCAATTGAAATCTAAAATCATTTGACACTCGAGAGAGGAAATGATTATTGTAGAAATCTTGACTTATAAATTGGTAATTGATGATTGATAAACCATATTGATAACATAAGGGATAACTAGATTCATCACACCTCTAGAATTCATTTAATCATTTGGATAAACTCATTGATAGTTTCATATTCTTGATCTATTTTGGTATTTTTAGTATACTCAACTCCATCAAATATTGAATTTCTAAATAAAGTTAGACTACTATATTATAGTACTTAGCAATAATTCGATAATTATTCCCTGTGGATTCGACAACCTTACTTCTCTATATTAAAACTTGACACCGGTGACTTGCGGTTAGAAAAATCTCTAACAAGTTTTTGGCGCCGTTGCCGGAGAATAATTCATCTTATTTGTGCTAATATTATTACTTAGTAGTTTTACTTTAATTTATATTGGTTTTTTGTTACAATAGGGTTATTGTCATTTTTGCATTCTCTTGTTGATGCGAAAAAATAAAAGTGCTACTTTAATCTTATTTGATCGAGAAATTGAAAGAACACTTGAAAGATTAGAGCCGCACGAAGAATTGAATTTGCAAAAATGGCGGGGAAACGGTGATGATGAAGAATGCATACCTATTATTGCACCACGGAAAGGGCCATTCGGGACTATTTTCGACCAACCACTTAATCAAAACTATTCGGGCATTGTTCGCCAACCTATCAATGCGAATAATTTTGAATTGAAGCGGCCCTAATAAACATGGTGCAACAGAATCAGTTTGGGGGTAGTGTCGTAGACGACCCAAATGCTCATCTGGCTATTTTTCTCGAGATATGTGACACTATCAAAATGAATGGGGTTCCCGATGAAGCTATTCGGTTGAGGTTATTTCCGTTTTCACTTCGTGATAAAGCTAGACAATGGCTTCAAACCTTCCCACCTGGAAGTATCACTAGTTGGGATGATCTCACTGAAAAATTCATGGCAAAATTCTTTCCACCTAGCAAGACACTTCAACTGAAAAGTGAGATTGCTCAATTTCATCAACTCGACTTTGAACCACTCTACGAAGCTTGGGAGCGATTCAAAGAATTATTGAGGAGGTGTCCACAACACAGGTACGCATATTGGCAAAAAGTTCAATATTTCTACATTGGTATGAATGGGCATTCGAGTACTATTATAGATCTTTGCGCAATGGGAGGTACATTGATGGCTAAAACTCCAAGTGAAGCCATGCTTTTACTAGAAGAAATGGCTGCCAATAGTTATCAATGGCCTTCTGAGAGATCTACGCCAAGAAAAGTTGTCGGTGTTCTTGAACTTGATACTATGTCCGCATTGGCCTCTCAAATTTCCGCATTGTCAAAGCAAATTGCTACTCTAAATTCGGGTGGAAAACAACAACCAGAGGCAGTCATGGAGATAAGTCAAGAAATAGTGAATCCCGATACGGAACAAGTGAATTATGTGAACAATCGGGGTTTCAACAATAGAGGGAATCAATTGCCGACGCATTATCATCCGGGACTTCGCAATCATGAAAATTTCTCATATAGCAATACGAGAAATGTGTTGCAACCACCTCCAGGATATCAAAATCAAGCAAGTACGAGTACACACGTGGGAGAACAAAAGTCATCTTTGGAAGAATTACTTAGTTCATTCCTTGTAGAAACAAGAGCAAGGATGAACAAGGCCGATTCTAACATAGAAAATTTGGGTTCAAGGGTTACAACAATTGAAAGTCATCTCAAATCTTTGGGGACACATGGGTCAATTGGCCACCGCTATTAATTCACAAAAAGTTGATACGTTTCCAATTAACACCGAGGTGAACCCACGTGAGCATTGCAAGGCCATTAAGTTGAGAAGTGGAACGGAATATGATGAACCAAAGATGCCTACTCACGCCACCAATGAACCAGAAGCAAGCTCTGAAACACTCCACAATGAAGAGGGCATTGATAAGCAATCGAAAATGCAAAACCGAGGTAAAACTAATTTCCATTCGATAATGTGTTACCAAATTCTCTTCCTTTTCCACATAGATTTGAAGAAAAAAGTTGACGCTCAATTTTCCAAGTTTTTGGAAATATTCAAGAAAATTCACATCAACATCCCTTTTGCCGATGCACTTGAGCAAATGCCAAACTATGCAAAATTCATGAAGGATGTGATGTCGAGAAAGAGAAGGTTGGAGGAATACGAGACAGTCAATCTCACAGAAGAGTGTAGCGCCATTTTACAAAAAAAGCTACCACAAAAATTAAGAGATCCGGGGAGTTTCACTATCCCTTGCACTATTGGTGATTCTTATTTTAATAAGGCTCTTTATGATTTAGGTGCTAGCATTAATCTTATGCCGTTATCTGTTTTCAGGAAACTTGGCCTTGGAGAGATAACGTCGTCCACCATCACATTGCAATTAGCCGATAGATCACTCACCTACCCAAGAGGAGTGATTGAAGATGTGTTGATCAAAGTGGATAAATTCATATTTCCGGCGGGCTTTGTGGTGTTGGATATGGAGGAAGATCATGAAATGCCATTGATTCTTGGAAGACCTTTTCTAGCAACGGGACGAGCTCTAATTGATGTGCAATGAGGAGAGTTAACATTACGGGTAAATGATGATGAGGTATTGTTTAATATTTATAAAGCAATGAAATTTCAAGAAGAACCTCAAACATGTCATTTTATTGATATGATCGAACAATGTGATCAAACGGAGGTTATAAAACAAGATTTAAAAGATCCGTTAGAACATTGTTTGATTAATTCAATAATGAAATGTGATGATTAAGTTAGTGATGATATTGATTTGCTTGAGTTTATTCTTTCCCTTGAGGCTAAAGAAATTGTAAAAGAAAAACAAAAGGAAGAATTAGAAAATGCCAATATTGAAAATATTCTGAAAGGTACTTTAGAACTAAAGAAACTTCCGGAACATCTTCAATATGCATTTTTGGGAAAAGATAAAACTTACCCGGTAATTGTTCCTGCTTCATTATCTTCACTCGAATTGGATAAGTTGTTGCGTGTGCTTCGTGAGCATAAGTCGGCTTTGGGTTGGTATATTTCTGATTTGAAAGGTATAAGTCCTTCCATTGTAATGCACAAAATTTTAATGGAATAATCTTATAAACCATCTATTGAGCACCAAAGACGACTTAATCCCGCAATGAAAGAAGTTGTGAGAAATGAGGTTTTAAAGTGGCTAAAGGCAAGTATCATTTATGCCATTTCTGATAGTTCATGGGTGAGTCCGGTACAGGTTGTTCCAAAAAAGGGAGGCATGACAGTTGTGAAAAATGATAACAATGAATTAATTTCTACACGAACTATTACAGGATGGCGAGTATGTATTGATTACAGGAAATTGAATAAACTACTCGTAAGGATCATTTTTCCCTCCCCTTTATTGATCAAATGTTGGACAGGTTGGCAGGTTACGAATACTATTGTTTTCTTGATGGCTATTCAGGGTACAATAAAATTGTCATTGCTCCTGAGGATCAAGAAAAGACAACGTTTACATGTCCATATGGTACTTTTGCATTTCGCAGGATGCCATTTGGATTATGTAATGCGCCTGCTACTTTTCAGAGGTGTATGATGGAGATTTTTCATGGTATGGTTGAGGAAATCATGGAGATTTTTATGGATGATTTTTCAGTTTTTGGTACTTCTTTTGACCATTGTTTGCATAACTTATCTCTTGTTTTGCAACGTTGTGAGGAAACTAATCTTGTACTTAATTGGGAAAAATGTCACTTTATGGTCAAAGAAGGGATTGTACTTGGGCATCGTATTTCTTGTACAGGTTTGGAAGTTGACAGGGCGAAAGTTGTGGCTATTGAAAAGCTACCCCCACCTTCAAATGTGAAAGGCATAAGAAGCTTTTTAGGGCATGCAGGATTTTATAGGAGATTTATAAAAGATTTTTCAAAAATTGTTAAACCACTTTGTAATCTCCTTGAAAAAGATGTTATCTTTTGCTTTGATGAGTCTTGTTTGCAAGCATTTGAACAGATAAAAAAGGCACTTGTTTCAGCTCCTATCATGATAGTGCCGGATTGGACCCAACCATTTGAGCTTATGTGCGATGCAAGTGATTATGCAGTGGGTGCCGTTCTTGGTCAGAGGCGAGACAGAATTTTTAAAGCTATTTACTATGCAAGCAGGACCATGGACAATGCCCAACAAAACTACACCACCACAGAAAAAGAGATGTTGGCGGTAGTTTTTGCATTTGATAAATTCCGAGCTTACTTGGTGGGTACAAAGGTTATTGTTTATACGGATCATGCCGCAATCCGATATTTTTTCTCAAAAAAGGACGCAAAACCTCGGTTAATTCGATGGATTTTGCTCTTGCAAGAATTTGATATTGAGATTCAGGATAAAAAAGGAAGTGAAAATGTGGTTGCCGACCATCTATCCCGCCTTGAGCAACCGCACGAGGTGATTGAAAGCCCAATAAAAGAATCATTTCCTGATGAACAAATTATGCGTGCCGAGACATCATTACCTTGGTACGCAGATTTTGTTAATTACCTCGCGGGAGGAGTTTTGCCACCGGACTTGACTTCACACCAAAAGAAAAAATTCTTACATGATGTTAAGTCTTATTTGTGGGATGATCCGCTACTGTTCAAAAGATGCGCGGATTCTATCATTCGCCGTTGTGTTCCTAAGGAAGAAATTGGAGAGATTCTTCAACATTGTCATTCCTCATCTTATGGGGGACATTTCGGGCCAACCCGAATAGCTGCAAAGGTACTACAATCTGGTTTTTATTGGCCAATATTATTCAAAGATTGTTATGCTTTTGTAAAGACTTGTGATCGATGCCAAAGTGTTGGTAATATTTCACGGCGTCATGAGCTTCCTTTGACAAACATAATGGAGGTGGAGTTGTTTGATGTATGGGGTATTGACTTTATGGGGTCATTTCCCGCGTCCTCTGGAAATTTGTACATTTTGCTTTCGGTTGATTACGTCTCCAAATGGGTTGAGGCGATTGCTACACCAACGAATGATGCTAAGGTAGTACTCAAATTCTTGCACAAGCATATTTTCACCCGGTTTGGTACTCCTCGAGCTATTGTAAGTGATGAAGGTACGCATTTTTGTAATAAATTATTTAATAACCTTCTTGCTAAATTTGGTGTGCGTCATAAGATTGCACTTGGTTACCATCCGCAATCTAATGGTCAAGCCGAAATTTCTAATCGTGAAGTGAAACAAATTCTTGAAAAACGATGAGTTTTAATAGAAAGGATTGGACACAAAAGCTCGATGATGCTTTATGGGCTTATCGCACGGCTTACAAAACACCCATTGGTATGTCACCATATCGATTGGTGTTTGGTAAAGCGTGCCATTTGCCGGTTGAACTTGAGCATCGAGCTTATTGGGCAATTAAGAAGTTGAATTTTAACTTGAAAGAGGCCGGTGAAAACCGATTACTTCAATTAAACGAAATGGAAGAATTTCGTCACGAATCATATGAAAATGCCAAAATGTATAAAGAAAAAAGAAAAAAAATGGCATGATCAAATGATTTTGCAACGTGAATTCTTACCCGACCAACAAGTGTTATTGTTCAATTCTAGATTGAAACTATTTCCAGGTAAACTCAAATCACGATGGTCGGGACCATTTGTGGTTAAACGTGTGTTTCCTTATGGTGCTGTCGAGTTGAGAGAAAACGATGGAAATTCATTCCAAGTAAATGGACAATGATTGAAACATTATTTCGGGAACAAAGTAAGGAAGGTTTTAAATCTTCCACTTGGTGATGAAATTTCTTGAGCCCGAGTAGTTGAGTCCGGCTAACGACTATAAATTTAGCGCTTCTTGGGAGGCAACCCAAGTGATTTTCGTGTGATCGAAATTTTTGTGTGATTTTATTTTCTTTTAGTTTGGTGTGTATTTATTTGAATTTTGGTGTGATTTTTGTGTGAATTAATTCGTGTGTGATTTTAAATTTTGAGTTTGATTGTAATTTTAAATTCTATATATAATTAATAAATAAATAAATAAAATTGGCAGCAATAGGGCGGGCGCTGCAGCACCCGGACCTTGGCGCTGCAGCTCCCATGACAGGGCGACGAAGGAAAATGGGGCATGTGGGCGCTGCAGCGCCCGGTTCCTAGCGCTACAGCGCCCGACCGGGTAGGACAATTAAAAAGGCTGAGAAAGCCTTGTGTTTTAAAACACAACACACACACACACCCTCAAGCCATTTTACCTTCTTCTACAAAAATCCCACCTAGTCTTCCATTTACATAATTCAAGTGGGCAATTGAACAAGTTGATCATCAAATTCACCTTCTTCATCAATTGGGTAAGTGAGCTTCATTGTACATCATCTTTTGCAAAATTTTCAAGCTTAGGTTAAAAATGTGGGAATTTTCAATATCATTATAATTTCGAAATTCTTGATAAATTCTTGATAAATTGTGATGATATATGACTATATTGTGCTTGAATTAGTTGGTGTTTAAAATTGGGCATGAATTGAATTTCAAATTTGATGTTCATCTCTTGTTAGGAATTTTATTGTTTAGATTTTGATGAATGCCATGTAAAACTTAGAATAGAAAGTTGGCACCCCAATTTCATCGTTGTAAAATGCATTGTAATGAAAAGAGTGGCCAAGTGAGTCAAGACAACTACGCCCTAACATGCAAGAAGACAATCAAGATGGAAGGAAGACTGCTTTGTGAGACATTTGAGTATGGCAAGAAGAATAGACAAGAACTCTCTAGAGAAGCGGTGAGATGCGGTGAAAGTGGAGCATCGATCAAGTCAACTCAAGAAAAGCCAAGTCACAAGTTGAAGTGATGTAAGAAGAGTCATCCGATGATTGGAAGTCGACTCTAAGTCACCTGGGGAAAGCAAGGAAATGCATCAAGTCGAGATAATCGTAAAAGAACCGTTATTTAAATCAAGAGATTTACTTAAACAAGTAATATCTCCATACCACCTTTCTTGGAGTGCTCGGTCCCGAGAAGCGTGCAAAAGGAACGAACCAATGGGAAGCACTACACCGTGTCGAACTCAAAAGGTGAAAAGAATAATTCATACGAGGAAACGGCAATTCCAAGAACGCAAGCCAACGACGCAAAGTGACTTTCAAAAATAAGCCTATCTCTTCAACGGGCAAATTTTTGAAAGTTCACTATAAAAGGCCGAGGAGTTTGTTTGAGAAAAAGATGCATGAATGACACATACGTGAGATATACAAGCACATTAGAAAAATCGAAACAATCTCAATCCTCAAGCCTACATTCAAGTACATCAATCCAACACTTACCTGTGAAGGAAAGAGAGCTTCAACTTGATTGAAGAGGAAACCTTTGAAAACAAGGGGTCTACTTTCCGGGAAGGATTGTAGAAAAGTTCAAAGTTGAACTAAGTCTTAAGCATTTGGAGGGCTTCGTGATCAAATCCAAAGAGCTTGAGCAAGTGAGTTTGTAGTAGCAAGGCAGGCCGCCGTGAAGAAGCGAGTCGAACGAGAAGCCGGTGAGTGATCAAGGCGTCTCAGATCGAGTCCCAAAGGATCAAGTCGGTTTGTTGTGATCAAGACTTGTATCCGGGACTGTTACCACTTTGTAAACCGATCATTACTTAGTGGATTCCTCCGGGAGTTGGAGAAGAGAGGAGTAGAAGAATTACCCCATCTTCGAACCTCTATAAAAACTTTATTGTGTCATTTACATTTCAAAGATTTAAATTCTGCACTTTTAATTGCTTATATCTCCGATAAATTTGCTATCCATTTGATAATTTACAAGTACTAAATCAAGCTCTAATATCTTGCTTAATCAAACTTAAGGGTGTTAAGTCTTCCTGAAAATAAAACCACAGGTGAGTTAAATTGTAGCCAACGGTGAGTTACTCCATCAATGGCTAACGAATCTGTTGAAAGATTAACTCTCTTGAGTGACTAATTCGATTGTCCATCAAGGACACAAATGTGTAGAATTAACTCAGTAGATTTAAAAGGACTAAATCGAAAATTTGGTAAGGTTTATTCAACCCCCCTTCTAAACCTTACACTTACACCCCTTGGAACCTACAAGTGGTATCAGAGCGGTTGGTTCATTGAACCCTCCGCACCGGTTCTTGAACTAGATCTCCAAACTTTTCAAAGTCCGCTTTAGTACTTAAACTTTCAAAACTCTTTTTATTAAAAGTCATTATCATGGAAGCAAATCTAACACGCATCCCTATATTCACTATTGAAGAATTTGATGATTGGAAAATTCGTATGCAAGCTCATCTATCAAAGATTACATGATGAGATGTGGATAGTAATAGAAGATGGGCCTCTACAAATATTAAAAGTGAACACAATTTGCACGAAGAGTTGCGGTGAAGGGAAAAGAAGATGTTGCTCTAGACCGTCATGGTTGAAAACCAAGAATCGAGTGGACAAATGATGACAGAAAAAGATACAACCTGGATAATGTAGCCAAGGACATCCTCTACAAAACCTTGACAAAGCCATGTTCAACAAAGTCAAATCATGCAAAACGGCTAAAGAAATGGGACAAGCCGACATTAATTTGTGAAGGCTCGGAGCAAATCAAAGAAAACAAATTATCAAAAGAGAGTATACGTAAGTTTGAAAATTTCAAAATGATCTCGGGAGAGAACGGATCAACCTGGATGCTCGGTTTCATGAAATCACAAATGAGTGTCTACACTTGGAAAGGAATATACACGAGAAGAAATGTGTATGAAGATCCTAAAAAGTCTTCCAATAATGGGAAATGAAGGTCATGGCACCGAGACATTCCATGGACCTATCAAAGACATCCAACCATGAACTATTCTCGGACCTCAAAGCCTATGAGTTTGGTGAGAAGAAAAGACCGAGGAAGAGACAATTTGTACCCAAAACAATTTGCTCTAATTGTCAAAGATGGGAAGAGAGTCGAGGTCAAAGAGGCAATTGACCCGGAAGAAATAGCCACGATGGTTAAAAGATTTAACAAGTTCTTTAACAAGAACTACAAGAGAGGAAAGGGTGAATCTTCCGAAGACACTCGCTCCCTCCAAATCAAGGGATGATAGGCCAACCAAGAGAAGATCATCAACAAGTTGAGTATCAAAGGATCGACAACTCAAGAGTAGAAAGAGTCGATCAAAAGGTGAATATCTATGTTGGAATTGTAGACAACCAGGTCACTATGCCATTATCGCTCATATCCTGTAGTCAACAAGACAGAATGAAGAAGAAAGAAAGGTCTTGAGAGAAAGAAGACAAGAAAAGAAAAAGGCAATGATGGTGCAGAGAGATCCGAAAAACAAAAGTCAAGAGAACGGTGATTGAAGGAGAGCAAAGAAGCCGACTACTCGAGTGACTCTACGAAGAAGAAGCCTGATCCGCTTAATGGCCAAAGAACAAGATCAAGAAGATGAGGTACAATCTAATTCAACAAGCTCGGACACTAGTGATAGTGATCGTGACACACACACTTCATCACCTCATCGATCTTTATGATTCATTAGGCAAAATGATGAAAGATTTTGAGCACATTAAATCCTCACACACACTATTGAATGAGAAAAAAGCCTACTTAAAAGTCAAAACTCAAAGTGACTAAGGAGCCGAGTACTCGAGTCAAATAGCCGTTGAAAATGAAAGTTTAAAAGTGAAAATGCTAAATTAGTAGCTGAAATTTAAATTGCCGCTATAGAAAAGAGGAGAATGACCTCAAAAATGTTATTGCCTCATTTACTAAGGCATCTAAATCAATGGATGATCTTATTATGAGTCAAAGAGAATGTGGAGACAAGACAAAGCTTAGGATTCAATTCCTTTGTACCATGTCAAACCTCAAGAGTAATTTTGGAAAAAGGATCTTTCAAGTCATGAAGAGTCTGAAGAATCCAAAACTCTAAATATTGCACACACTTTCACTCCAAAGCACAATACTAAGCAAACTGGCCTTGGTTACAAAGGAAAAGGAAAAAGCCCGATTGAGTATGTTTGAAAGACAAGTGAGAAGAGATTCACCGAGTCCTCAAAGCAAACTCCTAAAAAATACTCTGTAAAGAAGAAACAGAGCTACCAAAAATTCAGAAAATCCATAAAAGAAATACATATGATGGGAATGGTAGAAAATATCCAAGCCAAGCGATTGGAACAATGTGAACTATCAAATAGACTTATGGAATATAAGCCAGATGGCAAAGGCCAGAACTCAAGAAAGGCCATTCCAAAAGTATAAGAGCTTCCATCAGCACACACATGCACCTAAGCACTACACTCAAAAGCACCACAATTACCCAAGGAAGGCAATTGCTAAAACACATATGCGCAGGCATACTGACAAAAGAGAGCTGTTTGTATGAACCTAGAATCCCCAAGCAATTTGCCAGGATTAATTATGATTATGGCAGCGATAGATGGCAACCCCTTAGAGTCAAATCATTTGGCTATAGGTTGGTTGGATCATCTTACAACTCTAACCCCTCGGGACCCGCACAAGTATGGGTACCTAAAACTTAATTTCCTTGATTGCGGAGTTCAAGGAAGTGAGTACCAAGGAACCTGGTACATGGATAGTGGTCACATTCCGGACATATGACGGAAATAAGAGAAATGTCAAAATTCAAGGAAGTCAAAGGAGCCAAAGTCATATTTGGAGAAATGAAGCTCTGGTGAAATAAGAGGCATTGGATCCATCAAGAGGAATGGATTAGAAATCACGAGATGTTGCATATGTTGAAGGACTCAACTTCAACCCTCGAGTATCATCGACTCTATGACAAGGGCTACAATGTTGGATTCAACATGGGTGTATGCCAAATCAAGGATGTTGAATCAAATGAAGTTGTCTTTGCAAGGAAATAAGACGAGAAGAATATGTATGTAGTGGATTGGTCAACCGCAACACCCATCACCTGTCTACTAGCAAAGAGCACAAATTGAATCAAGTTGGGTGGCACAAAAGCCGAGTCACCTGAATTTCAAAACAATTAACAAGCTAGCAAGAAGTCATCTTGTAGAAGGACTTCCAGACCAGGACTCGATATCAAGAAGGAGAGTATATGTGATGCATGTCGAAGGAAAACAAATCAAGTCGTCATTCAAAGAAAAACATGCCCATCCTCAACAAGAATATTGCATCTACTTCATATGGATCTATTTGGCCCAGTGGAACCAGCCAAACATAAGTGGAAAGAAATACACCTTGGTGGTAGTAGATGACTACTCAAGATATACATGGACAATATTCATGTGCAAGAAGAAAGAAACCCTACAAAAACTACCACGGTGATGAAGAGAATTCAAAATGAGAAGAGTCAAACCATTATCAAAATAAGATCAGATAGAGGAACCGAGTTTGTCAATGGAATAATAACTCGATATTGTATTGAGAATGGTATTGGTCATGAACTATCGACAAGGACTCCAAGAGAATGGAGTTGCGAAAAAGAAGGAATGAGAACCCTCAAAAAGAAAGAAGGACCATGTTAGTCAAGCGGGGTTACCAAAAAGATTTTGGGTGAAGCAATCAACACGACTTGCTACACCAAAAAGAGATGTATGATAAATAGACGGTGACAAAGACTCCCTATGAGATCCGGACTGGAAGAAAACCAAGTGTTGCATATTGAGAATATTTGGATGTAAATGCTTCATCCACAACAATGGCAAAGACAACCTAAAGGCTTTTGATGCTAAGGGTGATGAAGGTATCTTCTTAGGATACTCGGTGAAAGTAAAGCCTACTGAATACTCAATAAAAGAACTATGGTTCTGAAGAATCCATTCATGTAGTATTCGATGAGCAAATGTAAATGGAGAAGACATTGAAGAGTCAACCGATAAGTTTGAATCATCCAACCATACGAGAAGAGTCCCTATCTTTGAAGCCGAGTTATCAATTCGAAGAAGATGAGATAGCTGAATCTCAAAAGCGGTGGAAAATTTACTAAGTGATTACGAGAGAGTGACCACAAAGAACACAATCGCAAGTCGATCAATCCGGCTAACTTACTTCCAACGATGTAAGATGGCTAAGAGACCATCCACGAACTTGTCATTGGAGATATGAGAGAAGGTGTCAAAACAAGATCCAGAACTCAACAAGAAGCTATGTTTACATGCTTCATTTCGCAAATAGAGCCAAAAGATGTGTCACAAGCATTGGACGACACACATTGGATTCAAGCTATGCAAGAAGAGCTGAATCGGTTTGAGAGAAATAAAGTATGGGAACTAGTGCAAAGACCCATACATCAAAATGTTATTGGAACCAAATGGGTATTCGAAATAAGATGAACGAGGAAGGCTACGTGGTAAGAAATAAAGCAAGACTAGTAGCCAAAGGATATTGCCAAGAAGAAGGGATAGATTTTGATGAAACATTTGCCCTCTGTAGCAAGATTGGAAGCTATAAGGATGTTTCTTGCCTATGCAGCTCACAAGAATTTCATTGTATATCAGATGGATGTAAAAAGTGCATTCCTAAACGGTTTATTGGAAGAAGAAGTATATGTTGAACAACCTCCAGGATTTGAGCGAAGACTCTTGGAGACAAGGTATACAAACTCAAGAAAGCCCTGTATGGATTGAAACAGGCACCCAGAGCATGGTATGATACCTGTCACAATTCCTAAGCGAGAATGGATTCACAAAAGGAAAAGTAGATAGAACACTTTTGAGAATTCAAGACAAGAAGAGTATCTTTGCTTGTTCAAATATATGTGGATGACATCATTTTTGGATCCACTAACAAAGAGTTGTGTGAAAAATTCTCAAACCTCATGCAAAGCAAATTTGAAATGAGCATGATGGGAGAGCCGACATTTTTCCTTGGACTTCAAGTGAAACATTTGAAGGATGGAACCTTCATAAGTCAAACAAAATATACGAGAGATTTAATGAAGAAATTTGGTATGGAAGAAAAGTCTTCTCGTAAAAATACCAATGAACACATCATCAAAATGGACATGGATGCGGATGGCAAGCTCAGTAGATCAAACAAGATACTGAGCACTTATTGGATCATTGCTCTATCTCACAAAAAGCGAGGCGGACATCACCTTTGCTGCTGCAGTGTATGTGCAAGATTTCAATCTGCTCCAAAAAAAGAGCCATATGATGACTAAAGACTAAGAATATTGAGATACTTGAAAGGAAGCCAAGAAGTAGGCCTATGGTATCCAAAGGAAGGTGGATTCAAGCTAATTGGCTATTCGGACTCGACTACAGCGGATGCGAGTGGGACGGGAAGAGCACTTGAGTGCACTGTCAAATGCTAGAAACAGACTAATTTCTTGGTTTAGCAAGAAGCAAAACTCAATAGCCACCTCTACCGGTGCGCAGAATACATAGGCTGCGGGCATTGTTGTGCCCAAGTCCTATGGATGAGACAACGGTGAGAGACTGAAGTTGAAGAAAAAGAAATTCCAATCATGTGTGATAACACAAGTGCCATTGCAATCACTCAAAATCTGTGTTGCACTCAAGAACAAAACATATAGATGTCGGATATCATTTCATAAGAGATCATGTTGAAAAGAAGGACATTATCTTGGAATACATCTCAATCGATAAACAATTAGTGACATCTTCACAAAACCATTATGTGAGTCAAGATTTGAAGAACTCAAGCATGAGTTGGGGTTAATTGGTGGTGACACTCGAGACAAATCAAAGAAGAGTATTAGAACAGAAAAAGAAGTGAAAAAGAGTGAAAACAAAAATCAACTTAGTAAATCACCAGATCGGAAGACAACTGACTACACCGAAAGTCGGTGATATTTGAGTCACCAAGAGAATCTGCGAGGAGAGTAGAGTTAAATCGGCTAAGAGATAAGTGAATAACTTATGAGCAAAGTGACAAAAACGCAAGCGATCGTTTTAACTTAGCGGGAATGTTTTAAGGAACACGCCAAAGATAATGATGATGTGTCAGACATAAAGTTGCACACTAAGCTTATGATTGGATATAAATCTTTGCCGCATTAAATACGAGACGTGAAATGCTCAATAGGCGTGCGAAATCCAAGCCGTTGATTTCGATCATAATTCAAAACGCCTGCACGCCCTTTCATAAACCATATTTAACCCATTTTCGTTCGTTTCTCTCACACTTCTAAAAAACTGTTCATCTTTTTCTCTCAAAAGCAAAGGCAAACTACTCTCGAAACCCTATCAACATTCAAATCAATTTCGAGACTTTTCTTGATATAATTTCGAGAAATGGCACCAACTTACGACTTTACTAAGTTAGGAAAGCAAATCCACACCGGTTCGATGGTGGATTTTATGAGAATGGTGAAGCAGGGTCCGACGACACCCTGGTGAAGAAAATTCTTTGAAAAGTTGGAAACGTCCGGACTAAAACCGTTTCTAATTTGGAATATCCTATGACCTATGTGGAGGAGGTCGCACAATTCTACGTGAATGCTTTGAGATTCATGACGAAGGAATCAAGTCATCCCATTCACGGAAGCGGTGACTATTCGCCAAGGATTTGGCTGAATATTGCTCACTACCTGCGGAAGGAGCAAATGAGATTAAGGAAGCCGATGCAAACTTGGTGACGCATGGAAAGAAATAGCCAAGTCCGATCTTGTGATAAAATTATATACACAAACAAACAAGAGGCTGAAGGAGGATTATCACAAATTGTTGGACATAGTTGCCAAATGTATCGACATCAAATTTGGCAAACTTTGACCAACTATCAAAGGCAAAGCGATTGTGATGGCGCAATCATCGAAGAAAAGAAGATAAATTGGCTGAGTTTATCTCACAGCAGACTCTGCCGAGAACGTGGGAACAAGTCCTTCAAAGAAGATGGCACATTTGGAGGATCCCCGGGATATGGCCTAGTGATTGGCGGCTATTGGAGGTGAAAGAGTCCCTCTTAGACATGGGAAGGCCTTCCATGTTAACAAGAGGATGTTCGAGCTAACCTCTCTGGTGCTGAAGCGAGCTTATGCCAAGAGAGCGACACAGTGAGGGGGAATCGGTGACCGAAGATACAACTCGCTTCCTCTCGGCCTAAGAAGAAAGCGCCCCTGCGGCTGCTAAGAAGATAACGCTGCCCCCTGCAAAGAAAGAAAACAAACATGCTCCTCGCCCTGCAGCAGAGTCACCGCCCCAGCCGTGTCACCGCCCCTGCAGCGAGAGGTCGAGAAGGACTCACAAATACCTTCTCCGATCGTCAAAAGGAGGAGAACCGACAAGCCCAGAAAATACCTTCCGGACGGTGATGAGGATCCGAAAATGCCGCCCACGAGAAGAGTTACAAATGCCAAGCATTGCATGAATCAAGAATTCTTCACGAGCAAAGACTAATGGAGGGACCAGGAGAGTCCTCCGAACACACCGAAATCGATTCTATGGGAGTGGTTGACCAAATAGCCACCGATGATGTTCTTTGCTACCACTTCCCCACTCACTCACTCGGAAGAAAGCGATAAGGAAATGGCGATGGCGGGCTAGTGGGGACCCGGTCGAGCCAACCCCTATTGAAGGTGTGCTACCACCGCCCCAATGTGCCGAACCATCAATTGCAACAGTAGGAGTCTGGGAGACGAGTGACCCCACTCCAAGTCACTCGGTGGTGCGCCGGCCGAGGGGAAACTCCTTCCACCGCAACAAGGTCGGAGGATCTTTGCAGATGACTCCACAAAGAAGCAAGGAGGCGAAGAAGAAATTACAATCACAAGAAAAATGACAAGTTGCCATCAACGAAGCTCGAGGCGATTGAGACTGTCTCGGTGAGGTGCCAACTGCTCTGAAGGCTAATGACGCGCCGATGCGAGTCGAGGCACGAGGAAGGAATGCCACTCGGGAGTTAACACTGGCGATGAAAGTGCAATCCATGGGGTTGAGACTCAATGGATGCCACTGTAGAAGACCCTAAGACATACCGACACGTCGAAAGGGAGAACAAGGCCTCGCAGCCAGAGAGACTGCTGGAGGAAATGAAGGCCCACGGGAGGTTGAGACTTCCGGGGTAAAGAGGCTAGTAAGAGAACATCCCTCCTGCAATCATCGACCCATCCGAGAAGGAGATCGGCGCACTTCATGATTCCCAGGACAACCACGATGTCACTTTTCCGGGATCGAGAAGGCGAAGAAGAAGGTTCGAGTCAACCCCATGACAAATCAAAAGACTCAGGTGCGGGTGTTCCAAGCACGAGTAAGTCGATCCCAAGACTACTCGTCAAACTTTTAACTTTGATGATGAGCCACCACTAGAAATCTCATCATCGTCCGATGACTTGATAAGGCCGAGGACAAGTCTTGAAAAGGAAAAATGTTGAGACCAACGGTTACATTAAGATACCGAGGCTCGCAAGTTCGAGTCTATTTCACAACCAAACCCAATTTGAACCGAAACCACCGCTCGGGCTCCTCAAGCCACTTGGTGGATCGATTCAAAAAAAAAGAACTTCACGCGCACCGCTCATCATTGAACAGATCGGTCGGCGGTGATGAATCTTTTTTGTAGAATCTTTCCCTTTCTCTTTGGAGATACGAGAACTCCACGAAGAGTCGAGAAAATGAGCAAGCACGATATCACAGACCACCTCCTCGCTTTTTCACTCAGGCACCATTGTTCACCGATTTTGATTTCGATTTGTATGGCCATCACCATGCAAAGAATCGGTGAAGTTCGAGAAGTGTTCAAGGCACTCTTTTTGAAGTTGAAAAGATGGAGAGGCATCGAGGCCTCTTTGGATATGCGCTGGACAACAGAGATGCCAACCCTACGGTGACTTGAGAGGCATCACAATCAGGATAAGGAATGGTGGCAACAACGAAGAATCAATGCGTGTGGAGCAGGTGAGATACTTGAGAACCTTGTTCAACAAGGCTTGTGGTGTGGAGAGGCGAGAATGTTGATGCGAAAAAACGGTGAGGAACACATTGAGCATATGCATGAAGCTCACCGCGAGAGATCAAGGTCGCTGCGTGAGCGAAATGCAAATGATATACAGCGTTTGGAAGAACACATGACAAGAAAATTCACCTTCTCATGGGTGAGATGAAGCGATTTGTGAGAATCCAACGCTACTAGATCGAATTTCGTCTTTGCATACAACGCAGAGACTTGAAGCAAAATTCAACCATCGAAGACTCGACTTCATGCTTGCCGCATGTTCCCTGGGGTTCCTCTATCCTTTGATGATGCAAAAGGGGAAGAGGAATACCTTAAAGCAACAAAATCTGAAGTTTGAAAAAGAAAGGAAGCGGTGAGAAGGAAAATCGGTGAGGAAGTCTTGAAACGAGAAGAAAGGAAAACTTGTTGAGGGGAAGGATCGCGGATGTAACATTGATGATTGCACAAACCCCCAAGCGGGGTCATCACGGTGACATTATAAGCAAAGCAAACTCACTTGTGACTCTGCCACTCCAACACTTTGTATCTATGGTGAGAAGAGAAAAGAAATTGAAGCGAGGGATGAAGGAAGTGGAAGGAAGAATGGATGCCAGGGTGATGAACATCTTGAAAGAACATGGAGGCATTCCGGTTGTGAGAGACACGTATACCATTTGGATGTCGGGACGAGCAAGATCGATTGACGAATTCAAAACGCTCGAATCGAAGGATATTTTGCAAATATGTCCATGGCTCGAGCACAGGACTTATCTTGGGAAAAGGGTCTCACATTATGTGAGGAAAGTCGACAGACGAAATGAGACTTCGTGATCGCTCTGCGGGTCACTCGCTAGTCAATCGGAAGGAAGAAGACCCCAAGATCTGATACGCCCGAGAGGTAGAGGAAAAGCGGTGATGGAGGAAGAAGCTTGGACTAGGCCTCTCGCCCAAGAATATCGAATACGTAGATCCTGGAAAGAAAGGAGGGATCTAGGTGGCCGGGCTTGACCAAGTGGCAAATTTGCGAGTGGCTAAAACTAACGCCTGAGTATGTAAAGAGAATAGAAGAAGAAAACAAAAGACAAACTCGGCTATGACAGAGAGACAGAAAAGACTAAGGAAAGATGAAGCTGCCGAGGGAAGGCATATGAGAAGAAAAAGAAGGCGGTGTGACGAGAGAAAAAAGAGAAGAAGAGAAGAAGATCTTGATCAAGATGAAAGAAGGAGACAACGAAGGAGATGAAGTGTTGTTGTCCAACCCTTCATGTATTTTATTATGTAAATACATACAATGTAAGTCTTACGTAATAAGTTATAAATTTTTTGTGAAGACAGTTATATACTCGATACACCTTGTAAATAGTTGTGTTAACTACAAGAATGATATGATCAATAAAAAGATTGATTCTGCGCATACATTCTATGTCAATACACTATCTGTATGTATCTTTGTTATTTACATATTTGTATGATCTAAGTTTTGGCATCATCAAAAAGGGAAATTGTTAGGAATTTTATTGTTTAGATTTTGATGAATGCCATGTAAAACTTAGAATAGAAAGTTGGCACTTTTGATTTACGTTGTAAAATGCATTGTAATGAAAAGAGCTGGCCAAAGCCGAGTCAAATGACTACGCCCTAACATGCAAGAAGACAATCAAGACTGGAAGGAAGAAGACATTGTGAGACAGTGAGTATGGCAAGAAAGAATAGACAAGAACTCTACTAGAGAAGCGGTGAGATGCGGTGAGTGGAGCATCATCAAGTCAACTCAAGAAAAGCCAAGTCACAAGTTGAAGTGAAGAAGAGTCATCCAATGATTGGAAGGCGACTCTAAGTCACCTGGGGAAAGCAAGGAAATGCGATCAAGTCGAGATAATCGTAAAAGAACCGTTGCCTTTAAATCAAGAGATTTACTTAAACAAGTAATATCTCCATACCACCTTTCTTGGAGTGCTCGATCCAGGAAGCGTGCAAAAGGCGAACCAATGGGAAGCACTACACCGTGTCGAACTCGAAAAGGTGAAAAGAATAATTCATACGAGGAAACGGCAATTCCAAGAGCTGCAAGCCAACGACGCAAAGTGACTTTCAAAAATAAGCCTATCTCTTCAACGGGCAAATTTTTGAAAGTTCACTATAAAAGGTGAGGAGTTTGTTTGAAAAAGATGCATGAATGACACATACGTGAGATATACAAGCACATTAGAAAATGAAACAATCTCAATCCTCAAGCCTACATTCCAAGTACATCAATCCAACACTTACCCGTGAAGGAAAGAGAGCTTCAACAGATTGAAGAGAAACCTTTGAAAACAAGGGTCTACTTTCCGGGAAGGATTGTAGAAAAGTTCAAAGTTGAACTAAGTCTTAAGCATTTGGAGGGCTTCGTGATCAAATCCAAAGAGCTTGAGCAAGTGAGTTGTAGTAGCAAAGGCACGCCTGTGAAGAAGTGAGTCGAGCGAGAAGCGGATTGAGTGATCAAGGCGTCTCAGTCGAGTCCCAAAGGATCAAGTCGGGTTGTGATCAAGACTTGTATCCGGACTATTACCACTTTGTAAACCGATCATTACTTAGTGGATTCCTCCGGGGAGTTGGAGAAGAGAGGAGTAGAAGAATTACCCCATCTTGAACCTCTATAAAAACTTTCTTGTGTCATTTACATTTCAAAGCATTTAAATTCCGCACTTTTAATTGCTTATATCTTTGATAAATTTGCTATCCATTTGATAATTTACAAGTACTAAATCAAGCTCTAATATCTTGCTTAATCAAACTTAAGGGTGTTAAGTCTTCCGCTGAAAATAAAACCACAGGTGAGTTAAATTGTAGCCAACAGTTGAGTTACTCCATCAATTTCACTCAAATCGTTGAAAGATTAACTCTCTTGAGTGACTAATTCATTGTCCATCAAGGACACAATGTGTAGAATTAACTCTGTAGATTTAAAAGGACTAAATCGAAAATTTGGTAAGGTTTATTCAACCCCCTTCTAAACCTTACACTTACACCCCTTGGGACCTACATCTCTTCTTTGCATATATGCCTACAAGGTGTTCGTTAAAATGTCTCAATGAATAATATTACACCTAGGCATTTGATTCTTGTCATCATTGTGTACTAAAGGTTATTTGATCATGAATTGATGACAAGGATGCATAATTCTTGAGTTTTTGCAAAATTCCTAACCCCTAACTCGTATTGTGCGTTCTATGTGTTATTTTGTTTGTGTTATTCTTTCAGGTGATTTCCAGATCAATTACAATGCCAAGAACAAAGAATGCGAGCAAGGGCAAAAAGCGCGTACTTCGAGGAAAATGTTGAAGACCGTTTTATTAACTTGGAAGCACAACAGTTGTATTATGATACATTATGCTCGAAGAGTATAATGGAGGAACGGGGATTGCAACCGGGGTCGAATGATGGTGAACTTGCACAAATGATACATCAGAAGCAATGGAAAAAACTTTGTGCCCAACCTGGACCATTAGCACCGAATATTGTCCGAGAGTTTTATGCGAATGCGAAGTCCAAAACTGGCTATCACTCGAAGGTTTTCATACGTGGAGTACAAAAAGTATACACTGATACAGAAGAGATAAGAGGATATTATGGACTACCGGAGGTGGATCACTCACCGTATGTTGAATTTATCTCGCAACCACCGAGAATGGAGGAGATTTGTAATACTTTATGTCGGCCTGGAACTGAGGTACGCCATATTAAAGTGGTGGGAGGTGCTTCTGCTTTTCCGCACACGAGTCTTAGTCGGTATGGGCGAGCTTGGTACCACTTCATATGCAATAATTTGATACCAACCAAGCATGTCAGTGATGTCACTAAGGAACGAGCCCATCTTCTATATGCATTAGTTACTGACATACAATTCGACCCAACGGTAATTATTGCAACGTCCCTTTGTCACAAAATGCTACACCCAAAATCCGGGGGACTAGTCTTACCGAGTTTAATTTGTGGGTTATGTAAAAAGAGGGGTGTTAAGTGGGATAGCTCCGAGCCATTGGAAAAGCCTAAGGGACCTATAGATTCGGCTACTATTGCTTCCTATGACGAATGGGCGGTGGTGTGCCTAATCCAGGAAAGTGCGGGATATATCCTTGATCCCGAATTTGCCCTACTGAGCTATTGAGCACGATACTCATGCCCAACCATAGAATATCGACGCTCCATCCGGTTCAAATGACAAGACATTTCGTTCAGGCGCTCACATCACGAGAGCAACCCTTCAGACGCATTAGTTCGTGAAGTACGAGAATTGAGAAGGGCTTTTGTAGCTGAGCAACGCCACACAGAGCGACACGGGGAAGAATATGTGAATGAGCACAATCAGTACTTGCCCATTTATAGCCAGACGCACCCACAATTCCGATTCACACCATCATGGGTCCTATTGCTCACTTTTCACCACACGACTCGATGAGAAGTCTAGGCGCTCCGGCTACGCAGGAAAGTTTTCTCACTCTCCATTGAGGACAATGTTCAATTCAAGTTTGGGGGGGTGTAATCTGTATTTGTGTCTTTTGAGTCGTGTCAAAAAAAAATCGAGTTGAGTCGAGTCGGGTAGTTTGCTGAACTGTAGAACTGCATGACTAAGTAGATTTGTTGATCACGAGTTGAACTGTCACGAGAGCATACTTTTAAGTGGTGAATAATTCTGTTAACTTATTTGAAAATGATTAATGAAATTGAGTGTTGCTTGTATGATCCCACCGGATTCTAGAACTTGTTTGATAACTAATTGAGGCGAAATCCTAGGTGAAATAACATTAAGGAAATAATTTAGGCCATCTTTGAATAAGCTAGAGCCAAAATGACTACCTTTGTACGATATAATTTCACTAGTGTCCCATTTTGAGCCTATTAAATCTTTTATTTGGCAACCAATCTTTTACCTTGAGCTTACATGTGAAAATCCTAATTACCTATCACTCATACACACAAAATGATTTAAGGTTGAGGAGGATGTGATAAGTAGGGTATGTGTTCACTCGCATGAAGTTGCCGAGAAAAAGAAAATATGAAACCCCATGTGTTAAAATATGCAAAGGATTAAGTTTGGGGGTTTCGGAAGATCATATAAAAAAGTGAAGGTAGCCATTTTGTTTGGCAATTGGTGATTTGAAGAAATAATTGTGTGTTTGGGTGAGTTGAGCCACTTAATTCTAAATTTTCATACCTGACCCTAAGCCACATTACAAGCTTTGAAAGCCTTATTGATCCTTGTGTTATATTAGCCTACATTAGTGGAGATTAGTGTGAATAACAAGCTTATGGAATCCGGTAATCATTATCTTTTGATACCTAAAAGTGGATCATCTTGATAACATTCGATTGCGTAAATCAATTTGAATAATGTAAACGGAATTGTCATGAATATTCAACACTTTTGATCACAATGTCAAAATGCATGCTTGATTGATAGTGAAATGAGTATTTAGACAAATTTTATTGGTTCGTGGAGTTTTGTAGTTGCTTGTGTTGTTGTATTGTTTGTTTTTCATTTTGGAGTTATAATTGTTTGAGGACAAACAATAGCTTAAGTTTGGGGGTATTTGTTAAGTTGGTATTTTACCAATTAATTGAGTATTTTAGATTAGGATTTGGTTTTATTTTTGGGTGTTTTTAGAGTCGTTAGAGTCCAATTTATTTCAATTAGTGTCGATGAAGAGTCAATACAGATTTGGTAGCCGAGAAATGAAGAAAACGATGAAAAACGGCGCGAAGAAAGAAGAAATCGCGTTTGAAGAAGGAAAAATTGCATTTTGGCTAAGCTGAGGGGCGGGGCTGCTCAGGCTCGCCATGACAGGAGGTTGAGGTTTGGCGGAAGCGTGTGGCGCTGCGGCTAACGCCAGCGCCCAGCTGACTGCTTGGAGCGGAAGATAGTGAGCTATGCATGTAGGCTGCAGCTACCGGGCGGTAAAAATTGCAACATCGTCTTTGGCCTTCAGCCTGCCAGGAGGCGGAATTTCCCAGGTTCACCTACCCCATTTCTTGGAATTTTATGGACTATAAATACTAGCCTTGGGGCTTGAAATTAGGGATCTTGGACCCTTGCGAAGACAAGAAAACAGCCACAAGACAAAGAAGAAGGTTTGGGACATCTTGGGAAGAGCTTGGATAAGAAGATTGGAGGCTCTATCATCTAGAAATAGAGAAGATCCCTCAACTCTTGTTCTTATTTTGTTGCTTTCTTCATATCTTGTAAGATGTATTGTTGTATTCTTATGGATTCATTTTCTTTAGTCATGAGCTAAACTCTATAATTCTAGAACGATGATGTAATCTATGTTTGAACTTATGTTTTGAGATTGTGGTTTGTCAATCTAGATCTATCAATTTATTTGTGCTATTTGGATCTATTGCTTCTAAATTACTTGATCAATAATTTAGAGTGTTTGGTGTATTTGATTTGACAACTTGAGAGAGGTAATTGAATACATGACCTTGGAATAGCATAACCCAGATTTCATAGAATTGAGAGATTTGTGAATCCTTTGAAGTCATTTATCAAGATTCATAGCTTTTATTGAGATTTCAATTGGTGATTTTTATAGAGATATTGATTTCCCAATTGAAATCTAAAATCATTTGGCACACGAGAGAGGAAATGATTATTGTAGAAATCTTGACTTATAAATTGGTAATTGATGATTGATAAACCATATTGATAACATAAGGGATAACTAGATTCATCACACCTCTAGAATTCATTTAATCATTGGATAAACTCATTGATATTTTCATATTCTTGATCTATTTTTGGTATTTTTAGTATACTCAACTCCATCAAATATTGAATTTCTAAATAAAGTTAGACTACTATATTATAGTACTTAGCAATAATTCGATAATTATTCCCTGTGGATTCGACAACCTTACTTCTCTATATTAAAACTTGACACCGTAGACTTGCGGTTAGAAAAATCTCTAACAGCGTCACATTCACCCCTCCTCAAAAGAATTTGGTCTCCAAATTCCTCTTAAAATAGTTATGGGTATTGTCTTAGCATCTCTTCTTCCATTTCTCACGTGGCATCTACATTCCAATCATGCGCTTGCCACACTACCTTGACCATTGGGATCTCCCTTCTTCTTAGCTGGCACACTTGTCTTTCTATGATTCGTAGCAGTTTCTCGGTGTAAGATAAATTCTCTATTATGGGTGGGATTTCCTCTGTGATAATGTGTTCTGGGTCGGGCCGGTATTTTCTTAATCTGGAGACATGGAACATGTCACGCATACTAGCTATAGGAGGCGGAAGTTTAATCTGATAAGCCAGCTTCCCGACTCTCTTAAGTTTCTTATACGACCCAATGTATCTCGGGCTCAGCTTTTCTCCCTCATGTGTTGCTTTAATCTTGTACAACAACTCAGTCTCACTAAGGTATTAGCCCTTTTTTTTTTTGAGTGTTCGTTCTCATCGGATCCCATACACTCAACTCTTCTAGGGATTTTCATTCCCTAATCATCAGTCTGGCGATGTTGGCCTTTCTTCTTAAGGTGTCTGACACTACATTTGCCCTCGCAGGGTGGTACTGGATGATGGTCTTCGGTTAGCTCCATCCACATTCTCTGTCTCAAATTGAGATCCTTCTGGGAGAACAATTATATCAAACTCTTATGATCTGTGAAAATAGTGAACATTGCTTTGTATAAGTAGTGTCGCCACTCTTCAATGCGAACATTATTGTTGTCAATCCCAGATCGTGCGTCGGGTAGTGGCCTATACGGTTTGATCTTTCGTGAGGCATAAACAATTACTTTCCCTTTTGTATAAGTATTGCACCCAACCCTTCTCTTGACGCATCACTATAAACGACAAACCCTTTCTGTTCCGCTCGTGAGGGCCAAGGCGGATGCGGTCGTGAGTCATTTCTTTGGTTCTTGAAAACTAGTCTCATACTTGTCATTCCATTCGAACTTGACTTGCTTCTGAGTCAATCGTTTGAGAGTGGTCCATCAATTTTGGATAAATCTTTGACAAATATTCGGTGATATGATGCCAATCCCAAAACTTCTGATCTTGGTTACTATTTCTGGTCATTTTCACTCAACAACAGTTTGCACTATTACAGATCTACTGCCATTCTGTCACCAGACACTATATGTCCCATAAATATGACTTCCTTAAGTTATAATTTGCACTTACTAAACTTGGTATATAACTTGTGTTCTCGTAGTGCTTCCAATCGCGATTCTAAAATGATGTTCGTGTTCCTCCCTCGACTTGGAGTACACGAATATGTCATCACCATGAATTAATCTTAGTAAGGTCGGAAGATTCAGCACATCAGGTTCACGAATGTTGCAGGGCATTCGCCAATCTGAATAGCATCACTACAAACTCGTAGTGACCATACTTAGTTGGGAAGGTTGTCTTAGGTATGTGTTTATCCTTAATCTTCTACTGATAGTATCCTTGTTGTAGATCGAATTTTAAGTACACTATGACTCCCTGGAGTTGGTCAAATAGTTCATCGATCGTCGGAAGGGGATACTTAGTGGTACCATCTAGTCGAGATCCTATAATAGTCACATCCTTAATGTATATTATCCGTGATGCCTAAACCACAAGTCAAATTCCCTTACTTAAGCTTGTACAAGTATTTGAGAACGAATAACACAAGGGTACTATCATCAATCATTATACTTAGTGAGTCCCCTATTATAATTTTCCCAAAGTAATATCATTAGTTGTCTAGATCCCATAATATATCACATCCAAATCATATACTTATCAAGAGATAACCTCATATTCTTCAAGTCTCGCCATATCAGGAATTATAATCTCCAAATCATGGATTTTCTAAATCACCTAACGTCTAAACAGAGGAATATCCGGATACGCTATCCGAAAAGTAAGATTGATTATGTTAACACTATGACAATCCAAAAGAGTTCAAATATTCATCCAAGATTTAACTAAGATCATCTAGTAGCGGTACCCAATCTAAGGTCGGAGGAACCTATCCTGGATTAGCTCGGTGTAAGTTTCCGTCTTACTAGCCGAGTGATAGGCTTGAGTTTTGCATGTATTTTGAGGCGTATTTCGAGCTATAATGATGAGTAAACATGCATATACTCGCGTTAAATGTTACATATTCACTCTTTGTGGAAAAGATATTACACTTTGCTTATTTTGTAGAAATTTCATGATATTTGAAGCTAATTGAATACAAATACGAGGAAAGCAAAGTGGAAACACGGAGAATTGAGTGGATATACGAAAAGTGAAGCCTAAAAGAGCGAAAGTTGAGCATTTACGGAAAAGACAGGGGGCACACGGGTTGGGCGTGCCTCAAGACACCACCCGTGCACCTCTGTATAAGGATTATTGGAGCTGCAGCATGGCGCACGGGTAGCCCATGCATGGGCGCACCACCCGTGCGTCCTACAGAGGATCGGATTATTTCACCGGAGTGGCGCACGGGTAGGTCGTGCTCCGACGCACCACCCGTGCGCCCTACAGAGAGTTGGGTTATTCCAGCAGGGTGGCGCACCACCCGTGCGTCTCTATTGCTGAATCCCATGTCTGCAAAGACATTAAGCCCTAAACTTGATGGTGGGTATAAAAAGGCTTTTTGGGGGGCGCACACAAAGGACATTCTGACATTTTTGGGATCTACAACACAAGACAAGGGTCAACTCTTGGAAGGAGACATCAAGGAGACAATCGGGTTGCATCGGAGCTTGAAGAACGGAGATATATCGAGAGATTATCGACGTTCCTAAGTTTTCTTGCTTCTCTTTTAGTTTCAATCTTTTATTTTCATTTGTAATGACTTTGAACACTTTGTGTATAAGTTGTTTAATCATGTGTAGCTAAACTCAGAGATTTAGGGTTTTGGAAGTAGATTAATGAACTCTTGTTGGATGTTTTAATCTTAGTTGAAGTTATTATCTTGAAGCCTATTTGAGTATTTTGAGCTTATTCTTGTTTTATCACTTGATCAATGATTTAACTTGTTTGATATATTGATTCATAATTCGAGAGATGAGTTTCAATATTAGATCTTGAATACTCGACACAAATATTTGCATGAATCGAGAGGTTTGTAAATATTTGTGAGGACAATTGATCTTTAGTGCTTTTGGGAGTTGAATGCTTCATGTTGAGTAGAGATGCTAGCATAAGTATTTCGATCTACGTTTTATATGCATCTCGAGAGGGAGGATAAAATAGTTTTGTGATCGTCTTATAGAAATATTGATAATAACGTGGCTTGATTAAACCGGACAATAAGAGGATTATTAATCAAAACCTTAACTCGGAAATCCATTTCATTATATTGATACTTCTTTCATTTGTGTTATCTTAATCTTGTGTTTTAGTGATTTAAATTGTCTTAATCTCAATACAACAATCATCCAATTTCGATCGTCTAAATAAAAATAAGACTATCTTGGATCAATACTTAGCATATTAATTTATTAGTCTCCGTGGATACGACCTTGCTACCCTATTCGATAACGTACACCGTACACTTGCGGTGAAGCTAAAAATATAGGCGAACACCGAGCTCTGATACCATATCTGTCACGCCCCAAACGCGATGCGACGACGATCAACCACTTAAATAGAAATAAACCAACAGTCTAGACATATGATACAAATAACTCCAAGTGAATGAGAGTCTAAAGCAACGGAAATAAAATAAACATAAGTACGAATTACAACTTAAAGTCTAACGAGGTCCAAATATATTTGACATAATAACCTGAATAAGTTTATAGGCCAAAACTAAATCGTAAAGAACGCCATATCCAAAATCTTAAATGTCAAGGGTCATATGCCCTCAAATTACAGTCAAAGAGAGAAAAGAGTAGCAGGATAAAAGGGAGTCCAACATTCGCAGAAATACATGAAATAAGTACAATCATCAGAAAGATGGTACAAGTTCGACAGGTAGGCGAGGGTGACAATCTGCGGTCGGGTCGGCATCCTCAACATCGTCCCGCGATCGGGTATTAATCGGTCAAGACGATCCAACAAGTCAAGAGTTTTAAGAAAATAAAATCTTTTAATTAATTATTAAAAGTCAGAGGGTCCAGGGCTGTTTCTATAAAAGAAAAATAATTTGAGTTAGGTCCTTGTTAAAAAGCAAATTTACAATTATCCCCGTTTTGTAAAAACCAATACTTTTGGGGTTAAAAATTGAATAAGTAAATATCCCGACCTTGAAAAATTATGAGGTCAGTTCTTAAATTCTCTAAATTCAGAGATTCAGATTTTTAAAGTTTTGAGGTCGAGTTTTTTTAAAATTCTCACATTGGCCCCAAATTTGTTAAAATTATCATTTCGGGCCCTAAGTTTGAAATAATTGGAACTCACAAACCGGAAGGGCTTTTAATGTGATTCCAGTTGGAAAATATCACTAAGGTCAGTGAGATATTGGGACGAAAGCAGTTTTTAAAAGAAATAAGTATAGGTCCCTTAACTTTTGAAAATCTTATTTTTGTCCCATTTTGAAATAATTGTCTTTAAGGCTTTTAGGGGTCCAATTATTATGAAATTTGAACCTTGGGTCCAAAATATAATTATGTTATAGTTGAAGTAGTATTTCCAGGTGCATGGACTGCATAAGTCCTGAAAATTTCATTTTGGTCCTCAATTTTAATCTTTTATGATTTGGTCCCTCAATTTTTATAAAATTACTTTCCAAGCTCTAAACACTTGGATTTTTGGAATACACTTAAAATATGTTATTTTCGGTCCCTTAAGAGTTAAAATTACAAATTTTAAAAATAGGGTCAGGTACAGTTTCGAAAATTGCAATATAGCCCTTAAACTTCTAAAATTTTACAATCTAGTCCTTGGACTTTTAAGGGTTGATTTTATTTATCTAAAAACCCTTAAAACTTTATTAAAATGTCCAAACATCATTTTTGAACCTGAGTACAGTCCCAAAAATCAAAAATTACAGAGGGTCCCTTAAGTTTTATTTTCTTGCAATTAAGTCCACCAACTTTCCATTTTTGCATTTTAAGTCCAAAAATTGAAATTTAATCAATTATGCTCGACTTGTCCAGGTTATAAGTCATACAAAATATGAATTTCAAGAGTCATACATATACAAGTCCATTTCACACAAGCATTCACCAAATATCACAATAAATTGTACATGCATGCACCTATTTTTCAACAAATAGCATTTTGGAGCCATACTTGAGAAATTTTCAACTTGATACTAGAGATTAACATGCAATACATAACATATATATATCAAGTGCTCAATATCAAAATACTACATGCATTTTATGTAAAAACACCTAGAAGTTGGAAAGATTTGTCCACCCACCTTAAAAATGAACTTGTTGGTGAAAGATGAAATAAATCACTCTTGATGGAGAAGTGACTTAGGTCAGCCCCCTAGGTCAAGGAATACCAAAAAATTGAAGGAGTTAGGAAATGAGGTTAAAAATTTAAGGAAAGAAGAATGAGATGAAGAAGATTGGTAAAACTACACTTACCTTGTGTAGTAGATGAAATGAGACTATTAGAGGTCTCAAAATGGGTCCATTTGCTCACTCTTAAAACAACTCTTAAGGTCAGCCCCTAAAAGTCCATAAATTCATATTCTTGAGTCAAAAATTAATTCTTCATGTTGTCAAGGAAAACTACTAAACCATAATTTTCTCACCTCTTGAGTTTCTTCTAAACTTGTAGTCAAGTCTAGGTCCTTTGATTCTTCATGAAATTCCTCTAGGAGTACCTCAACAAGAAAGATTCATCATATTAAGAATTGGAGGTAGATGGTGGGAGTTTCAACAAGATAAAATGAAAATGAAAGAGAAGAATTTCTTACCTTAGTTGTTGGATTTTTGATTCTATGAGAGCAAAATGAAGAGGACTTTTGTGTTCTTGTGTTTAAGTGTTAGAGTGAAATTGTGTTGGGAGAGTTTGAGAGTTGTAGGAGGATGAGATGATTTTTTTCTCCATAATCTTGTATTGACCTATTTTGTTGTGTAAGAATGGGAGGAGGATTTTTGTTTTGTTTGAGTTAAATGATAGTTAGTGGGGAATCATTAGAGGTTTAGGGTAAAAACAAATTAACTACCATCCTTTATTAGGGACATGAAGCCAAAAGATAGGTTTTAGGAGAAAATTTAAATTTCATTTGTTTGACTAGGGAATTAGTGGGAAGATAAATAACTTCCTTATTTTAGTTGTAGGTGTAGACACCTAAATTTATTGCCAAATATTGCTAGTGTCAAAATCTTCATTATTGGCCATCAAGACAAGATCATGCAAATAAGGAAGTAATTTATCAATTTTTTGGTGAATAAATCAAGTCAAATCAAATCAAATCACAATCTTTTGATTATGGCAAGATATGCAAGACAATCATGATCGGCAATCAAATCGCCTCGTTTCATCCGACAATTATAGCAAGAATTCTCATCATACACTTATAAATAGAGGCTCTCTTCATAATTCATAGACACACAAAAATCCTAGAGAAGAAGTCCAAGCAAGAGGCGAATTCTCTCTAATCAAGAAGTCCAAATCCAAGGAAGTCCACGGTGTTCAAGGAGCGATTCAAGGCGTTCATCGCGGATGCGACTCAAATCAAATGTTTAATTCGGGATTAAGCTGTCAAGCCCTCGAATTAACGTTATTTCAACTCAAATTCAAGCTTGAAGGAGATCAAGTGACGAATCTACCTTCAAATATTCGAATATTTTTTTTGAAGAGAAGAATCAGAGGTTAGGAATTGTAATCCTTTTATTTCATTTGATTCAATAAATTTTATTTGTATTACTTTTTCTTGTTTATAATATTCGCAGACAAGAAATTTGTGTTACAAATTTTGGCACGCCCGGTGGGACAGTTTCTACCTCTCATCTTCTCTTCATTAAAGTGCTCGAAGTATCATGGTCAATCGCAAGGTGACAATATTCAAAGCTACTACATCAAACTCCTCAAATTCCACAAGTGGAAGTTTTGGCGTCATATCCAAGAAATTGCAAGCACCTTTGGAGATAACTCACTTGCTCGGAATTGGTGAGGATGAATCACTTCAGGGCAATGCAAACAAAGATGTTGGAGATCTAAAGGATACGCCTGCTTCATCAATTTTTGCTCGGCGTCAAGTTACTCATTCACTTCAAACGTGGCGTCCGTCATGGTGATAAATGCTACAACTCTGGGGAGCAAATTGCAAGCTTGACAAGGGCTATAGAGGGACTCACAAAGCATGTTCAAGATCGAGACTCCCAAATCATGAAGTTGATGGACAAAGTAGATCAAGTTGATTCAAGTCGCGTGATGGGCAAACAAGTCGAAACTCAAGATGATGTTGAAACATCCACAAAGCAGCAACTATGTGAAAATGAGAAATCTCAAACTGAAGAGTTGCAAGTCTCGTCTGGCGCGATGATTCCAATTGACCAAGTGAAAGAATTCATTAATGGAACTATCAAAGAAGAGTTCGATGAAAGCTCCAAGTCAACTTCAGCTTATGTCAAGCCCTACACTTCGAGAATTGATAATTTGAAATGTCGATTGGCTATCAACCTCCAAAATTCCAATAATTCGATGGTAAAGGCGGTTCAAGACAACACATGGCCCATTTCATTGAAACGTGCAATGATGCTGGGACTTATGGAGATCACTTGGTGAAGAAATTTGTCCAATCTTTGAAGGGAATTGCATTCGATTGATACGCCGACTTGGGGGCAAAATCAATTGACAGTTGGGAGCAGTTGGAACGAAAATTTCTCAACCGTTTCTATAGCACACGGTGAACCGTTAGCATGATCGAACTCACAAGTTCACGCCAATTGAATGACGAATGTGTCATCGCCTACATCAATCGTTGGAGAAACTTAAGCCTCAACTGCAAAGATCATCTATCAGAAGCTTCTGCAATTGAGATGTGTATCCAAGGAATGAATTGGGATTTATGCTACATACTTCAAGGGATCAAGCCAAAAACTTTTGAAGAATTAGCCACACATGCATATGCCATCGAGATAAGCATGAATGCCGATGAACAAGAATACTCAAGTAATATCGATGATGATAATGATGATGAAGTTGAGTCATCTTCAGCCTCTCAATGCTCCTAGATACGAGCATAAACTATCTAAAGATGCCAAATAAATTTTTCTCAAATGCTCATTGATAAAAGCCTAACTATCAATCACACTTCTTGGCATGAGTATAAAAGGTCTATATCCCAAGTTCAAGTGAATACTCCTTGATACGAGTATAAACTATCAATATGTCTCAAATCCGAATGAACACTCCTTGATACAGTATAAACTATCGGCATGTATCAAACTCAGTGAATACTCCTTGATACAGTATAAACTACCAAAGATATATTAAACTCAAGTGAATACACTCAAGTGAATACTCCTTGATACGAGTATAAACTATCAATATATCTCAAATTTAAATGATCACTCCTTGATACGAGTATAAACTATCAATATGTCTACAAATTCAAGAACTCCTTAACACAAGTATAAACTGTTTATAAATCTCAAATTCAAATGAATACTCCTTGACACGAGTATAAACTATTTACAAATCCAAGTTCAAGTGAAGACTCCTTGATACAAGTATAAACTGACAATATATGCCAAGTTTAAATGAAGACTCCTTGATATGAGTATAAACTCTTTGCAAATCCAAATTGAAATTCAATAACTCCTTAATATGAGTATAAACTATCTACAAATTCAAGAGCTCCTTGATATGAGTATAAACTATCTACAAATTCAAGAGCTCCTTGATATGAGTATAAACTATCGATGTGCTTCAAATTGATCCTAAGTGAAACGATTTCACGATTCATTCACTCCATGACATGATGTCTGTGAACAAATCGCGATGGGGCATTTGTAGACACCTAAATTTACTGCCAAATATTGCTAGTGTCAAAATCTTCATTCTTGGCCATCAAGACAAGATCATGCAAATAAGGAAGTGATTTATCAATTTTTTGGTAAATAAATCAAATCAAATCACAATCTTTTGATTATGGCAAGATATGCAAGACAAATCATGATCGGCCAATCAAATCGCCTCGTTTCATCCGACAATTATGGCAAGAATTCTCATCATACACTTATAAATAGAGGCTCTCTTCATAATCCATAGACACACAAAAATCCTAGAGAAGAAGTCCAAGCAAGAGGCGAATTCTCTCAAATCAAGAAGTCCAAATCCAAGGAAGTCCACGGTGTTCAAGGCGCGATTCAAGGCGTTCACGCGGATGCGACTCAAATCAAGTGTTTAATTCGGTATTAGCTGTCAAGCCCTCGAATTAACGTTATTTCAGCTCAAATTCAAGCTTGAAGGAGATCAAGTGACGAATCTATCTTCAAATATTCGAATTTTTTTTTGAAGAGAAGAATCAGAGGATTATTAGGAATTGTACTCCTTTTATTTCATTTGATTCAATAAATTTTATTTGTATTACTTTTTCTTGTTTATAATATTTGAGACAAAGAAATTTATGTTCTGATGAGGTTTGCAAGACATAAAATAAAATAAAAATGAAATTATCAAAATTTTATTTATTTTTTGTCCTATAATAATTTAGTTAGGAGATACAAAATGTAAAATAGTGGTAGAAGAAAAATTGAGTTATTTTTCCCATTTAAAGTGGTAATTTCGAAAATTAGGGGAAAAAGAAAAAAAAAGGTATTTGGTTTTTTTTCTTTATAAAATTGAGGGACCGACCCGAGAAAAGACACGGTCAAGCCAAGCCCAAATAAAATGTATAAATATCCATAATTAAATATTTAGAAATTTAAAATAAAGATGTGAAATAAGATATGTGTAGTCGAAAAATAAATTGGAAGTTGGTTGAGATGAATTATAGAATAAGATGAAATATTTGGATAAGGGTCGAAATGTACTCCTAAATTTTCGAGGGTCTAATATTTCTAAAGTCGTAGTTAACCGATCAAGTAATAATACTAGAGGAGAATATAAAATCGTTAGGCTCGAAAACAAGGAAGGCGTAATTGACATTGAAAGAAATAAATAGAAGTCGAGTCGCGGTTCATTAATAATGGGTTCGTATTACTAAACCAAATAAATAACTCACTACACAACGTCATATCTCACGTCTCTAAAATTCGGGGCATCACATTGAACCTGACATCTATTAGTCACAGGGCTTCCATCTTACCACACTTATGATCACTAGAGTAAGACCTCATTGACTTTTTGGTTAAGGATCATCAACTGATCACATATCAAGCAATCATAACAAGGCCCATTAAAATGACGGGAAAAATGCAAATTTAGTCTCATAATTATGCAAGTTTGGTCCTGTAAATATTTGAGATAGCGATTTATGTCCTGTATGTTTTGTTTTCTTTTTTTTTTTTGGAATTTTGGTCCCATAATTAAGTTGTGACACTGTGCAATTCTTGTCCCATACGTTTTAAGTTGGTGAAAATTTGGTCCTGAAGGGCCATTTCAATATTTCACTTATTTTCAAATTGCCCTTGCTGGCCAAAATATTCAATATAATAAGACCAATGAGAAAATTGTGAAATTTTTGCATAAGTATACAATATTAAGTATATATATAGGCTAGAAAACCAAGACTTATTATAACTATATATACTTATTAAGTATATATATAGGCTAGAAAACCAAGACTTATTATAACTATTTTAATAGAGACAATCTAAATAGGTGTAACAAATTAACAATACCACATATGAAACAGTGATTAAAAAAACGAGGGCTATCCCACCTTGTGATTCTGACCGATCTGTCAAAATTAGTTTTGACTAATATGACCGAAATTTCTACATCTAGAAATTGTAGATCTAAAACTGTCAAATAATATTAGAACTAAATTTGCTACTATAGTTTAGAGATATTAAACGGGCTGCCTTAGCCCTAGCAAGTTTTGGGCTAAACGTTCTTCGGACAAAATGGGCCGGTATTAAACGGACTGGCAATATTGGAACCTAACCCTAACACTAGAGGGTTTCGGGCTAAACGGTCCACTATCGGGCTATAAGTCAAAAACTTAAACATTATATATTTAAATTTAAAATTTTAAACTCGAATATATATAACATTTAAGTTTTGTTAGTCCAAGTGGCAACGATAATCTAGAGGGGGTGAATAAATTATCCCGATTTTTTAGATTTTGCCCTCTTTTTCAAATAATCAAGCAAGAATGAAAACTAAGGTGCGGAAAATAAGCAACACACGTCGATTTAAAGATTTTCACCCCACCTAGGGACTACGTGCTCTACCACCCCAGTATATCCGGGATGGGTTTCAAAAAAAAAAAGAATTTTATTAATTACCAAAATTAATACAACACCACCTTGAGGATTACCACAATCCTCTTACAACACCTACAAGGAGATTACCACAATCTTCCTTCAACACCTATGAAGAGTACCACACTCTTCAACACCTAAGATCACCCAAGTGTACTCTTACCACAAGAGCAACAACAAGGATATCTTGTTTTGGATGATTGACAAAATTCAAGATTACAACTCGATAATACCAATACAAAGATTGAGTGCAAGTGTAATCAATAATCAAAAGCCTAGACCTCAAGAGTGTGCAAGTGAAAGTACTTAGGCTAAAATACAACAAGATATGAAAGTGTTTGCTTGTATGCTCTTTGCTTGTATGTTGTGTTATCTCTTGTTGCTTGAATTAAGCCTCTATTTATAGGAGAGGTCTTGGCTTAATTTCCAGACATAGGCTCCTCATTGGGGAGTGATTTTCTGGAAAAGAAATCATTCAAAATCAAGATTATAGCTGTTAGAAATCAATCCCACAAATTAGAGAAAAATTGTCTGAAAATGCAACGGATAGTTTCTGACGATACCACGAAGTGCGACCGATCAATGCAGAGATAAGTTTGAAATGAGTTCTCTGTGATTTTTACACAGGGGGACCGGTCGACAGGGGGTCCGGCCGGTCGATCCCTATGCTGAACGGTCGGGGATGTCAAAAATACAAAACAGAGAAGTCTGTTTCCAAAACCTCGTTCCCAGGCACCAGTCGCCGTAGGGTCGATCGGTCGCCCTCCGTTTTTTTCAATCAGTCCCTTTTTCTATTTCAAAACTCAACTCAGGTACAGGTTTCCCTATAGGGCGACTGATCGAGCTTGAAATATAAGTGTTATCCAATTTTTTATCGATAATAAACTTCAAGAAATACTCCGAATAATAGTAAAAACATTTTAAATCGATCGAAAGTATTTGGATAACATTTAGGGACATTGTTTTGGTATAGAAACTCATTTGAACAAAATCATCAAAATCATGATAAAACGTTTATCTAACAAGTTTAACATTTTAAGTTAAACCATTCATCATAAACAAAATTCATGCAAGCTTCTACTTACATTGCATTATCAAACTTATAAAATTAAATATTTTATCATCTAAATTTTGAAAATAAAATAATAATAACTAAAGCGATCCAGAATTAACACTCTTTTTTGTAATTACTCATATGACTATAAGTTACAATTTTCAAATTTAGATATTTAAATCTAAAATTTTAAACTTGAGCATATATAAAATATAAGTTTAACATTAAAAGCTAATCTATTCATTATAAAAAAAAGTCATGCATAGTTTCTGATTACATTGCATAAACAAAATTATAAAATTAGATTTAGCACCATTTAGAAATATAATTTATATCCTTAATAATCTAATAAAACTACGTGAAATTTTATTATTCAAAATAAAAATCAGAAACTAAATTAAATAATAAATAAAACAAATAGAAAAGAAGTTTTTCCAGAATTTATAGCTTGTTTATACTTATTGTTTAAAAAATAAAAATAGTGGGCTAGCGGACTAGTCCGGTTAACCGTCGGGCTAGCCCTAACGACTTCGGTTTAAACGGTTCGGGCCAAAAAGGCCCCGAATTTAAACGTGTTAAAATAATTCGGCCTTAATCTTCTTTTTTCCTGTTTAAACGGGCCACGACCCATTTAACATCTCTACTTTGGCTGAGAGGCAGAACTGCCAAGGACTGAAATCGCAACTTCAAAAGTTAATAGGATCAATATTGCAACACACTTATAGTTAGTGAACTAGTTTTGCAATTTTCCCTTAAAATGACATTATTCCATAACCAAATCCATAATTAGTAAGAGTGATCATAAATTTAAAAAAACCGCCCGGACCACCCAAACCGCACGAAGCCGCATTGTTCACAATAATTTATGACCAAAACCGCGATTTAAAATATTAGATAGAAACCACACCGCTTTGTTTGTGCGGTTATGATTTTAGATTTTGAAAAACCGCAAAAACCGCACTGCACCGCACCTCTATAATTTAGGGTAAAATAAAATATTGTTCTTTAGTCTTTAGTTAAATAGTTAGACAATAAATATATTAAGAACTAATTTTATGAATGATATAATTAGATTCACAATTTTTACACTAAACATAACACGTTTTACATTCTTTTAATGTTGTTACAATGCATTCAATGGCGTAGACAAGGGGGGCCGAGGACAAATTTTTTTTGCCCCATTTTTTCTATGGAAAAAAAAGTTATATATATTTTTAAGGGTAAAAAATAGGTTAACTAGGGGGGAAATTTTTGGGCTGGAGGTAACCATGCGGCCTGGCTACCCCCCTGAATGCATTATATTTTGCATCGAAATAGAACAACATTACATTGCATTAACATTGAATGTAACTGAAATAAAAGATATTGCAATATGTATTTTATTCGTAAAAATACACCTTGTTTTAAAAAAAAACACTTTTCTCTTATAATATTTTTCTTTGGCTTTTTCTTTAAAAATTCGTAATAAAATTATTAATTTATCAATTATATAATATTTATATTAATAAAAATCGGCAAACTGCACCATGATCACCCCTAAAATATTTAGGGTGGTCATTGCATGACTCTATGCCAGAGTAACCATAAATAAATTCTTCTCATTTCCAAAAACTCAATGCACAGTTATCAAGAATTCAGTTCACATCCTTGTATATATATGTACTCATATATACTTAATCAAAGAAAAAGCAAGTAATGGTCCCACTTACTAGATTTATGAAATTAATGTGGGCCCACCAAGAAACCACATCCACAAGAAAACTTTTCCATTTCTTTAATTAAAAAGAAAAGAAAATCAATCCTATGATTTTGATTTATACGTACCCAATAGTTATATGGGCCAAAAGCTAGAATCTTTAATTATTTGGCAAACTGATAGTTACATTTCATGAGAAAAAAAAAACCCTTATATATATTGACCTCACTGTAAACCTATCATATGATCAAGACTAGTTTCCATTTCATGGAAGAATTTAATTTAGGCCACCAAAATCCAAACCCTAAACTTTCTTTGTTACATATGAATCCAAACATGGAACTTTTTAGCAACTTAGCTCTAATGGAGAATTTCAACATGAATACTGTTAATCATGGGATCATGCACGATGGATTTTCTGATCATCATCAGAATCAATCTCATCAGCTGCCGATGGCTTTCGATGATGAAATTCCACGATCAATCGGGCCGAACCTCCCGATTTTCGATCCGATGGTTACTTTTTTCCCATCAGGGCATGGATGTAACAATATCATGAACAATATGGTGCATGAGCATGAAATTCAGGTGAATTTATCCCCTTCAGTTTCTGGGACTGGTTTTGTTGGAACTAATAACAAGGTTAACAAAAAGCATCTAGGAGAGGTATATTATTTAAATTTCTTCTAAAAAAAATTAATCTTTTTGACGGGCCGGGCTTTTATTTTCATATATTTGTGCTGTTACATAAGTTTTTGGTACTTAATTTTATGATAGAATTATGGTGGGAAGAAGAGAAAAAGAATTAGTGAAAGAGAAATTGAGAAGCCTAGAGAAGTTGTTCATGTTAGAGCAAAAAGAGGGCAAGCCACTGATAGCCACAGTTTAGCTGAAAGGGTATTTTTTTTATTTATTTTACTATTTTATTACTATTAAATATAATATGCATCTATTTGAAAAAAGTTAACATTTTTAAAGTTAGAAAATATTGTTTTTCTTGGAACTATAGTTGCGAAGAGAAAAAATAAATGACAAATTGAGGTGCTTGCAAGATCTGGTTCCAGGGTGTTATAAGGTAAATGAATCTTTTCATACATACGTTCAGGGACGGACACGGGGGGGGCTGGTGGCGGCAACCGCCCCCCCTCGTCTTGCGATTGAACCCCTATAATATATTATTTAATAAATTAATATAGTATATAAAAATGTAAACCAACATATCTTGCCCCCCTCCCCCCAATTTCCATGTAATTTTATTATAAAAACTTGTATGTTTTGTTTTATTTATATTAGATTTGATTTTGCCAGAGCCGGTCCAAGGTTTCGAGGGACCTAGAGCAATAAATAATATATATACTAGGTCAAAAATTTCAATTTTTTTGGTTAATACTTATTTGTATTTTTCAATTTTTTATCCGCCCACCCCAATTTCGTGTATCGGTCTACTTCAGTAAATAATCGTAATAATTCCTAGCTACGCCATGATATACAATGGCGTAGCTAGGGATTATTACGGGGTGGGCGATAAAAAAAAATTAAAAAATACAAATAAATATTAACTAAAAAAAAATTTTTGAAAAATTTTACCTAGTAAATGTTTTTTGAAAAAAGAAAAGGAGGGGGCCCGGGTTGGCTCCTATCTCCGCTATTGGTTGTGTATGTACATATATAAAAAAAACTTCGGGGGTCCTCGCTGGAGGACCTCCTGTGCAGCGGCACCATCTGCGCCGCCCCTGAATTTCGCCCCCCCAAGAGCAAATTTCTGCGTCCGTCCCTGCATACGTTAATACTAATGTTTTTATTTTTCTCTGATTTATGTAAGAACATCATGAAATAATTGAAATTTTATTTTGCAGACTATGGGAATGGCTGTAATGTTGGATGTGATAATTAACTACGTACGGTCTTTGCAAAACCAAATCGATGTAAGTTAGCTAGCTTATTTAATTTATTCCGTACGAGAATATAATCTGCTTAATTATTAATTCAAATATATATGTCAATCCGCCAATTGTCTTTTCTTTGCAAGATTAATTTTGGGTTTTTGTTTTTACTAAGTGTACTTTTTTTTTCTTTTCATTTTTGTAGTTTCTTTCCATGAAACTATCTGCAGCAAGTTTATTTTATGATTTCAATTCATCAGAGGCAGAAGCCATGGAATCAGTACAGGTGATCTTTTCCCCTCTTATGTTACGTACATTTATTTGGAAATATTATCATATAATATATATTTATTGATTCCATTTTCATGCAAACACATTTTTAGTAATTAAATTCATATAAATTAAATAATATCGTCCTGATTGCCTTTTTCTTGTATTATTCAATGCCACAGTTGGCTTCAATAATGTTACGTTGTGTACTGAGGAATGTATGGGTTTAATTAAAGCAGGGAACCAGTGGGTATGAAGCTGCACAAATGCTGGAGAAACTTGTGGGAGAAGGTTATGGAGGAATTTCCCAGTTCCAAACAGCTCCTAATTGGCCTCTTTGATCTTCATTTTAATTCTAGTCTATATATGGTAGATGACTTTCTGCAGACATATTATTACCACACACAATATTATGATCACCCCACTTTAAAAAAAAATTATTGCTCCCCTATTGCCCCCACCCAAAAAATAAAAAGGCTTTCTGACATGATCATTGACTATGTAATTTCAGTCCTAGGTTACTTCAGAATAATTATATATGTCCAATAATTCTTGATCATAATCTCAAGTTTGCTATGCTATAATTCTTTAGAGTTGACAGGGGTAGCTAGTCGGCTCGGCTATCCCTAGCCCAAATTTTTTTCTACTAACCCAACTATTTTTTCCCTTAAAAAAACATATAATTTTTTTCCCCATAGAAAAACCGGGATAAAAAAAATTGGGGTGCAACCCTTCCTCGGATTCGCCCATAAGAGTTCATCGATCTACGTACAATCAAGGGCATAGCCAACACGTCGAAGTACTACTCAGTACCCAATTATTTTTCCTCTTAGTAAAAACATATAATTTTTATTTATATTTTTTTCCTTAGACAAAAACAGGATAAAAAATTTGGGTTACGCCGGGGACAGGAGAGGCCCCCAACTACGTCCTTGTCTACAACTCAATGATCAGCCAGTACGAGTTTCCTATTATCTACGATACTATTTCATTTGGTATTTCAATACATTAAATTAATGTCACGTGTATAATAATATTAATAAGACCACTTCATTCACGTGACATTCACCTTAAGTATTGAAGTTGAAACAACATATGGATAAATATATCCCATATAGTGACATGATGGGCAGTCTTAATACATTGAATTATGTCAAATGATTAACTGGCATTATATATATCATCAGAAATATTCTTTATATTTCTTGAAATGTCCAAATACTATGATGGCCTAACAGATTTATTGATGGTTGTAACACAGCCATAAATATATGCATCAATGTGACAGTCATCAAGTATAATATCATGTTCATATACAGTGGAAATAAATAATTAAGGGCCACAAACCCCCTTGGACAACGCCATATATGCTATATTACATATCGTAGAAAATGACATGCATTCAAACAAACCTTAATAATGAAGTATTAATTGAGGTCCCGCTGATAGATTTATGGATAAGTCCAATATTTCCTTGTTTCGTTTTCGTTCTAATAATTTCTCTGTCCGTAAAGAGTGATCATATGAATTAGTTGCTTCCCAATAAATTAATTAATTACTGTTGTGTTTTTGACAAAGAGATTTACATATAATTGTCAAATACTTGTAAAATTTATGTAGAAGCAATTAGTAGGTGATATTGTTCAAAATTGTTTGAAGTTCTAATGAAATTCGAAATTGTGTTAAAGTTTGGTTTGATTATTAACCGAATAGAACTTTAACGGACTTTAGTGATCAAGCTGAAACAGATTGAACTCGAGAATTTTGATTTATTCATGTACTTTATTATAGCTATTCTTTTTGCAAATCGAGTTGAGCTCGATCATGGCGAGTTTCACATTTCATTGAACAAAAAATGTAGTCAAACTGGTTCGTTATGTTAACAATATATCTTTCTTTTAAAATATATAAAAAAATTGAAATTAAAATTCCCTTTCAAAGTAAGTAATGAAACTCCATCAGCAAAATATTTAAGTGTCTTGGTTTTCAAGATGCATAGAAAAATTGAGATTTAAAAAGTTGGTATTTAAATCACACAATATTATAAGTCAGTGGCTTCCACTCGATTTATTTACACCTCTAAGATAATTAACAATCATTTTTTTCGCATGATACTAAATTACTAATAGGTCCAAAAATTATTATTTTGTTATATTGTTTATTTATTTAATCGGCTTTTACAACTGACCATGTTCATAGTTTCAATATCTCTCAGAATGAGTTTGGGCTAATTTCTGCTTCACTTCTGCAACTGGAGTTATTTGGCCCAATATTCCCCTGTACATTTAATGTTGCTGTATTGACAAAGAATAATGGGCTTAATTAGGACAATGGTTACTTTTAAGATATTTTGATTACAGGGCAAATGTATTGTATGAAGAAATAAAATATTGAAACATAAGATGGGATTACAATCGCACAAAATTATAGGATCAAAATTGTACAAATTAGAACATATAGGATCAAAATTGCACATAATCAAAATCTTACAGGACTAAAATTGACACCTAAAATATTTATAGGACAAAAATTGCTAGCCTCCTATAATTAGGAGACCAATTTTACAATAACATCTTGGGAAAAAAATGCAAAATTTGTCCCAAAGGATCGAAAAATTGGTCCTGCTTAAACTTAGATTTTAACTTAGTAATGTGTAATAAAATTATGAGTTGGTCGGATTTTTGGTCTTTTCTCCATAGCAATTTTTTTAGCTATGTTTTTTAGTATTTTTTGAGTTCAAATGTCCACTTTATCATTTTTCTCATTTCTGAGGACCGATACATAACTCGGTACCGATGTAACTTGGTACCGAGTTATGTACCACATCAATTTTTTGAAAAATGGCCAAATATCTCACCATAAAATACGACTGTCAATTTTTAGTTAAAATAATCAAAAAAATATGTTTTTGCTATTTTTTATTTTTCCAAAACATAAGTTGCTAATTTGACCCAATACTGCTGAAATTATCCAATTTCAGTCTTGTCTTTATAAAATTTCAAGAAATGACCATGTTTAGTGCACACCTAATAAACAATTGGGAAAAATGCAAAATTAGTCTTGCATCTATTTGGGCATTGCAATATTAGTCCTGTGTTGAAATTACGATTTTAGTCCTGTATGTTTCGCCATTTTTACAATTTTGGTCCCGTACATTTTATATTTGTGCAATTATAGTCCCTTAAGTTTTAAATTGATGCAAATTTAGTCCTAAGGACTATTTCAATATTTAAAATATTCAAAAATACTTTTGATAGCCAAAATATTCAATATACTTGAGATCAAGTAAAAAATGGTATGAGAGCCTATCTTTTTCTTTTTTCTTTTTTTACTTATGAGTTGAGTTTATTTATTATTTATGATATAGCTTGCCAGCCAATGGGGGAGCCAGGACACCCTAACAGGGTGGACCAATACACGAAAATGGATGGTCCGAATAGAAAATTCAAGAAAAAATAATACAAATTACAACTATTTTTTTAATTTCTCACTAAAAATATTTTTTTTTCAAAAAAAGGGTTCGGCAAAATTGTTACCACAACTAAAAATAAAATACTAAAATTATCAAATTCTAAAAATTACATATTAAAGTTGTTATTTTTTTGCTAGAGACAAAATTATCATGGGACTAAAATTGCAACTTCAAAAGTTATAGGATTAATATTGCAATACCTCATTAGATACAAGACCAATTTTGCAATTTTCCCAAAACAATTTGCTTGTAATTATCCACAAGTGCGGTTGGGCCCATTTCCAGAAGAACCCTGGTCTTTCCCGTGACATCTTCATAGTTTATTACACCGGCTACAAACCACACTCAATTCGCTGTACCTGCATATGTTACTTACACAAGATATCCAACACAGAATTTCATACTTTGAATCTTAAGGAAGATCAAGAAATGGAATCAGGTGGTGAAAAGAAGAAGGTGATGGTTGCAATTGATGAAAGTGATTGCAGTCACTATGCTTTGGAATGGACTCTTCAAAATCTTCGCGAAACACTGGAAAATTCGAAGCTTGTTATCTTCACAGCTCAGCCTGTTGCTGATTATGGTTATCTCTATGCTTCATCTTTTGGAGCTGTACGTATGTTCCCCAACCCCATCTCAGGTTTTTTTTTTTTTTTTACTAGGGAAAAATGTTTTTCTTTCTTCATTTTTCTCTGTCTCCATGTATCTAATAGCTTTATGTTGTACATAGTCCATATAGGAGTCAATTTAGGCCCGACCCAAATATAAGGCCAGATTGGGTCAAGATTTTCTAGCCCCGAAAAAGACCGGACCTATTTTGGGGGTTTTTTAACTAAATATTGTAGATGGGGGCAATATTTACACTATACGGGCCAGGTTGGGACGTGAAAAAATTGGCTTGATTGATTTTCGGCCCGACCCAATTTTACAATTTGGTCTGGCAGGCCGGTACCGCGCCGGACCGGCCTGATTGATGCCTCTAGTTGTACATAGACTTTTAAAATTTTAGGAAGGCTTAATTGCAAAAAAACTGGTCTCATAACTATTGGGGCTAGCAATTTTGGCCCTGCAAATATTTTAGATAGCGACTTTGTTGGTCCCATAAGAGTTGATTCTTTACAATTTTGATCCCGTTAGTCCTAACTGTTGCAATTTTGGTTCTACAAGTTCTAATTTTATGCTATTTTGATCCTGAGTAATTCAATCTTTCATTTGTTCTCAAAATACCCAAAATACCTTTCTCAAAAAAAAAAAAAAAACCAAAATACCTATTGCTGCTAGAAGTTACAAGATTGAAATTGCTATTAAAATCGTTAATGACTGCCACGTCAAAAAGCTACAGACTGTCTTACCCCTTAAGAGTTATAGGACCAAAATTGCATTTAAGCCTTTTTATGAATCCCATTGTGCCTGTTTTCCAAGAAGAGTGGCCTTGGTAAATTGCATGTTCATTGTTAGAAACACAAGAATTGTGAGTAAAAGCATAAATAAAAGGCGTTTGGCGTGTAATTCTTGGTTGTATTGGGGCTTGGATGATAGGTGCGGTGCTAAAATAAAATTAGGATAATTACAAAAACTACATTAGATGTAATTGCTATATTTGTATTTTGAAGAACTTTTGTTTATGAAGGAAGGGGGTAAAGTGTAAAATAGAGTCAACCCTCATAGTTGGTTTTTTGTAATTTTTCAAACTTGTGTGTGTGTGTGTGTTTTTGTAATTAACCTACATCTCAAGGGTAGCTTTTGTAATTATCCCTAATCAAAATGCAATCCATTAATCCTGGTTTGCATGGAGAGCAAGATATTCTGAAGTTGGAGATGACTATGATTTATGATGTTCCACATGGATTGTATAAAAAAAGGGCTCTCCAAGCATGGACGTAGCTAGCATGGGACGAGCACGGTCGGCGGACCGCACTGGATCTCGGAGTGATCCTATTAAATTTAAGTTGGACCGCACTGATAAATTTCGGTCTAGTTCATATAAAAAAATTGAGTTAAAATTTAAAAAGCCAATAAATCTTACTATCTTAGCGAAAATGTTAAGAATTACCTATTCAAATTAAGGTATATGAGTGGATAAATGATTGTCATGCAATTGTTGTTATATACAGAGATATATGTTCCAAACTTGATAATGAACAGTTTTTTAGGAGTATTTTTTTGAATGAATTTTTGTATTGAAAAGTCTATTTTATAATAATAATAGTTGTTTGGTGGTAATTTAGAATATATTTTTGGATAAATCACTTATCCAAAAAGTTCATTTTAGAGAAATCATAATCGGAGATTATGAAAATTCGCAAAGAATTGTTGCAAGATACAACTTTCTTATTTGTCTTTCTTTTTCTATTTTTTTCAAATATTGGTCCGACATTCACCCTGCCGAAATGAAAAAATTTCTGACCGCACTGATCAGAAATCCTGGCTACGCCCATGCTCCCAAGCAATTAGAGTTGTTATACTGAGGTTTCTTGTAATGTTGCAGCTGTTGAATTAGTTAGATCTGTCCAAGAAAATCATAAAAGGATTGCTGAAGCTTTGTTAGACAAAGCAAAGGATATCTGCAGTCATCATGGGGTACTTCAATCTGTTCTTTCCTCTGTTCCAGTCGGCGTCTTCGAGTTATTTTATCATTAAAATTTAATAATAAAACATTGAACTCAGAAATGTATGCTAGTAATTATCTTTAGTATCTTGCTGCAGGTAGCTGCTGACACGTTTACAGAAATCGGGGATCCTAAGGACGCAATCTGTGGAGCTGTGGAAAAGCTTAACATACAGTTACTCGTGCTAGGCAGTCATGGCCGCAAAGCTTTACAGAGGTGTTTTTTCCGTCTTTTTTCTTCTTGAAATTCCTCAATTTATTCGTTTCCATAAGGTTTAGGATAATTACAAAAACACCCCTGAGGTTTGGATTAATTACAAAAAAACCCAGACATGTTTCAAAATTACAAAAAACCCCTTCAGGTTTCGTTAATTTAAGGGGCTAACTGCAATATTTTTGCAAATGTCAGGTGTTTTTTTGAAATGTTTTCAAAAATCAATGGGAAAATGTAAGACGGAATCAAACATCAAAGGGTTTTTTGTAATTATCAAAGAACTCTGATTTTTTTTTTTGTAATTAGCCCAAACCTTAGGGGTGTTTTTGTAATTATCCCTAAGATTTATGAGGCAAGTTTTGCAGTTCAGGGCACAACATTGTTATTGTTTCGGATCAGCTATTTTTTCATTTTTTCAACCCATAATCATATAGGTTTTGTGCATTACAATACTAACACGTTGCTGTTCCCATTTTTTTCCTCGGGGAATTTTCAATAGGGCGTTTCTTGGAAGTGTCAGCAATTATTGTGTTCACAGTGCGAAATGTCCCGTTCTAGTTGTCAGGAAAAAGGAGTGACTTGAACCGTGAGGATGCTTCTATAATAATATCAAGCTGTATTGTATTATATATGAATAACATAATATGAGACAGCCTGAGAGGCAGTTTGATGATCTCGGTAAGTAAATAAACAGTGTGCAGATTACATGGCTATCTGATGTCCACATTTCTTGGTTTCTTTCTGGAATTTCTTGCTTTTAAGTGTCTGATTGTGGCATGAAATTAAAAGCTTGAATCTTGTAGAAAGTGTGAAGAATGTGGAAGAAATTGTACTGCCATATCTTTCAGAGAGAAAAATCTGCTCATTTCATTGTGTAGTACTGTTCACGTTTTACAGCAAGAATATAACAAGAATGCACAGACTGCACCCTAACTAACTCAAGCAATAACAACGCGACACGTGTTCATAAAGAGAGTCAGAAAAATAACATAAAAACGTAAAAGTGCTAAATGATAAAAGGCGACTTTCTCTTCACCCCCTCCTCAAGTTGGACGTCAGTGCAAAGCATGAAGTCCCAACTTGGACACCAAAAACTGGAACTGAGCTCCCCCCAATGCTTTCGTTAATATGTCCGCCAGCTGGCGATGTGAAGACACATGACGTAAGAGAACAAAACCTTCCTTGAATTTGTTTCGAACTAGGTGACAGTCAATGTCGAGATGTTTGGTGCGTTCATGAAACACGGGGTTGGAAACGATGTGGATGGCGGCTTGATTATCACACCAAAGGTCAATGGGAGTAGGAAGATGAAGACGGAGATCACTGGCGATGTAGCTAATCCACTGCAGTTCACAAACTGTGGCACTAAGGGCACGATATTCCGCCTCCGCAGAAGAGCGTGAAACCGTATTCTGCTTCTTTGTTTTCCAGGATATAAGTGCACCACCAAAGAAGATACAGTATCCCGTCAAAGACTTTCTAGTGTCCGGGCAGGTTCCCCAGTCTGCATCGCTGTATGCTGTGAGACGACAAGATGTATTGGATGGATAAAAAAGACCGGTGGCTGGGCACCCCTTGAGATAACGGAGGACATGTAAAGCAGCGTCCCAATGAGAACTATGAGGGGCATTGACAAACTGACTTAACTGTTGAACGGCAAAGGTAATATCAGGCCGTGTGAAGTTTAAGTAAAGGAGACGTCCAATCAGACGACGGTACTGATTAGGATTAGAGAGGGGTGTACCCTGCTTACCCATTAATTTGACACCTTGAGGCAAAGGTGTAGGTGCTGGCTTACAATCAACCAAACCACTATCAAGAAGAATATCAAGCACGTATTTTCTCTGATGTAGATATGTACCCCTGTCACCTCTAGCAATCTCCAATCCCAAAAAATAACGAGCATAACCGAGATCCTTTATAGTAAACAGCCCATCCAAGTAATGTTTGAGAGACTGGATCTCTTCACTATCATTCCCGGTGAGCAAGACATCATCAACGTAAACGAGCAAAGCAAGAAAGTGATCCCCTGCACTCTTGATAAACAAGCAGTGATCATGAGTCGATTGAGTAAATCCAAACTGAGTGAGTTTAGTACAAAATTCAGTGTTCCATTCCCGTGAAGCTTGTTTGAGGCCGTACAAACTCTTTTTTAACAAACAGACTTGCCCAGGTTGAGCGGCTGTATACCCTTCCGGAGCATGCATATAAATCTCTTCATGCAATTGCCCATGTAAAAATGCATTATTAATGTCAAGTTGATGGAGTGCCCAGTTTTTTTCAGTGGCCAATGCAATTAAAAAACGAACAGTGACTAGTTTTGCCACCGGCGAGAAACAATCAGTGTAATCAATGCCCTCAATTTGATTGTAGCCCTTGGCCACAAGTCGTGCCTTATACCGTTCTATAGAACCATCCGGTTTAAGTTTCACCTTGTATACCCATTTACAACCGATGGCAGTTTTACCCTCCGGCAAAGAGGTTAATGTCCAAGTGTGGTTTTGTTCAAGAGCTTGAATTTCCTTTTTCATTGCCTCCACCCACTGTGGATTTTGGCAAGCTTGGTGATAAGAATTTGGTTCCCGGATATTGGATACATTAGCCATGAAGGACAAATATGTGGGAGCAAAAGTAGATGAGGGAAAAGTAGAAGAAGTGAAAGAACCTGAGGATTGGGATAAAGAACCTGAGGCGTCCGCTGTAGGCAAGTCTAAAGTGACACATGTAACAAAATCTCTCAACCAAGCAGGCTGGTTGATGGGCCTTGTACTTCGTCGAAGAACAGGGGAAGTGGTAGGAGGTGAAGGCGCTGTGTCCAATGGGATAGAAGAAGAGGTCGGCGGAGGAGTAGTGTAAGGTAATGACTCAGCTAGAGGAACAGGTAAGGGAGTTTCTTGGGACTCTGGAGCACGACTATGATAAGGGAAGGTAGTTTCAACAAATGACACATCTCTAGAGATGATTACTTTTTGATGATCGAGGTCAAACAGTCGATAGCCCTTTTGGCCAGTCACATAACCAAGAAATAAACATTTGTGTGCTCGTGTATCAAACTTAGCCTTGTGAGGAGTAACATTGGTGGAATATGCGAGGCACCCAAAAGGCTTAAGTCTGGTGTAATCGGGTTTCTTATTATAAAGTACCTCAAATGGGCTTTTCCAATGCAAGACAGAGTTAGGAAGCCTGTTCATAATATGAACGGCTGTGAGAATGGCATATGGCCAGAATTTTAATGGAGCTTGGGACTGAAAAAGAAGAGCTCTTGCTATTTCAAGTAGGTGTTTGTGTTTCCTCTCCACAACACCATTTTGTTGGGGAGAATAGACACACGATTTTTGATGCAAGATTCCATGAGAGTGGAAAAATACCTGGCATTCTTGACTTAGAAATTCTGAACCATTATCACTTTGGAAGGATTTAATGGTCAGGTTAAACTGTGTTTTTATCATGAAGAAAAATTGTTTGATGAGAGTAATAGCTTGACTTTTGTGGGACATGAGGAAGGTCCATGTAGACCTGCTGTAGTCATCAACAAAGTTCAACAAGTAGGGAGTATGAGTGATGGAGTATGTAGTGCAAGGGCCCCAAATGTCCATGTGGACAAGATCAAATGGAGCATTAGTGCGGATGATGCTTGGGGGAAATGGCAATCGGTGTTGTTTGGATTTATGACACACATCACAGCCATGTATGAATTTAGTTGCAGAGGCATTGCATAAATGCTTTAAGAAATCTAAATGCTGTAATAAATGTAAAGAAGCATGACCAAATCTTAAGTGCCATAATTCAAAAGATCCATTACAATGAGAGATGGAGACATTGTCTGAAGAGGATGACAGTAAACTGGAAGCAAAAGGGAGAGGGGGTACAAAATTGGACTGTTCTTGATGAAGTACATAAAGCCTGCCTCTAGCCTTGCCCACAGCCAAAACTTTGTTAGTCCTCAGGTCCTGAAATTCACAGTGGGAAGGAAAAAAAACACATTTCAAGTTAGCTGAGTGAAGCAACTGAGCAACTGACAATAGATTATATTTAAAGCTTGGAACAAAAAGCACATCAGTCAATTGGATAGTTTGTGACAAATTTACTGTGCCTAACTGTGTGACCTTCTTTGTGGTACCATCAGGGAGACAAATGGTTACGGGTTGAGAGGTGGTAGTAATGTGGTCAAGGCAGGATTGGTTATGACACATATGCCGACTGGCTCCTGTGTCCAATATCCAGGTACCTGCATCTATATCATCTAGCAAGGACAGGGCATAGTGCAAAGTATCAGGAGAGTGCTTACCAGCATAATTAAGATCCACAAAATGTGCAAAGCTAAAACTGCTGTCATTCCCTGCAGAGCTGTCCATCACTTTCCCACTCATATATTTTGCAATTTCTTGCTGGATTAAACTGCTCATATCCACCGAACTGGTACCCTTAACATCAGTGTCCCTACCTGATTTGTCACTCTCAGAGTTAATCATGTTTGCAGTTGCTGACTTAGCCCTTTGCTGCTTCAATTGTTTATACCAATCAGGATATCCATGTAAATGGAAACACTCACTCATCTCATGCCCAGATGCCTGGCAGTGGTCACACACCAGTTTGGCCCTCTCCTCTCTGCTCTTTCTAATGGGAGGTCTATTTCTATCATTGGACCATCCATTAAACCGTCCTCTGTTTGAGTGTTCTCCTCTGCCTCTAGGTCCCAATTTAGTCATCATAGCAGCCCCATCAGGTGCCTCATTACCAAACATCTGCACATCCCTCTGTTTTTCAACCCTTAAAAGCATAGAATATGCTTTGTTAACACTAGGCAAAGGGTCCAACATCAAAATCTGACTCCTTACGGCATCATAACTATCATTGAGGCCCATTAAAAATTGTAACAGTTTGTCACTCATATCCTTTTCAGACAAAATTTTACTAGTGCCACAACTACAGGACGGTAAGGGGGATAAACAAGCAAGCTCATCCCATAATTTCTTCAGCTTCATGAAGTAAACTGTCAAAGGCAAATTTCCTTGTTTCATGTTGGTTATCTCTTTCTTTAATTGATATAAGAGAGGACCATTACACTCCCCAAACCGTTCAGCAATATCATTCCACAAATGCATAGCCGAATCAGCATAAATGAAGGCATCTACCAGATCTTTCGAAATTGAATTTAAAATCCATGAAGTTACCATAAAATCAACCCTCTTCCATTGCTCATAATTAGGAGCATCTGGTTCTGGTTCAGGTATCTTGCCATTTATAAAACCCAGTTTGGTTTTGGCACCCAAAGCTATACGCATAGCTCTACTCCAAGTAAGATAGTTGTTACCTGTTAAAGGTGAAGTAACCAACACTGCTCCAGGATGATCGGAGTTGTGCAACTGTAGGGGTTCATCAATTTGAGCTGGTAAGACTTCGTCGGAGGTGCCTTCCTTGCCATCCTTGCCATCTCCGGCTGCGAGGATAGGCCAGTTTCTGTTGCGACCACCCGCCATTGATGATCAGTAAGCAACCTAAGCTCTAGATACCATGTAGAAAGTGTGAAGAATGTGGAAGAAATTGTACTGCCATATCTTTCAGAGAGAAAAATCTGCTCATTTCATTGTGTAGTACTGTTCACGTTTTACAGCAAGAATATAACAAGAATGCACAGACTGCACCCTAACTAACTCAAGCAATAACAACGCGACACGTGTTCATAAAGAGAGTCAGAAAAATAACATAAAAACGTAAAAGTGCTAAATGATAAAAGGCGACTTTCTCTTCAAATCTTGATATGTTATAAGTGATAATTACTTGAGATTTAGTCTAATTACAAAACAATCCAATTATCAATCCAATCATCGGTCTAAGGAGTTTGATATTTGAAGTCATCCAAAGATACGGTTGAGAGTAGCAGCCAAACGGACACCACCTTGAGCTAGACGCATATTGACAACCGGATAACGGGACAGGAAATAGTCATCTGCAGAAATAGTAGTTCTATGTCATTTTATCGTATGATGCTAAGTGAAGGTAAAGGAAAATCCTTACATGGCCAATTTCAGAGCCCAAATGAAAATGTACCTTCAAGAACTGAACCTTCACTGACTCCTTTATACGCCCAGTCGCATGCTGCTTCAATTCCTTCAGATGCATATCTGCAGTTACAAAGGTATAAATGTTCTTTTTTCTGTACATGAAGTTTCATATATGGTTTAGGGATAATTACAAAAACACCCCTAAGGTTTGGGTTGATTACAAAAACCCAAAGATGTTTTAAAATTACAAAAAACCCCTTGAGGTTTCGTTTTGTCTAACTGTAATATTTGTGTAAATGTCAGGGTTTTTTTCAAATGTTTTTGAAAATCACCGGAAAAATGAGAACTCTGGTTTTTTTTTTTAATTAGCCCAAACCTTTTTTGTAATTATCCCTATAGTTTATCTCAGAGAAATATTTATAATTTAGGGATAATTACAAAAACACCCGTTTGGGTTAATTACAAAAAAACCCAGAGATGTTTCAAATTTACAAAAAAAACCTCCAGGTTTCATTTTGTGTTAAACTTAAGGGGGTATATGTAATATTTTTGTAAATGTGAGGGGGTTTTTTGAGATATTTTTGAATATCATTGGAAAAATGTAAGACGGAATCAAACCTCAAGGGGTTTTTTGTAATTAGCCCAAACCTCAGGGTTGTTTTTGTATTATCCCTATAATTTATTTTTGTGTGTTTGCTAAAACTTACATATCTGGACATGCTGTCTTGCTGCAGGCCTCCCATGCCTTTGCTTGGTTAGCCCATACCGTCTGTCACACGTCCAAGAATTATGAGTCCAAGAAGTATAACAGAAATAAGGTTAATTACAAAAAATACCCGTAACTTCAGTCTAATTACAAAAAAAAAAACTATCTTTCAAATTTACAAATACCCCCTTACCACTTGTTTAAGCAAATGCAAACCTCAAGAGACGTTTGTCATAACTTGAGGGGATATTTGTAGTTTTCGAAAGATAACTGAAGTTTTTTGTAGTTTAGGTGCGAAACTTCAGTGGTGGTTTTGTAATTTAACCACATATATAACATTAAGGGGTCGTTCGACAATTGATGGAAGGTAAAGTGAATGAGATACCGATATGTTCTTGTGGAGTGTGTTGATCAGTTCATCGACATTGGAATCGTAAAACCTCTCCTCTGCAGTCTCAATAATGCTATCGTCCCACACCTGTAGATATGGATTAGTATGCATGAAAATAGATTGTTCGGATTAGGTTGTATCTTGTAAGGAAAACATACATGATGAAGAAGTGCTTTTCTTGTGTACCAGTGGACATCAATAGTGTTTCCTCCCGTCTGAAGTAAATCCTACATGTAGAGGCTACATGATGTAGAATTATAAGGCTATTGTCAGTTCATAACTTCATATCGTATATTCCGAACTTGGGTAAATTGCGATTTTATTCCTATAACTACTGGGGTTGGGAATAAATCATGCAAAAATCACAATTTGCAAAAAAGTTCTGTAATTTTATGGGGAAAAAAAACTATCGATTTCAGTCATTTGATCCATGAAAGTTGGAAATTTTTCCAAAAAAGTCCATTGTGTACATTTCCGCCCAAACCTGTCGATGTAGATATTAATTTTGCTTCGTGGACATCTTTTAAATTTTGGGACTTAGGAAAGAAAGTCGCTTGGAGAATATCCACATAAGCAAAATTGATTTCCACATCAGTGAATTTGGTTGGAAATATAGACACGTAGACATGTGATGTTTTTCGGCAAATTTTCCTAAGTTTCAATGACTAAAGCACTGAAATTGAGTGTTCTTCGAATTTCTGCAAATTGTGATTGTTACATGACTATTATCGTCAACCCCATGTAACTACCAGAATTGCAATTTACCCCTGTGAACTTAAAAAACACATCAGGTTATTTGATACTTGTAGTTGTACCTGATGGATGTCTCCTATGAAATGTGATAGGAAGAGAAGTGCTTCTGTAAGATTATCTGATAATCATTCAATCCAATCAATTTTGAAAATTTAGCAAAAATATACGGCTGAATGATAAAGGTTAAAGGGATCAAAATAGAATTAAGGTTTTAACAGGGTACATTGAGATGCAGAATTGCCACTGCCATAGCTCAGAAGCTGGTTGGTGTAATTGTTGATTCCTCCAGCCACACATCTATCTTGTATGCCATCTTCATCTTTGCAATCTCCTATGTTATAATAACATATCATATTAATCTTAAACATATCTTAAATATTTCAAATTAATCTTAGGGATAATTACAAAAAAAAACCCTGAGGTTTGGGCTAATTACAAAAAAAACCTAGAGTTTTTTGAAAATTACAAAAAAAAATCCTTGAGTTTGATTCCGTCTTACATTTTTCTGGTGATTTTCAAAAACATTTCAAAAAACCCCCTCATATTTACAAAAATATTACAGTTACAAGGCAAAATGAAACCTGAAGGGTTTTTTTGTACTTTTGAAATGGGTGTTTTTGTAATTAAACCAAATCGGGGTGGGGGGTGGGGGGGGTTTGTAATTATCCCTTAATCTTATCTGTTTCATCCTTTAATCAGATGACTTTCAATTGGCACTCAGAAATTCATGAAGGTACCCTGTTATCCTCTTAAGTACAAAACAGAGATTTTACAAATGAAAGGGTAACTTACAAAAACTACTCCTGTAGTTTAGTCGTAAAATAAAAACAAATGTCAAAGGGATAATCGAAGTTTCTAAAAAATAATTGGATTTTTTGTAATTAGACTAAACGTCGTACTAAATTTTGTAACTAATCGAAGGCTTACTGTTGTATTGATATGTGCAGAGATTATCCGGGGTGTCGATGTAATGAAGAGGGGACGACCAGTGATAACGAAACTTGACATGATCAGCCCATGAACACAAGCTAGCAAGATCATTATCACCCAAGAGTTCAGACACAGCATTTGCTGCTGCTTTACTCAGTCTTGGCTGCAACAAAAGAGAAATTAAATCAGCTGTCAAAACAAAACATGAAACCTAGTAAAAGGAGACTATTGGTTAAGGTAAATTAGAACCTGAGCAAGTTTGCAAGTAATGAAATGCCCATCAACTCCCCAACTGTGGGCTACAGAAATGCAGGATAGAAGAGCTATAAATGCTAGAATGTGAGTTTTGCAAAACTCCATTTTTGGTTCAATGTGTGATTATAGGGTCACAGTATAGTAAAGCACTTATATAATAGAGAACAAATATGACAATAATTGGAGTAGCATTGAAGCTGTAATGGGCTAAGTGTGAACTGTGTGAAAATCGAAAAGTGATTAGTTAGTTTAAAAAAAGGGAACCTTTTTGTTCTTTAATGTGATGCTGACATCTGGAAAATGACAACTTAATTCTTGGGGAAGGCTACTGAAACTTAACGTTTTTGTAAGCCTTTGTTCCCATTTGATTTCAACTTGCTTTTTGTCCTTTGCTAAAGTATGAACCCCATCCTTGAAGGGCTCTACTGCCCCGTTTCTATAGCTTCATGGAGGAGATTATCGTTGGATATGTCTCAACGAGTCAGAGTCCTGAGCTGCCTTAAACTGAGTTACTACTCAAGAAATCCTCGTTCAACCTGTTACCAGACGGATTCGAACCCCACGCTGCAGGTGCCAGCAAAGTGGATATCACATCATCCAAGTCTTTTACGAGTTGGGCTATGCTATGGGGAGTCTCCTTGTTTCTGCCCTTTGCTAGTAATGGGAAAAGTGTCGCGAATGCTATTTTTTTTTTTGGGGGGGGGGATAATATGAAAACTACCCCTCATGTTTGGTCTAATTGCAGAAAAATCCAATTAACTTTCAAAATTACAAATATCCATTTGAAGTGTACAAATATCCTCTTCAGGTGCAATTTATAAGATAGAAACAAATGGAAAGGGGATATTTGTAATTTGAAAGACAACTGGATCTTTGTTTTTTTTGTAATCAGGCTAAACCTCAAAATTTTCTTTTTTTTTCAGACATGAAAGGTGCATGGCAATAAACGTGCCTGGAAACTTAAGGAGTTGGACAACGTTGTAATCTCGTGATTGAAGCCCATTGTTTAGGGCAAAAGAAATAGACAAATATATTTTTGTAATGCCTTCCCCCAGATGGGTTATTTTCTTTTGTTCTTCTTTTCTTTAATGGGACTTTATATCATTCATAGACTGATGGTTTTCACACACTACTTTTTTTTTTTTTTTTAGCCAAAGAGCAGTTAGACAATTCTGCGGAGAAAAGGTTTCAATTGGATGCCGTTATTATTATGTTTGTGAGTAGAATTGCTACAAAATTTGGGCAACATGAACCCATTAGTGATGTGAGTCATCAAACCCGAAAAATGTATGGACCCTCAAATTTCTGCTTTGGGTCCCTTTGGGTCATTGGGTTGGGTTTCGCAATTTGTTGATATGGGCCTGTTGTGGTATCTGTGGGTCACCGTTGATCTGGGCCTGTGGGTCACGAGTTGGATTTCTCTTGGTGTTGATTTCACTTTTCAGCAACTTCAAGAGAAATTATTAAGTTACTATTTTCAAGCAAGAAAAAGGAAAAACGGAACATATTTTCCCCAAGGCAGTATATATTCTGCAGTCCAAACTAATCAATTCCAATTATTTGTTCTGAGTTGCACATAATTGAGGTCACACATGAAAATGGATTTTATATATATTCAAAAGAATTGTGAAAATTCATTTTACTCAGGCCCATGAATGACACCCATATATCTTAATATCGCTGAAGATTTGTCAGATGTATTGAGTTAGAATAAATTTATAATAACTACAATCAATTCATTTATTATATATGAGAAGTGACGAACAAGGGGTATGGCCATTGGCCGTATGGGTGTTTCTATTTCTGAATAACATGCTCTGGGTGAAAAATAAAAAAATAAAAAAAAATGACAATGTACCGCCAGATTTTATGACACAATGAACAAAGATATTTCCTCCTATTAGTTTAATTAGGACAATAATATGAAAATTTGCTAAAAAGGGCAGGTTGATATTGTGGTCCGTCGATAAAAGCTAGAGTCATATAGAATTCTCTACTTAATTTAATTTATCTTAAAGATACTATTAATCTAATATATCAAATTGAATATGTTTTAAGGCAATTGTCTATAAGCATTTTACACTTAGGTTTCGTTTGGATATAGTAATTAGCCTTGTTCGTCGGATTTTTGGCTATTTTTTCAAAATAGAAATAGTTTTAACCATTTTCTTAGTCATTTTTAAGTTTAAACTTTCATTTTGTCTTTTTTCATTTCTGTGGACCGGTCCATGACTCGGTATCGTAAAATGTACCACATTAATTTTTTGAAATATAACCAAGTACCTCATCAGAAAACGCATGAAGGGTATGTCCGTGTCAAAATGACTAAAAAACTTGTTTCGAAAATTATGAGTATTTTTTATTTTTGCAAAAAACATAAGTAGACAATTTGTCCATTACAATATATAAAAATTAAAAATAATATATCAAATCTAAAATAAAGTGGAAGTTCTTGATAAGTCGTCGTATTAATTCAATCACATCTTAATATTCAAAAATAAATAACAAAATACAATTACATCAATATACCAAAAAGGACAAATATAGACACAAGACAATAATACAAAATTCAAGTTAAAGATTCTGGCGAAGCTTAAAAATGGCTACGAATCATATTTTTTTTCAAGATTCACAAATCAAAATAGGAAAAATGAATGAAATATAATTGAAGACACTTTTTCCCACTTTTCTACTTTTTATTATTTATTTTAAGATTAAAATGTAAAATGATCAAAATATTTCTACTTTTTTTTTTTCAAAATTTTGGGGGAGGCCCAATGCACCTCTTGGTCCCTTAATAGCTTCGTCTCTGCGTGCATCAATCATGCGATATAGTGATAACTTATCAGGAGGGTTGGGTCAAGGCTCCAAATTCGATAGAATCCTTGGGCCATGATCACTAAAATAGGACTTGACATTTCTGACCTTCAAAAATGTACCCTTTTCTTTTGAGAAAAATACGAAATTTTATTAAAATATTCAAAAATTTACTTTGACATGTTTGTTATTTGTTCAGGCTTTAAGACATTTTCTATATTGTACTATATAATTCATTAATACAAACAATTACAAACAATGATTGATATTGTTATCTAAACTGCCATGATACATTTCAAACATAAATATTATACATATTATGATATCAATTAATTCAGACCAATTCTCTTCAAAAAAATAAATTCAATCTTACCAATCATGTCCAAAAATCTAAAGGAGACCCTTAGAAGTTAGAACAGAGTCAGCAAAATTGGCCCGGTCCAGCCAGCCAACATATATATTGGGTTGGGCTTTAATTTTAGTGGCCGAAAAGGAATGGACCAATTTTAGCCCAGCACAAGTAACCTAAAGCCCAACAAGCTAAATGGCGCCCAATTTCCTCACTTGGCTATGGCCTGCTAGGCTAGGTCCAGCCCGATCCATTAACATCTCTACCTTAGAATCTAAACGGTCATGCTTCGAGTTTGTGTTGTTGAGAAACCAATCAATTTTGTTTTCTCTAGATAAATTATGGTCGGTCAAGAGAAAGTCGAGTAATGTGGAATTTTCTGCGTAACATATGCTCTAATGATATTGTTAACCCAAGTGAATCAACAAGGCACTGTGTATTTTTGCTTATCAATTTACCTCCCATATAATTGGTCGGTGAAAAAACCAACAGAAATGGATTAGTGACAATCAAGATAAGGACTTGAGGAAATAGTAGAGTTTTTTTTTTTTTTTTTTTTGAGGGGTGAGGAAATAGTAGAGCTTGTTGATTGACAATGACCTAAAATTTATTTATTTATTTCTATTTTTATTGTAATACTAGCAAGTAGCAACTGAATTATTTAACATCCACCCAATGAAATATATTTGTTTATTAATTTTTGTGATTTTTTAAGTAATACTAGCGGATAGCAACTGATTTATTTATTTAACACCCCAACCACCCACTCACCCACCCATCCAACCACACACACAATATATATGTATATATTTGTGTATATTTATGAAGGTGGGATCACAATCCGACCACCCGCAAATATGATATTAGGTTTATTTAATTCCTTTACTAACTCTCAACAATGATTAAACAAAACCAGGGTGGCATTTTGGCCACCACAAATGTAAATGTGATTGTGAGGTGGAGTCGGGGGTTCAAATCCCCGCTCCATCAAATTGTTTGTGGGGTGGAGGGTTCTTATCCTTGCTCCATCAAATGCTTCCGGGGCATATGCGGTAGTGAAGATTTGGTGGGAACTCATCTTGAATAGCATCTGTGTGGGTTCGATTCGGGGAGAGATCGTTATTAGTAGATTGGGGGTCGAACATAATTATTCTCTTTACAGGAGGATCGGTTGTACGTCCGAGGACCCGTCGAAACTCGCTGGCGATCGTGCACATCCGCGGTTTACCTTGGCGGCAATGAATGAGGAGTTTGTTGTCTCAGGCGTAGTCGGGCGTAGCGCGAAATTTGAGTTATCAAAAAAAAAAATGATTAAACAAGGAAAACTCACACTCCAAAACGACAAGTATGTGTGATTAAACAACTTAATTACTTTGGCGAAACACTGACCGGCCCTCACATCATTGATACCTATGTCCACTAAATTAATGCAACCTTTTCCACTACTATAACCTTAAATATTCCAATAAATATATTCCCATAAAGATATGCTATAGCTATATTTAAAATCCAAATATTTAAAATTGGAAGCAGCATTTGAAATTGTTAATATTTTAAATATATTTTTGATCCATCATAATAATAATTATACATATAATTGTTGGATAAATCAGTTAGTGTACATCAAAACGACTATGAAATTTGAGCAGAATATGGTTCAATACAGTCGAGACAAGAATTATACTATTTATCTTTAAGATGAAATTGCTCTTCACACGATGCATACATAATTCGACAATCATTTCCCAAAATACAAAGACTACTATTCTACGATAGTTGTGTTGAAAATTGGTTTTAAGAAGCACTGTTTTAAATACCGGACCGTACCGGCCGGTTCAACCGGTTATACCGGATACCGGTGGTCGGTCCGGTATAATAAAGCCCTAAAGACCGTTTTTGCGGTTAAACCGGTCAATACCGGTCAAATCGAAACATACTGGCCAAAAACCGGTTAAATACCGGTTCAACCGGTTTTTGCTATTTTTTTTATTTTTTGTGTTTATACTTTTTTATAAAAATAAAATTTACAAACTTAATATTTAATATATTTATGTCATTATTTGAAATTTGAGCTAAATATATAGATATTTTCCTTTTAACTATACATATATACAACTTTTCTTTTTATATTAATGAATTACATCCATATTTTATATAATATAATACCAAATATAATTATTTTTTATTAAAACGGTAAAACCGGTAAAATTTGAGTTGAACCGTCCAGTTGAACCGCTTATCGGTGGCTTGACCGGTTTAATCACCGTCTGATATTTAAAACATCTTGTTAAGAAGTAATGGTTTAGGACCTAACTTTGACCATTTTTTTTGGTGTCTAATGATGGCTCAAAAGCTACTCTAGAAAACCGTAGGCAAGTGCACCTATCGTTTTGTAGTATAGATTATTGAGTACCGAGTGTCATTCCCACGAGGATTGTAAGTACTAATAATTACCGTCTTTTTGTTATCTAATCTAGCAATTTTCAGAGTTTTGTTTGTTAAAATGGAAAATGAAAAATAGAGAATTTAAAATAATTGCAACTTACAACAAATCAAATAAAAGTAGATTGTAGAATGAGAAATCAAGAGCTAGAAATGTGTTTGAATGTAATTCCCTCTAGAATGTTTTTGTGATTCAACAAGATAAAAAATACAGTCATAGGCCCTTAAGCAAAAACCAACATCTTTTAATAAAATCTCATGTAATGTGGACCGTAGAAATTCTCGATTTAAGTTAAACTTTTTCTCAAGGCGAAAAACTCCTAATCTCGAGTTGATTAACTGAAATCTCTTTCTAGTTAAAACCCCCAAAATTGCATTATAACGATTTATGAATTCCCATATTATGTTTGACCCTAATCTAGGAGATTTATGTCGTCCTATATCTAGGATTGCATGCAACTCTTTTCACTTATATAGGTTCTTTCTCACCATAAATCTCTCGATTACCCGATGAGAAATAGATATCAAATTAATATACCGAAAATATTAACTCGAATGAAATAAACATGATATAAGTGAATCACACAAGACATGAGAATTTTATTAAAAATATACAAACCTTAATCACAAATTCATTCTAGAGTTCATTACATTCAAACACTAGGAGTTTAGCTACTCATGATTTTGACAAAAGAGTAAAATTCACAAGAAGAATTAAGTATTGTAGACATGATGTACTTATCTTTCTCAAAATTTCAATGACTTCTTCCTTGATGGATGATGTTGATCCAAGCATTCTTCTCCAATGTTGCTACAAGCTTACTCCTCCAAGACCTCTTGATCCCAATTCCACTCAAAAATATTGGACACAATGAATATTTTCTAAGTGTCTAAATTGAATTGAATGATGAATACACAATGAATCTCTATATGAATGAATATTACATGAATTTCTTTCCCAACTCAAACTCTTGGCTTTTATAGGCACCATCTTTGTGAAAGAACACATCAATAATGCTAACAAATGCTCCACTTCCATGGTTGTTGGTTGAATCATTATGTGCACATTCATGGTTGAGTTGGTTGAATCATTGTATTCACATGACAATACTCCACTTCCATTGGTTGAGTTGGTTGAATCATTGTGTCCACATGACAATTGAGGGAATAATAGAGTTTGGTGCAAAAAATGAGATGTAAAAGTTGCTCAAAGGTTGTCAAAAGCAAAAAGGAAAGCTTCCATAATTTCTGCGCAAAAAGAACACCAGATCGACGAAAAACACGCCCAGTGCTTTAAAAAAGGCAGGCGGCCATGTTTTTGGATTTTCCCAATTTCCGTGTTTGGTACGTCGGGGTTGAAAAATTGCTCGTTTTTTACTTCTAAAAAGCACGATCGTGCTTGAAAAGCACACCTTGCCCGTGTTTGACTGAAAAGGCCCCGAAATGACGTGTTTAGCTTGGGATTTTGAGTGTTTTTGCATCCAGAAACCCCCGGGTATGTTTTGACATGAAACCATGGCCCAAAATTCACCAAAAACAGCTCCAAATCATCAATCTACACCAATAAAAGCACCTCGGAGTAATGTGATCTATGTATAATCAAAAATTTATGAAACTAACAATAAAATAACTCAAATCATACTCAAATATACACATAAAACATGCATAAAAAGACCATTATCAACTAATTATTTAATTCTAGAGAAATTAAATATTAAATAATAATCTACATTTTGAGTAGATGAATGTGGTATATTTAACTTCTCAAAACCATTTTGTGGTGAGTGACAAATAAAATACACAAAGTAATCACTCGAAAATGGATAATGGATAATGGGAAGGTGAAAAGACACTATCCCACATAGGAATAAAATGTTAATTTTATTCAATATATCAATAAGTGGGTGTGCAATAGTGTGCAAGATGAAATAATTATACACATGTGAGGTGTGGTGGGCAAGGCCACAGGCGCGCCCGCGCGCCCAGCCCAGCGCCGGGGCCGAGGGTCGAGCCCGTGTCCCGACTGAAAATATTTGTTTTTATTTTTTGGAAGAATAAAAACAAATAAGCTGCAACTTAAAAGCTGAAACTGCAACTTTTAATAAGTAACAAACACCACTCTGCCCACTACTTGGAGGTTACAACATAGTGGCAACTGAAGAGTGTCCACTATCTGGAGGTTACAACCCATTATCTCTGAAGTTACTTCCCTGCAGACCCCTGGCCTGGTTGAAAGTCCTATATATAGGTACATTGTTGTTGTTCAGAAAACACAATTTCATTCTCTCATTTTATATTATGTTTTTTGCATAGTGTACTCAGTTTTCCATATTCCAGTTCGAAAGGTGCCTTGAAATTTGCAGTACTGCTATTTCAAAGACGTAACTGTTGTATCTTTGGGGATAACACGTCTATTCCGTCAGCACTTTACGGGACGTGTTTATCTTATGGATAGATTTCTACTCACGTCAGCTTTTCTGCAACTTTCGATTCTTTGTAATAGGTAGTTCCTGTTTTCCTTGTACTCCAGTTTACAGAAATAAACACAAATTTCAATAAGTTGCACTAAAAATCTCAAGAACTTCAGATACTTAGTATTTTCTGAATTCTTTAGAAAGACTTGTGCAAAAAGGAAGAGAAAAAGTAGAAAAATGTATGAGTAAAATGAATTATGGGTGGCCAGTTTTGAGAATCTCGGGATTCCATGGGTGTAACTATTAGTCTTGATCGATTAGAACTGTTAGATCGCTTCATTTGATCAGAAAGATGGTACCTTGTGCCGATGAATGATTATGAGTAGCCACTCACATCCTGTCAGAATAACTACCAACTACAGTCCTCCGATCACGCCTTTATCAGCAGCCACTGTTAAACTAAGCGAGCTAGAGAGTATTTGTATATTGTCATTGAAAATGTGTAAACTGTATTATTGAGCTTCATAGCAGAGTATGTATTTATACACAGAGAATGTAGTTGTCAAGCTTAACAGACTAACAAACTTAACTGCTAAGTGTAACTAACTAACATATTAACTAACTATAAAACTAACTTGTGCATATGTCATATGCACTCTAATAGCCACGTCCAATCAACACCAAATGCTCACCACACATGCGTTATTTAAACGAATCCACCTTGCTACTACTACGTGAGCTTCCACATGCTATGTCACTGAACAATTGAAACAAACAATGATTTATTTTCTCAAAAATTTAAGTGCAAGGTATGCCTTTAAAAGTTCCAATGTGACTAGTGCGGCGTTTGCACACTTAGTGTTTGATAAATGGTTTTATCATGATTTTGATGATTTTGTTTTTATACCAAAACAATGGTTTTAAAGATTGTCCAAATACTCCTAAATGATTTAAAATGGTTTTAATATTTTCCGGAGTATTTCTTCAAGTTTTATTTTTGACTAAAATTGGACAACACATTTAATGATTTTGTATCAATGGGTTTTTACATCCAAACTATGTTTCTACATGTTGGCCTAATACTCCCGATTGGTCTAAAATATTTTTACTATTTTTTCGGAGTATTTCTTGAAGTTTATTTTCAACACAATTTGGACAACTCCTCTGTTTTGAGGTCAACCGGTCGCCGTATAGGGCATCCCGTATCTGAAAGTTGTGCAAAAAAAACTTCATGTTTGCGAGAAAATGGTGAGGGTGACCGGTCACCCTATAGAGCGACGGTGCGTCGACCCGGTCGACCTATAGAGGCGCCAAATTGCAGACTGAAGGATGGTTCAATTTTGCAAACTTCTCTGTTTCGATTTTTGAAGAGGGCAACCGGTTGGACCCTAGGGTGACGGTCGGACCCCGTCGGCCGGCCGCCTGTGTAAAAATGTGTTCTTATTTTCAAACGTCTATTTGTGCGCGCGACCGGTCGCCCTATGGTTTGACAAAGAAAATTCGACCGTTTTGACAGACATCTTTTTCCTAAATTGTGGGATTGATTTCTAACAACTAGGGATGTCAATCGGGGGGGGCCGGGGAGCCATCCCCATCCCCGTCCCCGCGACCGCGGGGAATCCCGTCCCGTCCCCGTGAGACAAACGGGGAAAAAATTCCCCATCCTCCGTCCCCGTGGGGATCCCCCATGGGATTCCCGTCCCCGTTTTTAATTTAATTTTTTTGGAAAAAAATAATATTTTTTAAAAATAACCATTTTTAAATATTTAAAATATATAAATTATATAAATAACTAATAAAACACTAATTAATAAAATAAATTAAAGATTTTTGTCATTTTATTATATTTAATGTGTATATATTTATAATATATTATATATATTTAAAATATTATATTATATATAATATTCGGTTCCTCATGGGAAGCAGGCGGATCCCCGCGGGGCGGGGAGTATGATCCCCGTCCCCGCCCCGTCCCCGCCAACGGGGGGGAAAAGTTCCCCGTCCCCGTCCCCATGGGGGAAAATTTCGGGGAATCCCCGCCCCGTTCGGGGCGGATCCCCGCGGGGAACGGGGATTCTCCGCCCCACTGCCATCTCTACTAACAACTATAATCTTGATTTTAATTGCAATTTTTTTGTAGATATCAGATTCCAAGAGGAGCCTATCAATGATCAATCATCTCCTATAAATAGAGGAAGATTTGAAGCACAGCAACAAGAGAGAACAACACAACACAACAAGATATACTCAAGCAAACACTTGGTCTTCTATTGTCATTATTCTTGTTGTAATTTGCCTAGCTTATCACTTTCACATCCTTGAGGTCTAGGCTATCCTTGATTACACTTGCACTCAATTGTATAATTTATTATCGAGTTGTAATCTTGAATTTTTGGGTTATCATTCAACACAAGATATCCTTGTGAGTGTTCTTGTGGTAAGAACACATTTGGGTGATCTAGGTGTTAGGTGTGAGAAGATTGTGGTAATCTTCTTGTTGAGGTGTTGAAAAATTTGGTATTCTTCAAGGTTGAAGATTGTGGTAATCTTCACAAGGTGCCGTTGGAGATTGTGGTAATCTTGAGATTGTGGTAATCTCAAAGGTGGTGGTGAAGAAGAGTGTGGTCTTTCTTCAAGGTGTTGTTGTAAGTTGGTGTTGTATTAATTTTGGTAATTAATAAAACTTTTTTTTCTTTTTGAAATTCATCCCGGAGATACTGGGATGGTAGAGGATTAGGCCCTAGGTGGGTTGAACCTCTTTAAATCGACGTGTGTTGTTTATATTCCGCACCTTTATTATTGTATTTGAGCATTCGGTTCGAAAAAGAGGGTAAAATCGAAAAGATGGAGATAATCTATTCACCCCCCTCTAGATTATTGTAGCCGCTTGGACTTACACTTAGCTCATATGGCGTTTTGAGATTCTGCGGTTTTTGTAATACATTTCAATTCGATTTTCCTTATGCAATTTTTTAGTTCTAAAATCGCAACCACACGCTACGAGACACTGTAGTTTCCATTCAATATTTAAACTCGCAGTTTTATTCAAGTCACTATCGATGGGGCGGTGACGGGGTGCATGTGGTGCGATTGGGTTCGTTGGGACGGTTCTATAAGTTTTTAATCACCCTTGAGTCTACTGTCTATATGTTTAAGTGGGCACGAAGGACCCCAATTTGGCCATGTTTCCTTTTTAAATATTGACTATTGTTACCACTAAAAAAGCAGTGATAGCAACTTTTTTTTGTTTTGTTTTTCCTGTCATTACAAAAGGACGAGATCATTTAGAATAATTATGAATATAATTAAACTCATACAAGTTGACAAAAGTATAAGGAACAAATCAAATAATTATGGTGTTGAATGTTTTCAAACGTAATAGTTTTATATATCTCAAGGTTAGATGTGCATTAAAATTATGGAATTGTTGAAATCAACATTGAATTCAATTTTTGAAAAGTATACAAGGCCTGAATATACATCCTTTTTAAATCGAAGGATGGCTGTTGACGTGACGTTAGTCCAGGAATAACAGCATGCTATTAAAGACTTTGACATTTAGTCATTTACTTCGTCGGTCATATTTGGAAATTCAACTTCCAAATGTAAATTTCAGTCTTCAGATCTTCAAATAGGAGAATAAGAATAATTAGGATGTGCATAAATCATAATTAAGCTATTTTTAATCTCATCGGTATTATTTTATAAGTTGATTTTATATCAATTTCTTTTTATATTTTTGGCGTAAAGTTCAAATTTATTTGTAGCATCTTATGTGTTTCATTTGAGTCTTTCATGAAAAACATAAAAAAAAAAGGAAACGAAAACATGAAAATCAATGGAATACAAGGAAAAAAGAGACCCAATTTAAAAAATTAATGAAAAAAAAACGAGAAAAAAATTGTAAAATTGGTGCTATTTGGGTATTGCAAATATAGATATAATATGGTTTTCAAAAAAAAAGCAAATATAGATATAATATACACAAACTATACTACGCCTCTTGTGAGTGGTACTTAAAAATACGTACGGGTGATAATTTCTAAATAACAACAACAACAACAACAAACTAAGCCTTAATCCCACTCACGTGGGGTTTTATACGGATCATATCGCGCCATCGTTTACGGTCATAAGCCATATTTTCGTTTATTTCTAGGTATAACATGTCATGTTTAATAGCTTCTTTCCAAGTCTTTTTAGGCCTACCTCTCCTCTTTTGATTTGTGTGAGTGATTCTCTACCTTCTAAACGTCGCGCAGTGCATCTAAAGGTCTCCTATAAACATGTCCAAACCATCTTAATCGTGTTTCTCTAATTTTCTCGTCTATTGGTGCTACTCCCACTTTGTTTCTAATGTGTTCATTTCTTATTCTATCTTAATCCAGTGTGTCCGCACATCCATCTTAGCATTCTCATCTCTGCTACCCTCATTTTTTGTTCGTGTTCATATTTAGTCGCCTTCAACATTCTCGCTCCATAGAGCATTGCGGGCCTTATGGATTTTATAAAATTTTCCTTTCAATTTTAATGGTATTTTACGGTCACAAAGGATAGAAGATGCACTCCTCCATTTATTCCAACCCGCCTGGATCCTATGTGTGACATCTTTATTGATTTCTCCGTTCTCTTCAATTATAGATCCTAAGTATTTAAAACTCTTTTGTTATACTCACTTCATGTCCATCAATTTTAACCTTCGTCTCATTGTTCTGTTGTTTTTACTAAAGTGGCATTCCATGTATTGATACATTTTAGCCATACTTATAGTAAAACCTTTTGATTAGTCTTCTCTCCAAACTTCCAATTTTGCATTTACTCCTTCCCTTGTTTCATCAATTAAAACTATATCGTCCGCAAATAACATACATTCGGGGATGGATTTTTGTAAATGTTTAGTGATTTCATCAATTATTAGGATAAAAGGTACGGGCTTAGAGAGATCCCCGATGCAAACCTATAGTGTTTGGGAATTCACTAGATATTCATTTGGTGTCGCGATACATGTTGTTATACCATCATACATATCTTTTATGGCATCTATGTAAGCTATTTTTATTCCTCTTTTTAAATATGACTCAAATTTTTGACATGAACCTTGTGTGACAGTCCGAAACGGAAACATGAACCGCGGACCTGAAAGCGATCAAATTGCCACCCGTACATAAATTTAGAACTGACACACAACTCTATGGTCTAATTGTTACATAAGACTTTGTTAACAATGTAGATTAGGAACGATTAATTATTGAATTAAATATAGCACTGCGCTTTTTGGAAAAAAAAAAAGTCAAATTTGCCGAATCTAACTTATATTCAAAAATTATTAGATATGGTCTTACCCAAATTTTTTGGACCAGAAAAAGTAAAAACTACATGCATTAAACTAATTAATGACATGCAATTACATCTCATATACTAGGCATAAAAGGAAACTACCAAGTACCTCACATTTTCGTAAAAACTGAAATTTCAAACAAGTCATCCATTTATCAGGTCTATTAGTCTACACACATTTTCTTCTACTCTATGGAATATGGATTTGAATGAAAAAGGGATAATTACAATACTCCACGCAAAATAATTAAACAAGAAAAAGAGTGTGGAACTAGTAAACCAAACGTGGTATATCTTAAACCGTGAAGTCTCCTTCTCACCCGCAGACATTTCGTTTGCTTGAAATGGTGCCCACCAAACTAAATTAAAACAAATAATTCAACGGGGTCAGATAGTGGTCGAATGATTAAAATAGTGATTGGATACACTTCGTTTTGGAAAAAAAATTGTTAGAGAATAGTGTTAAAAAATGTTTTGAAAGTTTGAGAGTGAGATTGAATATGAGATGAAAATGTTATGATAAAAATTAATTTGATATATAAATAATAAAATAATAATCGGATATGGTTGATAGTTGTAACTATGTGAGCGATTGAATACTGAAATTTGTAGAATTATGTGTAATAAATATTGATGATTTGATATTTTTTTCGAGAGTTGATGTTATTGATCGAAGAAAAAGCAAAAGTGAGTAAATACTAGTACATTTTATGAATCTTTTTTAGGGATAATTACAAAAGTACCCCTGAGGTTTGAGCTAATTACAACGAAATCATCAATGTTTCAAAATTACAAAAAACCACACCAAGTTTGATTATGTGTTAAATTTATGGGGGGAAACTGTAATATTTTTATAAATATCACAGTTTTTTGATAAGTTTTGTGCTTATGAAGGGGAAAAATGTAAGACGGAATCAAACCTCAAGGGTTTCTTTGTAATTTTTAAAAACTTTAGGATTTTTTTATAATTAGCCCAAACTTTAATGTTTTTTTGCAATTATCTCTTTTTTTTTATAGACAATCATATGTTTGAAGTAAAAAGTTTTTCTTTACTTCAAAAAAAAAAGTAAAAAGTTTTTCTAGCGGGACAACATAATTTTTTTACTATTTAATCGCGCCCTACAACTCTTCAAGCTTAGATCAGAGACCCCTCACCTCCGAGAATATATCCTTGAAGGAAAAAATAAATTGAACATACAGTAATCATTGGTTTCGAAAACCCCAGAAAAATAGTTGAATGGAAAGGAAAAATTGATTGAACGTATAAAAGAAGCAAAATAGGGAATGGTGTCCTACAAGCTATAAACACTGACCACGTAGTGAAATGTGAATGGTCCATAATAAAATCCAACCACAAATTTGGAATAGTCCTAAGATCTTGCTGACTCAGAAATGAGCTAGCTTTGTTTTGATGGAATCTCCTGACTAGGCTCTTCTATAAATCCAATCCTTTTGTACTCCCGTAGACTTTTTCTTTGTGTTTTTTCACGTGGCGGTGCTTATTTGGTTGGTTCATTGTCTATGGTGCCCCAAAACTAAAATGTGAAAATAAATAGTGATTGAATACTCTCCCGTCTGACGGAGTCTCAAATATATAGTTCAATTTGACATTTCATACATATTAAGAAAAATATTGAAAACTACAAATATGTTAAATATTTATTTGATTTACCCTTATTAAATAAATAGTGTAAATTATAAAATTCATATTAAATAGAGATATAATAGTAAAAAAATGAAAAAAATACTATTTTTTAGTGGATTATATATTTGGGACATCCCAAAAAAGAGTAATAGATTGTATATTTGGGACGAGAGAGTAATTACTTTTCTCAATCACATGAAAGTTTGAAATATTTTTAAAATAAAATCTTATTTAAATGAATTCGGGGAGAAATGAAATCTTATTGCAATTAAAATCGATACTTTTTGATCTAAAACTCTTTTTAAATTAGCATAATTACTTTTGGATTAGATACGTGTTATTTATCTGATTAGAGAAAAAAATGTAAAATAGAAAAATGATGGTCCTTTTATTTAGTACGTAAAATTCATTGTACCGAAATCTGAGGATTATCTTTTATCCATCATTTTTAATCACTCATATGTTTCATCTTTTTGGCAAAAGCCATCTTATCTTGTGAAAAATTAGGCACATAAGGGCCATTAATGTCGATGTCACAAAAGAATAATTCTATCATAATAACGCACTTTTTCAATTTTTAACAAATATTGTCCTCATTTTACGAAGGTAACATCCAATAAAGAACGCCTGGATACGAATGGTTGTTTTCCACGTGGCGATCCATCTTCTCATCATCTGAGTCTGATCCAATCATGCCCTCACCCCATTGAAATAAAATAATCCCCAAAAGTCCCTTTTTATTTTTAATTTTTTATAATCCACTCCTTTAATCTCTCCACCATTGATTATTATAAATAACCCATTGCAACGCCCCCAAAAATCTCCTTCTCACATTTTCTTTCATTCTTTCTATCATAATTCCATCCAAAATACAGTTCAGCAACAGCAATTTCTTACTTTTCTTTCTATCAACATAATAATCACACACAGAGTAATTCTCAACCGTAGATTACATCTGTAGCTAGCTGTACACTTCAAAAACCTTTAAGGGGGAAAAGAAAAAAAAAAGCTAATAGACAGAACTTTAGAAGTGATTTTTAATGGAAATTCCGGAGATAAACATGATAAGCGATTTTGAAGCAGGAATGAAATGCCTGCAAAATCCATCATTAATTTCCAGATTTTTTTCATTTCCTGGTGTAGAAAAAGTTCCTCAAGTTTACATATTCTGGAAATGGGGTGCTTTGATTTTTGCGTTTTTTGCGACTTTCAGCAGCATAATCAGGAGAATTAAACTTATTTTCTTCCGTTTTCATACTGTAAAACCTTCTTCGCATCAAAATCAAGAGATTATTGAGTTTAGTGAGGACGATGAAATCTCCTTAGCGTCTTCGGACGATGAACAGGAAGAAAGGGAGAATCGCCCAACGACGTCGTTTCGAGGTCAACACCGCGTTGATGAAGATTTCTGCGTGAAGGGCTCGCGCCTCTGTTTTAGGAACCAGTGGTCGATTGGAAACTTGAGGCAGCGGAGACGGCGGAGCAGCGGCGGCGCGTTGTCGGAATTTGCTTCCGGTAAAAATGTTGTCAAGCTTTGGGATAGTCTAGGTCTGAGTCTAGATTTCGATGAGGATTTGTTCAGCTACGATTCGCAGAGCGTGGTTTCGACCTGGGATTGCGATCGAGACTGGATGACAGGGGAGTTTTCCGGCGGGGTCTGGAATATCTCCGCGGCGGCGCCGATGTCGTCTGCTCCGGTGGTCCTGACGGCGGAGGGTAACGGGAAGGGAGACGGCGTGGTTTTGGGGGGTTACGATGCGCGGATGCGACGTCGTGTTCCGGCTTTCTACGCCGAATGGAGCTCGCCGGCGGAGAAAGTGGCCGGTGTCGCCGGCGGCGGAGTTGGGAAGGTTTACGTCATGGATGACGTCAGCGGGGTGGTAACGGTTGGTGATGTGAGGAATGTTAGGAGGCCGTTAGAGAGTGTGAGAGAGTCTGACGGCGATACGTGGTGGGACGCTGACGCCGTTATTGTGGAGAATGAATTTGAGGAGTCCAGGTAAAACAACTAAACAAACGCGGTCCATGAGTTTAACTGGGCCAGGTTTGGTTTGACCTGGGAAGGAGAAAGGGCAAAATGTGGCCCAAACTAGAAATTTCGTGGAAAAGACAGTCTTGTCTGTAAATAATTATTTCAATAAAATATTCCCGATCATTTATTTATTGTTACTTAATTGTAGGTTACTATTGTGTATTTGCTGCTGCTAAATGTGGCAAATTTTATAACAGAATTTGTTATTTGCGTGTCATTTTTGTATCTAGAACTTCATTCATATATAGATGTGATTAATTAGGTGTATAACACAAAATTAATGGTTCAGAGAACAAAAGTAGCAAATATAAGAATTTATAAAAAGAAATAATGAAATAATTAAAGAAAAACAAAAAGGTAAAATTGCAATTAGGACCCGCGACTATAGGGGTTGCAAAATTGGGCATGTAAAAACCAGGTAATGAGATGCTACCCAAGTGGATACAAACCTAACTCATGTTTGATTTTGTCAAGTGTCCCATTATGACGTAAGCTTGTATACTTTTTTTTTTTCAGAATAATAGAATCTAAATGGGACAAATATCACAATCACATTGAATTGTTGTGTAACATCTAATTAGCCAAAAAAATCACATTTTGCAAAAAATTCTACATTTAAAATAAATAGCTATTGAGTCCTTTTTTCTGCTAGAAAGTTGATGGTTCACGTGCTAGTTATTTGACATTTTCTTGAAAATATTCAATTTACATTTGAAAAAAAAGACTAAATTCACAATATTTTTAGTTGTACCATTTTTTTGTTTTTTGCAAAATGCTATTTTTATGGGATCAAGTTTGCTAAGGAGATTAAAATTGTAGTATAGCAAAAAAAGAAAAGAGAGAAATAAAGAATATCACCCTTCAGTCTTTATTATTTTTTTCCAATCCTTAAAGCTATTATTGGAAGTAATTCATGTGAAAAATAAGAATTAGGTGCGCCCAACTAGAGATGTCAATAAGGGTCGGCCCGTTCCGATCCTACCCTAGTTCTAAGAGGCCCTAACCCTTAAGGGCTAGGGCTAAAAAGCCCTGAACTTATAAAGATTTGAAAAATCTAAGCCCAGCCCTAGCCCTGTAGAGTTAGGGTCGGGCCAGGGCCGGCCCTATGACTATTTTTTTTACATTTTTGATGAAGTTATTCCGTTTAAATTAAAACATTGCATCATGATAGAAAAATTAACTTGCAAATTTCTTATTTTATAAAAATAATGATATGTAATTCTTAGATTCCATTTGAATTAAAATATTCAAAATTTGTCATTTTTATTTTAGTAATCACATAGTCTACCAAATATATTTTAGTTCTTTATAATTATTAACGTACTAAATAATCATTACCAATTTACATACCAACTTTAATTTTGTATTTATTAAGTTATCTCGTAAGACTAAATTATAAATGAGATCAAAGATCAAATTTGATAATTTGTTAAGATAAATAGTAATTGATAAATGAGATCAATTAATAGTATTACAAACATAAACTTTGAATATAAATATATAAAATACAAAAAACTTATCAGGAAAAAAGCCCTAAGGGCCCGTCCTATCCTAGCCCTTGATGGCCCTAGGGCCAATTAGGGTCAGCTAAAAGTCATAAATGTTATAGGCTACGAAATACGGGCCCAATCTTTAGATTTTTAGGGTCGGACTAGGGTCGGCCCTCAGGGCCCGGATCTTATTGACATCTCTACACCCAACCACATCTAGAAGGGTAATTGGTAAAAATAGTTAAATATTACGGCACGCAATTCATAGAAAAGTTCAGCATAAAATAAAGCAATGACTTAACTTTCATCTTTATAATGGTAACTTCGACCTAAATTTTTTTGTCTTAAATCATAAGTGGCCGGTGATTTGTTTTAAGTTTAAGCATATAGTTTATCTTAACGGGTAAGAAAAACAGATCTCGAAAAACAGATCTCGAGGAGGATTAGTTGAGTAATTTTGCAGTCCCTGCTTAAGCAGTTTATTAAATTGGTAATGGTACAAGGATATGGCCAGTTATTTTATTATTAGTTACTTGATTTGCAAAACTGTGTCAAAAGATCCTTACTGATATTCAACCATCAAACTTGGACAACAACATTAAAAATGATCTAGTACTGTTCTAAAGTCTAAACAAGTGATGCGACTAAGAAATTGGTTGTGGTCGTTAAAGAGTGATTAAATTGAGGCGGCGAAACTCGATAATTTAGTGCTTTTGAATGATTATAAATTTATTTCCCATTTTTTACGGAAAAAAAAAAGAATGATTATAAATTTATACTCGCATGTTTTGACTATTTACCAAAGCGCAAAAAAAAAAAAAAAAAACAAGGCAAAACATTTCACCTAAGCTAACTTTCACTTTAAATTTTTTTTAAGACTTAATGTAGTGGACTTTCCCAATAATCTTAAAATAATACTTGCATTCAACTGCAATTGATGGGGTAAAATGCACAAACTCTTCTATGATTTATGTTAAATATTATTTAAGAACTTAAAAAATTTCAATTCTTATACTCTTTGATCGAAATTGTTGTTTAAGGTCCCGAGTTCAAGTCCTTAGAGATACATCTCTACTGGTCGATCAATTACCATTGTTTCTTGCTTTCAGCATGATGGTTCGGGTGCGATTTCTACTGGAAAACAGTAAGGGGATTAGGGTGGCATTGGATCCCTTGCGCGGAGTAGCGTATAATCCTTATTGGGAATTCGAGGTTAGTTGAGGAAATTCGCTTATTTACATCCTTCGAGGACTCAGGAAGCGAGTTAAGTAAGATTAGTCCAGCGACGTTTGAACTATGATATCAAAAGACAATAAAAAGAAAAAATCGAGAATTATTGGTGCTCCGACCATAATTATGATCCTGTACCATAAGCTCTCTCTTTTCAATAGTTATTGATACAATCTTTGTTCGAAAATTTTCCTTTCCCACTAAAATAACGAAACATTGATGTCAAACGAGAATTCTGTTAATTTTGTGTGAACATACGAAAAGGTTAAAGACATAATAGCGACGGTTCAGAAAGACTGTAATTTCATATCACATTTTTTACGTTGCCTCAGTTTTCACAATGACAATTGATCAATCATTAGTCTTTTTCAGATTACGACAACTTGTGAAAATTGGACATATTGACTTTTTTCTTTTTCAAAAAAAAAGTATATATACGTATGTATAAACAAACACATAGTTATGTAGTTGTTTGTGCAGTTAGAATAAATTAATCAATAAAAAAACCCACTAATAATGATGGAGATACACTTAATATAAGAAAAATGATAATGGGCGACAGCATCGCGATGCTAGAGAGATTTAGGGACATTCATGATTGATTTTATTTGACTCGTTAATTGCGCTTCAAATTAAAAAACACTGGATGCTTTAGGGAATATTAGGTGTAGCTTATTTATCTGATTGTAAATTGTAATTATGATAATAGAATTTCATTCTAACATAAGTAATTTGAAGTTGACCATATTTCACTACAATGTCAAAATAATTTAAAGATAAGATATCTAACCAAAGGTAACCATGTTCTTAGCCCACTGACCACCACAAGAGACTTAAATTTCTTATGGGATGGAGGTCATTAGTTCAAAATCCCACTCTATCAAATTGTTTCCCGAGACATATGCGAGTTGGTGAAGGTTTGGTGGGAACTCATATTGGGAATTCATACTAAATAGCATCTATGTGGATTTGATTTGAGAGAGAACCATGTTGGGAACTCATGTTTAAAAGAAATTTTAGTGAGGATTTTGTTTTTTAAAAAAAATTAGTTATAATTTGTATTAATTTTTCTTGGATTTTCTATCTGGCCCACCCCATTTTCGTGTATCGGCCCGCCCTGGTAAAGCGTCCTGGCTCCGCCCTTGGAGATAACTATTATTAGATTTGGAGGGTACGCCAGTAGACCCTACCATAACAATAAAGTGGCCAGTGCGTGCACATCCCGATGTTTACCTTGGTAGCTGCGATGAGGAGCCGGACTTGCTATCCTCAAACGTAAGTCTCGCAGCTTAGTTATAAAAAATGGATATTGCAAAAGGTTTTAATATGAACCATATTGTTTTCAATTTGAATTTTGTTTCTTTTCCTGTCTACTCTTAACTGATTCTCACATAATTAACCAGTTTTGAATAAATAGATACATTTTTCCACAGTTAATTGTTCTACTCTGAACGCCAAAAAACAAAAAACGAAAATGATCTTTAATGAAATAATTTGAGCCTTCAACGAGGACAGTTGTTTGCAGCTAAGGCTGAGGAGTGCATTATTGAAATTTTGTTGGCTAGTTGCTCTTGCCCTTTACTTTGATTCCTGGTTATCTGGCAGCATTAAAGAAAATAATTATTAAATAAAGTCATGAAACTAAATTAAAAGACTTGTGTATAAGAAATGGCCATGAGTTAAGTCTAGGTGAATATTTGTATTTTAAAATAGGCAAAATTGTTTTTTTAGTCCTCTAAGTGGCGCCACTCGGAGATTTAGTCCTTTTTTTTTCTCGACTTTGAATTTAGTCCTTTAAATGGACAAAATTCGGACTTTTAGTCCTGTTACCTGCTATAACAAGTAAATGTTACCTGTTAGTGGATATTCTTTAATTCAAACTTTAAATAAATTTTAAAAAAATAATAGAATATTATCAATGATAAAAAAATGAGTTTTAATTTTATACTTTTAATTTTTATTTGAATTGTGAATTTCATATTTTACAAATAAAAAAATCTATTTCCTACAAATATTTTACTAACACATTTTTTTACGAAAACTATTTCAAAAAAATATTTATTTTTATTTCCTTTTTTGGTTTAAGTTACTTATTGATTTTAAAAAGAATAAGAAATATAAAATTCACATATAGTTATTGGAAATATATTCAATTCAACTATAAATAAAATAAAATAGTTTATAATATTAAATAATTTCACAATTTATAAATATAGAAATTATTTTTAAAAATAAGAAAAATGCTATAAAAATATTTTATATTTCTAGCTAAAAGTATACTTAAATTATAAATATATAAATATTAACAAATTATCCATATTTTATATTTCTAGCTAAAAGTATATATAATATTGAGAAAATGTATAATTTGTTAATATTTATATATTTGTAATTTAAGTATACTTTTACTTAGAAATATAAAATATTTTAATAGTACTTTTCTTCTTTTGAAAATAATTTCTATATTTATAAAATATGAAATTATTAATATTGTAAACTATTTTATTTTATTTATAGTTTTAGTAAAGATTTTTTTAGTAAAATATTTGAAGGAAATAAATTTTTTAATTCTAAATATTAAATTCACAATTTAAATAAAATATTTAAAAGTATAAAATTAAAACTTGTTTTTTATCATGAACAATATTCTATTTTTTTGTAAAATTTATTTAAAGTTTGAATTAAAGATAATCCACTAGCAGGTAACATTTACCTGTTATAGCAAGTAACAGGACTAAAAGTCCGAATTTTGTCCATTTCAAGGACTAAACTCAAAGTCGAGGGAAAAAAAGGACTAAATCTCCGAGTGTCTCCACTTAGAGGACTAAAAAAACAATTTTGCCTTTAAAATACTATCCGCAGTTTTTTTTTTAACATCATAATCACTGTGTTTGAGTGAGTTATAAGTCAAGAAAACCTAATTATTTGTTGATCACTTGGATGAAATGTTGTGAGTCTTGTAGAATTAATTTTCAAAACTGTTAGGCCAAACTCGCCCTTATTTATATTTAATTTATTAGTATACGCATCTTAAATACATTTAATTGACAAATATATGAATTGTTGTTCTAGCTGGCATCAAAATTATAATCTTTGTTTTTCGTGTTACTTCAGCTACCCTACTATTATCTTTTTTTTAGCATTAAAATAAATTTCATTCATGAAAAGATACGTGCAACTAATTACAACATCAAGGAGAAAACAGTTAGAAGGACTGTCAGCATCAAGCTTCCAATACAAATTCACAAGCCAATAGTTAGTTAAGTTAGTTGCATTATGGTTAGTTAGTTAAGTGGTTACACTTTGATTCTAGAGTATTCTTCTTGTACAGGAAATAGTATAAATAAGAGAACATACATCTGTGTCAAAAACAAGTTATCAGATTATACACATTACAAATTTCTCTCCAAGAACACATTCGAGTTCTCCTTCATATTTTTCATATAGTTCTTGATGAAGATTTGATTCAGATTGATTTAGTTAACATGGTATCAGTTTTATTTTGAGAATCCGATGCTTCTTTATCGATAAGTTCTTCATTGATCAAATTTTTTTTTTCTCTTCTCTTGTTGAAATCTGCTGATCAGTTCTTGATCAGACTTCTTGTTGTAAATCTGCTGATCAGTTCTTGATCAGACTTCTTGCTGTACTCTAATGGCGGGTGTTGATAATGAAGAACTTCCTCATGTGCCTAGAGTCTTGAATCCCTCAGATGATTTCCAGTCCCTTTACTTCCTTCATCCCAGTGATAATCCCGGAGCGGTGATTGTTTATGAACCGTTCACAGGAGACAATTACATCTCATGGAGCAGAGCTGTGATCATGGCCTTAAATGTCAAAAATAAAAGTTGTTTTGTTGATGGCTCTATCTCGATTCCTTCATCCACCAGCCCTTTATTTGTTTCTTGGTTCTCTACTGGATCTTGAATTCAGTTTCAAAAGAGATTCGATAGAGCCTTCTATACTTTACTTCAGCCAAAGAAGTTTAGGATGAGTTAAGAGTTCGATATGCTAGAAGTGATGGACCTCGAGTCTTTCACCTTGACAAGACTTTAAGTTCCATTTCTCAGGGAAATCAATCAATTACTGTGCATTACAATCATTTTAAGTTCCAAGTCTTTCAAAATGATTCTGTGATAAAATTCTTGGTAGGTTTGCATGACTCTTATGCTCCAATTCGAAGTCAGTTGTTACTCAGTTCTCCTATGCCAAGTCTTGCCAAAGTATATGCTCTTTTACTTCAAGAAGAAACACAAAGAGGTCTCACTAATCTTGTCTCACATACTTCAAATCCTCTTGATTCCTCAATGGCAATGATGGTTAAACAGTACAAAATGTTCTCATTGTGGTTATACAGGGCATACTGTAGACAAGTGCTTTCAAATAATTGGTTATCCTCCGGGCTGGAAAGGTCCTAAAGGCCCCAGACAAGCTCCAGATAGTTCTGCTCATGCTGCAGCTTCTTCCCCTCCTCAGCCTGGTTCAAATTCAGATTTGATATTTTCAAATGATATGGTTGAACGTTTCTTGGCCTTTACAAAGCAACAAGACCCACCAAAATCAGCTAATTCAGCTGCCACTAACACAGGTCCTACAATTCATTCTGTTGCTACAGCTGACACATGTATTTCTTTAGTGCATTCCTCATATGACATCTTTACTAAGTTTGGCCCATGGATATTAGACATTGGTTCTACAAACCATATGATATGTCATTTGTCATTATTCACAAATGTTCCACAACAAATATCTTTACCTATACATTTACCCACTGGTAGTATTGCCACTGCAACTCATAAAGGAGAGGTCAAGATTTCTGATTCTTTACTTTTAACAAATATTTTATATGTGCCCTCCTTCACTTACAATTTATTATCCATCTCTAATCTTACAAAGAATTCCAATTATGCAACATATTTTTTGTCTTCTCATTGCATCTTACAGGATTTGAACACACAGAAGATGATTGGTTTTGCTAAAGAAACAAATGCCCTTTACCATCTCACTTCTCATTCAGTAGCTTCTGTGAATTCTAAAGACATTTTGACTTGGCATTATAGACTAGGACACATCTCAGGTCAGAGATTATCTTCCATTTCTAGCTTAAAATGTATTTCTACAAATTTTGATGCTTGTGACATCTGTCATTTTGCTAAACAGAAAAAGATTAGTTTTCCTATCACTACTACTTCATCCAGTTGTATTTTTGATCTTATTCATTGTGACATATGGGGTCCTTTCTCTATAACTTCTCATAATGGTTTTCGATATTTTCTTACTATTGTGGATGACTATTCTAGATGTGTTTGGGTCTATATGATGAAGCAAAAGTCTGAAACCAAGAATCACATTATTACTTTCTATAATTTTATTTTCACTCAGTTTAACACAAAGATTAAATCCTTAAGATCTGACAATGGTCCAGAATTTTTATTGACTGATTTTTATAAAGAAAAAGGGATTTTTCATCAAAAGAGTTGTGTGGAAACACCACAGCAAAATGGTATTGTAGAACGAAAACATCAACATCTTCTTCAAGTAGCTCGTGCTCTCCTGTTTCAATCTAAAGTGCCATTGACTTTTTGGGATGAGTGTGTTTTAGCTGCTGCTCATATAATCAATAGTGTTCCTACTCCTATTATTGGAAATAAAACTCCTTTTGAGAGATTATATAACAAACCTCCTGATTATAGTCATTTGAAAACTTTTGGATGTCTTGCCTATGCTTCTACTCTTACATCCAAAAGGACTAAATTTGATTCAAGAGCTAGAAAATGTGTTTTCATTGGTTATTCTTTCGGATACAAAGGATACAAGTTGTATGATATTGATACTCAGCAATGTCTTATTTTTAGACATGTTCAATTTTGTGAACATTTTTTTCCTTTTAAAGATATGACTTCATGTAAAGATGTTTCTCCATTATTTCCTATCAATTGTACTAATGATGTCACTGAGATTAGCTCTCAGCATCAAGCTCCACAGGTTACTACTACAGCTGATTTAATTGAAACCAACACAGCTGACTATGGTACAACTGAATTTCCATATCCTACAGCTGAGTCTTAATGTCCACCTACAGTTGAATCTCAACATCCACCTACAGCTGAGTCTCAACATCCACCTACAGCTGAGTCTATTCCTCAGCCTCCCTCTACATCATCTGATATACATACAATCCCAGCATCTCAACCTCAAAGAAGATCAAATAGATCAAGAGCCATTCCCCATTATCTTACAGTCTATGATTGCTATTTGCCTCCTTCAATTCAAAATCAAAACTCTGCTAATACTCTACATTTGGGCAAACAATATGATATAACTGATTTTCTGTCCACCAATCAGTTGTCTTCCTCTCACAAAGCCTTTACAACTGCCATAACCAAGATCACTGAACCCAAAACTTACAATCAAGCCAATGTCTCTTCTGAGTGGCAAACTGCAATAAAAGCTGAACTAATTGCCCTTGAAAAGAACAACACATGGATTCTTACTTCCTTACCAGTAAATAAACATTGCATAGGTTGCAAATGGGTATATAAAGTAAAGTACAAGGCTGATGGATCCATAGAAAGGTATAAGACTCGTTTAGTGGCCAAAGGGTATACTCAAGAGGAAAGATTAGATTACTTTGACACTTTTTCTCCAGTCACAAAACTAACAACTGTCAGGTTGCTATTAGCTATTGCTGCTGCCAAAAATTGGCATCTCCATCAATTAGATGTAAACAATGCTTTCTTACATGGTGACTTGGATGAAGAGGTTTACATGAAGCCTCCTCCAGGATATTGCAGTGATGACAGAGTTTGCAAACTTACTAAAAGCTTGTATGGGTTGAAACAGGCTTCAAGACAATGGTTTCAAAAGTTAACCTCGTGTCTTATCTCCTATGGTTTCTCTCAATCCAAATCAGATACCTCCCTTTTCATCAAATTTAATTCTAATTCTATTACAGTTTTATGTGTCTATGTGGATGACATTATTTTAACTGGAAATAACATGTTTGAGATATAGGCTATAAAGAATCATTTGGATGCCATCTTTACTATCAAAGACTTAGGTATTCTCAAATACATTCTTGGCATAGAAGTTTCCAGAAGCAAGACAGGTATTTCATTATGCCAAAGAAAGTATGCTTTGGATATTGTAACAGAAAGTAGATACCTTGGTTGCAAACCTTGTTCCACTCCAATGGATTCTAAGGTTGATTTAAAAGCCAATGATGGTACAGTTCTAACTGACCCCTCTGAGTATAGAAGATTGGTAGGACAATTGTTATATTTAACCATAACAAGACCAGAATTTTCATATTCCATTCAATGTCTATCTCAGTTTATGGCTAAACCAACAACATCTCACCTCTTTGCAGCTCACAGGATACTAAGATACATTAAATCAAATCCAGGTAAAGGTCTTTTCTATTCCATCCTTCTACTCTACAACTAAAAGGGTACTCTGATGCAGATTGGGGAAGGTGCTTAGATACTAGAAGAAGTGTCACTGGATATGCTGTTTATCTAGGCGATTCTTTGATATCCTAGAAAGCCAAGAAGCAAGCCACAGTTAGTCGTTCCTCCGCTGAAGCAGAATACAGGGCTATTGCCTCTATAAACTGTGAAATCCAATGGCTAACCTATCTACTCAAGGATATCCAATTTCAAAACATTGCACCAGCATTGGTATACACTCACAGCAAATCCGCTCACAATCCATGTCATCATGAGCGTACCAAACACATCCAAATTGATTGTCATTTCGTCAGGGAAAAGATAGAAGAGGGACTTCTCAAACTTGTTCACATTCCCTCCAATCATCAAGTTGCAGACATCCTTACAAAGCCTATGCCTTCGACCTTGTTTCATCAATTCATGGCCAAGTTAGGCATGATCAACATACATGCACAACTTGCGGGGGGGGGGGGGGTGTCAGCATCAAGCTTCCAATACAAATTCACAAGCCAATAGTTAGTTAAGTTAGTTGCATTATGGTTAGTCAGTTAAGTGGTTACACTTTGATTCTAGAGTATTCTTCTTGTACAGGAAATAGTATAAATAAGAGAACATACATCTGTGTCAAAAATAAGTTATCAAATTATACACATTACAAATTTCTCTCCAAGAATACATTCGAGTTCTACTTCATATTTTTCATATAGTTCTTGATGAAGATTTGATTCAGATTGATTTAGTTAACAAGGACAACATATAAAAAATTGGACAAATCTAAAATAAAATTTCTAAAGTATACTAGATGTGATTTTCTCATTGTCTAAAATAATCACTATTTATAAATGCAGTGTATATGATGCAACCAGAATTGAGCATGCATCAAACTAATATTACATTTTTCAATTTTTTTTTTGCAAATTTAGGATTTCGCGAATCTAATTTCATGAATTCAATATATTACTTTTACCTATTCCGATGCTATCAAAAATCAATACTATAAGGGATTATAAGTTATAATTATCATATATCAAAAATCAAATGTGAAGCCCATTGAAAAATGCCAGTTCATCTGAAGCCCACAAACTACAGATTCATAGTCCAATCCGCTAGCCAAGATGGGCTTTGGACTCTTTCTTGAGCATCAACTTCTAGATGTTATACATACTTTCGATTAATGATCAATTTTTTTTAATTGTTAACTAATTCCATCTTCACCAAAACAAACCCCTTCCCCTCACTCGGTCACTCCCTCTGTCTACCTTTCACGTTTTTGAAGCGGAACAAATTTCTTGAATAAGAAGTGAAGAAAGGAAAAATCACAAGCTACAAACATACACGTTAGTCCTAGTCTCCTAGACTTCCATGGGTATTTATAGAGAGTCTGATTAGGGTTTCCAGATTTCTAGGAAACCGTTATAGAGAATATGTCAGAGTCTGTTATAAGATTTTATCTAATTAGCACGTTTATTCTACGTCATTAGCAATCCCGAGCTATTGGGCAGACAACAATGCCGAGCTCATCCAAGAATATTCTAGGAATTGGGCCATAGATATGAGCTTATCAATTTCTTCAACTTAGTCAAGGAGTGGCCCATGAATAATTATACCAAGCCCAAATAAAGAATCCATATCCAAAATGAGCTCAATCTATTTAGTTTAATCACAAGATATAATTTTTTCCCCAAAAAGTTATATATCATGTGAATGGAGGGATGATGAGAATCGAACCACATATATCATATAGACTATGCTTGAGAGTTTTAATCACTTGATCACTATCTGATTCCAACACTTTCATGATATCATATTGGTGTGTGTAACGGATAATATTAAACACTCATATCATCAAAATATAGGTTAGCCTAGATTTTCAAGGATCACATATTGACGTGTATAATAAAAATATTGCCTATATGCATGCTCGTTCACATGAGTTGGAAATGCACTTCAAGAGAAATTAACAATGATGTGATGCAAAAGCCAATCAATCTAAAAGAATGTTATTATTGTTCGAATTAAATTTGATTTGACTCAAATTATGATTGAGAAATATCTTAGAAAAATATATGTAATATATTGTTTCAAGAAAGACGATAGAATCAAGTAGATAAATTGTAACCCCTGGATTAAAGTAGTGCTGGTACTTGGTATAAATATGGATAGTCTTGTTCATTATGTACCAAAAAGAAAAAAAATTCTCTCTTGTACTATTTGTTAGGAGTCCACCACCAAAACCATGGAAAAATGTAAAGAAAAAGTCAGAGAATGGGGAATGATTTTGTCAAAATTGGGCAGCACATTCGGTGTTTTCGATGCTTAATTTTTGGCACTTCTCCCTCTGCATCGTCTATAAAATGTTGTGGAAGAAATCATGACAAGTTGATGCATAGCTTGGCCATCCAATAGGGTATGAGAGGAAAAATGAGTATTCACATATATGGCGATCAATTTGTGTGAGTAATTTGTGATAGATGTCGGGAAATACTCAGGTATTTTTTCTCTCGGGCAATACAAAGGGTTTTGGGGGAATATTTTTTGATAACTAGTAAAGTGGTTATACAAGAGTTTATATTCTTAGATTTAGTCCACAAAACTCAAAGAGTATATTTTCTTGACTTAGGCTGGGTCTTTCAAACCACATAAAATCTATGTGCGTGTTTCATATTCTGTTTGGTGTCATTTATTTTTCACCATCATCTTGTTAGTGTGGTTTATCAGATATTCGGGATAAATCAAATATCGGAGCACAAAACGCATTTGTTGTAGTATAAATCAAAATGAGTGATGGAGCGGATCGTACTTGGGTGGGTGTGGCTTATGTAACAAAGATGCGAAATAATCTAATTTTCTTGAGCAAAATAGATTACAATGGCTGCGAGTATTCATCTGTAGGTGGAGTCCAGAAAGTCACACGTGGCGGAAAAATCCAAAAGGTAGAATACAAATATTGGAATTTGTATCGTCTGGTGTCCTCAAAGGATGACAAAAATGGAGCCCACCAGAAATCTTCCTGGAGTAAATGGGTGTGAGATAAATCCTGCTAGGCAAGAGTGAGCAGGAGATTGGACTACACGTAAGCATTGGTTGACTTGAATTGGGTGGAGTTATGACCTTACTGATTCGACATGTGCAGATGACTAAAGTCAATGGTGTTTGTGCAAAAAAAGTAAAGAAAAAGTCACAGAAGGAGAGGGATTTTGTCAAAATTGGGCAGCACATTTCGCCTAAAATTTGGCACAAGCAGATGAAGAGCTTGGTCATCCAACTAGGTATGAGAGGAAAAATTAGTGTACACATTTGGTGATATCAATTTGGTTGAGTCAAATGATAGAAGTCTTGATGAAGAGCTTGGTCATCCAACATATCTAGATGTTGGGAAACACTGTTGGAAGTTATACGTAATTTGGGTCCAAATCAGAGCCGTCCATGGGGCGATCTAGGTGGCACCGCCATACAGGATCCCCCTCTGGCAAGAGCCCCACCCCCGGGATTTGTCTTTTTATAATTTAATGATTTAGAATAAAATGATATGTAAAACAAAGACTACAAATTGCATGTGGTTTTGCACTCTCCTCTTAGTCCTTGAAGAAAGGAGCTTGACTCTCCGCAGCAACCAAATCTCCTCTATTTTTTTTTACTTACCCTTCTTGCTCCTTAAAGACATTCGATTTTCGACCTTCCTTCAGCCAAATCCTCTTTTTTTTTTTTGTCCTTTCCCTTCCCAAATTGGGCTTGCCCCAAATTTCGGCCTAATTGGCCTTTTGGTTCAAATAACTCTTATTCTATCACAACAGTAGCCCATCAAATTTGCATCACTATTTTAATTAAATTAGAAACGTTGAAATGATAATATAATATTTTATTATATTATGTTTCCATCAATGAATTTATTTTTCATAATATTTATTAATTAGTTATATTAATGAGTCCGTTAGATTTTTGGTCTTTTCTCCATACCAAAAAATATTTTTTAGCCATGTTTTTCAAAAAATATTTTTTTTAGCCATTTTTGAGTTCAAATATCCAATTTGCCCTTTTCCTCATTTCTGGGTACCGATAATGAGTTATGTATCACATCATTTTTTTAACAAATAGATAAGTACATTACCAGAGAACACACGAAAACATCAAATGATATGACTGTCAGGTTTTAGTGAACATGGCTAAAAACATATGGTTTTAAAAAACATGGGTGTTTTTCATTTTCTAAAAGCATAAGCTATAAAGGCCAATTTGGCCTATTAGCACTATTTTAATTTTTAAATATATGAGTAGAAAGGGCCCTATTTTATTTTCCTGCACCAGACCCTTTAAAACATAAGAACGACTCTGGTCCAAATAATATTGGCCTTGAAAATATATTTTTGAATAAAAAGATAAAATTAGAGTCCAAGCCCAAATGACTCAAATTCTAGAATTTCTCTAGAAAAGTTTTGAGAAAATGTCTTAGATATTATTTGAGGAAAACTTGTAGAAACTTGTAGGAGGATTCTAGTGGATGAATTATAATCATTAGATCAAATAAATCCTAACAATTAATTAGAAAGCTGTCTTAGTATAAATAAGAGTGTTATTTCATTTTCTACCAAGCCAAATTTAAGAACAATAAATAGAAGCAAATAATATTCCACCAAAAGTTCTTTTATATTTGTCAGGCTACATAATCTCATCTTCCTACAAACAAAAATATTTGGAACAAGTTGACTTTAAACTTGTAAATTTAATGTATGTATCAACAATCAACTTGCTCAAGTGTGAAAACAAGCACTTAAATATGTTCAAATGATGCAAATTGACATATTTCAATATGCATCCACAATCTCAGTTTCCAACTCCAGTTGGCAAAATTCAACCCATTCCAAATTAAACAAAGACTACAAATTGATCAAGAGTTTTCTCTTCTTGATTGGAATATTGAATAAAATAACAAAAGTCGTATTCTCTTTCAATTATCCAATCTTATTCAAACTACAGTACAAAATAATTGAATTCATTCCAGTCAAGAATGTAGAAAGGGGCTTTTTTTGTAGACTTGAACTAAAAAGTCAGAGGCAATTTTATTAGCCGCACAACCTAGGACATCAACCTTCCCTAAAAAGGCCAAAGAATAATAAATCAAACAATTTTTCTAAAGAATTCACATTTGTGAATCATATCGATCGCTCACTATTCTGATCCCTGCCCGATCAATATTCCTAACAAATGTGAAATATAAAAACTAAAATCAACAACGAAATCCTAAAATAAAAAAGAAGAAAAATGAGCTATTTCACCTCCAAATTAAATCCACTCAAAAATCCGGGAACCCTTTTATGCAATCCATGAACGAAGGCGAAATCGAACTAGAGGATTGAAACATCGAATTAGACGAACAAAAAAACGGATCAATCGAACTCGGTGTGAAAAACGGTCATCAATCAAGACGGATTATTATTAGACACTTGGCAAATCGACGACAAATCGTTTTCGTCGTACCCAACCTTATTATTGTTAATCAGACCGAGATGCTGCTTGTCCTCATGAGAATTCGAATTCAAACCCTCGTCCTTGGTAGACGTCTCCGACTCAGATTTCACGGTCTTCTCATTTTCCTTCCGATCCGAAGGCGACAGGCCCGTGAGTGTCTGCACTAGTGCCATGAATTCATGGCGCGACGCCCGAATGACCTTCGGAGAGTGCATGTATATAATCACCGGCTGTCGTTTCGCCGTCCCCGACTGGTGGTGGTGCTTGGCGCCGGAATTCTCGAAAACTGGTTGATGATGTGATGATTTGTGAATCGCGTGAGAATCTTTGTTGATTCTCAGCGGCGAAGGCGAAGGGCGAGGACCGTTGATCCTCACTCCCTTTGTCACATCACTGTCGTTAAACTTTGAACGGCTCATGATGATTTTCTTCACCAGTTTTGCTTAAAAAAAAGATGTATAGTGAAAATTCTGAATAAAAGGGTTGCTTTTTCCCTTTTTGTTTTTAAGATTTGTTTGTTAAAGGAAGGAAAAAGTTGGATTGAAAGCGAAGGCGTTTGCTCATTTATATATAGAGAGATAATATGGATTGAATAATATCTTGTTTTTTTAGTTTTTTCAATATATGAAATTGTTTTGGGATAATTTAGATTTTAGCTGATATTTCTTGACCGTTGAGAAAATGTGGTGCGGTGTTGGAAGATAAGGGTTTAGCGGAAAGAAGTAGAGTGGGGGTAAAATACTTGTTTGGTTTAACCGCCTTTTTTGGGTGGTTCGTGGCGGCGCAGGTGGCGGGTGGCAACTCTGCTGGACTTATTATATAGCCACAACTGCTCGATAAATCATCTCTAATTAACACGTAAATATTGACTATATTATATAAATCTGATGTTGGGGGAGTTTTCTAATGAATTAAGCTAAATCCAAAAGGATTTTTAATTGAAAATTTTGACATTTTAGTTTACATGCCAAAGTCAGTACATCTCAGGGATTGGATTAATATTTTAGATTTATTTGTGCCATGAGCCATCTGTAAGAAAAGCGTGTACAATGATATTCATATGATGTATGACTAATTAGAAAATATTATTTATGCTTTTTGCATATAATTAATATGAAGTTAATGAATAATATTTAGATTTGCAAGACGTATTTCAATTTTATCTGACAAACGGTATTTCTTCTTAATAAATATTTGAATATTTAATCAAAATTTTGAAAATGATGCACCATTTAGAATGCCCAATAAGCTAAGTTCATCCGTCAAATATCAATAGGTTGCTGAAGGTCAGGTGTTACATGCACCATGACTTATTAAATTAGACTCTCCAACGTTTAACGGCTTAATTGCAATTTTGATATTGTAAGTATATGAGAATGATATATTTGGGTCCTGTAAGTATCTTATATAGTAATTTTGGTCTTTTAAATCCAAAGGAGTAACATATTTGACCCTGTAAGTATTCCATTTGGCAATTTAAGTCCCGTAAATTTATTTTTTTATGTAATCTTGGTCCCATAAGTTTTATTTTTGTGCAATTTTGGTCCCAAATGGGTAAGTCATATTTCACACTTTCAGGACCAAAATTGCACAAAACACTACAAGAAAATTTCAGTTTACCGATAGAAATGATTTTGTCACTAAATTTTACAATCACCTATAGAGTACCGACAGAATAAAAAAAGTTATTTTTTCCCAAATTATACCGACATATCACCGACAGTTTTTAAATTTACCGACATAAATACTGTAGGTATTTACCAACAGTTTTAGATTCTGTAGGTAAATATTTATATACAATGATATCACCTACAACGATTTTACCAACACTTTACAATTATTTTAATATTTACCTATAGATTTTTATATAGGTAAACTGTTTTTTTTTTTCTTGTAGTGAACTTAGAATTTATGGGACCAAAATTGCCCAAAAATAAAAATTTCTTGGACCGAAATTGCTACATAGCATACTTAAAGAACCAAATATGCCAAAAAAATTACTTATGGAACCAATATTGCTACACACAATAATTATAGGATTAGATATGCCACTTCCTTATATTTACATGACCAAATTAAACTGCAATAAGCCAACATTTAACTATGTATTGGTGGCTTGGTGCAATTTGACTGCATCTATAATTGATATAAGTTGCAGTCTCATTTTAGATAATGATGATTTTATTCAGAAACCTATTATATATATTAACACTCTAATTTTGAAAAAGATTGAGATGTATTTTTTAGTTATAATTTTCGATATCTGGTTATTAGTATTGAGATATATTTTTTGATATCTCGTGATTAGATTAGTAGTTTGAGATATCTTAACTGATTCAGATATATTTTTTTGATTGAGATATCAGACATATTTAGATTAGACGGAAAAAATTATTTGGTTAAGAAATCAATGAACATTTTATTATCCAGAATTCATATTTCCAGAATTCATGCTAATATGGTATCACAAAATTGTTTATAATTATTAATTGAATAACATACAATTATAATAAAAAATTCCTAATAACTTTATGTAAATATTAATCATAGTTTAATAGTTACCAATAAGTTTCATCATGAAAACATATATAAAACTTTTTTGCATAATATTAAATAAGGGATCAACCTTGTGCTCCAATGGTTGCGACATGTGTTGTAAGGACGAATAACTCGGGTTTGATCTCATACGCGTGCGTGCAATGTGCACCCTTCCCAAATTTCCCTCATTGTACTAAAAAAATAATTAAATAAATAAGTGCAAGCGCGAAACATAGAAAATTCTGTCTAGCTAACACAAGCCAAAATTATATTTTGAATAATTATATTCATACTTTATCTACATATTTATTAAAGTGGCTTCGCCTATTACCTTGGAGTGGGGGCTGGGTGTTAAGTTGGTTTTATACCAATGTATTGAATATTTTAGACGAGGATTTTGCGTTGTTTTCGGGTATTTTAGTGTTGTTTGAGTCAAGTTTGTGTCAATTATTGTCGTTCGAGAATCGGGACTGATCTTGATAGCCGAAATTGGTTAGAAACGATGAAAAACGTGTTTGGAAGGTGGAGATCACATTTTAGAAGCGGAAAAATGAAAAAATATCGAGCAAGACCGAGCGCCGCAGCATACAATGAAATTGGTACAGGGGTCAAGAGTGGTGGGCGTTGCGGCGCCAGAACAAGGGTTGCGCGCTACGATGTATAGCGGCAAAGGTCAAACGAATGACTGCAAGCTGATAGAACGGCGAGGTAGTGGTAGCAAAGCGTTAGGCGCCTTGTTGCCTGCAAGCAAAACCAGCCAGGCGCGAAGTCGCACCAGGACGATCTTGCCGAGACAACAAAGCTGAGAGAGGGAAAAGATCTAGGCGCGCACGCCCGGGCGCGCCGAGCGAACGCAAGGGGCGTTCTTGGCAGTGCGATGCGCCGGACCAAGCCTTAACTGGCCCAGCGCGTCGACGGGCTAAAATCTGGGCTTTTATTTTTGGGCCGTTTTGATGGATTTTCGAGGGTTTCGACTTATAAATACACCACGGTGGCGTACGGGACGGCGGTGGGACATTATTTTGAGCACAACGCAAGGCAAGAGACTCAGAGCTAGGGTTCAGGACGGCAATTGGAGGCACTTCTCGTCTGGATACAGAGAGAGTTCCTTCTCTTTTCTTCTCAATTCTTTCTTTGTTTTTCTTTGTCGATTTTTGAGATGTATAATTATTTCTTCACGAGTTTTTCTACATCCAGTATGAACTAAACCTATTTTCTAGGGGATTGATGTAACTTACGTTTGAACCTATGTTTTGATTTCCAGTTTATGAAACTCGTATATTATTTAATCTATTTGTGCTAATTGATCATTTGATTGCATCTGGATTATCTGATCAATAATTTAGATTGTTTGGCGTGTTTGATTTGACGTTCGAGAGAGGTAATTGAACGTCTAGCCATAGAATAGCACAACTAGGGTTTCATAGGAAGAGAGGTTTATGAATCTTTTGAAGCTTGTGATAGAATATTCATTGAGCGCATTAGGGTTTAATTTATGATTTTTATAGAGATATCGAAATCAGAAATTGGAACCTAGAATCACTTGGCACTCGAGAGAGGAAGTGATAAACGGTAGGAATATTGGCTTATAGATTAATAACTTGTGATTAATAAACTGGATTGAAAACATAGGGGATAACTAGGTGAAATCAACCATCTAGAATTCATCTTCTACGTGTTTGATAAATTGTCTGAAATTGTTAGCTTAATTTTAGTTTTATTTTTAGTTTAATAAATCATCATCTCTTTTCGATTTCTAGATAGAGTTAAGCTATTTTAATAATAGTACTTAGTATAAAATTTGATAACAATCCCTGTGGAGACGATAACCCTACTTTCAAAACCTATACTAAAACTTGACACCGTACGCTTGCGGTAAGAATTTCGCGATCACCGGGTTGTGGGTTCTAACCCATACTCCATCAAAATGCATCTCGAGGCATAGCATATGTGCAATAGCATAGTAAGGAATTATATAAGGGTGGGCTGGATAAAAAAAACCAACAAAAAATCATATATTTATAAATTTGATCCTATACATTATCATATTTTTCAATTGATTTTTTCATGGTGTTTTTTAATATATTCTTACGTAATACATGATATAATTCATTAGATGTGCCATCTCTTTGTAGCGGCTTCAAAATGTTGAACTTAAATGGGGTTCACAAAGTTCAATAAAGGGAAATTGATAATATTCAAAGGCCCAAAATTTTGGACTTGCTACCTATTGTCGTTAATAAAAAAGAAAGAGAACGGTACGGTCAACTTTCTTTTTCTGTAGATAATTCAAGACAGTACTTTTCTTTAAATGAGAAAGTTGGAGTTTAGGAAACATGAAAATGAGTTTTAGGATAATGACGGAAACTAGATTAACAATAAGTCAAGTAATCAATGATTTAGATATAGTTAATTAAGCAACTGGACCAACTTGGTACAACAATAGGCAACTGGACCAACTTAGATATAATGAGTGATTGTTTGAACTTTCGTTTCAGTCTCTTTTACTTTTGGAGAGAATAGTATTACAATTTTATTTTAAAAAATGAGAATGAATTTTGAGAGTGTGATTGAATATAAAATGAAAATGCGATAATGATAGTTGATATGATGATTTTTTTAGTATAATAATTATTAGACGTGATTGATGATTTGAAAAATAAGAGAAAGTGTATTTGTGATATGATTGTATAATATTGATAGTTGATGTGATATTTTTTTTTTAAATTTAAATAGATGTGATTTATAATTTGAAAAGTAAGAATAAGTGAATCGTGCGTTTTTTAAAAATTTTGGCAAGCATTCACACTTTTAACCAAAATTTTGTTCAAAAATGGAACGATTCAAATCATCTCGCAAGCAAGCACTGCCATAGTTTTTCTATCTCGACTTTCCATTTATGATAAAGAATATTAAATATAACAGGCTCATCTAATCTCACAACATAAAATTTACTTAAAGCAAATTGATTATTACGAGATGATTATTAGAAAACTATTTTTCCGTACATCTATAAATCATATAAATTGAAAATCAGATAGTAGCGGAGTGATATAAAAATTCTTAAACCCAAACCAAAGATCTCATGTTGGATTTTCACCACCCTTTCTCTACTAAGATATGTACTCAAGAAAAAAAAAAACCATATATATGTGAAATTTGACTGGAGAGGTAGAGCTTAGAAGGTTTTTGCCTGAGCTTTAAAATCGTGTACTTGCATCAAGTTCGGATTTGGAACAAGTTTTGCAGAAAGACTAGGGAGCGATTGGATATGGAATTTGTTTACCACAAAATATGACTGTCTATGAATATATTAAGAAAATACACTATTCAATCACTTTTATTTTTTATTTTACCAATCACGTTTACTCATTTTGTCGAAAGGACCATAAAATCAATCGTCATTATTACATATTTTCTAATAAATTTCACTATTAACTAACTCATATATTTCGAATCACTTATGTTATCCAATTATTATTTTATTATCTATTTATTCTTATGTCAAATCAACTTTTGTCATTATATTTTCATGTCATATCCAATTACATTCTCAAACCCTTCTTTTTGATTTTTATTTTATAAATCACTAGTCTTTAAATGAAACATAAAATACAAAATGAAAAGATATCTAATCGCTCCCTTAATGTTTAAGTTTTCTTGCTAGGTGGATTGGTTTATATTGAGTTGAATGTTGAATCTTGGACATTTTCCTTGGTTCCTTGCTGGTTCTGTTTCTCATTCTCTCTTGAAACCGCTTTCTTGTCAAGCCTTCTTACCATAATGAGTGGGCCTTTATCTGTTGGAGAGGGCCAGGCCTTTAAGCTGTGTGTTGGACTGCGCCAGGCCTTTAGGCTATTTGTACTTAGTCTTGCGAAACTGATAACCAAGGCCTTATTTCTTTTATTTAGTAATTGGGTTTGTGGGCAAGCACACATTTCAGACCATGACATGAAAACATAAATATTTGCCTGATTCACTAACTTAGTTCCACAAAGGATGGAGTTTCTTGGGAAAAAAATAAAAATTGAGAGACTATATATCCTAAAATTATTAGTTAATTTTGCTATAGTAGTTTGATCTCTGAACTAATCTAATAATTGGAATTTTAGATGAAAATTGGAAAAGTATAAGTTTTGTGTTGGCGTTAAACCTGGTGGCATAGAGCTAATGGAAGCATATCATTTCTTTAATTGAGAAGATAATTTTGAAAAGGAAAAATATTTCAATTTTAAAAAATGAAGTCTTGTTTTAAAATGTCCAGAAAAAGCAAACGAAAACAATAAATTTGAAACAAAAGAATTATATCATCTTAATTTATTATTTTGTGAAAATTTGGACAAGTTATTTGTAATTGTACTATAAAATAATCAATTTGACTTGCCAATAATCTTTGAAATTGTAGAACGTAATAATCTTTACCAATAAATCAATGACCACTAGCATTAATTCATAACCTTAACCATCTAACTTAAGAACCCTTTCATTACATGACAATGCATCCATCATTGCTTCAACCTAATGCTCTGTTTGGCTCAACCCAATTTAAACCTAGTGGAGAGGAGAGAACCTTAATTATTAGCTTTGCCAACTCAAAAAACATTAGTCAAATTGGAACCAAACCCTATGGATGACATAATAGGCACTTGATGGAATCATAAGACTACCAAATAATGGACCAATTGAAAAATCCCAAGTCCCATTCTTCCTCATTGTGCTTGCAAATGTACACACATGTGTAGAAGACAAATGGTACCATAATAATATTAATGTTGTTGGAACTAGGAAAGTGATCAATTGTCCCCTAACAAATTGTGCAATATATAAGGATTTTTAATAAAACATTGGTTTGAGGGTGGCATGGGCTTATATTTATAGGATCATGCGCACAAGCAACCGCACGCGCACTGACTCAGTCTCGAGTCATTGCTTCCTATTATTTTTCTTCATCACTCTACAATAATCCTTCTTGTCCAATACACTTGGTTTTATTTTTGTGGGTTTTTTTTTTTCTTTTTTCCACCAGTTTTCTTGTCCAGTACAAATCTTAGAATTGGAGGATGATGAGAATCGAACCCCATAACTATGGTCTGGTTTTGAAAGTATTAAATCTAGAGCTGTCAAAACCAGCTCGGCTCGATAGATCCCCTTGATGATAAGGTTGGACTGGGCTACAATTTCGTAAGCCCGAAAAGACTTGTGCATATTTGGTCTGGACCGAAATGTCGGACTGGCCTAGTCGACCCGGTGCATTTTACATTATTTTTAAAGTATGTGTTGGCTTGTACTCTAAAAATGGCGGCCTGCTGAAATTTCGGCTCAACCAGATTTTTTTTCTTTGGCCTGCGGGTCAGTACCGTTCTGGTCCGACCCATTTGACACCTCTACTTTATCCATTGGATCAATATTCAATTTCCTTCTTGATTATTTCTTTTAAGTAATCCTATGATGTTTTATCTATTGTTCCAATTCATCATATGAATTCCACGTATATAAGACAACGTCATTATTGAATATACAACATTTATTTGACATATTTAAAAGCAAGATGAAAGAACGTATAGACTATAGAATAGGAGATCAGAAGACTATATAATAATTTACTAGCTATTTTTTTTTGAGAAATAATTTCTCAAAAAAAAAATAATTTACTAGCTATTAATGTAAGGAGAGTTTTTCTTAAAATTTAACTTTGAGATTAAAAAATAATCATGAAAAACACATCGACAACAATTTTGGGCCCAAGAATGTTGAAGATGCTACAACCTTGTGATTATTGAAAAATATTAATAAATTGATCAAGAATTGAGAATTTTATGACAACTCCAATAAGGACCTTGCTCCAATACTTTTTATTTTTATTTTCACATGAATCTACAATTGTATATATGTTTTTGTGGCTACTTGGTGACAAAATGCTTCCAAGGCACTCAATTTGCTCTCTTTTCGATATTTTTTGTCTTTCACTTCTTGGGATCTATACATCGTGCCTCATCATTTCATATGGCTTCGTGCGTGTTTAAAATATGGTCAAAGACATTCTTTTTTTTTTTTTTTTTTTTGATAACTCCTTCCAGGCGCGGGCGACTATGCATCTATTCGAGACAACAGCCCGGCTCCTCCTGCTCATCCGTCAAGGTAAACCGCGGGATGTGCACGCACGGGCCGAGTGTTGACGGGTCTGGCGACGTACAACCAGATCCTTGCGCTTACGCGACTATGCTCGAGGACAACGGCCCCGACTCCTCATTCTTTGCGCCAAGGTAAAACCGCATGGATGTGCACGAGCGGCGTGTTGTTACGACGGGTCTGGCGGCGTACAACCGAGATCCTCCCGAGGTAAAGAGAACAAATTATGTTCGACCCCCAATCTACTAATAACGATCTCTCCCGAATCGAACCCACACGGATGCTATTCAAGATGAGTTCCCACCAAATCTTCACTAGCTCGTATATGTCCCGGGGAGCAATTTGATGGAGTAGGGATAGGAACCCCTGACCTCCACCCCACAAACAATTTGATAGAGTAGGGATTTGAACCCCTGATCTCCACCCCACAATTGCTTGTGGTGGCCAGGTGGGCTAAGCCACCTGGTTGTTAAAGACATTCTTTGGAAAGCTTAATGCTAAACAAGCATGTTCCAAGTTGAGCCAATTACTAGATCAAATATGTGATTGAGGCATGCGCCATTTCTTAGCTTCGGTATTAACATTTGATTTTGGGATAATTACGTAAAATATCGAGGAAATTTGACCTAATTACAAAAAAAAAAAATCAATCAATCATCTTTGATAATAGGAAATTTGACCTAATTAAAAAAAAAATCAATCAATCATCTTTGATAATTACAAATACCCTATTACAAACATCTTTGTATTTTCTTAACAAATATCTACTATTATGGTTGCAATATATCAAATAGAAACAAATAAATATTCACACTACAAGAAAATTTCAGTTTACCTTCAGAAATGATTATTTTATCACTAAATTTTATAGTTACCTACAGAATACCGACAAAATAAAATAATTTATTTCCCCTAAATTATATCGACAAATTAACCGCAGTTTTAGATTTACTGACAGAAATACTGTAGGTACGTATTTACTAATAATTTTAGATTATGTAGGTAAATGATATTACCTACAATGATTTTATCTAAATTTTACAATTGTCTTAATATTTACATATAGATTTTTCTGTAGGTAAATTGTTTTGTTGTTGTAGTACTAGGGGTTATTTGTAATTTTGAAGAATGATTAGGTTTTTCTAATAATTAGACTAAACTTCAAGGTAATTTTTCGTATTAATTCATTTTATTGATATCGAATATTAAATAACGAATTAGTGCCTGTATTTTAATTAAAAATTATTATTTATGTATTTTTAATATTTTATGTAACTAGAACAAATGGCAATACCAAACCTATTCGATGCCAGCCAACTATCCTCTGACTGAAGTAATTTTTGGTCCCCGGGATTGTTAATTATTTAAAGTTGCAACAAAAAGGGAAAGGATTGCCTTTTAATAATTTCATATACTTATATTCAATCCAAAGAGGTTAATCAAATAAACGTTAGGCATTTTGTCCGTAATCAAAAAAGGGCAATGATCCTATTTGATCTGTTGGTTTTACTATATCTTATGGCCGAGGCTGACATAGAATTAGGCGCAATCTGAATATTAAATTTCTTTCTTGTCTTTTAGTTAATGAAAAAAGTAAATAAGGGACAACTAGTTAATGAATTTATTGCAACAGTTTCAACAACGGGTTTAAATTCGAAATCTCTATAATTACATAATTTAGAAGTAAAAATAACATAAGATCAATTTTGTGTTTTAGTGGTCAAAGTACATTACCTTCAAGATAATTGTCCTAATTCTATAGGAGTGCGTGTTCCCTCGACTTCTGCCATATTGTACCCCTAAAAAAGAAGTAAAAATAAAATAATATGTATAAATACATATTGGTTCATCAAACATGACGAGGATTGGACTCAAAATTACCATTTTACCCACCCTTATGGTCAAAATAGCAATTATGTCTTGGGATCTGCGTACTTTTTGTCCGGGGTTCGAGCAACCTGTGTATCTTTCTCTGTCGATCAATATCATATGTGTTGACGTCAAATTTGGTCAACAAGGAATCAAATATAAAAATAGTGAATATAATAAATGGTTGTAAGTGCCTTTTTTTATTAAATGACCAAGGTAAAGTACAGAGCTTTTTTTAGCCATCTCCCCTTCTTTCTTCCTTCTTCAATACTATTTATACTTATTACATTTGATAGCCTAGCAATCATTACATCTATGCTATTAGTGGGACACTTGTCTCCTCCTTGTTGTGCATGAGTTGATTAATGGGACACTTGTCTCTTTGAGTGGAACATTTGTCTCCTCCTTGTTGTGCATGAGTTGATTTATGGGACACTTGTCTTATTGAGTGGGACACTCGTCTCCTCCTTATTGTGCATGAGTTGATTTATGGGACACTTGTCTTATTGAGTGAGACACTTGTCTCCTCGTTGTGCAGGAGTTGATGAGCTGGTCTTTTGGTAGGCCTTTTCTGGTCTCCGGGCACTCCGGGAGACCCGGGCTCTCGGGGTCTCCGGTCGGCTCTTCTGGTCTCTGAGGTCTCTGGGCTCTCCGGGAGACCCGGACTCTTGGGATCTCCGGTCGACTCTTCTAGTCTCGAGGTTTGGGCTCTCAGGAGACCGGACTCTCGGGTCTCTGGGTCGGCTCTTCTAGTCTCGGGCTCTCAGGGAGACCCGGACTCTCGGGGTCTCCGGTCGGCTCTTCCGGTCTCCAGGGAGACCGGTGTACATAAAAAAATTATCCTGTTTTATTTGGGTATCAACAGGCCCCCAAGTTCTAGGCCGAGGAAGAGATATGTTGAGTCGGGCTGGAACTTTAAGAGTTGAGTGCATAAATGCCCTTTTTTTATTTTTTATTTTTTTAGAGCGTTTAGTGTTAGGCCAAGTAAGGCCGAGATGAGATGTGCTCGGGCTAGGCCGAGGTGAGCTCGAGCTAGGACAAGATGAGATGAAATAAAATGATATGTAATGAGATGAGATGAGATGTGATGAGATGCAATGAGATGAACTCGGGCTAGGCCGAGATGCGCTCGATCTAGGTCGAGATGAGATGAATGAGATGAGATGAGATGCAATGAGATGAACTCGGGCTAGGCCGAGATGCGCTCGATCTAGGTCGAGATGAGATGAAATGAGATGAGATGAGATGAAATGAGATGAGATGAGATGAAATGAGATGCGATGAGACGTAATGAGATGAATTCGGGCTAGGCCGAGATGCGCTCTCGATGCTAGGTCGGGGCGATAAGATGAAAGGAGCTCGGGCTAGGCCTATATGCGCTCGGAACTTGGCCGAGGCGATTTTTGCGACGCTCGGCTCGTGGCCGAGGTGATTTTTGCGGCGCTCGGCGCGTGGCCGAAGCGATTTTTGCGGCGCTCGGCGTGTGGCCGAGGCGATTTTTGCGACACTCGGCGCGTGGCCGAGGCGATTTTTTGCGGCGCTCGGTGCGTGGCCGAGGCGATTTTTGCGGCGCTCGGTGCGTGGCCGAGGTGATTTTTATTTCGGCGCGTGGTCGAGGCGATTTTTTCGGCGCTCAATGCGTGGCGAGGCGATTTTTGCGCGCGCGGGCGCGTGGCGAGGCGGCGATCGAGATGAAATGAGCATAATGGCCTTCCTCATTATGTGATGGCCCCCGGCTATGGATTGAGAAAATTGTACATTTACGAGTAGAATTGACCCGAAAAACGCCGATAGATCGTTTGGACGATAATTTTGGGAAGCATTGGCAAGACTTTCTTAGAAATCATAGGGGCTCAAGCCATGCTGCTTTCAATTGAAGTGAGAAACTATAACATATTTACAAAATCATAAAAGAATCAATCTAGCCTCCGTTTGTGCTGCCATGTAGAAAAGATATTTCTTTTTCCCTCTTTTTTTTTAACAGGTAGGAGGGCCCTCCTTCTAGCGCCAATTTGTTGACGTCAAATTTGGTCAACAAGGAATCAAATATAAAAATAGTGAATATAATAAATGGCTGTAAGTGCCTTTTTTTAATTAAATGACCAAGGTAAAGTACAAAGCTTTTTTTAGCCATCTCCCCTTCTTTCTTCCTTCTTCAATACTATTTATACTTATTACATTTGATAGCCTAGCAATCATTACATCTATGCTATTAGTGGGACACTTGTCTCCTCCTTGTTGTGCATGAGTTGATTAATGAGACACTTGTCTCTCTGAGTAGAACACTTGTCTCCTCCTTGTTTTGCATGAGTTGATTTATGGGACACTTGTCTTATTGAGTGGGACATTTGTCTCCTCCTTATTGTGCATGAGTTGATTTATGGGACACTTATCTTATTGAGTGAGACACTTGTCTCCTCGTTGTGCATGAGTTGATGAGCTGGTCTTTTGGTAGGCCTTTTCTGGTCTCCGGGCACTCTGGGAGACCCGTGCTCTCGGGGTCTCCGGTCGGCTCTTCTGGTCTCCGGGCTCTCCGGGGTCTCCGGTCGGCTCTTCTGGTCTCCGAGGTCTCTAGGCTCTCCGGGAGACCGGACTCTCGGGGTCTCGGTCGGCTCTTCTAGTCTCCGAGGTCTCTGGGCTCTCCGGAGACCGGACTCTCGGGTCTCCGGTCGGCTCTTCTAGTCTCAGGGCTCTCAGGAGACCCGAACTCTCGGGGTCTCCGGTCGGCTCTTCTAGTCTCCAGGCTCTCAGGAGACCCGGACTCTCGGGGTCTCCGGTCGGCTCTTCTGGTCTCCGGGAGACTCGGTGTACATAAAAAAATTATCCTGTTTTATTTGGGTATCAACAATATGAAAGGACAACAATGCACACCATCTCTCCACATGTACAGTAGCTTGTATGGCCTAGAAAAGTCACACACACACACACACACACACACACACACACACACACACACATATATATATATATATATATATATGACACAATAATCCTAATATTAAGTAGCTCATTAGTACACTTTAACTTCCCTCCTCTAGTTTCTAAGGACCTCTCGACTTGCACTGACTTAAGCATCAGATTGTATTAACTGGGAATCTCTCTGGCTTTCGTGACGTTTATTGTGTTGCAAGTTCTTTCCAAGATAAAGTACCTATGCTCGTGGCGAAATGTTAGAACTGAGGTATACTAATTAATTCTAGATGTGTCAAAATGAGTCCGACCAACCTACCATGGCGACAATTTTAGAGACACGAAATGGACCGGGCCAGAAAAGTCAGGCCAACCCAATTGGCCCCTCATTTTGTGTATATTTTAATGTAGTGAGCCCAAAAATCGCGGCCTGACAAAACTTATGTTTTCTTTTAGGTCTGGCTAGCCAGCACTAGCCGATGCTGCCCGTTTGACATATCTAATTAGTTCTCATTGAAGTCAAAATCAATATTTGTCGTGTCTAAATGTTTCAACTGCGTTGCAGCCTTACAGGGGTGGTTGAGAATATAAACAAAGCTAACGCAGAGTGCCCATATTTAACCAAAGCAGAATCTATCCTACTGCAAAAATATATGAGCTGGAGGGCTCATTCATACAGTTAAGTTTTGCGTCCTACCCTATGATTGGGACTCAATAAATCCTTATTTGTGCATTGCCAATCAATCATAGGTTTCCTGTGTCAATGAAACCGATCATCAATCCACCCAGATAGGCGTTCTGAACAAAAACAGATAAGGAAAAAAAATTGGATTTTTTCGAGTTAATGATATGTAATAAAAGCTCTATCCTAAGAGTCAGGTCCCCACTTCACATACCAAATTTAAGTACAAGAAATATAAGAGTACTCCAATTTTTTTTTTTTTTTTTTTTTACAATTGATATGTCATCTACTATTACAATTCATATCATCAAGATACATTTTGGGTATATTGATGGTATAATCTAGAATATCCAGACCAAAGATAAATTCGGTGTTAATACAGAAAATGACCCTTTTTTAGGGGCCTCTTTAGAAATTTATGTTAATAATTTGAGCATATTTTCCAGATCATTAGATTATTGGCAAATTAAAATTGGACTTGTCATGGTGTCACCCCATATTATGGGCAATATGACTCTATATCACCATGCAATACCATCATGGTCCAAAGTTTAACCTATTCGCTTTCTGGATTTTTCTTGTAGTGTATTGAAAATTATACGGTTTACTGAAATTAAGTGATAAATTAACTTCTACTCCATATTAGCTACATAATTTGATAACTTTTTTAGTCTCGATATTAAGAATTTAATTCAACCATTGATAATATGAAGTTTTTGGAATTATACATTAGTGCAAAACATGTACGTTTCCGTATTTCATATAAATGTTTAAAAAAAGTACTTCAGTCAGAAATATTGTAAAATTAGAAAATATTGAAGTGAGTTGGACTCTATCCGCAAAACAAACATGTCCCGTGATAAGATCTTTGAACAGGCGTGTGATCCCAAAGATAACAACAATCATCCTGAAATAGAAAGAATGCAAATTTCAAGGCTCCAATAATCTAAAAGGTGCGAAAAGCACTGGGATTTTCAAGGCTCTAGTGAACTGAAAAATGCTAAATGGTCCAACGAACTGAAAGGTGCAAAAAAATTCAAGGCTCCAGCAAACTCAGAAGGTGTGAAAACTGAGCACACTATGTGATGAGATTAATATTGATATGCTTATGCCCACATGTGCGGCCCTAGCCATTATCTACGAAGTGTATAATTTTAGGCAACTTCTACACTCTTTTATGCTAACTTATTAATATATTAAATTTAATCAATATCAAATCTCAATGTGCGATAAGTGATTTTTCACCTTCCCAACATCCTTAATCTCAGCTTTAAAGTGACTATTTTGTATATTCATTTCTCAGTCACCACAAATTAGTTTTGCTTAGTTAAATATACTACACACATGAGTAGAGCTATCAAAATTAGATCGACCCGTGGGTGGGCCGAGAGCTATGATTTTGTTAGTCCAAAAATGTCTGGCCTATATGGCTCGAAATGCTAGCCAGGCCCCATTTTTATGTGTATTTTCATGGGTTGGCTTTGCAGCGCAAAAATGGTGGCTGATGGAACTTTGGTCCAAACCTATTTTTCTTTGGTTCGGCGGGCTAGCACCGGGCGCCCAGCCCATTAATAGCTCTGTGACATATTTACCTAGACGTAAATTATCATTTCACAATTTAATTCCTTCATCATTAGATAAATAATCACTAAAAAAATTAATTAAAGTGGGTCATCACCTAATTTCTTAAAACCAATTTCTAACAATAAATATATAATTTTTAGAGTTCTCTCTCCAAACTATAATTTGTCGTCTTCCAATATGTTTTAAAGAGTTATAGTTCTCATAACTTATTGCAATAATTATTTGAAAGATTTGGTTGATTTAAAGAACATCCAATGCTATCTTGAATTTGGATTCTGAAAATCTAACCTGAAAAAGTTAATAGAATTATTGTAGACGTGCGTGCATCCAAGTGTACAAGCAATATTGTCTCCTCTAATTAATCAATATTAAAGATAAAATTTGGATATACCTCCCCGAAATCTTAACCTATTATTCGCAAATCCATTTAATCACTTAAATAATTTAATGCAATTGGTGCATCAAAAGAGATAAGATTTTCAGTACATGGCTGATCCACTGGACAAAAATACAAATCAATATTTAAATAAGTCTTATTTTTTCTTTCAGAATATTTAAATAAGTCTTATTCTTTCTTTCAGAAACAACACTCTAAATAAATTTATCCATTGGAATTCACTTTACCTCATTGGTTGAGATTATGTAATTTTATAAACACTAATAATTCACCCCGTGCGTTGCACGTATATTTTTATTTTAATATTATTATTTTATAATATATATTAACATGAACTGATATTTATGACTTTATTTTAATAGTAATATTTGTATAAGTTTATTAAAAACAAAAATTTATCTATCAATTTTATATTTTTAACTATAAACTTAAATGTCTAATGCAACTCGTTCAGAATTATCCCTCAATTTATGCATGTCTCTAAATTATTGTTTTATATATCCATTCCTTTCTTACACACCTCTCTATAAATAATTATATATAATTTATGAGACATGTATTTCTATATTGTACTTGTACTGTTGAAAAAAATGAATACTTCACATTGTTAATAAAAAATATAAATTGAGATATTATTCAAAATAATATGGTAGAAAAAATCATGAATAAAATTTAAAAGAAACTATTATGTCATTGATATAAACGTTAGTAGTATTAACATAAATTTTATAGCAATATCATAGTAATCCACTCAAAAAACTTACGAACATAAACATGATATAATCGAAACAGGGGTATAGATATAGTACAATTGATATCAATATTCATTCTTTGACATTTATTTTCAATAGATATATGTAAACCCCATGAGTTTTCTCATTTTGATCAATAATGGATTCATGTGAATCGCTCATCAATCAAAAGAAATGATAGAATAAGTTTGATAATCCAAAATATTTTAAATGGAAAATTTATTTTAAAATGTAACATCAATCGATTAATCCTATATAAAAGATTATATAATTTATTTTACAAAGACAATTTATTTAATGACATTGGTTGACAATATAATTATTAATTATCATATATTGAGTTAACAACACATTATTTTTGTTACAAAAAACCTTATATTGACTTACCAAAGCAAAACACCGTCAATTTTGGATAACTCCAAAATATACATCGGTAGCTATTGATTATTTCATCTTCCAATATTGATTTATTGATTTACCAAAGTAAAACACCAACAATTCTACGATTGTTTTCTAGAGTTCTGATTAATAAACTATAAAAAATAACAAATACGAATTTATTACAGATACCAATTAAGTAATTATATGATTGATTTTATAAGACAATTGTAGTATTAATTGATCATGACAATTATTTAACATCAATTTGATTAGTTTTATTAATCTCATATCAAGATATGAAAGGGATATGTACAACTTTCAAACAATCAAATATTTGTTACCATTTTTAGTTTTGTAAATAATTCAATTGTTTGTTTTTCTTAATTAAGGTAATATATTGTTTTCCAATCACAAACTTATGCACCCTTGGAAATTAAAAAAAAAAAACAAAAAAACAGAAGACAAAAAACTCCTATTGACAATTATTGTCTTTTTTTTTAAGTTAAAAGGTACGATTTTCTCAATTTTTGTTAAACTTCTTGTCAATTATCCATTGCGTGTAGCATAGTAATATTCGATTAAAAAATATAAATAGATATTCTCAATTTGTTTACCAAATGCTTAGTTTTAAAATTCTTTCAATCAATATTTGATGGTATCTATAGATTGAATAAATACAATAATAAATAATTATTGTATCTATTGTAATGATTACAATCAATTGTATAGGACAATCATAAGATTGATTATAGAATTTTTAAATTTTCAAATCTCAAAAAATATTACAATCATGATCGAAAAAATAATCAGCTAATAAAATATTTATGTCACTAAAGATTCTTGCCATTGACTTACCAAATGAAAGCACAACTAATATTGAATAACTCCAAAACATGCATTGGTTAGGAGAATATTTGGATTGATTTGTCCAAAAATGTATCTTATTTTATATTTTTTCTTTTTTTATTCCTTTTTTTCCGATTGAGTTGCCTTAGTTATATCATATATATACTAATTTTATCCAATAGTAATTAGAGTTATTAATTATTTTTAATTAAACAAATTATCATTAAATTTGACACCAACGTCGATCAGTGGACCAATTAGAAGATAATTCATTTTTCTAGACTGAACTTAATTAGTATATGTTCACACTTCTGAGAATACCAATATTTCAAAAACAAATATAATAAATAAATATTGCAACAACAATTGAATCAATATGAAATAAAAATCCTGACATTCCTTCAAAAGCATGATATAAAAATCAAACATCTTATTAATAATAAAATATTTTTGAAATTATCCATAAAAAAGTTCATAATCCAAATTAATTTAAATATAAATGGAATTTGGTAGTAGAAAAAAATATTTCAATCAATATATGAAAGAGATATATACAATATTTCCGAGCAATAAATATTGTTACCATTTTGAGTTTTGTAAATCTTTCAATCAATTGTTTTTCTTAAGCTAATACGTTGTTGTCCAATTATACAATTATACTCCCTTGTAAATGGAAAAAAAATGCTCCATTGACCAATTATTGTCTTTTTTGTTAGAAAGCAATACATTATAAATTTTCTAGATTAATAAATCTTTAATCTTAAAGTGCGATTTTCTCATTTTTTTTAACCATCTTTTCAATTATCCGCTCACATAGTATTGTCAAATTCGATTAATAAAATATTAATAGATATTGTCTATGAATAAACCGGCAATTGTTTTACCAAGGCTCAATTTTAAAAAATTCCAATCAATAGTTCGTTGTATCTATAAGTTTGATTAGAAAAATAATGAATACTATAAAAACTAATAATTGCCGAATCAATACTATAAAACTAATAATAAAAAAAAATATTGGCGCGGATAGAAGTTTATATATATGAAGAAAATGTATGTTGACACAAAAATATTGACACAAAATATATTTGAGAAAATATGTTAGTATGAGGAATAATAAAAAAAAACAAATCATACAAAAAACAACTTAAAAGAATACAACAAAACTATCAAGAATAATAAAAAAAAGAAACTCACCAAATAATGTACGTACAAATCTACAATATAGTTTATATAAAAACTCTCATTTATTGTAGAATTCGAGTTCAATCTTGTCGATGTTTTTGGACACTTGATGCAAACGGAAATATAGGTGAATGTGAAGATGAAACCATATTTGGTAGTTATGCTTGAATTTAGGATCAACAATATCAAAGTGCTTCTCTAATGCAATTTAAGTAGTATAAATATAAGAGGATTTTTAGCATAAATAATAAGCTACCAAAAAATCTCGAACACAAAATCAATTGTTAATTAAATGGTGAAAAATACATAAAATCATAAGTCGTCTATTTTAACTATTATTAAATAATTTAGAAAAAAATGAATAGTCATCAATATTTAAAACTTGATTAATTAATATTATATTATACAAAATTGCATCGACACTAATTATTGAAACAAATAAACAATATATTTCATGAAGATATGATGTATAGAATCAACAAATCATTGTAATATATATTTAAGAAGAATCGACAAATACTAATATCAATTATGGTGAAATACTATTGATAATTTTTATAATCTATATATTATATATAGATAGAATTGATATTATAGACTCGCTTTTGGTATAAAGTAGGTATACCAGTAAATAAAATTTTCCTAATTTTTATACATATAGAATATGAATACCATTTATGATATTTTTTTAATTTATATACAAATAAAGTAGGAATACCATTTACAATCTTTTTTTATAATATTTTCCTAATTTATATAATTACAACGGTTTTCATATAATATTTTCCTAATATGAGAATTTATAATAATTACCATTTATAATGTTAACAATTGTTTCCTAATATAATAAGCAAAAAGAGCGGGAAAATAAAAATTCCGGACTTTTGCTATTATATATATATATATATATATAGATTGTTAAGTAATAAGAATATAAACATAACAATGAGGTGTCACTATTAAACAAATCCACTTTGTCGTTTTTTTTGCGCTTTTGTCTTTTTATTTAGTTGTAATGACATAAGACTAAAAGCAAACCATATATAGCCTTAACCATTCTAGTTTAATAGCTAAGATCAAGGCGAGATTAGCTTATGTAAAAGTGTAAAACCCGTTCGTCCCATCAAACAATTAAACTAAGTTGATATGGAAATCACCATACTGACCTTGTCTAGGTCGAAATTACCGCTCTAATCTCGCATCGCTTGAAATTACCAGAATTCCCCCAAGATCCGCTATTTTTTATATGGGTCCCGATCCGAAGGTCGGGTCGATTCGGGTCGACTGCTAACTCTCCACGGGCAAATGGAGCGTCATGTATACGACGATCCGCATTTCATGGTGAACAATACTATAAATACAGCACGAAAATCAAGGTAAAAGATAATTTGACATTATTCTAAATTACCTCATTTTTTAGATTCTTACTTGATTCAGACTTAAGCTTCGAAGGGCTTTAACTGCAGGCTCCGCGGCTAGCCTAACGTTTGCTCTGTTTCAAGTTTCCTCGAACAAAGTCCTCAACTCGCTCCCTGTGACCCTAAGTCAGGTACATATAATTTCCTTCTTAAATCATAAGTATATACGATTTTGTTGGGGGCAAAAACTACATTTAATAATTAAATACATAATTCAATTTATATACTAATTTAATGTTAGTTGCCCACTAGACTCTTAATGGAATAACCAGTCCAAAGGAATTCGAGACTAGCCCATAGGCCTTTCTCCTACGCAGCCCACGAGGCCCGTTGCTCAGGTATAAAAAGGTCACTACTCTTCATTTGTAAGTTAATTAATTAATTCATAATTACTCGATCCTACGCATTTAATTCATTATTCGATTACTGTTTATTATCTCTCGATCACCATGTTGAGTTGAGCTCGGAGGGGCCTCCCTGGGCAACCACAGAGAACCCCCCCTAAAGTTTGCTTGTGTGCAGATAAGTTCCCAATCGAAGAATTCCGAGCTCCGATAGAAGAAGACTTAAAGATTTCCCACTTGGGAAAAAGAACTTATTCAGAAACCGTAATTTAGAGTGATATGATCTAAAAAGCAGCATCAGATTTAAAGCTAAAAAAAAAAAAGAAACATAAAATGTTCAAACAGAATTCAAATTTTACTTTCCTTACAACTTATTATAAGAAAAGAACGGTTTATTTAAATGAAATTTCACATTAAAATCGAGAATTCCAACAATCAGATGAAAAAATTGACGGAATGTCCTTGTGTCAAACTAGTTCTCCCTGTAGTTAATTCTGATGTGACAACGAAGAGAGGAGCCTTAGCCTGGTTAAAGCATGAAAATAATTGAACTTCGAAATTGCAGTTTTACAGAGCAGAGGAAAAACATTAAGAAAACAAAGTATGATACATAGGATCAGGACCACTTTTATTGCTGCATTCATTGTTGTCACAAAAAACCACACTCATTCTTCCTAGAATGTCTCCACGAATCATAAGACTCGAATAATAAGAATTAATTGTAAAATTTGTCCTTCAACTTTTGGGTGGTAACATTTTAGGAAATTTACATAACAATTTCGCAATTAACAAATTAAGAACAATTTGCTTTTATATATTAATGGGTCTTCTATTTATTTTAATTTTTCAAAACTTTAAAAAATCCAAATAATATTCATTCAACCGAACAGAGAATGTCTAAATTGTGTCGCCACAAATTAACACATAATGAGACTTTGACAAGTTTTGAAAATTGTGGGAATTGATTGTAGCTCAGTTGGTTTGATCATTTGTAAACTAGGTTATTGACCTGGGATCAAATTCCACACGTTCCACCCCTATTAGGACTTTGTAATTGTACTAAAAAAAAACAAGTTTTAAAAATTGTGGATATTTTTAAGATTTTGCTGGTCTTGATTTGGATAAATTTTATTTGCTTATGGATCCAGACAGTTGAAATCATTGTTAGTCTTCAAAAATGTCGTACTGAATTGAGTATATAGCAACATATATACGGCAATTGAATGAGGCTTTGTGACACTTGATATTTATTTGTTTTAAGGATTTTGATAATGAAAAATAAAATTAGAGGAACAAAAAGAAAAAGAGGAAGTCTCCTATCAGACGATCTAATAGATCTAATCCATTAGACGGATCTAATTTTAACCCAACCAGCGACCCACTCCCAGATCTGGTACAATTAATGAAAAAATAACACGCAAATCCCACTCTCTCTCTCCCTGCGTCTTTTATCAGATCTATCGCACTGCTCCGAACCGCCATAGATGTTTCCTATCAGATCTGTTGCATGCTCATTTGCTCCACCACCGATCTCATCTTTCTCACCCCCTCCAGGAGATACAAAATCCAAATCATTGATTTCAACAAAAAATTCACACAGAATTATAGCATTGCTGAAGAGGAAAAGCTTCGAGAAAAAAAAAATAGTGGATCAGATCAGATGTTCAAATTCAAGGAAATATTTTCTCTATTTGACAAGGATGAAAATAAGCTAACAAATGTGTTATCCAATGATAAAAATGGAGGAGCAAGGTTCTGTATATATACCTGCTTTCAAAAGCTTCTACGGTAGTTCTTGTTTATGTATATAAATAACACCATGGAAACTAATACTTTTCAGTGGGGCTACTAATACTATTTATTGGAAAAACTAATACTATTTATTGAAAAAACTAATACTATTCAGGGAAATTACTAAAAACATTTCAGGGGATAAAACTAATATTTTCCAGAGGAACTATTAATATATTTCACTGGACTACTAATACTATTGCCAGAAAAAACTAATACGTTTAGAAGGACTAATAAAATATTGTTCAAGGAACTACTAATACTTTTTCGAGGGACTACTAATACTTTTCGGGAGAAAAGATTAATTATATTCAGTAGAATTACTAAAATACTCTCCAGGAAACTACTAATACATTTCAAAAGAACTGCTAATACTTTTCAGAAGGACTGTTAATAACGGTGGTCCCTGAAAACCACTAATAATACGGAAATGCCACTGGGTCGATTTTAGATCCGACTAACAATTTTTGGCCCGTTAGACCATCTGACATGAGTTTTTGTCAAAGAAAAAAAAAATAAGTTTGTTTGATTGTCTGAAAAAATAATAAAGGATAAAGAATTAAATAGGTTTTTCTCTTATTTTCCTCACATTTCGCGAGGAAAATTACTCTTTCTAAATTATATTTTATTTTCCTTGAAAGTTTTTTTCCTTATCATTTTTCTAGCAATTAAACCATCAAATTACTTCCCGAAAAAAGGATTGAGTGTGATACAAGTAGTTTTTTAAGTTTTCACCTGGTTTGGGTTCGATCTCACTAGACCAACCTTTATCAGGATTTTCCACTATTTAATAATTGTATAATAAAAATTTAGTTCCCAGAAAAGGTTAGACTACGATTGTTTATGAACAATCAATTTTTTCTCCTATCAATCACTTCTATTCATTTTTTTTATAAAAATTTATCTAATCAACAATCATTATAACTCATTTTTCCATAAGTTTTACTATTTATCCACTCACTTATTTTTAACTACCAATGACTATTTTATTATTTTTGTATCAAATCAACTTTTATCATTACTTTTTCATCTAATATTTAATCATAGTCCAAAATTCATATTTTTTCTTTCAAAGTTTTTTTTACAATTACTCTCTAGTAAAAAGAAAATTTCCAAGTATATTGTAATGGCATCCTTAACTTTTGGATAATCCAATGTGTTCATTGTTAGAAATTTTTTGAAGAAAATTATTATTTTAAATTTAACTTTATCAATAGTAGAGGGCAAAAGTTTTAATGACCTTAGCAATAGTAAAGGTCAAGTTTTTGGTTGTGAAGGGTTATATTTATTTCTATAAATATGGTTAATTTTTCATTTGTAAGACACAACAAATCTCACAAGAATTTTATCTCTCTCCTAAATTTCTTATAATTTAAGATTTGGTGATAATTTCAGGCATAATTTTCAGTTCGCCGGAATAGGTAATCCGGTTTTCTCGTCTTATCCTGGGAAACAGACGTCCAGAATAAGAGACGAATCTGTTTTAAGGATAGTGTGTTGAACACACGATTCGAGCTAAGTTTTATTTTGTTTTCTTTGAAAATTTTACCGATTCGGTTTTCGATTCATATAAATTGTACTAGAAGAAATACTACTATTTTCCTACAAACTTAAAACAGATTTTTCCTTCTAGTACAAAAGATATCGTTGCCAATTATCTCATGTGTTTCAAAAGTGCGGATGTTAGCAACTTTGATTATTAAGATTGATTTATTAGTAGTAATCTGATTTTGATTTGAATCAACCTCTTAATCAGTATTTATATTGGCAACTTGAATAACTATACATTTTTCCTATTGTTGGCGTGATTGCCAAATAAATAATTTGGAATCATGATATTTTGCATGATGTTGGTTTTACTGAATCATGTTGGCAAAGTGTTGATTGGAAGATGTTTCAACTTTATTAAAAACAAAATAATTAATTAAGTTGTACAATGGTGATTGGTTATTGCTATCATGGAATGATAGAAAAAGAAGGAATTGAAAATTGAGAGTGATGACATGAATTCAATTTTCAATAATAATTTGGAATTCAAATTTTGGAATCTAATGTTTTAACAATTGGAAGTTGAATTCTAATGTGTTGCATGATGTTGATATTGGGTAATAGTGGGCTATTAATTATTATTAAAAATATCAAATGATTTGCATCTTGAAATTGGTACTTGTAATTCGATGATTACAAGATGTTACCTTAAAAAAGGTTTATAGTGCACTTCTTGTATTGATTGTGTTGGCTCGAATAATTTTTGGACTAAAAGATTAATACTGTCTTTATTTGGACTTGAAGTGGTATTTTGGACTAATTTTGGTGATTGGACTATATTTTGGGTGATTGGACTAATCTTTGGATTGATTGGACTAACTTTTGAACTAATAAAATAGATTCCGTGCTTATTTGGAGTGGAAGAAAATTGCAAGGACTTATAATAAAAACTTGAACAATTTTTAATAAATTTGTTCTTATCGGTTGTGTTCTGATAGATCGAAGTGCTAAACTTCTTGTATTATTTGTTTCTGAAATGACATCTGAATCAAATAGTGGTGGGTCTAACCCCATTATGCAAACATTGGCTTTTATAGCAAACAATGATGGGTCTAACCATGTTGTGCCAACACCGGCTTTTGTAGCCAATCACACACTTAATGTGTTGGTTAATCATGGTGAAAAACCAGAAAAGTTTAACGGCTTGAATTTTAAGCAGTGGCTATAGAAAATATTTTTCTACTTCCATATTGAACTTGACACAGTTCATGCAGAAAGATCATCCACAGCTTAGTGAGGATAAGACTAATTAATGCGCGTTTAACGCTTTGGATGTTTGGATACATGCTAATTTCTTGAGTAGAAATTAAGTCATGAATGGCCTTGCAAATTCGTGTACATGTATAGCTCAAAGAAAACTAAAGAAGTGGATTTAAAATAAATGAATGTGATAAACGTGTGACTGGAAATGACTATGTCATTTTATGTCTTTACGTAAACGACATGCTTATCAGTGGAAGTAATGATAAAATAATTAAATCCACTAAAGATATGTTGAACTCGAGGTTTGACATGAAAGATATGGGTTTAGGACGTGATCCTCAGAATAAAGATTTCTAGAACTTCAAATGGACTAACACTTGATCAGTCACATTATGTGGATAAGATTCTAGAAAAATTTAGTAAGGATGACACGTCATTAGCTAGAACTCCGATAGACACAAGCAAACATCTATCAAAGAATAGAGGTGAAGTTGTGTCTCAAGTTGAATACTCACGAGTCATAGGAAGTTTAATGTACTTAATGAGTTGTACAAGACCAGACATTGCCTATGCAGTGAGTAAATTGAGCAGATACATGAGTAATCCAGGGCATGACCATTGGAAAGGGATAGTGAGAATACTACGGTATTTAAGATATACTCGTTATTTTGGGTTGCACTATACAAGATATCGATGTTATTGAAGGATATAGCGATCTTAATGGATATCCGATATTAAAGATTCTAAGTCTGCAAGTGGATTTGTATTCACTTTAGGAGGTGCAAAAGAATATCATGGAAATCTTCTAAGCAGACAATTATAGTAAGGTCTACAATGGAGTCCGAGTTTATTGCTTTCTGACATGTGTGGTGAAGAAGTTTGAATGGCTTCAAATTTCTTAGAAGATATTCCAAAATGGCTCAAACCTGTACGTGCAATTTGTATACATTGTGACAAATAATCTGCTATTGGTAGGGCATGTGGAGCAATATGTACAATGGTAAGTCTGAACACATACGTCGTGAACCACAATACCATTAGACAACTACTCTCAACTGGTGTTATCTCTATTGACTATGTGAAGTCAAAGGATAATTTAGCGGATCCATTAACCAAAGGGTTGAATCGGGAGCTAGTTATGAAATCATTAAGAGGAATGGGACTTAAGCCTCTAGAAAAATGAGTTAATACAATGGAAACCCAACCTAGTTGATTTGGAGATCCCAAGATCTAGGTTCAAAGGACAACCTACAGTTGTAAAAAGACTCTATGATCACTTTGTGGGGGAGTTATCCTTGTCCATTTCTTAACTTGAGTGATGCCCGTGGAGAAAGAGGATAAGCAATTTGGCTTTTAATGATTCTCGTCGTCGGTAAGTCGGCAGGGTAGACGGGCTATCTTAAATGAGAATCACCTATGTGAGAGAGAAGTGGGGCGCCGAAGAGAATTGTGTGAGGCTCATTCTTAGAACCTCTTGCGAGAACCAGGCATATGTTCGGGGCCATGAATGAACATAACCATGAGAATCAAGTATGTTAGGAAGAATCTTGTGTGAGGTATATCATCGTTTACACAAAAAGGCGAAAGGTTCAAGGACATCGCGTCTCTCATCGATCGGCTAGTAAAGTAAATATGCTTTCTGAGGGAAGGTTCAAAGGTAACACCTACCTATCCTATGCAAGATTCAATTGTTGGATTTTATCACCAAAACTTTGTATTTTCGTAATTTTCTTCATGTGGGGATTGTTAGAAATTTTTTGAAGAAAATTATTATTTTAAATTTAACTTTATCAATAGTAGAGGGCAAAAGTTTTAATGACCTTAGCAATAGTAAAGGTCAAGTTTTTGGTTGTGAAGGGTTATATTTATTTCTATAAATATGGTTAATTTTTCATTTGTAAGACACAACAAATCTCACAAGAATTTCATCTCTCTCCTAAATTTCTTATAATTTTTGGTGATAATTTCAGGCATAATTTTCGGTTTAGGAATAGGTAATCCGGTTTTCGTCTTATCCTGGAAAAAAGGCGTCCAGAATAGGGGACGAATCTGTTTTAAGGATAGTGTGTTGAACACACGATTCGAGCTAAGTTTTATTTTGTTTTCTTTGAAAATTTTACCGATTCGATTTTTGATTCATATAAATTGTACTAGAATAGAAATACTACTATTTTCCTACATTCAACTCTTGGATTTGTTAATGCGGTAATGATATGAAGAATGTACGCGTGAAATCGATACTGCCATATGGCCTATGGGCCGAGTGTAAGATATTTTTTAAATAAATCTGGCAGGTTATGTTTACACCAGTACTGCAGTACATCAAAAGGCAAACCTTGTACCATAGTGGCAAAAGTGTCCCTATAAATAATAATCAAAAGAGCATACTATGGGGATTTTAGAAAAGAAAAAAAAAAAAAAAAAGCCATAACATACAAAATTGCCATATTCTTTCATTCTACATTCCGAAAATTTTATGAATTTTGTTCCAAATTAGGGAGAAAGTCCGAAAAGAAGAAGAAATAAAGGATCAATGGAAAAAGGTAAAAGAGTCGCACACAAAAAATGTAAAAAAAAAAAGGACAGAGATTATTCTCACCTCCTCTATCTATTTATCAGTTATCCGAACGTATATCCCCCTCCAAAAATACAAATTTAATAAAACCATTAACACTCACAATTTCTTCTGCTAAATCAAATTGATTAATTTTTTTTAAAAAGAAAAACCAAAATTGGTCGCCCTTCCCGCTTCTCCAAAGCCAATTATGTAAAACTTTTACCCAAAAAAAAAACAGAAAATAAATTAAAACAAAAAATGGGAAAATTTATTACTCTAACAAACAAGAAAGAGAGAGAAAATTGTGGGGAATGTTCATGATTGTCGATTAAGAGGAGCTGGAAATAGCTGGAAAACCTACTCCATCAAGAACTGCTTCACAATCTTCACGCTTGGTTCAACCACCTGTTTTTCCCAAATATCCGCCACCACTCTCCGCCCGCACCCCCCCACCGCCGCCGTAATCGCGGCCGTCGTGTCCACCTTTTTCAGGTCCCACCCCGCACCCTCCTTCAGCCGTACGATCTTCCCCACTTGCCTCTTCGCCAGCTGCCACGTGTTGTCCTTCACCGCCCTCACTGCCTCCTCGTACGGCGCCCCCCTCTTAAAATACCTCTCGAACTCGGGCACCCCGATTGCCTTTTTCAACCCGCATTCGGTAACCGAACCTGACCCGGGGTTTTCGAAATACACGGCTAGCTCCTCGAACATGCCCGAGTCGAGCATGTCGTCGACTCGTCTCACGAGATATTGATTTAACACCGGGAACGAAACGTCGACCCAGATGAAACAGCAATCGTAGCGTAGCTCTTTGCAGAAGACCGATTTTGAGTTGGATTCATTGAAGACGTCCAACTCGGGGTTGAATTTCTTAGCCAACAATGCGTATATGAACGAGTTTGACCCGCCGACGACGAAAGGGAGTCTCCGGCGGGAAGTGATCTGAGAAATGAGTTTGGAGGCGGCGGAGCGGAAATCGGAGGGGGTGAACTCGGGGTGCGAATCGGACGAGTCGAACTCGCCGAGGAGATGGTGGCGGACGTTTTTACGCTCCGGCAATGGGATTTTGTTGGTGGTGATGTCGAGGCCGCGGTAGACTTGGATTTTGTCGGAGTTGATGATTTCCGATGAGGGGAAGAATCTGGAAGCTAAGTCGATGGAGAGTTTCGTTTTTCCGCAGCCGGTGGGCCCCATAATGACGACGATTTTTTTCTTGTTGCGGCGGAGGACGGTTTCGGGAGTGGTGGCGTGGGCTGACATGTGGGCCCACCTGGAGGAGGGTATTTTTGGAAAAGGGAGGGAGAGGAGATGGGTGGTGTAGTTTGTGTGAGGAAAGTGATGGGTTTTTGTGAAGATTGAAAATCTTCTCATAAGGAAAACAAACAATGTTTGTGAGAGGAAAGTAATGTGTGTATTTGTGTGTGTGTTTTTTGTGTGGAGCTTTTGAGAGTGGTGAATATGTATATATAGGTGGTGGTGATGGTGCTCATTCTTCATGCCATCATTTTTTTCGCGTATCTATCAACTGGTTTTTGCGTCAAATGACTAATTTTCTCTTGTTTTAGATGAAATTTCTACAGTATGATATACATTCATACATTCCTTTTCTCACGTTTGTGTATTCATGATTCACTAAATTTTGTGTGTGTTTTGTTTGAGAGAATGAAGGTGTATTTGAATGAGATATGAAACAGGGCGTGTGAGGACTGATCAGGACTTTATGAAGGAATTTTCTCCATAATATAAATCCTTTTTCATTTAATTAAAGAGGAAATTTAATTTTTTTTATATACTCTGTAGCTACCAGCCTACATGCTTTGCACATTTAATTTCCTAGACCAGAGGTGGTGTTTGTTTGAAGCATTTGTGTCTTTTGAACTATTATAATGGATTGACAAGATTTTCGAGCAAATAAGTGTAAAATAGTTCATTTTTTAAAGAATAAAAAAAATATCATGGTTGATTTGGTTCTCCTCATGATATGTTGGATAAAAACCAATATGAATATAGTATTTACGTCCAAAATAAATACTAGTGAAATGAGTTTATATATATATATATATATATATATATTTTTATCATTAGCAGTCTTGCTTCTTGTTATGAAACTTTAAAAACTAATTTGAATAGTTCTTCAGATTAATGTCCACATATGTAATATGTTGATTACTTTTCTCAATCAATTTTATTAAATAATCAAAGTAATTACTAATTATAATCTCATACTCATTAGGGTGCCAAACAAGGTCTTATATAAGGGACTATCGCCTGCATTAGCGTGCAAAACCTTAAGGTGGTCCTCAAACAGCTGCCTAGAAAATACACACACATATGCCGTACGGTCAGGCTACTAAATTCTTTTACCACTTGCCCAGAGGGTGTGTTCGTGTTTTCAGAAATTGTACAGCATCATTTGGAAATTCGAATAGAGCGCTATTATAGTGGACTAATGGATTCTTTTGCTTTTTTTTTCTTTTTCATTTTTGAAAAAAGAGGTCTAATTATGTCAACCATTATCGTCCTAAAGCTTCTTGATTATTTAGATTTTATGAATAAAATATAAAATATTGTGCCAGTTCCTTTCATGTTATTTGTACGCGTCTTTATATATTTGTTGCACTACTTATTGAAATTCATAGTATTATTTAGAAGAAAATAGATACTAGTATTTATAAACCTTATACCTCAAACTAGAGTTGTCAAATGGGCCGGACCAAATAGGCTCGGTCCTTTTCAAGTCTGTGAAATTGCAGCTCAGTCCGATTTTTTCAACGTGTTGGGCGGATCATCCTATAATAAACACTTGGTTTTGAGTCTTTTGACAACCCTATCTAAAAGTACAATAGTTTTTTTAATAAATAAAAATATATAAAAAGAAAGAAAAGATTCTGATCACAAGTCAATCAAGTAGAAAAGGAAAAAAAAAATGCAAAATGTCAGAGAAAAACAACTTAAAGACGCAATTTAAATGAAGGCGTCTATTTCTAAAGAATTTTTCAATGACGATGTCATTGGTTTTTGTTGCACGTGCTCGAGTATGGTCTTGATGGTTTGATGTAGCTTGTGGAATGTCGGCCCAGGATCCTCGAGCCACAATTTTCAAAGCCTTCATAGCTTCTGATGAAGCACATGAGTGAATGACAAACTGGGTAGTTGAAGATTTGCCTAGCTTGGTCTTTAAAGCTTCTAATTTGTCTTGATCTTCTTCATCCGCCATATCCGACCAACGTTGACAGGCAGCAGCAGTCATAACTTTGAAACTATCAAATGGACTGTTTGAATTTAGGACTATTGCCCGCTGAAGATCCGCGTGACCCTTTCATCCAAAGTTATGGTGATCACCGCATCACCGTAATAATGGTGAAGCAAAGACATTGACCGTTGTTGGTAAAGGACCATCGTTCTGTCCGTATTAACAGGTACATTATCCGAAGCCATGCTCAAAGGTGCTGTCATAACTGACTTTGGTTGCGGATTATCCACAACGGTTGTGTTATCTGTCAAAGCATCCACACCATCTCCCAAAACATTAAAGAAATTATGTGAATACACAAGAGGCGAGGTCCGGCCTGCGGAGCAAGCGCGATTCGATTTAGTTTTGCGTTGAATCCAAACATCAAAATCCACCACTTTACCCTTAGAAGATGGAAGCCTCGAATGTGTGATTGTGCGTGTAACTGATCTTCCTCGATGATGACTTTTATCCTTAGTCATTGCTTCGTCCTTCTTCTTTAATTCATGTGTTTTAGTCTGTTTGCATTTATTAACATTGTGCCCAACAATACGACAAGTAACACAAAAATCTGGTAGATTTTCATAACTAAGTGAGACAAACGAGCAATGTCTCACTCGCTCTACCATCACAAACTCTTGGAGGGCTTTATTCATATCAATTTCAACCAAAACACAACCGAAATGTCCAACCTCCCCGGATAATGAACGGTTGTCTATTTGATCGGGAGTACCCATTGCACTACCGATCTTCGTAATCAAATCGGGGTGCCAATATTCAATGTTGAGTTCGTATATCCTCACCCATACTTGGGCCTTTGAAGTAGTAACTTTATACGGGTTGAAGTTCAGAATCCAATTTGTAATGCGAATAGAACCTGGGTTCAGGTTCCAAGAAGATTTTGCCAAAATTCTATTACGTTCGTCCAAATTTGTAAAGTGTAAACTAAAATAACCCTTCAAAAGTGGAACCAAGCACCCTGCATGACTAATACTCCAAATACCCTGTAGATTGGATTTGAGTACCTCTAACGTAACATGTTTGGCCCCTTTAGGTTGTATGAGACGTTCGATTAGCGAATTATGCAACTCCACGGTGCGTTGTTGGTAAATCTCCTCATTTATCGTAACCGAGTAAAAATCACCTTTCTTGATTGGATTGGAATCTTTCCGGAATTGTGATTTGAGCAAACGTCGTGGGAAATTTTTCTTGAGTTTCTTGATTTTGTCTTGAATTAATTATGGAGTTCGTGAAACCCAAATCGTGATTTTTTTAAAGTAAAAATAGAATCAGGCATTTGCAAAAACTAAAATTCATATCCTAATATTTTTTTTTCAAATTAAAAACTTAGGAATTTTTTTTCCGTAAATACTTCCATAGTGTACTATGCTAATTAAATTCAAAGTTGACGCCGCCATATCTGTATCTTGTCTCTTTCAATCGACATATAGCTCCTACTACATGTTACATGTCAACTGTAGTAGTATATAACCAAACAACATAGGAAAGATAATGCCAAGTACCTAAAATCTAGAACATACAAATAAAGGGTTAATTACAAAAAATACCCTTGAGGTTTGACCTAATTACAAAAAAACCCAGCTAGCTTTCAAAATTACAAAAATACCATCGAAGTTTTAATTTTCTAACATTTTAACTCTTCATAAGAAAAAACATTTCAAAATCCCCCATTCATATTTATAAAAATATTGTAGTTTATCCCTTAATTTAACATTGAATCAAATCTCATGGGTACTTTTTATAATTTTAGAAGTTAGCTGGGTTTTTTTTATAATTAGATCAAACCTCAGGGGTACTTTTTGTAATTATCCCTACAAATAAATGAATATGTTTAAGATATAATTCTTAAATGATCCGAAACTCATATATATTGTTTGAGAAATGAGAATTACCCATTGTAGAGCTATATGAACATACTAAGTATTGTAATTTTATGCAATACCATGTTTTCACTAATTCCGATTTAATTAATGTAGATCCATGCTCATTAAACGTTTTATATTAGCCAAATTAACACCCTTAATTATGTGGTGAGAAGTAGAAAATTAAAATTGCAATTCATGGTTAGGCCTCCACCTTTAATAATGTTCGAGTTGAATTAATTTGCATGTCTTTATCCTTAATTAGGTTTGAATTGAATTACATCTTTGAAATTATAGAAGATAATCATTGGATTCATAATTGATGCTAAAAATCTTTGTTAGTATGCATGCATGAATCATAGAAAAGGGTTAGGAGAGAGCCAACTTCAAGATCGAAATCATGTCCATGTACTTACATAAAAAAAAAAATTAGAGGTCTAGTTTCCACATAGATTGGGACCTGTGAAGTTCTAGATTATTTTTTTAAACTATGGGGAACCATTCACGGGCATAAATATTAGATCTCTCGATTTCAAAAGGGTCAATATCAATTTAATCGTCAACCCATTTGTTATGACATGGCATTCATTGTTTTTAAGGTGAGAGAACTACTAGGTTAGTAGCATCGTGTACCAAACAAATTGATGTACAAAGATTTTCAAGCTGGAACGAACTCAATTGCAATTCTTGTTTTGGTAATTTTAGTCTAGTGGAACTTTGTCGTTAAAACTAAATCGATGGTCTCCAAAAAAATTCCAACCCCGAGTTAGTTTTGAGTTTTCAAAACCATAAAGATCCCAATCCCAATTCATAGGAAGGACAATGGGGTAGGTCCAAACCCGGACCTGTTCCATTTAGTTTTTTTTTTATTTTAATTTTTTATTGTCATATAGATGTGTATATGTAATGTTTTCTTCTAAAAATATATTATTTTTCTTACTTTAAAATATATATTTTTATAATTATATATAGCAGGCCTACGAGCCAGGGATGGGGCTGACCGGGTCTCGGGTTTTGGCAAACCCGTCCCCTTGCCATTCCTAATCCCAAACCTACCCAACCACTAATAAATAAAGAGAAAAGCCTAAGTTGCGTTTCTAGAAAATAAATCCTAGCATTTTCTTTATTTTGACGAGCCATCAGCCATTTTTTTTAAATAAATGAAAATATATAAAAAGAAAAGAAAAGGTCATGATCACAAGCCGATCACATAATAAAGGAAAACAATTTTAAACTTCAGAAAAAAAAAAGAAACAAAAAAAAATAACTCAAAGATACAATTTAAATGATGAATGTCTATTTTCAGAGGATATACAAATGACATTTTTATTTGTTTTTTAGCACGCGTTCGAGTTTCATCTTAATGGTGATGGGACATCAGCCATTGAACATTCTTGCATATCCACAAACAATTATAGGGACCATCAAGTTTGGGTCCCTACTAAATTCCAGAGTGGTGCACCGACCAGCGTGGGGGGCTTGACTCATCCGATTGGCTGCTGATCAGCTCGAAAATGTTAACATGAGACAGGGAGCGTGGGGTTATTCCTCGGATGGCTCCATGTATTTCTCATATATTAGAGGCAAAATTAATTACTTAGCTAAAAAAATAAATAATTTTTATCGTTATCAATGCCTGTGGGGGATGTGGGAAACCTCATGCACTATGCAACACGCTAGTGTTTCTAGTTTTTGAGGTTTGGTGGAATGTGGAATGTTTCTTGATGTCTTGTGGGAGGGGATGACCAACACTGTAAAATAAGCTACCTCCTATTTCAGTGCTGATCTCCTATTTCTGGTTTAGTTGCCAAATTGGTCTTGTAAATTTGGGGGTTTTAATAAGTTGGATAGAGTTGTTGGAAGAGAGGGGATACATCTCAAAAAAATTGAAAGACTCGAGGTTTAAATTCTATCAACACCCTTGCAAAATTTGGGGTGATTGGTATATTTTTAGGAATTTTATTTTTTCAGTTTGCTACTTTCATATATAAAATTCATCATGTTGAGGATAATTTTGGCCAAAAAGTCAAAACTTGGCCAGCTGATGTGGCTGCCACCTCACCATCCAAAATTGGGGTTTTTAATTTTCCGGTGGATTGTTGATTTGGATGCTTAGTCAGATGCCAACATGGAATTAATTGATTATGACACATATGCATGCCATGTGTCCCAAATCCCAATAAGCAATTCCGCCTAAAATTTGAAAATTCTCGATTTGGGTGGTGATTAGGTGTTAGCCATGTCAACAATCCGACCAAATTTTGAATTCTTCAGCCAAATTTTGTCCTCAATGTAATTATTTTTTAAATTAAAGTCCTAAAATGCAAAGTGACAAAAAAAAATCACCTTATTAAAAAGTCACCCCAAAGTTACAAGACCAATTTTCCAATTAAGCCCCTATTTCTTATAGTATTTTATTTGGTGTTGTGTTCTATTTTGCTCTGAGATCGAATCCACAAAACATACATTTATGCCGAGTTTCTAATGGCTTTTGGCACATTAAGAGCATATATAGAAGAAATGGGGTGAAAAGAAACAGAGCCCATGTGTTCATTCATGTTCTCTTGTTGGTAAAAATACTTGCAAACCTGATTTTTTCTTGGGTCATTTATATGTAGGCAGCTGCACATGTTTATCAATTTAATGTGGTGTTGGGTTATGCTCAACACACCGCTAACAAAAAAAAAAAATTCTATCTACATCAGTTTGTGGCTTGACTGGTTATCAATAATCTATTTCTTGATTTTATTTATTTGTGCACTTATTTTGCAATTTTTAGAAGGAAATACACTGCTCAACTTGGTGTAAGGTTTAGAGTTGGGTTGGAGAGGTATTTTTGTATATTTTGTGTAATAGTGTGTGTTATAGAGTTGGATTGGAGAGACGCCAATTCCTATTACGAGTGTCGGTGGTAGTGACAACAACAACGGATTGCGATAAAAAAAATAGTTAATAGTGTTTGATTACATTAATTGCTCTAACTAATCATGATGGTATAACCATCTCCTATTTCATCACACGGGTGATTGTCATGTGTATAGAAGTTACCATCTTAATTTTGGAGCATAAATCAAGCCTAATTTGTGGAGTTTTAAGATGGTAACTTTTATATACGTGTCAATCATCCTTGTTGTGGAATAAGAGATGAAACACCAACCTAGAAGATCTCATTCGCACAATTTCTACTATAAATTAGGAAATAATGTTTGAAAATCGTATTTCCTGATTTAGAATAAAATTTCTTTTGTAATTGCAATGATTGTGAATTTCTTTACAACTCAACTTCAATTAATGGCCATGTGTAAATCAACTAATGTGAACTATGGACCCAAAACCCACAAAATCTTAGACTAAATAGTTGAAGAAAAAGAAAACGCAAGAAAAGAGAACTACGACCGCTGCTAATAAGTTGTCCTTTTTTTCTTTTCTTTTCTTTTTTCGCAAAAGGTCATAGACAATGATCAAGGTTGCCAATCAATAGTTAGTTCCATTGTTTCATTGTTGCAATTATTTCTCTACATCTATTGAGCAATTCTTGTTGACAATACTGGTGGATATTTACTTAAAAAAATCCAAATTTACCTTATATATAGTAAAGTGATCTCTAAATTACACAAAATTTGTGTGTGCTTTTATTATTATTATTTTATAAAAACATGTCAAATTTAATTTGATCAAGTTATGTCTCAACTCGATAGTGTTGATGTGACCATTGATCCCCTAAAATGATGGCACATGCACAAAGATATGTGTTACTTACCTAATTCTCTTAAAGTTATATGATCGATCGGGTCGAAGTCGGTCGAACTACCGTGAATCTGTCCACCCCTATAACTATTTATTCAATAACATTTAGCTTAAATCATTTTTATTAAGTTCCAAATTTAAACGCAAATCATTTAAAATGACATATAGTACTATTTGAACTTGAGTCACTTCAAAAATCCGAATTATCATATTAACAATGATAACATTTGAACTTGATTTGATTGAAGCTCAATTCATAAAACCCAATTGACAATCACTTACGGAGCAAAATCAAGGAATATTGATTCACATACATATATCAAAAAGATGTGGGAACTATGAACTTGAAAGATCGTCTCAGTCTCGTTACTTTAATTGCAAACTCCATCAACCTAGCTTTCCAAGTGGCCTTAACAACGTTTTCACTTGTGTGAACTCCAAGGTATTATAGTCCAACACTTATATTTTTGTGATCGTTTTTTCCCATCAAACTTGGTCCTAGTGACATTTTGGCACGAGGTAGCTAGTCATAGATAATTATGGCGACTTACATGTAAAGTAAAAGGTTGGCTTGAAAAGTTATGCATTTATCATCATCTCATTATCAAACTAATCATTATGATCATCAGTTTTCTTGATCCCCTCTTCTAACTACTCAGAATTCAACATTCAAAGATAGCGAGAAAACACCATAAATATATAGAATTAGCAACCATTGGTACAAATGATGAGGATATTGACATTTGATAAGTTTGTGTAGGAATTTCAGCGCTACCACTTCGTCTAAAACCAATTGGTGTTAGGAAGACGATATTCTTATTTTAATATTGTATCATGCAGTAAGCACTCACAATATCCGACTGTGATTTGGCCTCGTTGGACATCTCGGCTTTGATTTGGCCCCACCGGACCTCTCACCACCTATTGTGACTCGGACCACTCAAGCCATGTACCACAGGGTAATTTTTGTTGCACAAGTGCCCAACAATTTCCCATTCAAAGAATTGCTCCAACTGGGAAATGGAAATCGTGACCATGGTGTCAAGTATATCGCCAATAAATTCGTTGAAACCAATTGGTATTAGAACGGTGCATATGCTTATCTTTATGGTGTATTCTACAAATAGCACCAACGACATTCAATTGTGATTTGATTCCATTAGACTTCTCACCTTCTATTGTGACTCGGCTCATCTTAGCTGCACGTCACGGACAATTGTTGTTGCACCTAGTGTTCAACGGTTTGTTCACTTTTAAGTTTGGTTACATGAAATTTATAACTACATGAAAATGTAAACATGAAAAACATCAAAGAAGAAGATAACACTACTACAAAAAAGCTGATAGACACCGGTTTTAAACCGGTGTCTATTATTAAATCAACCGGTGTTAAAGCCACTGGTGTTAAAAGTCTGCACTTTTTGACACCGGTTCAAAACCGGTGTCTTTTCCTTCAACGACACGGTTTAAAACCGGTGTCTTTTCGTAAAAATAACTTAGGTGTTAAAGCCATTTGGTGTTAAAAGTCTAAAATTTTTTGACACGGTTTAAAACCGGTGTCTTTTCTTCAACGACACCGGTTTAAAACCGATGTCTATTAGTAAAAATAACCGGTGTTAAAGCCACTGGTGTTAAAAGTCTAAATTTTTTACACCGGTTTAAAACCGGTGTCTTTTCTTTGAAAGACACCGGTTTTAAACCGATTTCTTTGAGAAACATTATCCACTTTCTTTGAGAAACATTATCCACTTTAAAAGGGTTGTTTATTTACACAAAAACACCGGCCTAAAACTGCAAAATAACCATATAAATAAATAATTCATCATGAACTCCAATTCTAACAGCCATCATAAGTGCACTACCAACAACCAACAAAAAGACTATATAATTCAACTACTGTCAACAAAATCCATATGATCCAACAACAAAAATATACAATTAAACATGGAATGTTTGACTTGTTCAGTTCACCCACATAGTATTTCTCCAACATTGCCCAAGCATCGTGGTTGTGCCCGACATCATCAAACTCGTTTGTTACGTCCTTCCCTGAAGTAAGAATATCAAATAAAGATTGTTAGTTTGTGCTACCAGGTCATGAGATGAGATATTACACATAATATACAAGGTAAAAATGTGTAGAGGAGTCATCCTTTTTATGAAGAGGAGAAAAAAGACACTGGTTATGAGCAGTCATCCTTTTTATGAAGAAGAGAATAAAGAAGACTGATATATATCAGAGCTATTACAAGTTACAACCAGACATTTATCATATGTTATGAAAACACATGTTAATTGTAGATACAAAAAGAATGAGTGACCAAATTGGAAAACTAACTAGAAAACTTAGCAGCATTCAAAGAATATTAAAACATATTATAGCCTCAAAGCTACACACCGTCCATCATCATAATCTGATCACAAGTTAGAGTCCAACAAAAGGTAAAATATAAGGAAATAAAGATGTTCTGATGTCCAACCACATAGCAGTTTTAACTGAGAAAACCAAATTAAAATAATACTACTCACAATTCACAAGCAAGCATACTAGCATCTCAACAACTTTTTATCGAGAAAGGGAGGGGTCAGAATGAAAAAAAAGGGTTGGACATCGAACATCTTTATTTCCCAAACAAGTGAACAACAAGCCCGTAGTCTTGTACGAAAAGCAACGAGTTCTTAAAATACCCACAAACATACATAAAAGCTGATTCGACTTCCAAAACTCATAACAAACACGAGTTTGTCATATGAAAACAAACCCAAACAAGTGAACAACAAACCCGTAGTCTTGTCTAAAAGCAAAACGAGTTCTTAAAATACCCACAAACATACATAAAACCCGATTACAACTTCCAAAACTCATAACAAACAGTTTGTCATATGAAAACAAACCCAAACAAGTGAACAACAAACCCGTAGTCTTGAATAAAAAAGCAACGAGTTCTTAAAATACCCACAAACATACATAAAACCTGATTACAACTTCCAAACTCATAACAAATTCAATGGTCACGCCTACAAAAACATCATGGCCCATACAAAACTGTTTCTAATTAATACACACACAAGAAAAGGTCACACCTACAAAAACAAAATTAACATAAATTAAATACCTACATAGGAGAATGTATTTAATTTATGCAAAAAAGACAGTACCACAAAGCTTTTATTGAATAAATCTCTAAAATGCTTCAAGTAACTAAGGGAGAAGCAGTAACATCAATTGTTTCTACAATAACACAGCATTAAACACATGAAATATTGGAGATATACATACTTTAACAGCCAAGGTATACAAAACTTCAAAGATAGTTTTGCACAATAATCTGACAAGTCATTAGAAGCATGTACTGAAACCCTGCATTGAAATTCATATCAAGAAGTAACTAATGAGTATACGAAATGGGTAAACATGAAACCAGCATTAATTGAGCACAAGACATCTTAAAGAAGTCACTAAGAGAAAAACATCACATGTTAAGCTTTGTAAGGATTTCTCAATCTCCCAAAGAGGCCATAATCGCTCTTCCATTGCATGAACACGCACATCTTCTTTGAAGTTGCTCTTTAAATGAACATAGCAACAAGATGTAATGTGTCTACATACAAAGAAGAGAAGGCAACAATAAGTTTAGAAGATGTTTCTAAATTGAAAAAGGATTATTCATACGCAACATTAACATTGTGCAAGCGTATCTTTGTAGGATGAAATGTAACTTGGAATAAATAGCCAAATTTTCTCTGCAAGTTAAAGATATAAAATCAACAAAGCACTCTATTAGGAACTAGTTCAAAACTTGGACAATAGACAATGGGATAGCGAATACCAACACTGACAAACAAAAATAATGGAGACAACAAAAACATTATGAACAAAAACAAAATAATAACCCATAACAATATCAAACCCACAAGACAATAAGGATGTAGGCAGGACACCAAACTTAAGAACTCATCATAGAACCTGACACTTGCTGATGTCATTCCCAGAGCTATTCGAGTAATCGCAATGAGATTATCATTCCACTTATTAATACAAGAATTTCTTTCGAAATAAAAAGGCAACAGTACCACATGCATCATTTGGAAAGACAATGACCAGAGGTTGAGAGCGTTGGAATATTAGCAGAAACCAGAGGTTTCAGTTTCATCACTTTTACAATATGCAATTATAGTTAATTAGACAAAAACTGAATACTATTCACAAAACACAAACCAATGAGGGGGATAGTTTCACTTACATCCTTGTACCTTGGTCTATAGTTGAACCAATGTGACAAATTTCGGTTAACATCCTTGTACCTTGGGCTATAGTTGAACCAATGCCTCCAAGCATGTAAGCTTGAGATTAAATTACAATCCAATATTTTAACCTTAATAACAATTAGGCCTCACGATAATGGAATAGACACAGGTAAAAGAGGATAAAAAATAAGGTTTTGTCCAATTCTAGTAAAACCTACAAACATAAACATAATTAAAGATGGAAAACACAAGCACCTATTTGAGGAGGAGGTGAACTACGTCTTTGGAGCGGGACGGGAGTCTGGGCGAGCAGATCTTCCTGTAAATTTGATTCAACATGAGACATTGATTATTACAAAGTAGCAAGTCAACATTGCATTGAAACGCTCTTACTATATAATGATAAATGTTGCAGGAACATGCCACATTAGAACAATACAAGTGGAGAAACTACTGTGACACTCCAATAACATTGTAGCATTTTAAGAAGATAAGTATAAAGTATATACAAGCCAATTTAGCTTATTAAATTAAAGATCTACGAATTCCCACTAAAGTTAGTGATTGAGCATAAAAATCGATATTTTAATATTTAACGAATCATTTTCAAAATCCCCAACCACGAACATATATGAAACCACTTATATTAAGTTAAAGAAAAAGCAGAAGTTCAAAGATCATCACAATGTAGTAGAACAAATTCAAAACTATAACAAATTATATACATGTTGCGGAATGACAAGTCGCGTATGGATGGTTTACCAGCATAATTAATATTGATAACTGAGAATTTTTCTAAAGACAGGGCCGGGCGTTCTTGAAACGATCAAGACCCTCTTCGCATACATAATTTAAAGCCCAGTTAGATACTGTCACTATAACACCACATCACCACTATCAAACACTGATTAAATTTCACATCACAACCATCCTCACCACCTAAAACAAAACCCGTGAATATCCCAAATATCAGCAAACCCTACTTTAAAAAAGCAAAACCCTAAGATTTGAATCAGAACAAAAATGGATTTAATCCTAAAATCGATAAAACCAAACTTAGTAAAATATAGCTATAATACCTAAATGTTACTTTTACGCGCAAAAGAGAACGGCGGAAGAGAACGAGACACTCGAGGTGGGGAATCAGCGCACTTGGAGCAAAGCAATGTTTAGGCGGCGGTCGGCGGTGTGCGGCGGCTGTGTGCCGCAGCAAGCGAGCACGAGAAAGCGAGAGGAGGAGAGACAACTTTTTTCTTTTTGAGAAAAGACGAGAGAGAACGTTTGTTTTAGAAGAAGACTAACTAATCAAATACTTGGAGGACTACGTGGACCGGTTCGATCTCGATATCCCACCGGTTTTTAATCGGAGGTTGTGAGCGGAGTTTGATAGGGTTCTAGGGTTTTGGAGGGTGTGGACGGCGAGAAACAGAGGAGGCGGCGCAAGGGACGAGGGAGACAGTGGAGTATGTGTGCGGTGGGTTATAGCGGCGACGGGGAGATTGCGGAGGCGGTGGTGCCGGCGATAGAAGGGATGGAGGAGTTTGGAGCGGAGGTGGTACACACATGTTTGTATAAGAGTGGACACTATATCTATATTGGACACTATATCTATATGGCACTATAAACAAGTGTGTAAAACAATAAAGACACCGGTTCTATAATCGGTGTCAAAAAATCTGGTGTATAATCTAAAATAATTTATATAAATAGACACCGGTTTCGAAATCCGATGCTAAAATCGGTGTCTATTTGGGAAATATTTTTACAATAGACACCGGTTCTAGGAAACTGGTGTTGTTTATCAAACGACAGTACTAATTAGACACCGGTTTCTTACAAAACCGGTGTTAAAAAGGAAAAGACACCAGTAAAGTCATAAAACCGGTGTCTTTTTGGTGGTGTCTATCAGCAGTTTTCTTGTAGTGTAACCACGAATGACAGATTTTAAAAAGGATTAAAGCAAAAAGTATAACCTCGTAAGGAATTTTCAAACCATGCGATAAGAAGAAAACCTCTATTGTAGACTTCTTTCGTCTATTAATTAATTAATTGATTGTTCTCATATTCATCTTATAATTTGCTGAAATTAACAAATGGGGCTGGCGCCCTTTATGATTGTGTGGGGCATAATGTGAAGATTTTGGAACTTTTGAAAGGTCGTTGTACATGGCCGACTAGTAAGGAATTCAAGAACTTACACGTGTGCGCATGTACACATATATTTATATTATCTTTTGTCGATCATCCTAGCAAAACATAGCTGAAATACTTAGATATATAAAAATAAATAGCTTCATTTATTTGTTTTGTTTTATCCGTTAGTCTGTTAATTTGCCTTTCACATATAATAGTTAATTATTATAATCTGTATAAATATTATTAACTAATACTATTCCACTTGTAGATATATTACCATGCACTAATAGCTATAGAAGAGAGACAACTGAAACTGACAAAGATGCAGTTTTATGTATGTAGAGCATCAAAATTGTTCTAGGATATACTTTGTGCTCAAATTGAAAAATTATCCGTTATAAAATTTTCTTTAAATGTGTGTTTCCTCTCCATGCATTAAATTTGTCTACAAAATAGTTCAAATTGATTTTTCTAGAGGAATGAGACAACGAAATATTTAAAGAAGACACACCAAGCAAATATGTATAATACATTTGGAGTCAAATTAAAAGGATATTCAACTTGCATTTCATGTGACAATAAGGATGCCAATTGGTGCAATTTCTGTTTGTACTAGACTTTAATTTGGCATGTCTTAATCTTTTTGTCATTTTCCATTCATAGCAGAAAATTTCGGCCAGAAGTTTAGGAAAATTGACAGGTCTCTTTTATTTTATAATTTTATATCACTAAGTTATGCAGAAAATTAAAGTTAGAATTTTAACGTTGGAATGATTGGGATGGAAAAATCAACATAAAATTAATTTTACTAAAATTTTAAGTTTAATGACCTTTTCTGATTAATTAAGTTCCTAGTTACATCGTTGTCATTGACCAACAGTTTACAGTTTTACACCACAAGCCATAGTCATTGCGTAAGCTTCTGCAACCTAATCTATTGGCATAATGGCATCTTTGTTATTCACATTTCTTTATTTTATGATACCAAACTAAGGAAAAATTACTCGTTAGATTTTATTTTTTTATTTCATATAAAAAGTTTGAGTTATAATTAACATTATTGTTTGAAACTATTAAACCTTAGCTACAATGTAGAGAGAAGATGTGTGCTCATTTTATTGAACTTAACTGAATGAATAGTACAGGAGGAATCATGACTTATTTATACAAGAGAAGCTATAAGCTGTAAACTGAAAGCTAACAAACCAATAACAGAAAACTAAACTAACTAACTCAACTGAAAGGTAGTTATAACAGAAAACGGTTATAACTAACTTATGGAATCTTCTATGCTCTAACATCACCCTGCAAACTTAAGGTAGTGTCATACACCTTAAGTTTGGTTCGCATAAGCCCAAAGGTAGCACTTGAATTCGCCTTCGTAAAGATATCTGCTACTTGATCCACAGCAGGCACATGTCTAATATCCACAAGATTTTTCTGAACTTTCTCACGCACAAAATAAAGATCCAACTCAATGTGTTTTGTTCTAGCATGTAGAACAGGATTTGCAGTTAATTGCACAGTGCTCAGATTGTCACACCAAACTATGGGAACCTTTGTAGACTCAACATACAACTCCTGAAGTAACCCCTGAAGCCAAGTGATTTCAAAGCAACCAAGCTAGCTACACTGCGGTATTCAGCCTCTGTAGATGACCTGGAGATAGTGTGTTGTTTTTTTGACTGCCAAGAAACCAGATTAGATCCCAAAAATAGACAGTATCCTGTGGTAGAACGCCTATCATCACAGTTTGATGCCCAATCAAGCATCCGAGTAGCCCACCAAATTGAACTCAGAGATGCATCCGGAGTAAAATGAAGGCCATAGTCTATAGTGCCCTTTGAGATACCTAAGGATTCGTTTGTGACTTTCAATGAGAAGTTAATGGCTTTTGCATGAATGGCACACTTTGTTTCACAAAGAAAAGATATCTCGGCCTGGTTATAGTGACATAATGTAGAGCCCCTACAATGCTCCTATACTGGTTTGGACATTATGCATCAAATCGAGTGCCATAAGCGGACAATTTCTCACCGGATGTCATAGGAGTGGTGATAGCTACAGCATTTTGCATCTGAACTTTGCTTAAGAGATCCTTGACATACTTAGTTTGTGACAGACAAACACCTTGAGGAGTAACTTGGACCTGAATACCCAGAAAATAATCAATAGTACCAAGATCCCTTAGAGAGAAGGCTTTGCTAAGGTTAGAAATAAATTCTTGAACCTCTGTGGAATCAGTGCCAGTGACTAGTATGTTATCTACATACACCAATACATAAAGAATAGCACCCGCCCGCTTCCGACAAATAAAGAATGATCCGATCCGGTAGATTTAAGCCCAAAAGAAGACACCACTTGATATAACTTGTTAAACCATTCTTTAGGGGCTTGTTTAAGCCCAGTAGAGACTCTCAAGCTTGTACACATGTTGAGGATAGTTAGGATCTTCAAATCCAACTGGTTGTTGCATATAAACTTTTTCTTTGAGATCACCATTGAGGAAGGCATTGGCAATATCCAATTGCCTAATAGACCATTGTCTCGCTTATAGCTATAGAGAGAACAACTTTGATAGTTGTGGGCTTCACTACAGGATGAAGGTGTCGTAAAATCAAAACAAACAACTTGGCTAAACCCTTTGCAACAAGTCTTGCTTTATACTTGTTTATAGTGCCATCAGGATTCTCTTTGATGCGAAAAACCCATTTGCGACCAATTGTGTGTTTATTTACGTGGTAGAGGGACAAGTTCCCGGTGTTGTTTCTCATGAGTGCCAAATATTCATCGATCATAGCTTGTCTCCACCTATCATCTGTAAAGCAACCGAGGATCTGTTGGCTCGAGAGGCAGTGCCGCAAATACTTTAGGCTTGAACACACGGTTTTGCTTCTAGTAACCATATGATGTGTGGGATGAGTGGAGGAGTGTCATCAACAATTCCTGCGGTGGAACAACATTATCTGAACAAAAGGTAAGGGGCTTGTGACAACTTCAACGGGTTCTTGAGTGAGAAGAAGGGATGACACTGAGAGGAAAAGAAAGGGAAGGAGAGGAGGAGGATGGGGTGGAAGGTACAGGAGAAGACTGAGCAAAAGAAAATTGAGACTCATTGAAAATAACATCTCTGGAAATAATGATTTTACCAGTAGAATCCAAGCATTTGTACCCTTTATGGATTAAGCTGTAGCCTAAAAATGTGCAAGGGGAAGTTCTGTAGGAGAATTTGTGACTGTTATACGGCCTAAGATTAGGGTAGCAAAGACAACCAAAGGTTTTGAGGGAAGTGTACTGAGGTTTGCTATGGAATAGAGTTTCATGAGGACTTTTGTGGAGCAATAGAGGTGTAGGAAGTCTGTTGATAAGATAAACAGTTGTTCTAAAGGCCTTATCCCAATATTTTAATGGTAAAGAGGCTTGAGCAAGAAGAGTTAGACCTGTATCTACTATATGACGATGTTTTCTTTCAGCTAATCCATTTTGCTCATGAGTGTAAGGACAAGGATGTTGATGAATGATGCCTTGAGAAGTGAGAAACTCAGTAAATGGTCTAAATTCCCCCACCAGGTCAGTTTGGGACAGCCTTAATTGTGGTTCCTAATTGAAGTTCTGAGTGTTTTTTGAAGGTGAGGAATGTTGTAAAAGCTTCTGATTTATGTTTGAGGAGATATATCCATGTGTGTCTAGAAAAGGCATCTATAAAATGGATGTAATATCTGTAACCACTTGAAGAGATTTTGGAGCAGGACCCCACAAATCTGAATGAATTAACTGTAATGGTGATGTATATTTAGTGTTTGGTGATGGAAATGGAAATTTATGTACTTTGCCCAAACAACATGGTTCACATGGAGAATTATTAGAAGCTTTAAGAGATGGTAGAGAACACTGAGTCAATACAAGTTGTACAATTTTATTATGAGGATGACCAAGTCTCTTATGCCACAAATCAAAAGATGAAACAGTGGTAGATGCCACATTACAAGTTAAGTACTAACATGTTTATTACATGGAAAATGACAGTGTATGACGGGAAGATGAACTAGATACATGAGAAAAATGAAGATGCCTGGGAGGAAAAACATAGAGGCCGTTGTGCGGTTGTCCTCTTAATAGAACCGCATGAGTGATTGAGTCTTTGACAAGGCAATGGTCCGAATGAAACCGAAAGTAGACATTGTTGTCTTTGGAAAACTGGAGACACTAAGAAGGTTCTTTGTGATCCGAGGAACATGAAGCATTTGAGTAAGATTAAGAGATCGAGTAGGGGCAAAAGGAGATGGAAAAGTAGAAGAACCGATATCTTTGAATTTGTAAGCCCTTACCATTGCCCATTTTAACTGTTCGGACTGTGTAAGGCATTTCTTTGCATCAAGTTGTGTGAGTCATTTGTAATAATATGGTTTGTAGCACGAGAATCGGGGTACCATTCTTGAGGACCAGGTGACCAATTGAAAAAGGAGCATGTGATGAAGCGGAGGTTGGTACATGAGCTAGATTACCCCTGAAAAGGTGAAGGAGATCTAGGTGAGGGGATCCGAGAGAAGGCGAGCAGGACTTGAAAGGATTGATCAAAACGATAGTAACATTGGAGAGCCATATGATTATTCCTTCCACATAATCGACACATAATTCGATTGGAAGAGAAACCTCTCGCCTCTAGAAAAACTGTTGGTACCACGAGATCCACGAAATTGTCCTCTATGCACAAAACCTCCGCCTCACAGAGGATCCCGGAAAAACCGACCAGCCAGGATGAGCACCATGGAATTGATTTTGAGATCGAATTTGAATTAGAAATAGCAACGTTAGCCATAGCTAATTCAACAGAGACTTATGTGTGCGATCAATTCTAGCTTCATGTGCAAGCAAAGAGTGATTCAATTTACGCTTCTGATGTAAGTATCATTCCGAGTAGAGATGGAAAGAACAAAAGTTTCATAATCGAGGGTAGACCTTCCAAAATAGCATCAACATGATCTTTTCGGAGATTGAATATCCAACCAATGCCAACATGTCAACACAATGACGCAGAGTTTGAGAAGATATTCATTGATAGAGAGAGAACCTTTCTTTAGATTTTGAAGTTGGAGCTTGAATCGATTGACTTTCGCTCAAATTTGTGCAAAGAAAATAAATTTCCAAGGTGTGCCATCAAGCGGATGTATCACAATTCACCAAACGACCGAGAATATCATCATGTATCGAGGCTAAGATCCATGAAAGGATGAGCTGGTCTGCTTTGCTCCCATTCCAAAAAGACGGGATTACGACGAGTTACCATTGGTGGAGATAATAAGTTTGAAGGAGGTGCAACATCACCTTTTGAGAAAAGCTTGAAGGCGATGACCACTTAATTGTTGCGAATTTGCTTTTGCAAATGAGATAGTTATCATGATTGAGTTTGGATGTGACCGGATGAGAAAATGTCATAGGGAGAAGGAAGAACAAGATGTAGTAGCCATGGAAGCTCGGTGGAAAGCCCGTTCACCTACTGATACCATATTAAACCTTAGCTACAATGTAGAGAGAAGATGTGTGCTCATTTTATTGAACTTAATGAATGAATAGTACGGGAGGAATCATGACTTATTTATACAAGAGAAGCTATAAGTGAATAAACCGAAAGCTAACAAACCAATAATGAGAAAAACTAAACTAACTAACTCAATCGAAAGGTAGTTATAACAAACTTGATTATAACTAACTTATGGAATCTTCTATTCTCTAACAGAAACAAACTAGTTGACTTAAGAATCAAATTAAAATTTCAACAAGCTTAATTGCTGTAAATTGAAAGTCCATATCTAAGTAATCAGAGTAGAAATGTAAAAACATATCTTACATGAAAAATAAATAAATAAATAAATAAAACATATACTACTAGCTCTACTGGTGTTATCCATGCTCTAAGATCGAGTACTTATCCTGGAGGCTCTGGGAAAACATCCAATAACAAAGGTTTATAATTAATTGCATAAAATAATAAATTTAGTACGTAAAATTCATGTAGATCAACATGATAAAAAGATTTAGATTATAATAGAGTAGATTGACGAATTTAATTTTTACTTAAGTGCCTCAAGCCTATATATGCTAACTGGGATCAGTAGTCAACCTTTTTTTCTTTTTTCGTTTTTTCGCCAGTGAGATCATATTTTAATTTCCTATTTTCCTATTAGTTGACTAGATTTTCAGTTTAGGTAGTTTATTAATTAGTTGTATGGCAAAATTGATAATAAATTTGGGCTTTGTCGCGTTTCTATGAGAACATAATTAAATTATTAAGAACAAAGGCATATACTAATAGTACAATAATTATTTGCTTCACCTCTCACGCCCATGGCAGCACAGTCCTTTTATTTTTAAGTAACTAAAATTTAGAAACGTAAATTTTTTTTTTTTTTTTTGGGAAAGCAAATGTAGAAACTTAATTTTGATTGTGGAAGAGAGAATTTAAACAACTAAGCCACAATCCTTGTATATTAAGTTTCACATGGGCTTTGATCCTAAGGGCTTTCACCTCTCACGCCCATGGGCAGCACAATCCTTTTATTTTAAGTTTAAAATGGGCTTTGATCCTAATTAGCCTATGATACATTAGGACACATACTGGCAGGGAGAGGGGGCACCTTAGGCCCTGGCCCTCCCCCATTTTCTTGAAAAAGAAATTTTTATACTAACAATTTTTTTTTTCAATAAAATATTTTATTTGTATTGTTTTTTTCAGTTTTTTATTCGAGCCACCCCATTTCTGTTTATTGGCCCATCCCAATATTTTTCTTGGTCGCGCCATTGATGACACATTTCAGGCCTCGACCATGATGACCATGACATGACCACATCTTTTGAAATTATACCATAAAATCTTTTTTCCTCAAAATAAAAAGAAAACCCATAAAATTTTCGATTTGAGATAAAGGCCTTGTATGGTTATGTTTCCATTGGCAATTTCTAGTTTCTAGTGTTGGAAAATGAATTTTGAGAATTTATTGGTTTTCGTGTGAAAACTGGAATTATGTTTGGATGAGTGAATGAGAATGAGTTTTAAGTAGCTATGTTTGAAAATGAGATTATGTTTGGTTGAGTAGTTTTAAAGTAAGATTTTATGTATATAATATTTTGGAAAGTTGATAATGATTGAATATTTTAATTGAATATATAGTATTATATTTGTAAGATTGTAGGCTAGTGGGTCCTATTAGATATATATATGGTAATATTTTAAGTAGATAAAGTTGATAATGGAGGGTCCCACATATATATTTGGATAAAAAATGAGAATAGTGATTGATGAGTGATGTAGGGTAGTGTATAGGGTTGAGAATTGAAATTATAGGTTTGAGATGTTGTTTTATGTGAAAAATGAAAATTGAAAATGATGATTTCTATTGGAAAATTTACAAACAAACATGATTCCATTTCTATGAATAGTTGGAAATTGGAAACGGTGGCTTGAAAACATAAACAAACAAGGCTTTTGGAAGTCACTAGTTTCTCTGATAACAAGAAATTGTCGCAAAATACTTAATGTCGGAACAAAAAGCTTTTTATAAAAACGCAAGCTGCATTATATTTTCTTTTAGACCAAGCTGCATTATATTTTATATATGAATATTATAAAAAGCCACGACCGCTGCTCGAATGGCGGAGCCAAGGTTCGAAAGTGGGGTGGGCTGGATTGAAAATTAAAAAATCATATAAGCTCTAATATTTCAAAATAGTACGCAAACTCGGCTCAAGTGCATCAAAAATTTTACAACTATTCAAAGTCTAGTACATTAAGCTAGTACATTAAGCTAAAAAATTAAACCAACTACCAATATTCCAAACTTCTAGTTTAACAACATGAAATGGATTTCCCCAATATTCAACCAACTATATTTTTTTTAAAAATCCGGTAAACCACATTCCACATGCACACATATAAAATTTTAATGCATAACTATTTTTTTAAAAAAAAAACAGTAAACCACATTCCACATGCACACATATAAAATTTTAAATACCATCTCTCACTCATAAGCACACTCCAAGCACCACGTGTATTATTAAAAATTTTGTAAGCAATTTAATTTTCCACATTCCACACATGACACATTGATATACATGAGGTTAAATAACTGAATTATGGGGAAAAAAAAGACAAAAATGGGGAGTTGAAACATTTTGAGAGTAGATCCTGTACAGAAGCTACAATTCAGATTTTTAAAGGCTTAAAGAAAATTTTAAATCTTTTTCATATTTTTTTTCTTTCTTTTTGATTGGTTAGCACTGTGAGCACCCCTGGAATTCTAGAGAGGATTATAATTTATACAAAATTACAAATAGAATTAGAAATTTTGCAGATTGACGGTTCAAGTGTAAAAATCATATTTTTTGAGTTCAAACATAAATTTCCAGATTATAGACAAAATCTATTCAATTCAAACTTCAAACAAGCAAACCTAACATACTTTGGCAATAGATTAGGGCTAGAATATATTACCTATTGAGCTGAAAACTATTCCAAGAAGAAGCCCTTTGTATTTTGCTCTCTCCACTTCTGTGAGTTACCCAGAAAAATTGTTATTTTAATATCTACTGAACATACTTGCAGGGCTGGGCATTTTTTATTTTTTTAAATTATTTAATGCTATTGTTTTGTGGGCTTGTGGCTTAATCCCTAGGCCAAAAATTAAATTTACACTGGGCCCAAACTTGAAATATCTGGGCTACACTTAATTTTTATTTCTATTAGTATTGTTGTTCTGAAAATGGGTTGGGCCAGGGCCCAGGTTGGCCCACCCCTATATCCGCCAGTGCGCTGTTCCAAAACTAATTTTTTTTTTTTTTTTTATGTATTTGCAAATTTATGTAATTATTTTCTATTTTATGATTTTCACGGTGGAAATGGGGGATTTAAACCCTTCCATGGTTTAATTTTTTGGAATTCGATTTCTATTAATTTATTTTATATATTTACCGAGTGAAAATGTATATATATATATATATATATATCATTCGTTCATTTTGGAATCCGATTTCTGCTAATTATTTTGGAATCCGATTTCTTATATGCTTTTCTGAAACATCGGGTTATTTTTCAGAATTTTTTTTTACTTCATGTAGAAATGTTTTATGAAAATAAGACTCTTAGTCTTTAGATCTGAAAAAAAATAGATCTAGGGTTTTCTTCAAATTGAAAACCATAAGATTTATTTTCAGATTTACTTTTGAAAGTGGATATATATTTGAAAACATTTGTAGATTTAAGGTTTTTGGGAAATTGAAAACCCTAAGTATTCTTATTCAGATTTTCTTATACCAATCAATATATATTTGAAAAAATGAGTAGATCAGTTATTTTCTGAACCGAAAAAGTTTCTCTTTCAATATTTTTAATTTATATATATATATATATATATATATATATGATGGATCTTTGATGCTCAGGACCTTGAGCTTCAGGATTAAAAGGGGTAGATCTGGTGTGTTATCAAGTGTTTATTTGTTAGGGTTCCATTTAGCCTCGAGTGGAATTTCATGATCACCGGGTTTGTTTCTGGTTGTACATTCGGAACATGCATAAACAAAAACCACTTGACCCTACAACTCAATTGTAGTGAAATCCTGTTGGTTGTATAGAAATCTTCATTTATATAAAATGTTATTCTGAAATCCGAAAGTTGCACCTTTGAAGAAAGAACACTAAAATGCAGGCCAGCTACAGAGTGTGGAAAAAGATAAGTATTTTAATTTTTCTATTTTTCGTGTTTTTTTTTAATATGTTACTGGATGTTTGATTGCTATTTGTGGCATTTTGATATAAACCATTAGGATCTACAAAACAAAAAACATATGAATGAGCTTTTTTAGAAAAGGTTTGTGCATATTACTATAGGTTACATGAGAATGATTGTTGATGATAATATGTAAATGGAGCTTTATGCATTTTACTATAATTACTGCTTACTAATTTGTTTTCTGAAATTCGTTTTCAGGTTACCTGATAATGAATGCTAGTGATAATACCATCAATAATAGAAGGTTTCAAAGATAAGTATTCAACTTAAAAAAAAATGGATTAATCTTTGAACAACTAATCTGTATTTGTTTTGTTAAAGATTTTTACTCTATCAGACTATCACTATTAACTATAGTTTTCTGAATTGATGCATGTCCTATGTATGTGATTAATAATATAAAAACAAACAGATGCTTGTGGAATTCAGTTTCTAAAGATAAGTTTTTCAAGTCCAATTATACAATAAAAATAAATAAGTAAATGATATATATATATGAACAATTAGAAATGATATTTAGAAAACTAATATGCAAACAAACAGATATTTATTTATAACTTTCAAAAACATAAAACATATATCACCTTGGTCGTATACGCTAGAAATTTTTCTTTTATTGGTAATTATATTGTGACCCGAAAGCTCCTCATTGTGATGATCGACATGTGTGAACTTTTTCTGAATTTTTGCTTGAACTTTTTCTGAATTTTTGCTAAGATAGATAGTAATGTATTGTTGTGCTAGTTCTGAGAACTATTTATACATTGAAAATATTTGTGGTTTTGGTATGTGAATTGAATTAAATGAGTGGATGCCTAAAAGATGATTGAAACCGATTTCATAAGATCTGTATACAGAAAAATAAATAGAATAAAGTTTGACTTAAGAATTATATTAGGCATGTGAATTATTGAAGATATGATCATCTTTTAAATTTTTTAAATTAAAAAGGAAAACATATAAAATAAAATATACGGTAACTATTTCCATAAATACCAAATCTTCTATCCGTCAAATGAATGTATCTTTGTTTACTATATTATATTTACATATTTACATAATTAGGATTTTTTAAAATAAATAGCAATTTATTATAAGAATGCTGGATCGATGTATGTTATATGAAAAAAAAACAGTCCTATTTTCTGATTTTATTTTTACAAATAATCATTCTATATATGAAACTAGTTTATCAAGTAAATTTAAGTGATTGTTATATGTAGTAATCTTAATTCTGTTTGTGTGATGCAAAAAAAATCAATATTTACAGAATAAACATCGGTACAAAATCTCGAAAATTTTAAAAATTAATAGTATAGTAGTTTATTAAAAGTTGGATAAAATGTATAATTTCTTGAATTGTATTATGTTTGTCAAATAATTGTTTGGCCTCCTATGTTCTGTGTAAGTGGTTGAAGCTGCTGCTGATTGTATATACCAGATGATCATTTTACATGGTCCAGTTTATCTCCTATTCTTAATTGATACTCACATGTTTGTTCAAATTTATATTCATCTATATTGTGATAATTCCCTGCTTCTGAAATATGTTTTCATTTATAGAGTTTTCATGATAAGGAAAATATAAGAACAACTCAATATAAAAAAACCACTTAACGGTACACTAAACGTGTATTAGAATCCTGTTGGTTATAACTGTTAATTTTTTATGAAGTGTTCAATTTTTTATTGACAACTTATAGATATATTTGTTTAATTATTGTAAAATGACTCAAAATAAATACCACTTGACCCTACAACACGATTGTACTGGAATCCTGTTGGTTAAAAGAGTCTCTATTTATGTATACAGTTTCATTACTATTATATGTATCTTGAAATATTTTTTAAGTAATTTTTATTGAAGTTGATAGAAGTATGTGTTTAATTTTAAAAATACAATAAAAACTATAAAAAAAACATTTCACAAATCACAATATACATATTGTCAATGTCTGAAAATTTCATTAGTTAATTTTCAGAATGGTAAATTATAAAAGTATTTACATTAAGGTACAAATAGTTCAAATACTTGAAAGAAAAAAATACACATATATAAATTATATTAATTAATTCTCAGATTTATAATTACAAAGTATTTTACAAATTAATTTTTGAAAAAATACAAATACCAAACATTTTATCAACTAATATAGAGTCGAATAAACATTTATAAATACAAAGTATTACAAATAAAATTTTGATAAAATACAAATACCTAACTAAAACATTCTATCGACTAATAGAGAGTCGAAAAAAAAATGAAAAGAGAATCCTAGCTAAATAAATTCTCACAGACACTTTCTTTACGCTTGCCTCACTTAACATTCTTCAAAAACCTGAAATATTTTTATGATCATTAAGAATTAAAAAGCAATCTATTTAATAGTAAATAAATATCAAACTTCATATCTTTACATAGTAAAAGTTACCTAAAACTTTATTATAGGGTAAAAGAATCTAAAAAATAATAGAATGCTCAAAAGACAATAATTGAAACTACTTAATAAAACAAAACATAAATAAAAATAATCCAGATTCATAGATATAAATGCCAAAATATATTCATAAATAAAAAAATAATCCAAAAACAATCGACCCAAAATAGTAAAAAGAAAACACCCACATACCTGAAAACTGTCCAAATAAACTAAGTGGCGACATTGGCCAACACTCATGAAAAAATTGTCCAAAAAACATAAAATCATTCCCCATCTCACTTTTCATTTTCCATCTTTATGACACTTTTCATCTTCATCGACGTTGTTGATGATGAAAAATCTTCGTTCAATCTACGTTTGCAAAAAGAAGATTCATACGTGGAGGGCCTCTTTTTAAGGTTCTTAATGGGAGTATTGACCTCGGATTCCGAGGAAGATTCTTCCTACAAAAAAAGAATAATTATTAAATAATTCTTCACTTTTGATAATTTAATAAAAATAATATTACTTAGATTAGAAATAAAACCTTGTCATCACAAACATCATCCGATTATTGGCCTCGACAAAAAAACATCCAAAATTACTTTAATAAATTTTAATTATTCGTCACTAATAATAATATCGAAAAAATAAACCAAAATTACTTTAATAAATTTTTTAATTATTCGGAGTAATTATGTAGTTGTTCGGATTTTATCGAACTTTAAAAAGAAGTTTTTTATTAATGAAACACGATAGCTCAGGGGGTATTTACATTAAATAATAACATCGAATTAAAACTTAAAGAAATAGAAAAAAAAAAAAAGAAACCATTGATTGGAAAGTGGAAGACTCAAATGAAAAAATTCATTACATCCAGGGGTGTCAAATTTAAATGGAATAAAGAGTCATGGTGGTGGATCAAGAAATCAAGAAAAGGTAAAGGAAAAACGAACTAGTTACAAAGTATTGTATTCTGTAAAAACGAAAAAACCTTAAAAGATATAAAGACGCGAAAAAGAAGTAAGAAGAGTAATTATGAAGCAAAAAAACCAAGGCATATGAAGATTTTTTATAGATACTAAAGAAGGAGAGAAAGATATATATAAAATAGCAAACTTTAGAGAAAAACAAAACAAAGATCTTTTTATTAATGAAAACATTTTAGTGAAATAGAGGACATAAAAGATCGATGGGAGGTATTTCAATAATCTTTTTACTCAGGCCAATCTCGAATAGAAACCGTACCTTTTATCGTAGAATTCAACTTCCAAGCACTAAACAAAATGAAAATCGTGAAACTAAATTATTTAATGGTTACAATGGAAATGCTTGGCAAAAAGATAAAATTATTAATAATTCAAACAAAATTTAAAAAAATTGTATACAATAAATAGATGATAAAATAAATAATTAAACTTAGAAAATTAAATTATATCTCAAGATGCAAGAATCCTGAAACTAGTATATCAAATCAAACATGACTTGAAGCTATACACCGATTATGTGAACAATATAATGAGAAAACTTTTTCCAAATTCTTATCCAAACAAAGATAAAGTGGCGCTATTGGATTTCATCAACAACATAGATGCCATAAAACATATGCCATGATGGTATAACAACATGTATCAGGACAAGCGGGGAAAAATTTGAAAAAAATATCAAAACAAACAATATTAAAATAAAATCTAAACATAAATATAATAAATATAATATAAGTATAAATAATATTAAAATATTACCTCAAAATCACATAGGATTTTAAACAACGAATCACACTTCGCACAAAAGAAATTACTAATTGATGGATGTGTGCATTAGATAGAATAAGAAATGAACACATTTTTTAGGCGAGAAAATTAGAGAAACACGATTAAGATGGTTTGGACATGTTTATAGGAGATAGACCACCACTCAGAAGGTAGAAATTGATACCACTTGGAAAGAAGCTATTAAACATGACATGTTTGCACAAATAAACGAAAAAAAGATGCGATGGCGCGATATGATCTACAAATTGAATTAATAAATTTTTTAGAACATAATTGATAAAATAATAAATAATTTACTATTTTATTAAATGAATTGATTAAATATTAAATAAAATAATTATTCTCATTGTCATACAAATAATCCCAATTACTTTTTTTACGGATGCGTTACGGAGCTTCAAGCTCATATCAAAACAAACAATAATAAAATAAAATCCATGAAGAGGGCAAACTCACATGGCTAATGAAATTTGTAGGATCGTTGCTACTCATAATCCTAATTTAGATAAAAATATGTGAAGTAATATAATTTATATATTAAAAATATTAAATAAAATAATTAAATTGTCATACAAAAAATATTAAAAACACAATATACCTCTTCTGAAATAATTTTCTTATTGAATTAATAAATTTTTTCTATTTTATTAAATGAATTGATTAACGATATTAAATAAAATAATTACCTTCTCATTGTCATACAAATAATCCATGTTTTACGGATGCGTTCGGAGCTTCAAGCTCATCTAGGGCCAAACTATCTCGAGAAAATATTAAAACTACACAATATACCTCTTCTTGAAATCTTCTATCTCTTGCACTTTTTCATTCACAAGCAATTGTATAACATGAAAGCTATTGGATACCTTCACTTGATCGTATGAATATTCAAAAAATATAAAATTATTAAATTCCAATAACAAATCGAGTAATAAATAATAAAATATTAACAACATAAATATATACATAAAATTAAATTTATATTCACCACCTTTAAAAACCTTTGCTTGACCCAATTGTAGAATAATCACAACCGGCTCAAAAACTTGTTGCACCAAGTGAGGCAAAATCTGTTCCGCATAATTCTCCCAAAGTGTGCATGTGAGGCGATTGTTTCTGCAAAATTGAAATAATTAGAAATATACATACATACATAAATTAACAAAATATACATAGGTTGTAATATCATATATATTATCTTACTATATATCTTCCAACGTTAAATCCAGAAACCTCGTAAGACGATCATTTATGTCATTGTTTTGTGCAGAATACATTGAAATAACTTTACCAATGACATCTAAAAAAGACGTTTTCGAAATACTAGTATATAAAAAAATTTAAAAAATATTTATAATAATATATGAATTTTGTGTATACCAATCAACATAGTGTCATCAACTTTCTCCTTATCGGCCAGTTTACTAAACTTCGTAAAATTGTACATGAACCTTCGAAATATTTCGTCAAACATTTCGAACATATGCGTCTTTCCGTAGAAAAGAATCTTTAATTTTGTAGCACTTGTTTTGTACTTCTCAGTTTCTTTCTCCACAATAAAATCTTTCATGGCATACACATGCCCTTCTTTAAGAGTTCTTCTAAAATTTGGAATTTGAAACTTTCTAACTGTACCGCGAATTCGGTCTCCATGTAATGCAGAACATTAAAATTGTTAAATAATATAAGAAGTTTATATAAAATAAAATTTGCAGCAAACCGTTGAATTGAAAAAGTATTGAAACAAAAATATAAATGTATAATATATTACCGCAACGTCGTGAAAAACGCACTCAAGGCTCGCTATTTGCTTATTATCATTGAAAGGTGGTTTCTCGTACATTTGCACGAGCCTCAACTTCATTGCCCAAAGAGTTTTGCTATTATTCACATCGCGTATGAGCCTGAAAATAGGGGCCATTATAATTTGTATGACGATGAATATATGAAGGGAAGAAAGTATATGTGTATGCTTTTATTTATGCAAATATTTGAATGAATGTGCAAATAGCTGAGGATAGGCATCTAATATTTATAGGACAAAATCTTCCTTTTTTAAAAGATTTTTATTCTCTCGATTTTTTGTGCAAAAAGATTAAATAAAGTGGTATAATTTTTCAAGATTTTTCGGTTATATTTTTATTATGCAGAATTTTTGTAAAAAAGTAATATAATCTTTAAAGATATTTTTCGGATTTTAAAAAAAAATATTTAAATAGAGTAATATATTTTTAAGATAGCAAAAACAAATTCACAAATTTGACATTCCAATTGTACGAGAAATCCGATACAGATTTTAACCAATTCAGATATTTTACATTCCAATTGTTAAACAAATTCGGTACAGATTTTAGATTCATTCCTTGTATATCTATAATTACCCAAAATTCAGAACAAAAAAAGGCAACAAAAAGATCAAACATTCCAAGTATATTAGACATTCTATGAATATAGATAATATAACACCCTAAATTCGATAAACCAAAATAATCACAAAATTCCAAATTTTCATAGTATATGACTCTGGATTTTTTTTTATAATTTAAAATATGTAACTTGGCGAAATCTAAGTCTATCGAAAAGTCCACAAAATATAGAGTAAACTCAAGTACATAAACTAAGTATATATATTACAAATATTACAGCGAAAGTCTTAACTTACAACTAGTATAAAAAGAAATTACATAAGGCAAATTACGTCTTGATCAAAAGAAGACTTAAACACAAAATCTAAAGAATTCAGATAGCACAACGCCCATGTCCTCCTACCTTCGTAAATGGTTCGATGTCAAGTTCATCAAGCTCTGAAAATTTTAGAAAACATGGGGTGAGCTAAACGAGCTCAGTGGTTAGGGGAATGGGAATGCAAGAGTTATTAATGAGAACTTGAAACAGATTTGTTTAGCTAATTACTTAGTGCATAAAACTATTTCATACGTGCAAATGAATGCAATATTAGTAGGATTAACATTGAATTTCAAAACATACAAAATAAGTACCGCCGCTCAAACAAGCAATTTCACGAAAAAGCAACCCTTACAAAATTAGTATTGCAACGATACCGATACAAGATATAGATTGTACTAACCTCACGGTTACCATGATCCTGCATCAATTGCATTATTAGCACAAATACAGTAAAACGAATACATTATTAGCACAAATATGGTAAAACAAATACGATGACAAGATTATATGCCCCATTTTAAAATCCAATAGTCGGGACGACATAACGGTAGATGCAGGGTCGATGTGGAATAAACACCGCACCCTGACATTCTGATTCAAGAAAATTTTAAAACGGACAAGGTTCTATGCCCCATTTTAAAATCCGATGATCGGGATGACATAACAGTAAACGTGGTAAAACAATTAAGGTGATTCAATTCGATTTTAAAACGGACAAGATTATATGCCCTATTTTAAAAGCCAACAGTCAGTACAAACACAAGAATGTAAACGCGAAATACACAAGCATATATGTGCTATCGCGAGAAACAAAAGTACAAAAATACTATCGCGAGGTACACAAGCACATAAATGATATCGCGAATACAACAAGCATGTAGATGCTATCGTGAGATACACAAGCAAGTACAAGAGTGCTATCGCGAGAAACACGAGCACGAAAGTGCTATCACGAGATACACAAGCACAAAAGTACTATCGCGAGATACACAAGCACGTAAATGTTATCGCGAATACAACAAACATGTAGGTGCTACCACGACATACACAAGCATATATGCGCTATCGTAAGAAACACAAGTACAAGAGTGCTATCGTGAGAAACACGAGCACAAAAGTGCTATCACGAGATACACAAGCACAAAAGTACTATCGCGAGAAATAAAAGCACATAATGCTATTGCGAGATACACAAGTACCGAAGTTTGTTCACGAGCAACACAGGCAGAAAAATGCCATAATGAACACAACCAATCGAACAATTACAGAAAATAGTTTATATTGGCACACAGGCCTAGTAAAGCCCTTAGCAATAAATAAAGAATTATATATGATGAATTGAAAGTTTTTTTTTTTTCCGAAACGATAGAATTTTTATACAGTAACAAAACAAAAGTTACACTGCCAACTGGTAAAATGGCCACCTTGAACATACATACATTGATACATGTCAAGAGGAGAACTCCGTACGAGAGGTAAAACCACCGTAAATCGAGGGAGCAAAACAAGAAAAACTAAAAAAAAAACACAAAGCAAAAGAAAACTAAACCACCTCCGAAAGGAGGACTAAGGCACTCCTCAAGGGAGACTACCCAACTCGAACAAATCCGGGCACGAGCTACTTCACGCACTGCAAGACAGAAATAACTGACCGCCTACGAGTTTCGCAAATCAAACGGTAAAAATAAAGACTCAAACAAAAAAAAAAAAAAAAAAACAGAAAAATCGAAAAAAAGAAATGAAAAATGCCTCTCCCTCACCCGATCTTCAACCGCAACCCATCACCTACCCGGCTCCAACTCTCCTTTTTGTAGCTCCGATCTCCGACTTGCCTCTACTCTCGATCGGAGAATCCGATCACCTCCGGATAACACAAATGATGTGCCTTCATTGGCCTCCATGTGAAACATGGTTGGGGAGGGGAGGGGGTAAGAAGGAGGAGGAGGAGGAGGAGAAGGGAGGGGAGGGAGGGGGGAGGGGGCATGGGGGGAGGGGGAGGTGTTTAAAGTTTTAGGGTTTGTGTTTTTTTAGAGAGTGGGAGGAGAGAAAGAGTGATGAATTGAAAGTTGAATGTTGAGAAAGTTTTAATAAAATCTCCATTTTTAATTTAATCTCAAGTTTGACGAATTTCAAATAACTTTTAAACTTTTAAAACTTATTAAGTGAAACTAGAACTTTTAGTAACTGAAAAATCAACATGAAGCTTTTAGGATTTACAAAACTATCCAACATAGTTTCACTAGTTGCAAAATATTTCTTAAACTTCTGAAATTACAAAAGTAGTCTTTGAACTTAACGTGTTCTTTAATTTTCACCTCAGAATTTTGAGACTTCGCAAAGTAACTCAACCCACATTCAGCCCCTATCACAAGTGACCTCAAACAGTTGTTAGCTTTACAAAAGTTGGCTCACAGTTTTGGAAAATTACAATTAAGCCCTTAAACTTACTATTTTTATATCAATTAATCCCAAATAATTCATTAAATTTGTAAACTTCACCAAAACCTTAGGAATCTATCTAACTAGACCCAAATCAGTTTCAGAAATTCCAAAACAACATAATAGTTTTCAGAATCTGCAATTAGACCCCTAGAATTTTGGATTTCATGAAAACACTCTAAAATAAACTTTTAACTAAATTTTTACCCACAAATAACATTTATAAAATTTCAAAATAGTCCCTTAATTCATAAATTCAATTCTCAGTCCTTATATACCTTCTATTCAGGCCCCAGTTCGTCGGTAATTCCAACATTTAGCACTAAACTTGATAAATGTCCGAATAGGGACAAACGAACTCGAAAACTTCCAAAATATTAACCAAGGGTTTTATATTATTATGAAACAATCCCTTGGTCAGTTTTTCGTTTCTCAACCTCTACTTTCAAAATTGCATTTCTAGTCCCTAATTCTTTAGTAAATCGTATTTTTAATCCGGCAAAGCCATAGTTTCAAATAACATCAACCCAACCAGTAAAATCAGTCCATAACAATCCCACAGCCTTAGTTCAGGCTTAACAGTCCCAAAATTTCGACAATTTTTGTTTAGTCCTTAATGTGTCAATTGTTTATAAAGTAGTCCAAACTTCGATTAAATTCACAATACAACTATACTTACCCAATCAATAAGCAATCACACAATTTAACATATTCACATATGAAGTTCAATATTTTTAAAATCAATTTAAAATTTAAGAGAAATTTAAGCAAACCCTTTTACAAAAAAAAAAAGAAAGAGTAAGTTTTTAACCCACCTATGTAGAAATTACCAATCTCTGAATCGCAAGCCTAACTCAAGCTCCAAGCTTCCTCAAGTGATGGATAACTTAGAAGTGTAACAGCAAGTGAAAAACTTCAAGGTTTTAGCCTCCAACGTTTGCCTTTAAGTCACGTCCTCTAGCAATATTTTCACTCCTAATTTAGATTCTATCTTAGTGCTTATGTGTGATAGTGATAATTGGGGATGGATGAATTGTGTATTGATTGAAAAAGGGTAGTGAAATTGAAGAAAGTTGCTGCCCCTTTTTTTTCCGCTTAACTAAAGAGAGAAAGTGGAGAGGTGTTTGAGTTTGTGAGAGAAAAATGGGGAGTAAAAATGAAGTCTTGAAGGTGTTAATCTCTATTTATACTAATATTTTTGGACCATGGGCTTGGGCTTGAATTTAAAGAAGAAAAGCTTCAATAATGGGCCACTGTTCTTATGAAAATGAAGTTAAGATATGCCATTAAATGACTTAACAGGTTTAGTAAGAATTGTGAGGGGGAAATATAAAGTAGGAAAGAGTAGTCAAGTTTAAACTCATTACTCTAACTAATTCAATAATAGTCAATACTGCACATTACTTCAATTTTTAACGCAATAAATGAACAAATAGAATCACAAAAAAAAAAATCATCAAGTATGGCTAAATTATAACCAAATAAATATAATATTGATAGTTATCATAGTCATCCAAATATGGGGTCTCACAGATAATATGGAATTATGACAATAAAAATCAGCAACAAAGAGGTCAAACATTCCCATTTAGAAAATAATCTTCCATATTAATTGGACATTGTTCGCCTATTTTCTTAGCTTCACCGCAAGTGTACGGATCAGTTTATAGAATAGGGTTTGCAAGGTCGAATCCACAGGGATTAATAAATTAATGTACTAAGTATTGGATTATAATAGTCCTATTTTTATCTAAACTATCGAAATTTGAAGGTTTGGTATTATTACTACTAAAACAGAAATTAATCCTAAAATAACAAAGTAAAGAGAGATTGAAAGATCAAGTATGAATGGATGGATTCCTGGGTTATGGTTTCAATTAATATCCCACTTCTATACTCAGGTTAAGCAAACCAAGGTTAAACATATTCTTCTCTATAGACCAATCACCAAAGTAATTTACCCCATCTCTCGAGATGTATGTAAAAGCGTTGATTGGAATATCTATGTTGGCATCTCTACTCAACATGAGATATCCAACTCCCAAAAGTTCAAAAGATTATAACATCTCACAAATATTCACAGACTTCTCAATCATGCAATCTATTTGTGTCAAGTACTCAAGATCTAGTATTGAAACTCATCGGTTAGAATTATGAATCAATACATCAAACAAGTTTAGATCAAAGGCCTTTTGATAAAACAAGAATTAAAGCGAAGATCTTGGAATAGAGAAAGAAAACATTAACTTCAATTATCCTTAATCATCACATAAAAGTGTTTATTAATCTACTCCCAAACCAGGGAATCACAAGAGTTTTAGCCAGACATTGAAGATAAACAATTCATAGACAAATTATCCATAATCAAAATCTAACTAATTGAAATACGATACGATGGAATGATTGACTCGGGGATGATGATGATCTCTCGATCTATCTTCAATCCTCAAAGGTGTGGTTGCGGTCTTGATCGATCTCTCCAAGTTTACCGTGGAAAAGCGCTCTTTTTCTCGGTTTCTAGGGTAAAAATCGGTGTCCTCTGTTTGTTTGTGGCCGCCCGGGTCTATTTGTACTTTGTTTGGGTGAAACCTAGTTGAAAACGGATCGACTGTTTTTCCCCGAGAGGAGCACGGCCCGTGCCCCTTTGGCACGGGCTGCCGTCTTTGGGTGCCGCACAAATTGTCAATCCGGAAGGGAGCACGGGCGCCGTGCGCATACGCACGACCAGCCCGTGCGCCACCCAAACATCCGAATTAGCTTATGGGATCTTCATAAGAGTTGTAGCTCTCTCTCTTAGCTTTCCGTAGCCACTTGAATCAGCTTTATATCAATTTTGTAGAGAGAGTTATGGCCAAATTACTAAACCCTGCCAGTGCTGGAAATTCCAGACGCGTTTGGACGTTCCTTGAGATAAATCCCCTCGTTGTTTGATCATTCATGCTTCTTTTGACACACGAATCATTACTATGACTCTAGACTCAATATAATTAGCTTCCAATTGGGTATAATCGCTCGATTCTTGATGCTTCTAGGTCGCAATGCTCGTATTTGTCACAAAATCACTCCAAATATTGTTAAATACCTACAAAACGAGCAAAGCGTAATATCTTTTCCACAAAGAGCGAATATATACCATTTCATATGAGTTATTGCATGTTTATAAACAATTATAGCCATAAATATGCCCTAAAATACATGCAAAATACATGTCAATCAAACCCCCAAACTTAAAGCATTGTGATCCCGGCCAACACTTTATAATCAAGACAACACAAATGGGGTAAAGAGCAACTCAAGAACACCGCATCACAATTCATGTCATCTATCCATAGACATCAAACACAAACCAACCAAGTTTCAAATAGCTAACACGGAGCACAAGTCTATTAAAATCATGGTAAAACACTTCAAATCACGCCTCTCAGGGATAAAGTGTATACTCTACTCACTAGAATAATAAGGGACGTGTATTCGCTCAAATCATATCAATGTTGAAGAATTACCATATGCTTGTAAATCGTCTCACATCTCCGCCACTCGTTTGTATGCAATTCAAAAATCAGAAAGGACTTTGTTTATGGTTGTAATGAAGGCTCTTTGGTTAAGGTAGGGAAATATGGATAAAGTGACTCAACTTAAGCGTATAGACTGGTAAGCACATCGTTTTTCTCAAACATTTATTCTAATACCAACCAATTATGTACTCCCAATCGCCTTATATCTTATCACCTCTCTATTTCTCCCTTCTTTTTTTTTCATACAAATCATCCTCCTTCGCCTTACATCACAACGTCCAGCCCATTTTTCGTACTGCCGACTCACTTTTTTAGTTTTTTTTTTTTTCGAAATTTCTTTCTTGATTTTTGACCTTTTTTTTGTGAGTATCCTCCCTTTTTCTCCTTTTCTTCTTTTTATTCCCAATCACCCAACATATAAACTATTTTCTAACTTCTCGATACCCCTTCATTCAATCTTTATTCTATCCTTTACTCAATGCTATACGCTCAAGTTTAGGATAACAAATATATCAAATTAAGTTCTAAGGCTTGAAATGTGGTTATCAAAAATCAGGCAATATGCTCAAATTGGCTAACTAGGAAAATCAAATATCATAAGGTAGGCAAAAAGGCTTGAAAGGCTTAACAAAAATGGCCTAAAATCATTTTCATGAATGCATACAACATGTGACCTTGACGGAGATACCAGAGCAAGTTCTAGAATTCAAATCAACATGAATGACACACTCAATCACAAACAAGACTGCATATGATGAAAGCAGTAAAGGCTCAAAAGCTCACAGGCTTGTAAGTGCATAATTCAAAGCATTTTAACCATGATCCCAATAAGCACATGCTCCATATTAATTATTCTCAACCCGGTAAACTCACACTCAACATCCAATTCAAAACAACACAAACCGATCCGCAAATGCTCCCAAGATCAAGATCACAATCAACACAACAAACACACAATAGCGGTCAACTCACTCCTAACAACTAGGAAAGCGATAAACATGCTAAAGCGATAAACGTGCTAAAACTATAAAACAAAAAAAAATCAAACATCTAATGCACTACACCCTATATGATATGCTCTACATGCAACTAAATGAATGCAAACGCCACACCCATCAATAAAAGTACTACCTCTCCCCCCAAACTTGAATGAAATTATAGCGCATAAAAGAGAAGGTAGAATTTCAAAGAAAAGTGTGGATAGGACCTGGATTACTGTGGGGGTGGTGGCGGAAAGTGGCCCTGGGAGATATGCCACATTCGTATCTGATGCATCGTCTGCAATATCTCCAACTCCCGTTGCTCTTGGGGTTTTGTGAAGAAAAGTGACCCCCTGTGCGTCTTATCTTGATTGATCGACCACGCACGGCCGCCCCGTCTTTGGGTCGAACATCGCCTTTTTTTCGATTTTTTTTTCGATTTTTTTTTTTTTTTTTTTCTCTTTTCGATTTTTTTTTGAATTTTTTTTTGAATTTTTTTTTTTTTTTTTTTTTGAAAAACAAGGAAAAATCCTAACCTATGGAAAAAAAAATAAATCCTATCTCCGAAAAGGGAAAATAAACCAAGAAAACATGGGAAGAAATAAAACAGCAAACTGTTGGGTTGCCTCCCAACAAGCGCTTCATTTAACGTCTAGAGCTTGACGCCTGTAACTCTCATGGATTTGTGCCTCCTTTGAATGCATATATTAGTTGCTTTGGGTCATGGTCAAGTGCCAGATTTGCATTGTTTGCACCTAATATTGCATACTTGGGAGTTCCAAGCAAGGATTGGAGTCCTGGTGTTGGAACTTTTTTATTTGAGTTACGCGCATGGTGTCCGTGCGCGCGCACGCATAGTCCGCAGGCTCGTCTCCTCCTCGGAATAGTTTTCTTATGGCATCTCGCACGCGCTGCCGGGCGTACACGCACGGTTTGTCTGTTCCTTGTCCTGTTTTTGCTCCTTTTCGGTACCACACACGGGTTGAAAGTGCATAGACACAGTCCGTGTTTGGTTCCGAATTTTCTTGCTTTTCCAGGATCTCCGGCTCCTCGTGTTCGGTACCAATCCTTAGATGAATGACACTACATTGTTCCTTCATGTTGACTTCAGTGTTGCTCGAAAACTGGCACTCTTGATGTTGTCCACCAACGATCGTGGCTAATTGGCTAATCTGGGCTCCAAGATTTTCCAATTGTGTGCCCAGAGTGTTAGCCAATTGTACTATTTTATCCAGCTTAGCCTCATGTTTGTTGAACCGGTTCCTTGTTTCATTCATAAATGCAGTGAGGACGTCCTCCATAGATGGCTTTGCCTCCGGATAATAGTACGTATGAGTAGGATTATTCCAGTAATTGTAGGAATTCCAGTTATTGTAATAATTGGCTTCCTCCATCAGAGCGGATGTTCGTGCACTACCTGAACCAACTCAAAGAAACAAATCAAATACCACAGGAGTAGAATTAAACAACAAATAAAAAGAAAAAAAATGTCTAGATTAAGAATAGTTCTATTTATCGCAATATTAGTACAAAAAATTTGATTAATCCCCGGCAACGGCGCCAAAAACTTGTTCGCCTATTTTCTTAGCTTCACCGCAAGTGTACGGATCAGTTTATAGAATAGGGTTTGCAAGGTCGAATCCACAGGGATTAATAAATTAATGTACTAAGTATTGGATTATAATAGTCCTATTTTTATCTAAACTATCGAAATTTGAAGGTTTGGTTTTATTACTACTAAAACAGAAATTAATCCTAAAATAACAAAGTAAAGAGAGATTGAAAGATCAAGTATGAATGGATGGATTCCTGGGTTATGGTTTCAATTAATATCCCACTTCTATACTCAGGTTAAGCAAACCAAGGTTAAACATATTCTTCTCTATAGACCAATCACCAAAGTAATTTACCCCCTCTCTCGAGATGTATGTAAAAGCGTTGATTGGAATATCTATGTTGGCATCTCTACTCAACATGAGATATCCAACTCCCAAAAGTTCAAAAGATTATAACATCTCACAAATATTCACAGACTTCTCAATCATGCAATCTATTTGTGTCAAGTACTCAAGATCTAGTATTGAAACTCATCGGTTAGAATTATGAATCAATACATCAAACAAGTTTAGATCAAAGGTCTTTTGATAAAACAAGAATTAAAGCAGAGTACTGGAATAGAGAAAGAAAACATTAACTTCAATTATCCTTAATCATCACATAAAAGTGTTTATTAATCTACTCCCAAACCCGGGAATCACAAGAGTTTTAGCCAGACATTGAAGATAAACAATTCATAGACAAATTATCCATAATCAAAATCTAACTAATTGAAATACGATACGATGGAATGATTGACTCGGGGATGATGATGATCTCTCAATCTATCTTCAATCCTCGAAGGTGTGGTTGCGGTCTTGATCGATCTCTCCAAGTTTCCCGTGGAAAATTGCTCTTTTCTCTGGTTTCTAGGGTAAAAATCAGCGTCCTCCTATTTGTGGCCGCCCCGGGTCTATTTGTACTTTGTTTGGGTCGAAACCTAGTTGAAAACGGATCAGACTCTGTTTTTCCCGTAGAGGAGCACGGCCGTGCCCCTTTGGCACGGGCTGCCCGTGCTGGGTGCCGCACAAATTGTCCAATCCGCTGAAGGGAGCACGGGCCGTGCGCATACGCACGACCAGCCCGTGCGCCACCCAAACATCCGAATTAGCTTATGGGATCTTCATAAGAGTTGTAGCTCTCTCTCTTAGCTTTCCGTAGCCACTTGAATCAGCTTTATATCAATTTTGTAGAGAGAGTTATGGCCAAATTACTAAACCCCGCCGAGTCTTTGGAAATTCCCAGGACGCGTTTGGACGTTCCTTGAGATAAATCCCCTCGTTGTTTGATCATCCATGCTTCTTTTGACACACGAATCATTACTATGACTCTAGACTCAATATAATTAGCTTCTAATTGGGTGTAATCGCTCGATTCTTGATGCTTCTAGGTCGCAATGCTCGTATTTGTCACAAAATCACTCCAAATATTGTTAAATACCTACAAAACAAGCAAAGCGTAATATCTTTTCCACAAAGAGCGAATATATACCATTTCATATGAGTTATTGCATGTTTATAAACAATTATAGCCATAAATATGCCCTAAAATACATGCAAAATACATGTCAATCAGACATCAGCAATAAATTAGCCAAAAAACGGTCACGAAAATTTTTAAAAATAGCATTTAGGCGGGAAAACAATTTTAGAAACCATTTTCCTGTTTTATATATATATATATATATATAGGTATTGAATCATATGTGGCAAGCCTCTTAATATGTGGCAGTGTGGACAGATCTAGACCATTAACATGTTTGATCCAAAGGCCTGATTTTTTTCCTTTTTTTTTTAAAAAAAAATCGAAATCAGCCCATTTAAGGGCAAAATAGGCAAATTACAAACATTATGTAACGTCTTATATGGTAACTGCACACATTTCCTATTTTTTTGGGATTCAATCACCAAAAATTTCTCCCGCTTATTTGCCCGGTTTTTTTCTCACAATATTCTCAAAGATTTCGTCCCCCCCTAACAAACCCCACTATCACACGTCTTCAATTAGTTCATCTCTCCCAAAATTCCTTCTCACAAACCGCCGGCCACACCATTTTTTCTCTGAAAAAATCGTCCCAGAGGGACTCATCTGTGTATGGGCGCAATTGTGTTGGGCATAAAACCTCCAAAAAGCTTATGGCAATCTACATCAAGGTATGTCCCGCTTCCATTTTTGTGTGACCTAGTTGTATTTCACATTTTTTTTTAGTTTTTTAGTTATATCAATTGAAGAGGTTTATTTATGGGTTTTCTTTAGGTTTTGTGTGACCTAGTTGTGCTTTTGGTATATACATAATCAATTTGTTGTGCATATTTTGTCACAATGTCTCATAGTTTGTATTTTTTCATTCATATTTTGGTGTTTTTTTGTTAAATTTGGTATATAAGTACATGGTATTGTGTTATTGCACTAGTACACATTAAGTTTACATTTGGTTTTCATAAATCAATTTTGTTGTGCATATTTTGCACAATGACTGAAGTTTTGTGTTTTTCATTCATATTTTGGTGTTTTGTATGTTAATTTTGCCATATAAGTACACAGAGTATTGTGTTTTTGTGCCCGATATTCTATCCATCTTCGTATTATGTACGTCATGTGATGTGTTATTTAACTTTTGTAAATTACGAGGTTAGATGGCAAGAGGAAATAGGAAGAGACTGCTCCTCCCGCCCCCGACGAGGTCCGAGTGACGTTAACCGAGGAGAAAGAGCGCAAAATCTGCGCTCAAAGATTCGTTGCCAAAAGCGAGGACGGATCCGTCCCCAATGTTATATCGGGCGCATTGGTTCGGCTCAATAATTATCGAGACAAGATCGATTATTGAAATGGGATTCGGAGCCTCTTTGGGATAAACATGAAGAACTTCCGGGAGATTTATCGAGTTGATGTTTTAACGAATCGTGTGTATGCATAATTATTAAGCAGTTTGTGTTCAAGTACTATAATTAACTTTTTATTTTGGAACTCAATGTAACAATGTACTTCTGAATGTCACACTTATCATGAAATGTCAAACCAATGTATACCAAAACAAGAGTTTATTATACTATAATATAATTATGTGTACACCATAATTTACTGCTTATAAACCACCAAAGTATTCATTTATATACACCACAATATGCCACAAATTTACTATATTTTTTTATTTTTAGTTGAAGCACTACAATTATTTTTACTATTTGGAAGTCATCATAATCCTTTGAAAAGTTGTGTATCATCAACAGATAGTGATTACAACATAAAAGTGTTTAGGTTACATGGTATTTTTTTTATTTAAAATCAAATGGACTAAAAAAACGGTGTAAAACTAGAATATAAATGGTATTCAGTTATAATATAAATGGCATTCAATTGCAATATAAATGACATTCATTTAATATAAGTCAAATCTAATAACAGTTTTTTGGACTCTACGAAATTTGAAAATGCTGGGAAAAGTGTAGTTGTATTATGTAGGTTGTTCTGGACATGTTCGACTGTTGTGAGATGCAATTTTGCCACACGTTCCACACTTCCTCTTTAGTTTCTTGCTTGCCACATTGCCTATAAAACTCCACACCCTTGTCCCAACTCGCAAATTACATGCCCACTCACGGTATTTTATCTTGTTCAACTTCAGGTATCCAATATTTGGTGTTGTCGGGTAATATTACCAGGCGCTCTAGTATTTCGACGTGCTGGAACGTTTCATCACTTGTATCTGCAAAGTATATGCACACCGAATAAGTGAAACGTATACACAAAAAAAAATTCAAAATGCACAATAGTTTCAATATTAGCGTACATTTTCATAAATAAAAAATATTACAATTTACACTGAATGTTTATACTAATCACACCAATATTGAAGCATATGTATATGAAAATAAGATGTTTTTACACTACTACGGAATTATTCGAACACCATTGTTTGTTCTCATTCTAAATCACCAAAGTTTTCGTATATATACACCATAATATGTTGCAAATACACAAGTTTGTCGATTGTTGTACACAACTATATATGTTAATGTATAGCTTCAAATAAACATTCAAACGCGTATCACATTTTAAATTAACACAAAAACATAAATATCTATACACCAAACATTGTTATACATGCATATATTTTGCAATATGTGTATACAACGATTTCACATAAAAGATTCATCATCACCCCAGCCATCCCACAACATATACTGCATGCTTACATGTCCACAATATTAAATATATGTGTACACCAATCTTATATCTAATGTGTACATCTCTGTACATTTCTTTACACTAACATAACCATCAATTATGATTCCATATTTCTAAATAAAACATCTACAAGATGAATAAGGATATTGCGCGATTTTTCGAAATATAAACACACATACTAGGAAAAAAAGAGTCTGAAACCCAGCTCTCATCAGGCTTGTCTGCCATCACTTCATCATGTTGTGATTCATCGAACTCGTCGCCCCATTTTCGAAAGGTTTTTGTACTCTTTTTTTTTTCGACTGTAGGTTTTCTTTTCTGTGTTTTTTGGGACGTCAAAATTGGTCTGGTTGCTGAATTTGGATGGAGGAAGAATGAAGAAGATGATAGAGAACGTCTGTTTCTGTTCCTAAATTAATGATTAGTTTGTTTTGGCAAGATTGCAATCAAGAGGATCCCTTGATTTTAGGTTCTTAATTATGGTATTAATTTAGGCGTTTTTTGTAGATTACTGAAATGCCCTTTTGGTATTAAAATTAATTATAAAATGGTGTTTTGAAGGGCTAATCTAAGCCATTGATTTTTTAGGATGTAGGGATGGGATCTGTCCACACTGCCACATGGTAAGAGGTTGCCACATGAGATCCCATCTCTATATATATATATATATATATATATATAAAACAAGAAAATGGTTTCTAAATATATTTTCCCGCCTAAAGAGACTTGCTAAAAATTTTGGTGACCTTTTTTTTTTGGCTGATTTTCGATTAATATGGAAGATTGTTTTCAAAATGGGAATGCTTGACCTCTTTGTTGCTTATTTTTGTTGCCATAATAGATGATAGTTCATAAAATCGGAATGTTTGACCTATTTGTTGCTGATTTTTGTGTCCTCAAATACTGATAGTTAATAAAATATGAATGTTTGACCTCTTTTTTGCTGATTTTTGTTGCCATAATTTCTAATAATCGATATTCATATAATGCCCCGTAAAGTTGGAATGTTTGACCTTTTTGATGCCTTTTTTTTGTTGCTAAATTTTAGGTAATTATAAATGTACAAGGAATGTTTGACCTTTTCTTGATGTATAGAAAGAATCAATAAATTTCAAATTGGAAAATTGTAATCTAAGTAAATCAATGAATGAATCGAAAATCTGTATCGAATTTCTCTTACATTTGGAATGTAAAATTAGTGAATTGATTTTTGCTATCTTAAAAATATATTACTCTATTTAAATATTTTTTAATCCGGAAAAATCTTGAAAAATTATACTACTTTATTTAATCTTACTGCACAAAAATTTGGCATATTAAAAAAGTTATTAAAAAAGGAAAATTTTGTCCTATAAATATTAGATGCCTATGCTCGGTTATTTGCACATTCATTCAAGTATCTGGAGAATTAAAAGCATATATATACTTTTTTCCCTTCATATATTTATTGTCGAATCAAATTGAGGCTCGTGCAAATGTACGAGAAACAAGCCTTCTACGGTAATAAGCAAATAGCGAGTCATGAGTGCATTTTCCACGACGCTGCGGTAATATATTATACATTTATATTTTTTGTTCATTGTCTTTTCGATTTAATGATTTGCTGAAAATTTTATTTCATATAAATAGCGATTATCTGTGTATTAAATTCAACTTATGTGTGGATGTCCATGCTTTCTGTATTGTATATTTTTTACAATACCTGCAGTATATTGAAAAAGTCTTAGTACATGAATGCAATTATCTGTGTGAATAAGATTTATTTAAGTTACTTATCTAATGAAATTGTGTAATTTTATACTGCGTTAGAGGTGGCATGGCTGATGTATTTCCATAGATCCTATAATTATGAAAGTTTAAATATTAACAATGTCTGCTGGTAAAAAAACAGATAGATCACAATTGGTAAAAAATATAATACTTATCTGTATTTTTTTTTATAAACTGAACAATAAAAATATTTGAGTGTGATTCCAAGGAAGAAACAATATTATTTTTTGTATGTGTGTGTGATTTCATGTGTGTGAATGGTTAGTTGCTCACAAATTACATGGATCAAATTATCTACTTACCTCATTACTTGCAAAATCCAATAAAAAATTTTGTTAAACTAAGCACCCATTAAAAATGAATAATAATAAATTTAAACATTAAATAATTACAAACATAACTTCAGATATAGACGTGTGAGAAATATTTTTCGACAAATCTGATAAATGGTCCGAAAATGTATGTGAACAATTTTATAAAATATATACCCAATTTAAAAAATTCAAAATATAAAAAAAAATATGAAATGTTTTTACATAAATAAAAACCAGCCCTGTTTCGAATTTCATTAGTGACTTTTTTCCGAACAACCACATCACCAAAAATAAATGATCACACAATAAAATTAACACATCTATACACACAAATGTTTGAAAATAATTTTGCATAAGAAAACAGAAAAAAATAGATTCATTCGATACAAAATCATAAAAATATAGGATTATTTTTTGTGTGATTTTGTGTGTGTGTGAACAGTTAGGGAGGATTGTTACTTGACCACAAAATTACATCGAACAAATTATTCCTTTACCTCATTCACCTGCAAAAATCAATAAGAAAAAAATGTCATTAAATATCCCCATTAAAAATGAATAATAATAAATTCAAATTTAGATTTAAATAATTACAAACTTAACTTCAGGTATATGAGTGAAATTCGTTTTTTGACATATCTGAGAAATAGTCAGAATATATATATATATATATATATATATATATGAAAATTTTCATAAAATACATATTCAAATTAAAAATGAGTGAACTTTTACAGAACAATCCCAACAAATCAAACATAACCAAATCAATAGACATACATACGCATATATTTTTAAAAATAATTTTTTGCATATAAAAATTGAAAAAATATTGATGCATTCAGTAAAAAAAGTATATAAAATAGATAAAAGGGTGAGAATATGAAGCAAAATGGTGAGTTCTTAAGAGAAAAAAAACAAATGATTAACTTGATAGTAAGGAGTAACGGTAGATTAAACAACAAATGATTTTGAAAAATAATATAACAAAAAATAAGATGTGCTTAGCGAAAAGATTTTCGAAAAAAGGTTTAGAGTGGGGTCAGATAACATTGGCGGAAATGAGTTGTGTAAATTAGGGTTTCTTATTTTATATTTTATTTTAGAATTTTTTTTATCTATATCATTTATTATGCATGGTGTGTCTTCATTTGGACACTTTAGAAGGACATGTGTAGTGTCAAATTTTTATGAGTAAATTATGTGTTGATTTATCTTCATGGGGCTGTAGAAATTTTCAATTGAGCTTATTAAAGAAGTTTGTATTTGGGTTAAGTGGTTTGTTTGTATTTGGGTTGTTATTGATTTCTTGGGATTTTGTTTTCTTTGTTTTATTATAAGTTAAAAATTATATTTTGAAGCTTTAATTTAATTTATTGTAATTTAATTAAAAGAAATGAAATATATATAAAATAATTTATTAGAATATTTAATTTTTATATGTAGCAAACATATGAAATATATTATTACTCATATACTTTACGTAGATTTTGCAATGTGTTTGTAGCTTAATTATATTATAATTATAAATAAGAGTCAAAGACATTCTCCTTCTAATGTCGGGTTGTACTTAAAGAGTCCGATTTAGTATGACCAATTATATGTTGCATTTTCTCGAGTTACCAATCAAAAGGGTTTGAAAGTATAAGTTTGAGATGATGATACATCTAAAAACAAACAGACAAATAATGTTGTGCACAAAAAAATGTTTCAAAATTTGTAATTTTTTGTGCTGATGTAGCTTGATTGTATTAAGATTGGTATTGTATATATATATATATATATATATATATTTCTTATATGCATTCAATTTACATAGAAACACCACACTCATATTACACACCCTGTGCATTGCACGAGCAAATAACTAGTTTTGACTAATAGGATCAAAATTACCACAACTAAACATATAAGACTAAAATTGTCACAACTAAACATATAAGACTAAAATTGTCAAATCCTAAATAGTGCATGATTAAAGTTGTTATTTTTTTGAGGGAAAAAATTGTCATAGGAGTAAAGTTGCAACTTTAAAAGTTATAGGACTAATTGCAGTACTCGTATAAATACATGACCAACTTTGCTAACTCATTTGAATTTAGATCTAACTTGCTTTGATTTGTAAAATGGTATGGATGCGTCTCACGTGAGACTTACTCTATTTAAAAATATATGAATAAGAGGTTTTTTCTTAGTATGAAGAAGAGATTATTTGAGAAAAAAACTTTTTGCGCGTTGATTCTTCTCAATTTGACTTCACACAAAATGATTAAACTCTATTTATATTAAGACAACTTTTTAATAAGTGGCTGAGATTTATTTGATTTGATGGTTACAATTCATTAACTAGCATAGTCTAATAAAATATCTATTACTTTAGAATTTTCTATGACTTTTTTCACCAAAGTATCTAGATATATTTTTTTGAAGACATTTCACTCATGACAAAAGAACTTGCTTCTTAGGGCTCTAATATTTAACGTACTCCTCTAATCCGAAAATATTCTCCAAGTACAATATCGTTTAGATCAAATCAAGTTTATTTCCAATATGTTTGTTATATATTAATAATTTACATAAATAAGTATATACTTATATATATAAATATGATATATGAGTAATTTGTATAAATATCAGCGTTGTAAAAATCGGCCTTGGCACTTAGCTAGGCAGCCAAAAATCGGGTCTAGATAGGTTAGGCGGCCAAAACTTAGCGAAAAATCTCTCAAAAAATAAAAAAAAATTAAAATAAAATTAAAAATAGTATTATTCCTAAGCTCTAGTCAGGCAACATGCAACCTTGATAAATACACACACACACATATATATATATATAATATTATTCAAATACTTGGATCAAATATAATGGTATTAGTATTCATGTTCGCATAATTATATGAATTTGAATAACCATATTCTAATTTTTCGAATTTGAATGTTAATATACAAATTCAAATATCGAATTGAATATGAATAATAACGATTCGATTCTTTTACACTCCTACCAGAAACTTGTAATCATTTTCATTGACCTATCTAGAAAATCATTACCAGTGAAATGAGTTAACCCATCAATACCACATCGAGAAAATATATCAAAACTATTTATAATTACTAATGAAATAACATACAATTATAACAAAAATCATAATAATTCTATGAAAATATTAATTCCTGTTTAAATAGTTACCCATAAGTTTCATCAAAAAATACATGCATATATAATTTTTTTCATAATATTAATTTAAGTGCAAGCACGAAACATATAAAAATAATGTTTAGCTAACATAAGCCATGATTCTATTTTCAACAATTATATTCATACTTTATCAATAAGTGCAAGCACGAAACATATAAAAATAACGTCTAACTAAATACCCAAAAACCATAAATCATATACCTTGAATCCTGAACAACTAATGGATCTTTAATTCACGTGAGTTAATTTTACTTAATTAATCTCGTTTTGATTATTGATCTTGGTTTGAATTTTTTATTGCATATAAATTGCATGATTATAGGGTTTAGGGTTTGTATCCCATACATTATAATATTTTTAATCGATTTTTTCACCATGAAGTTTTTTAATATATTCTTATGTATTTAAATATAATTCATGAGATATACCATGCCGCAACTTCAAAATGTTGACCTTAAAATGGGTTCAATAAAGTTCCTTAAAGAGAAGTTGATATTCAAAGGCGCAAAATTTTGGGCTTATTAGATATAGTTAATTAAGTTATAGTTAATTAAGTTTCTAGTTACAGATCATTCGCAATGTCAATTTCTCTGAGCACTTCTCAATTTGAATCTTGAAGCATCAAGATTTAACATAATTCAGATATATAGATATAGTAGCGGTCATATATGGATTTTTATAAATTTAGGAATAAATACAATAGAACCCCTACGGTTCAAGCTAATTACAAAAAGTATTGCTAGTTATCGTTTTACTTGTAAAAAGTATTGAAGAAGGGTTATCTCAATTTAGTTCAAAATGAGTTACTTAGAAATTGGAAGTTAGAAGAGAGATTATTTTTCTTGGTAGGAAGAGGAGGCTAGGCTAAGAAATAAAGAGAGCTTTGGTGGAAGAATATTTGATTCTATTGATTATTCTTCTCAAATTTTTTTGCCTTATTACAAAATGAGCAAGACACCTCTAGATTTATACTAAGACAACTTCCTAACCAATGTATAGAATTTATTTGATCTAAAGGCTATAATTTATCTACTAAAATTATCTTCTAAAATACCTAGCAACCTAGGAGTTTCTAAAAGCTTTCTTCAACTAATATCTAAGATATTTTAATAATATATTTCTAGAGAAATTCTAGAAATTGGGGCATTTGGGTTTGGACTCTTATTTTATCTTTTAACTAAAAAATATATTTTCAAGCCCAATATTATTTGGACCCAAATCGAGTTTATATTTTGTAACGACCCAATTTTATTAATTTAAAATATTCAAAAATATTTTAACAAAAAGCATAATTTTATAAATTAAGTGATCCCAATAATGATAAAAAAAATTGATTGAGAAATTTTAATTTTTAAGGAAAAAAATATAATAATAATAATAATAGTGGTAATAATAATAATAATAATAATAATAATAATAATAATAATAATAATAATAATAATAATAATAATACATCTTCAAAATTAAAATATCCAACAATTGTTCCAAGCATAAACCAAAAAAATTAAAGACATAAATCTAAAATTTAGTCCGATCATAATTATTTAAAATATAGCATGATTTATTCCACCATCCACAACATCATATCTTCAGCCGGATTCCTCAACCTGAAAGTCATGATAATAATAGGGGTGAGCTTCATCTCGCTCAGTAGAGATATATCTGTCAATATTTAATATAACATGAAAAATATTCACATAATTATAACAGTAAATTCATTCATTTCCTCTTTTTTCTCTGACTTGCCAGTTCCTGCATATAGCATTGCGGGTTCACCCCGAATATACGTTTGATCTCGGACCCTTTTCATAGCCCCTAGCTTATATGAATTCCTCTTGACATATTGGATGAAGTACAATCATGGAACATTAAATAAAGACAAATAATGTAAAAATCCCTACCTTAATAACCGCAAATACTTGACATAGAAAAATTGGAACGACAAAAATCCTAGTCCTTGATTCCCTCATTTTCTATTATAGAGAGTTTATAAAGTTGTGGAAAAAATATGTGGTTTAACCATATATTTATAGGCTAATTTTTATTTTTATTTGTATATTTTTTTAAATCCTAAATTAACCCCTAATATAACCCCAATAAACTAACCCCTAAATTAACCCCTAAAATAACTTCTAAATTAACCCCTATTTATTATTTACTATTTTTTTGTTTTATCACATTCTACTCTCCTTAAATAAAATTTTGTCCTCGAAATTCGATATCTTACCTGGAATTGAAAATTTTGGATATTTGACATGAATCTCCTCTTCACGCTCCCAAGTAGCTTCATTTCTGCCATGACGTCTCCATTGTTTTTTATCAAAGCAATATCTTTATTTCTCAAATGGTGAATCTTGCGTTCCAAAACAGCTTCTGGTGCTTCCTCATAAGTTAAATCATTGTTGATTGTCAGATCCTTATAATTCACGATGTGACTTGGATCATGAACGCATTTTCTTAGCATAGAGACGTGAAAAACATTATGCACACTTGATAGACTCGGTGGTAATGCTAGCTGATAAGCTAAATCTCCAACTCGTGTAAGCATTTCAAATGGTCCGATATATATTGGTTTCAATTTTTCTTTTTCGCCAAATCGAATAACACCTTTGATAGGAGCTACTTTCAGAAATACTTTTTCTTCTTCGTCAAATTGTATATGTTTTCTCCGTCTATCAGCATACGACTTTTGTTTATCTTGAGCCATCTTGATTCGATCTTGTATCATAGCTATCTTCTCAACAGTTTGCCGAATTAATTCAAGCCCCAAAATTTTTCACCAACTTCGTTCCAATAGAATGGTGATCTATATTTTCTTTCGTACAACTCCTCGTATGGAGCCATACCAATAGTCGTTTGATAACTGTTGTTATAAGCGAATTCCACTAAAGGTAATAATGTTTCCCAATTACTTCCTAAGTCGAGCACACATGCTCTCAACATATCTTCCAATATTTGTATAGTCCTTTCAGACTGCCCATCTGTTTGTGGATGATAAGCCGTATTAAAGTTTAGCTTTGTTCTCAAGGCACTTTGTAGACTTTTCCAAAACTTAGAAGTAAAACGCATATCTCTGTCTGAAACAATTGACACAGGAACTCCATGAAGCCTTACTATCTCCTCAATATAAATTTGTGCATATCGCTCCATATCGAACGTCATCTTAACTGGTAGGAAATGAGCTGACTTTGTTAACCGATCTACTACAACCCAAACAACCTTGTTTCCCTTGACTGATGGTGGAAGCCCTACAACAAAATCCATAGTTATGTGCTCCCATTTCCATTCTGGAATGTCAAGTGGTTTGAGCAAACCAGATGGTATTTGGTGTTCGGCTTTAACTTGCTGACAAGTCAAACATTTTTCCACAAAAGTTCCAATATCTCTTTTCATACTTCGCCACCAAAATACTTCTCTTAAATCTCGATACATTTTCGTACCTCTAGGATGAGCTGTGTACGACGTACAGTGAGCTTCTTCGAGAATTTCTTTTCTAAGCCCTCCTTCTTTAGGACTGCATAATCTCCCTTCATAAGTCAAAGTACCATCATTTATTATAACAAATCCTTTTACATTCCTTTCACGAGCTTTTTCTTTCATTTTGCTCAAAAATTTATCTCGAGGTTGAGCTTCTTTTATCTTCTCTCTCAAAGTAGGTTGCACCACCAAAGATGCTAGTATTATCTTTGTGCTTTTTGGTGGTACGACTACTTCAATTCTCATCCTGGCGAATTCTCTCGCAAGATATTCTTGTTCAGATATCAAGCTTGACATTTTTCCTTTTGTTTAACGACTTAATGCATCGGCTACAACATTAGCTTTACCCGGATGATAGCTGATAATGCAATCATAGTCATTCACCAATTCCAACCACCTTCTTTGCCTCATGTTTAGCTCTTTCTGAGTAAACAAAATATTTCAAGCTTTTGTGGTCAGTGAAGATTTTACATTTTCCTCCATATAGATAATGGCGCCAGATCTTTAATGCATGCACTACATCAACTAACTTTAGGTCATGAGTAGGATAATTTAACTCATGTGGCTTTAGTTGTCTTGAGGTGTAGGCAACCACTTTACCATGTTGCATTAGCACACATTCTAAGCCTTGTTTTGATACATCACTATAAATAACAAAATCTTAAGTGGGGTCAGGAATTGTTAATACTGATGTAGAAGTAAGCCTTCGCTTCAACTCCTGAAAGCTTTCTTCGTATTTCTCATTTCATTGGAACTTCTCCCCTTTTCTTGTCAATCGAGTCATAGGCGCAACTATCTTTGAGAATCCTTCAATAAATCTCCGATAATAGCCTGCCAAACCTAGAAAACTGCGAACTTCATTCGCATTGGTAGGCGCACTCCATTCGTTGATTGCTTCAACTTTAGCCGGGTCCACTTCAATTCCTTGAGCAGTGATTACATGTCCAAGAAACACCACTCGATCTAGCCAAAACTCGCATTTCTTGAATTTCGCATATAACTTTTCCTTGCGAAGTGTTTCTAGCACTATTCTTAAGTGCTCAGTATGATGCTCTCTATTATTTGAATATACAAGTATATCATCTATAAAGACTATGACAAATTGGTCTAGATACCGATGAAATACTCTATTCATCAAGTCCATGAATGCTGTTGGTGCATTACTTAATCCAAATGGCATTACTACAAACTCATAATGTCCATATCGGGTTCTAAATGTTATTTTCGGGATATCACTCTCTTTGATTTTTAACTAATGATATCTGGATCTCAAGTCAATCTTAGAGAAAGTGTTGGCACCTCTCAATTGATCAAACAAGTCTTCAATCCTCGGTAACGGATACTTGTTCTTCACTGTGAGTCGATTAAGTTCTCTATATTCGATACACATTCTAAGTGACCCGTCTTTTTTCTTTACAAACAGAACTGGTGCTCCCCACGGTGATACACTAGGTCTAATAAATCTCAAATCCAAAAGTTCTTGTATTTGTGCCTTTAACTCTTGTAACTCCTTTGGCGCCATCCTATAGGGTGCCTTAGATATAGGTGCTGCCCCAGGTACCAAATCTATTCCAAATTCAACCTGGCGATCCGGAGGAATTCCCGGCAAGTCTTTTGGAAATACATCCAAAAATTCTTACACAATTGTTACGTCATTAGGTGTCACTTTGGTTGTCGAGGTATCTACTAAACTCACTAGATATCCTTGACAATTTTTCTTTTTCAACATCTTTCTTGCCTTCATTGCCGATATCACTCGTGGTACTGCCTTAGACTTAATCCCATAGAATTTTATCTCATCATTTCTGGCGGTTTGAATATTATCTCTTTTCGTGACACTTAATGTCATTCGATATCTACTAAGCCAATTCATACCTAAGATTACATCAAAATCCTTCATCTTAATTATGTATAAATCAGCTTTAAGACATTTTCCCCCTATATTCACTTCAACATCCTTATTTACTGAGTCAGTTGTTATCGAATTTCCAGATGGCAAACCAACCTCAAGGGGTTCACTTACTCTAGCACTCTTACGTCCTAATATATCATGAAATTTGGCAGATAAAAATGAATGTGTGGCACCAGTGTCGAAAAGTACAAGAGCAGGTATTCTAGAGATGGTTAGCATACCTGACATTGTACTCGGGTTCTGATCAGCTTCTTCCTGAGTCATAGCATACATTCGAGCTCTACCTCCGAATGTTTGTTCTCTTCTTTCCCGCTCAACTTTTAAAAGAGGACAATTAGAGACTTCATGTCCTGGCTTCTTACACTTGAAACATTTTCCTTGTCCAACTAAACATTCTCCAAAATGATTCTTCTTGCATTTTGGGCAAGTTGGCCTATCTGCTTGCGTAGTTGGACGTGCATTTCCATCAGTCTTTATCTGTTTATTTTGATTTTAATTTTTATTATGTCTTACCCCATCCCATTTTCTTTTCTCAGGTAAAACGACCAACTTTTGCTCCTTTTCGTCCCCAACAAAACTTGCTTCCACCTCATGAGCCCTTCTCACCATCACCGAGTACTCCAAATCTCCTTGAACAGATAGTATTCCTGATAGTTGTGCTCGAAGTCCCCTTCTAAACCTCGGAACCTTTTTCAAATCAGTATCCACTAGGTGTAGAGCAAACCGACTTAGTTGATTGAACTGTCCCTCATACTCTGTGACAGTTCTTTGTTTAAAGTTAAGGAATTATGTCTCCTTCTTGTCCCGATATGATTGTGGGAAAAACTTTTCCATTACAATCACTTTGAACTCATCCCATGTTAAAGCATTCCGCTCTTTCTCGGTCTTAGTCCTCCAATACCCTTCCCACCAATGATCAGCGTCTTCAGTAAGTTGGAAGGCAACACATACGACTCTCTGTTCAACTGTGCATCCAATAAGTCGAAAAATCCTCTCTAGCGATCGAAACCATTCTTCTACTTCTGTCGGGCCATCACGTCCATTGAATGTGGGTGGACGATAGTGGCGAAATTGTTCCACAACTCGTGCGTTGTTGTTGTTGTCCCCGTTGTTCTGCACACCTCTGAGAAACTCAGCAATTATATCTCCAGCAGTAGCAGTGGTTTGATTTCTTGTGTTAGTGGAGTTCTCACCATTGACTTGATTTCCACGACGGGGAGCCATATTCCTAAGGTCATACATAATGTATTATTATTATTATTATTATTATTTATCCCAAGTTATTAATGGATTTTGCGTGAAATATCTAACTTAAAATTTAAATATCATAATATAATGGTCAAATAAATTAAGATCAATTAAAGGACAACTAAGCTTTATATATAATATGGATTTATTTATCAGTTATTGCAATACATAGACTCATCTATCTCTACTGATCCATGTCTTCATCTTCCTCCAGATCTTCGTCTGGATCCTCTTCTGGATCTTCTTCCAGGTTTCCTTCTGGTTCCTCATCTTCCGCCATAGCCTCATTGTTCAAAAACTCAATCCATTTACGGTATAACCTGGCAGTAAATGTCCCATAGTTGATTTTGGGTCGGTCATGATGCCAGCCATACTCCAATAATGAGGCATAAAGCTTTTCAGCCTTGACGTTCCAAAAAGAGGGTAAGTTATCAATCACTCTACGGGAGGCAGCGCGTTCGTTTGGAGCCCCGATGACATTCCTCACATTGTACCACAACTGGTGAATCTTAACTATATATTCTCCAATATTATCCCCCTCATCAATTTGATAGTTGAAATAATGATTGAGTCGGTTAATTGGATGGTTCGGACCCCAGTTATTATTATTATTATTCTTTCATGCAGTGTGGCGTGTGCGAGTTCCTGCCATCTATATATATATATGTACATTTGCAACTATAAGTCTATTTTTACATTGTTTTTAAAGGAATACAAGATTTCCATTCATCTAACATATAAACTCGTATTATATTTCTAAAGCAGAATTTAATAACATGGAATCATAATAAAATACATCATGACATAACTGAGCATATTGTATAATTTCACTCGCATTAATAATTCTCTTACCTTGAGGATACCGACAAGATACGACGGATGTGGATGTTATTACACCATTTTATCTTATACAAAGTTTGACTTTTATTTTATTTTTTTTTAAAAAACTATACATTTTAATTTTAATTTTTTTAACAAGCCTACAGAAACGTAGACCTGCTCTGATACCACTTGTAATGACCCAATTTTATTAATTTAAAATATTCTAAAAATATTTTTAAAAAAAACATAATTTTATAAATTAAAGTGATCCCAATAATGATAAAAAAAATTTATTGAGAAATTTTAATTTTTAAGGAAAAAATATAATAATAATAATAATAATAATAGTGGTAATAGTAGTAGTAGTAGTAATAATAATAATAATAATAATAATAATAATTATAATACATCTTCAAAATTAAAATATCCAACAATTGTTCCAAGCATAAACCAGAAAAATTAAAGACATAAATCTAAAATTTAGTCCGGTCATAATTATTTAAAATATAGCATGATTTATTACACCATCAACAACATCATATCTTCAGCCGCATTTCTCAACCTGAAAGTCATGATAATAATAGATGAGCTTCATCTCGCTCAGTAGGGATATATCTGTCAATATTTAATATAACATGAAAAATATTCACATAATTACAACAGTAAATTCATTCATTTCCTCTGACTGGCCAATTCCTGCATATAGCATTGCGTGTTCACCCCGAAGATACGTTTGATCTCGGACCCTTTTGATAGCCCATAGCTTATATGAATTCCTCCTGACATATATTACAATAAATAAAGTACAATCATGGAACATTAAATAAAGACAAATAATGTAAAATCCCTACCTTAATAACCGCAGATACTTGATGTAGAAAAATTGAATGACAAAAATCCTAGTTCTCGATTCCCTCGTTTTCTATTATAGAGAGTTTAGAAAGTTGTGGAAAAAATATGTGGTTTAACCATATATTTATAGGCTAATTTTTATTTTTATTTCTATATTTTTTTAAATCCTAAATTAACCCCTAATATAACCCCTATAAACTAACCCCTAAATTAACCCCTAAAATAACTTCTAAATTAACCCCTATTTATTATTTACTTTTTTTTTTGTGTTATCACATATTTCAACAAAAAGATCACAAATATAAGTTAATATGGTCACATTCATATAAACCAACAAGGCCAACAATGCAATTCATATATGTTGACATGATCACAATTATATATGCCAACAAAAAAAATCTCATATAAGCTCACAAAGGCAACAAAGTATCAATATACTTGCCTTTTAATTAGTGTATTATTCTTTTATTGTCGTTTTCTATTTGAGCTCTAGACTCTTTCATCATACCTAAGTTATTAAGTCACAAATTTTAATTCTTTATTATGATTGCAAAGTACAAATTTATAAATATATTATCATTTATCTATTTGTATTACTAAACACAAAATTTTATTTAGATAATAATTCTGTATAAATACAAAATACAAATTTATACAGTTATAACAATTATGAAGATTCTGAAAATTTTACACAACTTATAAAATGTTGCAAAATGATATTAATAACAAGAATATAAAAAAATAGAGCATTTATTTTCAACAAAACACGAGTAAATCGCGATTAATAGATGTTAATATTGACTTTGAAAATTCATAATAAATTATACAAAAACCATATACCTTGATTCAAGTTACAATAAAAATATTAAGATGTTGGCTTCCAAAGTAAAATATAGTCATGATGATTTGATCACTAAAAATTGTTGAAGTTGCCCACAACAGTAACCATGACCACTAAAAAATTTTGGAGAAGAAAAAATCAAGATTTGCTAAATTAATTGTGGAGATAACTCTAATGGATATAATTTCTAATCTGAATGTAATTTTTTGGTTTCATAAACATTTATTTGATTTTGATTTGATATATATTTGTAGAGAAAATGTAGGAGTTGGATTAATACAAAATTGTGATTTTTTTTAATACTCATGAAATGGGCTGGCACAATTTCGCCCGGGCGGCTGAGGCGGTAGCCTCATTGGCCTCACTAAAGGACCGGGCGTGGAAGTTTGATCATTTTACATTTTCCACTTCATGAGAAAAGAATATTTCAAAAACCTCTTTGATATTTATAAAAACATTACAGGTTACCCCCTTAAATTTAAGACAAAATCAAACCTAAGGGATTTTTTGTAATTATGAAACATATCTGGGTTTTTTTGTAATTATCCAAAATCTCAAGGGTGTTTTTGTAATTATCCCTAACATTTATTGATCAAGCTTGTCTACATCTCCTGCACAAGCTCAATTTCATTTGTTCTGCATCCAGACAACCTCAACATCTTTGTCAATCCTCTCAGGGCAAAATATATCTCTTCCGTTTTCGAATGCCTCTCGTCAAACGAATAAAACTCGACAATCCCATCATCCGTCTGAATCGAGCTGAACCCCGGAATCTTCTTACATCCTGTGTCCCTCACCGCGACTTTTAGTCGTGCCAACTCGTCCCATTTCCGAGCTTCCCCATATATATTCGATAACATAACATAGTTCGCAGGGTTTTTCGGGTCGATTTCAATGAGTTTTCGAAGAGACACCTCAGCAAATTCGATTTTCTTATGAACCCTTGAAGCTGCAAGTAAAGCAGTCCATATAACACTATCTGCTTTTATCGGCATCTTATGTACAAACTCCATGGCCTGCTCCAAAAGCCCGTTTCGAGCCAAGAGGTCAACTACACAACCGTAATGCTCGATTTGAGGTTCAATCGAGTATTCACTAATCATTGAGTGAAAATGGTCCAATCCATCCTTAACCAAGCCCATATGAGAACAAGCACACAATATCCCTATAAAAGTGATCCCATCTGGTTTTTCTCCAAAATCTTTCATTTCACCGAAAATGCTAAGCGCGTCATCTCCATGACCATGCACCGCTAAGGCATTAATTATCGTGTTCCACGATATCAAATCCTTCTTATCCATGGTCTTAAACACATCAATAGCACATTCTACTAAGCCACACTTTGCATACATGTCGATTAAACCATTACAAACGTAAACATTCCCTTTGTAGCCATTGCTCTCAGCATATACATGCACCCATTTACCAAATTCAAGTGCTCCTAGTTTTGAACAAGCTGCTAATACATTTACCAGTGTTGCATCATTAGGTTGCACATTAGTCTCTTTCAACATCCTCTTAAAGGCACCAAGAACGTCAATGAAACGTTCATTGCGTGCGTATCCTCCAATTAATCCATTCCAAGAAAAAATATTCCTCTCCTCCATAGCATCAAACAATTTTTCACAGCCCTCCACATCCCCGTTATTCGCATACCCGTTCAACAAAGTATTAAATGACATCAAATCTTTACCCGGCATCACGTCAAAAAGCCTCTTCGCCTCCACCATATCTCCAGATTCCATATATGCCGTAACCATCCTATTCCACAACACAACATCCCTCTCTGGTGCCAAATCAAAAAGCCTCCTAGCTGAAACCAACTCACCGTTAGCAACATATCCGTTTATCATCGCAGTCCAAGAAACCACATTTCTAAGCACCATCTCAGTGAACACCCTATAAGCCAACCCCACATGTCCCCCGCCTGAATACAACTCAATCAAGTTAGTACCAATATAAGTATTCGACTTGAAACCATTTTTTACTGCGAGGCAATGCACTTCCTCACCTTCTCTCAGGGCCATTAATCTGCAACACGATTTCAACACCACTGGCAATGTGTAACAATTGGGTTTCACATTCACCCTCATCATATCACCGAATAACACCATTACTTCATTGTAGACATCATTTTGGAGATACCCTTTTGACATTACATTCCAAAGCGACGTGTACCTTCGGTCAGGCAATTGGTCGAACACTTGTCTGGCGTAATTTATTTGCTTCAGTTCTGAGCATCTTGCTAGGAAATGTGAGCTTATGAGGTGGTTTTGGTAATCAACGCCATTGGATATAATCTGGGATTGGATTTGTCGGAGTTGTTTTGGGGTCTTACATGATCGTATGAGTGAGATTAGTTTTTGTTCGAGGGTACGAGCAAAGTCTGGTGCCAAGTTAAGACCCACTTTAGCTATCTTGAAAACAGAAAAGGGGTCGACCTTTTTTTTTTTTTTTTTTTTGGTGATTATAGGCGAATTGTTTTAGAACTTGCTATATAACTTATTGGCCACTTTCCCTCAAGAAAAAAAAAAAAAAAAAGAATTATTGGCCACTGGCTACACTAAAAAGTATATAATTATTATGTATATATGTATATTTTCAGTTGTATAATTCATTATTTTATTTCCTAAATTTTGGAAGTGTATTATGTGAGTTTACAAATTTTATAAAACATCATTTTTTAAAACTGGTATTTTAATCAGTTGACAATTTTCATTTAATTGATTAAATTAGAATTTTTTATTTTTTTTACAAAAATGCAAGATTTCCAATTTAAGTTTATAATGTTAACAAAACATCTTTCATTATACTATATTAATTATAATATTATGATCACTAATAAGTTTAAAATATTATTTAATATTTATTTTTTTCAAAAACATCATTTAAATTTAGGAAATTATTTAAGTTGAGTTTTAAAACATAGATGCAGGGAATTTTGAAAAATAAAAAAGAGGATATGAATTCAGAAAGAAAGTAAGCAGAATTTAAAAAGATTTATAAAGAGTTAAAAAATGTCGGGCCTGAAAGTACAACGCAGAACCTTTTCTTTTTCCTTTTATTTTTTGTTGAGGGGACAACGCAGAACTCCAAATACACATAAATGGTGTATTTTCTGATTATCCGTGTATAAGACAACTCCCAGAATCGAAAGTCTCGAACAGAAGTTTCAATTTTCTCATCGATAAACATCAAATACGCGGATTATTTTTTGTATAAATCACACGAGTATAAAATTATCGAAAGTTGAATTTTCTTCTCTTGAAAAGGTCCCCAAATGTCTGTGCTGAATCAGCTCTTCAACAGGGGACTTCAGGGAGCAAAATGGTTAGTTCAATCAATTCAATTCTCAATTTTTTTTTAAAAGTTCCTTTATTATCGCTAATTGGAAGAAGGAAATTGAAAATCTTGATATTCTGTTAGGCCTAGAAACTGAATCAATTTGATCTTTGTATCCACTCAACTACAATCATTTGCCTATGGCGAAGAAGTTCTGATTTACATCGGGTCGTTGCCCGTTGTTTTTTCCACCATATCTGAAAACTGTACCTTTTAGCTGAAAATTGTATGTATTCGTGTACGCGATCTACACCAGATTTTTTATGAGTATATGTTTCTCTGAATGATGTTTGAAGAAATCTTGTCTTATGAAGTAGGGTAATTTTAGACTATGTTTGATTAGGGTGAGAAGTGAAAATATTCGAGGAATTAAAATTAAGGTGTATTTTGATAAACAAAGGATTAGTATGTATTGTGTTGTGTAAGATATTTGGGCCTAGAAATATGGTGTAGTATAAAGTTGGAGTGTTTTACTATGCTACAAAACAGTTTGGAATGTTTCAATGTTTAATTGCTTATTATCAGTTTGGTTTATATAGCCAAAGGAATTGTTGAAGTGATCTTATTTGTGATCAGTTATACTTTAGCTTAAACATCTAACGTTGATGCTTTTGGATTATGTGGGCCTCATTGCATATATACGATGGGCAATCTTTTATTCTCGGATTTGCGAAATCAGCTTAAAATTTCTGCCATCTTTTCCTTTTCTAAATCTTGGGTTGCTTTGTTTTGAGAATTAATGAAGCTTAGGGTTAATTCTTGATACATGTGGTATTTTATAGATGTTAATGGGTTTTTTCTTTGGGTAGTAAAACATGCTTAACCTTGGCAATCTCGCGCATCAAGTTGTTGCAAAACAAGCGAGATGTGAACCTGAGGCTTATGAGGAAGGAGATAGCAGAATTTCTGCAGGCTGGCCAAGAAGCTATCGCTCGAATTAGAGTACTGCATCAGTCTTCTAGAAGTCTTGATTATTCTATGATATAATCATAGTTTCTGTTTTATCTTTTATTGTTGCCTTTGGTTAGGTGGAGCATGTTATTCGAGAACAGAACACATGGGAAGCATACGAGATATTGGAGTTGTTCTGTGAATTTGTTCTTGCCCGTGTGCCTATTCTTGAAAGCCAGAGGTAAAACCTTCATGATAGGGATATACATGATGATAATTTAGAATACGTGAATAAGTTTATTCTCGATTGAAAAATATTTTCCTTCCTTGAATATGAACTTTATGCTTGGCAATATCGCATTCTGATTCAGATTTCCTTGGTTGCTTATTTTTGTTGTAAGGATCATTTGCTGATAAATAGGAAGACTTCTCTTGTTATTGTTATGCGAGTCATAATTTGTTTAGCATATTGATTTTCTGGTAACTCTCTCAGCAATATACATTAACCGACCCCACTTAGTGGGATTAAGGCTTAGTTTATTGTTGTTGTTGTTGTTGTTGTCTCTCAGCAATATACATATGTTGAATTATACAGCAATACAAAAGCTTAATCAACTTTTTACTTTTTTCTTGTGCTTAGCTATAAGCTATAATACTGCTTGCAAACTCAGAACTTTGTTAGTTAGATATGACTAAATAAGACTTTATTCCTTGTGTTGTCCCTAGTTCTAGGGTTGTGTTAATCATCAATCACCATATAGAATATTTTCTGTGATATTAATTTCTCACTCGGAGGTTGAAGTCAGACATGCATGTTCGTGACATTTACAAACCTTACTTAATTTCAAGCTTAATAAGAGTTTTCACTTGAATAAATGTCCAATTAGTGAATATATCTGGTAGATGGATCTGGTTAGAAATTCGTTGGGGAAAGTGAGCATTCCGAGCAAGTCACATGCACAAAACAGTAACCTTATAATTTCAGAACCCACAATGCACATAACTGTTATTCATCTCCATTTGTCATTTGTAAGATAGCTGTGCTTTTAAAGGGAATCCTTAGTTTGACCCCATATTTCCATGTGTGAATTACCTCGACTGTATATTGCAGTCTCCTTCAAGCAAATATATGAAGACATAATTCCTTTACCTAAAATACAAAGACAAAACTAGCATTTTCTGATGTGTGAATGTATAATTATTTCCAACTAGATCAGAATGATATTGCATATTTGGTTAGAGTGAGAGATATCACATATATGGTTAGAGTGAGACTCGTAGGAGTTTGAATATCATGCTGAGATACAGTAAAAACTGAGAAGAATGGAGACATACTGATGGAGATAAAGATTTGAAGATTTCTTATTATCTATTAAGATTAGTTTATTAGGTTATTTTATTATCTTTTAAGAGTTTTCAATTATTAGGAGTTTTATTATTGTAGGACTTTAGTCCTATAAATATTTGTTTTGTTATTACTTTTAGAGAGGTTGAATTATTATTAAATTTTGAGATTTATTCTCTTGTTCATTGCAATTTACGTTTCTTCGCGAAGTTTCGTATTGCTTTTGTTCGTTGCTCGTTTATTTGTGCTTCCGCCTGCATCAGTTGGTATTCAGAGACCAGTCTACGCTCCCTGAACTATGTTGTCCAGACCGATTCCACAACGCATGAACGACACCGCACAGATCCGTCAGCAGATCGACTTGTTGACAAAACAATTCAATATCGTGCGATCCATCGATTTCAAGAAATCAAAGGCTTGTTGAAAAACGATTTCTTGATGGTTGTGAGTTTGCCTGCGATATTGTGCCCATTCAGTCCATCCCATTGGAAACATATTCCACGGACATGGATGTTTACATTGAAGATGGTGGATATGATGGACCTCCAATTTTTGATGAGGAAGATGAAGACACTGTTCCAGAGGTTGGCTATGAAAACCCTCTACACTTTGACGAGGATAATGGTGGCTATGATGGCCCACCAATTTTTGACGAGGAAGATCGCAGATTATGATGACCTATCAATTTTCAATGAAGACGAATATGGTGGTTATGACGATCCCCCAATTTTCGATAAAAAAATTGAGGATATTGATTCGTTGATGGGAAATGGATATTCTCTTTCTCCACCAGAGATCGAAGATATTGTTGATGTCTCACCCCTTCCAACAATTTTACTCTTTTATCATAGGGAAGAAAAATTGTTCATTAAGAGTAGATTATTGTCTTCTTTTGTGAGAATTGGCAAGACAGGAGAAGACGTTTGTTGGTGTCCGCATTAATGGAACATATAATTCGCAGAGTCACATGTCATCCTATAATGGTATTGGAGCCTACAAGATAATGATTGATGATTTTCTAGAACTCAAACGAGTTTATTTTGTTTTTGATCCAGTTCAAAAACACATTGCTATTTACCTTATTTTTCAATTTTGTCCTCCCTGCGCTCCTCCATGGTTTGATAATTTTTCTAGGATCTCCCTTCCGATTCGAGGACGAATCGTCTCGACCCCGGAGAGAATGATGGAGATAAAGATTTGAAGATTTCTTATTATCTATTAAGATTAGTTTATTAGGTTATTTTATTATCTTTTAAGAGTTTTCAATTATTAGGAGTTTTATTGTTGTAGGACTTTTAGTCCTATAAATATTTGTTTTGTTATTACTTTTAGGGAGGTTGAATTATTATTAAATTTTGAGATTTATTCTCTTGTTCATTGCAATTTACGTTTCTTCGCGAAGTTTCGTATTGCTTTTGTTCGTTGCTCGTTTATTTGTGCTTCCGCCTGCATCACATACCCTCTTAGCCCTTGTAATAGAATAAAAAAAAATTAGAATGCAAGTGTATTATGGCTGAAATACCATAATGTTTATCAAAAGGATTATGTTTGATTAGAATCAGTTGTTGTCTTGTTTGTATTTGTGATTTTCTTGATAATTCTGATTTTAAATGTGAACCTGAGCAAATTAACGACGTATATATAAAATTTTCATTAATACTATTCATCTATACGCCATTTTGTTGCTTAAAACAGGGAATGCCCTACAGAGTTGCGGGAAGCAGTGGCAAGCATAATCTTTTCAGCTCCCAGATGTTCAGATTTGCCAGACCTATTGCATGTCAGAAATTTATTTGCTGCAAAATACGGAAAAGAATTCATAGCTGCTGCATCTGAGCTTCGTCCAGATACCAGTGTCAACCGTACAGTTAGTTGATTTTACCGTCTTTGTTTTTTTCGCAGCGATATTTTTATACCAACTCTAAAAATTTGATATATCAATGTAATTTTCAGATAATTGAAAAACTCTCTGTGAGTGCTCCACCTGCAGAAATAAAGCTGAAAGTATTAAAGGAAATTGCAGTAGAATACAACATCAATTGGGATTCGACCAAAACTGAAACAGAATTCAGCAAAAAACCCGAGGATCTTCTGGTATTCTCCAAGCCCTATTCTATGGTTTTGGTGTCTTTCACTTTCTATTCCTTTAGTTGCTTGACCTAATTATTCCTTATTGTTATTGCATGTGCATTTTAGAATGGACCAAAACAAATAGATGTACAATCTAACGCCCGTTCTAGGCCGCATATTCGGGATGATTCATCTAATATGGACCAGTCGCCAGCTTCTTTAAATGGTAAACAGGGAGACCGTTATTTGCCATCTCCCACTTCTCTTGTGGGTCCCAGGATAATTGAATCGTCAACCAGAAAACCAAATGTGGAACCAATCATTGAGAACAAGAACGTAAGTGTACAATCATCTGATGCATTGCAAAGGGCTCGCACTGCTATTGCTGCAGCGGAGCGTGCATCAGCTGCTGCACGTGCTGCTGCTGAGTTGGTAAATTCCAGGTTTACTTCGTTCAAACTTGAGGAACGGAAAATTTAAAATCTTAGTCAAGCAATAAACATGCAGATATAGTTTTTTCCCCCTTTTTCTTGAACGTGTTGTGTGAGGTTTGGCAGGAGAGAATCGTGTATCTCTTTGGATTCTAAAAACAAGAAAGGTTTCTTGAATTAAATTGATGCAGCAGCCGTTGTTTCGAATTAAAAATGAGAAGCTCTAATATGTAAATAGGGATAAATTACAAAATTTACCTCTAAGGTTTATCCTAATAAAAGAAAATGATTTTTTATCTCTTAAAATAACAAATACCCCATTTAGATTCGTATTTATTTTACAAGTTACAGCAGTTGCAATTTGTAAAAAGAAAACAAATGTCATTGAGGTATTTGTAATTTTGAAAGATAGCTCGTTTTTTTCTTTTCTGAATTAGGCTAAACATTCATTTGGTAGTATTCGTAGTTATCCTTATGTAAATAATGGAAACTGTGCATAGCTTTTTCTCTGTTAACTGGAATATGCATGTGCCCCGTGTTGACACATATAGTCTTTTACATATCAAAACTGTGAAAATAATGTCTTTCGAATGAGAAAATCGTTATACTGTTCTAATTTTGAGCGACACTATGATCATGAAGTTTATTTTGCCTGGTGATATGCAACTATGAGCTGTAGGGAGTGCTTGCACACCCTAAAAAAAGTGATTCTCAGCTTTTAGATGAATAACATAGTTGTTTTTTGCATCAAGAAGCTGTGATACACTTTTTTTAGAGTTTGCAAACACTCCCGTAATAACTTATCTTGATGTCTTCAGCTGTTATAGAACTTGTAATTGAATTTCATACTTCCTGTTTATGCACTAATCATTATGGAAACTTTTTTCTGATATATTGCTATGAGATTATACTTAAACTAAGGAAAGGCTTATAAAAATGTGTTACTAGAGAGTTTCTATAAAGTGCAGGGTAGATTTCTTTCATTTTTTGACTTGTACTGTTGTTTGAATTGCACGATTTTTCTTTAGAAAACAATAGCATGTTACATAACATTAACACCTCAATATTGTTTTCATTATTTTGTTAAGATTTTTATTTTTATTTTAATATTGGTGTTATACGAAACGCAGCTAAATAACCATTTGGTAGAATATTTAGTAAAAGCATTTTCAAATGTCATAATATTAGCATCTCCAGAAAGACTTCTATACAAGTAATTGTTTTCTTGGAAGTCCATACAACATTACAAATGACAACCAGATGTTCTCTGTTTTATTTTTCTTGGTTGCCATGATCATTTCTGAAAGTATTTGTGTGACATACAGAAAGAGGAGATGAGACAGTACATTCAGTTTCCTAATATAGAGGAACACAAACTTAGTTGTGAATGCTTGTCCAACTTTTCATCTTCTTGAAAAGACATATTCACAGTAATATGAAATGTTGCAGCATGATTGGTGATGGGACAAGCAGAAAAAAATTTCAGGCTTTTGTCTATTGCAGATTTTCATCTGTTGATCAGTAACAACCACAATATTCTTGTTCTTTTCTTGATACCCACAAATTGGTGGTGGACTGGTGGTGTTTTCTTAGATGATTTCGTTTTAGATTGTCCTCAAATTAAGATTTTGAATGGTATATCATGCAACTTTCTTTCTTTCTTTTTCACATCTTCATGAGCTAAGTTTCGTTCTTTCTTTCTTTTTTTTTTTTTTCATAATCTTCAACTAAGTGTATTTTGGAGACCTAATGGCACTCCCCAAACAAAACTTAATTCCATTTCACCTTTTAATGTTTATATATATATATGAGATATATGTGATTGAGTTAGGCTATGGGAGTGTTTGCAAACACTTCTGCTTTTTTACATAGTGATCAAATGTGGTAGAAGTAAAAGTAGGTGAGTTGGTAGCGTTTTCAAATATAATCTTAAAGTTGAAAAAGTAAAAGAGTTGAGTGTTTGGGGAAAAAACACTTTTAAAATTATATCTTAGAAAGACAAAAATACTCATATATGAATGCCATGGTAAAAAAATGACAATTTTGGGTTACGATAAAAATATATGGATAAAAATGTTAAAAATAAACTTCTTATTTACAAAATACCAAAAATACCTTTTCAAATTAGAAACACCCCACCCCAGCTAATTAGAAGCAGAAACAAAAGTTGGTATTTGCAAACACCGAAAAATAATTTTTTTTATGCTAAAATGTGAATTGATTTTTTTGTGTTCGCAAACACTCCTTTATATATTAGTAAATCCAATCAGATTCAATACAATCAAAATCTAAGACCCATTACCCTAATTCATTAATGGATCCAAACTTGGTTCCTATGGCTATTGCTACTCCAGGTTATATGTTATTGATATGCCACTTTACACCAGAATAGAAGTTATATACAGGTAAGTTTGCATACTCAAATGCATATAACTTCTAACACTACGTTGATGCCTTTTCGGGCAACTCAAAGGGCCACGTCTGTTTCAAGGAGGATATATATTATATAGTCCAATTTAAAATTATCTGCAGAAAAATTACGAGCAGCAGTAAACACACAGCTACGTGTGTATAGGCTGAGCAGGAGAACTACTTAAGGGTATAATAAAACAAAAACTCAATAAAGTGATAAGAGTCTGAAGTTTTATTTTTTTAAAATATTTATTTGTAGGACAGGTGTGATGATAACATGATCGGTGTCCTTGATTTTGTTGAGATGAAGGATCGTTTTCGTCTTGAATTTCGTTTTAACACGGACACGTTTCGATTGGTTAATGTTTGTGTCTTCCGTTTAGATCATCTTTTTAAATTCCGTAGATTTAAGGAAGTTTGTAATTGTTTGTAACTTCATTTTTTTATCTCAAAAGAGTAAGGTTATATAAAATGAATCTCACATGATTTGGACTCTGGGTTGTTTTAGTGGCATTGGAGTTGTAATTGTAACATCACGTCTTGGATTCAAAACTGGACTAACACCGAGTGAGGAGTTTGGGTTGCCCTCATCCGCAAAATATTAGGTCCATTCCGGGAATAACGGATTTGTTACCCCAATTCATGTGGGGATACTCTAAATCGGCAAAAAGAAAAAAAAAGAATAGGAGATGATCTAGACCCCATTAGGCCAGAATCTTTTTGAACCTTGACAAACCTTGGGGATTTTGGTTTGGGGACATGGAGCATGCCCTTGCTTTTGGTAAGATTCAATTTGTAGGGTATCTTGACATAAGGATATTAAATGCGAAAGACATTTCTTTTTGACGGGACATAAATGAGAAAGTAGGTCAACCATGAAGGTGGACCGAGCTACAGTGCTAACCTCAAGGCATGAAATGCGAAAAGACATTCTCTTAGACCATTTCTAACACTTTTTGATGTCCTTCACTTTTTGATGTCCATGACGGCGCCATTTCCTTGCGCCAGTTTGTGGCGCTGCACTGTTCATGCGCCACATTTTTGTTTTTATTTTTTTTATTTTTTGTGCTTAATTTTAATTCCCTTTTATTAATTTGAAATTAGTAGAAAATAATATTACAACTACAATAAAAGTGGCAAAAAATAGGTGAAGTTGCATAAAAGAACTAAAAATCAAATTATTGAAAATAAAAATAAAAAATATTATGAATTTTTATTTTAATTTTTTGCATTAATTTCATTAAATTTTCTATTTTTTGTTCAATTTGATTAAATTTGAAGATAAAAATTAATAAATTTATATTAAATAAAATAACTTATATAATATTTTGTGGAACCTTCTCCTGCATACCCCATGTGGACAAACCTAGGCCCTAGGTTTTAACATTTGGATTATCAGCAAATTAATGTGGGATCTTGATTCAACTCTGATTCTAGCTAAATTTGGCCAATTAAAAGTTGGATTTGATCAATGCTACACAAGAACAAATCTGTATGTTTTGGATGTGACATTACAATTAATAAAGTAGAGCACAGTTTTTGGGTTTTATCAAAGTTAGAACTCAGTTGCTTTTGACTCGATCCGACTGAAGATTTTTATAGTAGTCTGTTATGAAAGCAAATCCACTATTTCCCTAAAAAATACAATTTTTTCTCGTATAATTAGGATTGAGAGCATAAAAAATAATAATCTGAATGAAACGCACATATGGATATAATAATCTTTGTCGATGACGATATCGTTAAAGAAAATACATAAAAGAACAAGATATCGATTTACTTCAATGGTTTGATATCATTGAATTCATGGCTGGCTTATAAAGGTGAAGTGAGTTTTTGTTGCTTTGTTAGAATATGGCCCAAAACAGTTCACATATTTGAGACAAATATAGCCCTTCTCCATCCGGATCTTGTCGCGGGTCTTGATCGTCATATCCATTTTGTGGTTTTGATCCACAGTTCACTCTATGTTTAAAAACCCCCTTATTCTCCAAACCCTAAAGAACATTATAACACTCTTTATCGATTTCCCAAATCTCAACGGCTCTTTCGATTCTTTGTGAAATCTCTTGTGAGCTTTGAGTGATAGGTCATTTGTTGATTCCTACACTTGGTGTGCTGATTGAGCTTGTGAAAGGTTTGGAGAGTCCGGTGGGGTTTTTTGTTGCTTCATTTGGATTTTGGAATTTGTACAAGGTTGTCCACTATCAGGAGGATGAGATTGTGATACCCTTCCTTTTTCTTTAGCTTTCGGTTTAGTTCTATTTTTAATTGTATTGATTTCTATTTTGGAGGTCGGATAAAGTAGCCTAAAGGTATAAGGATTTGCTATTTTTTCGTAGTTTTAAGAGTGTGGTAGCCTTTAGTTTTGGCTTTTATTTTTGCTCCTTGGCTTCGGTTTGAATGGGGAAAGTGCCTTCCCGGTTGCCTTTGTGTTCGAAAGCCTTGTCTGTAATTTATCGCTTTTATTTAGAAAAATTGTAATCCCTAATCCCTAATTGAGGTCTATTGTAATAATTTATCTTAGACCATTGTAATATTCGGCTATGGCGTACGGGCATGACGTGGGTCGATACCTGGTCATTTGGATTTTGGAATTTGTACAAAACTAAGGATGAGATAATTGGTAGAATAATTAGATGGAGGGAAATAAAGGAGACATAAGATTAGAGTCGGCAAAATTGGCCCCGTCCGAGCAGACCAGTCCCAACCAACTCGCATATACGTTTGAGGCTTTGAGCTTCATTTTTAGAGGCCTAAAAAAGACGTGGTCTTTTTGGCACAATCCGAATGGCCCGACCAAAACACATGTGTTCAATCGGGTTGTGCCACATGAAATGTGGAGCAATGAGATTTCGATCCGACCGACTCGCCCGATTTATGAGCTGCTGCCGTTGGGCTCGGTTTGGCTAGGCATTGCCAGTTCTACATAAGATTTTTCAGCTTCGTTTAAAGGAATGTAGCTGATGTAGCAAGGGAAGGACTCCATGAGGATCAAGTTCGCTTTTCATCAAGTGTAGTTCTAAGATCTTAAAGGTAATGTGTAAAATCATATATATAATGTTGTTTTTGGAAAAAAAGGATCATTGTAGAAAATAAGTCTTTAACGTAAGATGACAAACATATGCAAGGTTCCCTGGTAAAAGGTAGGACCTCTTATTCCATATAGTATAGTTTCATGTGGTGTTTCAATACAAAAAGATGGAGAAAAATTTACTTTTGGTCTCATTAGATTTACTCCCTGATAATTTTAGTCCCATATCTTGAAAATAGTCCCATAAGATTTTTCTTGTCTCACTAATGGTCCCACCGTTAAAAAACTAACAGTCAAACCTGTCAAATTGAAAGTCAAACCTTCGATTTGGGATCAAAAGTGACAACAATGGGACCAAAAACGATTTTTTCTCTAAAAACTAAATATAACTAATATCTATTTTAAAAAAATATATTATCATTAAAGTTACTATTTTTTTATTTATTATAATTAAAAAATTGACAAGTAAATTAAATGATAAAATTTATAATGCAACTTATATAAAATAAAATTTCTGGAAAATAATTTTGAAAAATAGATGTTAATTAAATTTTTTTGTGAATGTGTAATACAAAAAAAAGATGAACTACATGTATCATTTATTTTAATTAAAAAATTACAAAGTAAATTAAATGATAAAATATATAACTAAAGTTATAAAATTTAAATTTTCTGAAAAATAACTTTTAAAAGTAGATGTTAATTAATTTTTTTTTGGTGAAGGTGTAATACGAAGAAGAAAAAGATCAAATACATGCATATATAACCCCGTACGCGTATATAAAGTTTTTTTGGGTCCCTATGTTCTTACCATAGGATACCGGTATCATATAACTCAAAGTGCATGTATGTACATATATGTAAATTTATAATTTTTCTTGAGAAAATATAAAATTTGATTTAAAAATATAAAAAATAAAAATATAATATTTGAAAATAAAAATAAAAATATGTGAGCTATGTTAACATTACTAAAATGTTTTTAATAAGATTTATAATTTAACCATAATAAAATATTTATAATAGTATTTTTCTAAAAATTTTAAAATAATTCCTATATTAAAAATTATGAAATTATTTAATATTGTAAACTTTTTTATTTTAATGATAGTTGAACTACGTATATTTTCCAATACATAAATATGATTTTTGTAATTATTCGTATTTTCGAAATCAAGAAGTGATTTAACTAAAAAAATATAGGAAATTTATTTATTTTTCTAAATATTTTTAAGTAACAGAATTTGTTTTAGTTAAATAAAACACACTAGAAAAGATATTTTTTAGAAAAATATTTGAAAAACAGAGATATTTTTTAGTTTTCAAATGGGGCATTCACAATATTAATTCAAATAAATAACTCAAAATATAAAATTTAAATTAATTTTTCATCAATAATATTTAATTTAACCAAAAAAAGAATAATGGGACCATTTTTGGTTAAAAATTTAACTTTGGTGTCTTATGGGACCATTTTTGTCGTTAAAATTTTAACTTTAGTGTCTTATGGGACCATTTCTGTCATCATAACGGTTTCCATTAATTTTTTAACGGAGCAACCCCAAGATTTTCAGTTTCCAAATCTTATGGGACTGTTTTTGGTGAAAAATATCGATTTGAGACTAAAAGTGAGTCTAATGAGACTAAAATCATCAAGGGATAGGTCTAATGGGACCAAAAGTGTATTTTTCTCCAAAAAGATGATTATCACGTGTGCGAATGAGACGAATATCTTATATATGTGACATTCATTACCAAGCACTATGATAAAAGATCATAAAAAATAGGGAACCCCTTTTAATTTACACTAATAACATGATACAAATATAAATGTCAATTAGAGATATTAAGTTACTTCGCAATTCAAACGACCCTTACTTAAATTGGAATTGAATGAACTTGAAATCAAAGAAAATAGTTCCGAAAACTATTTTTTTCTAGAAATTAAAAGATGTTATAAGCTATCAAAATAAGATATTTTTTTTCTTTTTTTTGAGTACTATCAGAATAAGATGTTAATTAGGAGCTTATAAGCTTTTTTTTTTTTTTTTTTTGGGGGTGTCCCAACTTATTTTCAAAATAAGGTGATCTCGTTTTAACAAATTTTGATTTTAGTTATTTTAATTATAAAATTGTAATTACTAGCATATTATAAGTTCTACGGTTCTACCTAGGGATGTAAAAAAATCAAATATTTTTTATTCGATTCGCAATTCAAATTCGAATATGAAAATTCGAATTCGACAAATTCGAATAAGAATTTGAATAAGAATTCAAATAAGAATATATTTCTGCATAAATTTGTGTTTACTTATTCGAATAAGAATATGAAGATTCGAATTCGACTAATTCGAATAAAAACTCGAATAAGAATATATTGTATTTATTTTCGAAATAAGATCTAACATATATCTTATAAACTCTTAAAACATCTTATAAAATGAAGAGCTTATAGGATATTTTAAATTATAAGCTTAGAACACCCTCAGAATGGCGTGATTTATTGGTCAATCTTCCAATATTCATACTTGATGACAATCTAATCCAAAACACTTCACGAATTGATAATTGATTTCATATTTTATTTTACAGACATACGTCAAGGTATATATATATATATGATTCATGTCAAAATGTCGTATACAAGAAAATATTATGTACCCTTAACATTCATTTGTCATTAAAAAAATACAAGATAAAATTGTGGAATTAAAATAGAAATATATTCAAAATTAAATTCAAAAAAAGTAAGTACAAACACTGAAGTAAAACTTATTGTATTATCAATTTCAAATATGTTTTTAGTGAGTTTAAAGATCACCTTATTACCTTTTCTGAGAATCATATATTACTAAAAAGAACTGGTATAAGCTAGAGATTTATTAATATGTTGGATTGCAAAAGTACTAGATTGATAGAAACACCTCAATGGTACATGAGTACAATGACACCCACGAGGCCTTAGGCTCCATATGCCATTACACATATTATTTCCAGCGTGCTCTTTATTACATGAAAACCGATCTAAACTGCACAGTCATGTCTAAAAAGCAAACCCTTTGTCTTGACTGCCCCTTAAGGTATACACACACCCACACTCACACACATATAAAATATAATGCCATCCTGCAAAATTGAATGACAAGGGTTTATGATATGCTATCTGCACCAATGAAAATGCACCATGTTAATTATAGTCACTCCTCTGAAACTAAAAGACTCTCAATATATGAATTTGTGTTTACTAATTTCTTTTATTAGTCGTAGGATTTTAAGCCATTTCTCCATAGCAAAAATGTTTTTCAGCCATTTTTGAGTTCAAATGTCTACTTTACCCTTTTTTTTATTTATAGGGATCGGTACATAACTCGGTATCGAGTTACATGATTGGGTACCAAGCACTGGCGTAGTTAGGGGGGGCCAACCTGGGCCCTGGACCCCCCTCTTTTAAAACAAAATTTTTTTTAGTAAGCAAATTTTTAAAAATATTTTAAATTTAGTTAATATTTATACGATTTTTCTATACGGCCCACCCTGTTATAGGTTTCTGGCTACGCCATTGGTACCAAGTTACATGACTCGATACCGAGTTATGTAACTCAATACCGAGACAGATAACTCGTTACCGAGTTATGTACCGCATCAATTTTTTGAAACATGGCCAAGTACCTCACCAGAAAATACATGCAGGGGTATGACCATCAGTTTTTAATCAAAATGGCTGAAAAACATGTTTTTGAAAACACATGGCTATTTTTCATTTTCACAAAACAGAAATGGCCAATTTGGCCTATTACCATTCTTTTTGTACGTGTGATTATGAGAGTGTTTGCAATCACTAATAAGGAAGTGCTTCTCAGTTTTTGCCCAAAAAAATCCATTTTTCAGTGTTTGCAAATGTCAATTTCTGTTTTTGATTCCATTTCATTCAATTAAAATTTAAAAATACGGAGACATGCATGTGTTTATTTTAAATTTCTAATTTTGTTTCTGATTTAACTTTTTACTAACAAGTAAGAATTTATACAATTTTTTCACCAAAAATTATAAACTTATGATTCTCAACTTTTGAACTTCTAACTCTCATCTATAAATAAATTAAATCACTTCTTCTAAAAGTACGAATTTTTGCAAACACTCCCCGTGTATAAGCAGACTAGTAGAAGTACTAGCTAGGGCAATAAACCTAGCTAACATAGTGAGCCAAGAAAACAGAAGCCCATGTCCCTCTCACAAAACCCTTTCTTCAAAACCCTCTTTCTTTTTAAAGTCACGAGACCTCTTCTGTCTTTTTGATGTTCTTTCAATTCTAGAGAGAGAGAGAGAGAGAGATGTCTCCACAGGGGCTGGCAGAAAAAACTGATAGAGAACATTCAACCCTCCTTTCTTCAACATCACTCAAACTACTATAGCCCAAACTCTACATTTCAGTCCCAAACTCAAGTCTTTTAATTTTCCAAGCTTTACTTCTCTTCCAGCTCAAAAAATAAATTTGATCCTCACACTAAAACAACTTCTTTTTTTTCTTTTTTTTTTCATCTGTCTTTTCTCTGTCGGCTCCATGTATGTACATAGACCTCAACCCCACAAAATTAAATAAACTTCCCCACATCCCTTTATCTCCTTTTATTTTCTTTTTTTTTTTTTTTTTTTCAAATTTGAACTCTTTGACAACACACTCTCTTAATTATTTTTTAACTTTTTCTCTTTGTTATTGCAGGAGACCGGAGGGTAATCCATTAGACCTGAATAACTTACCTGATGATAATTATACAAGAGATGGTAAACAGCCCTCTGAGGACACCTCTTCATCTGCTGGTAATTCACTTTGTCTTTTGGTGCTTACAATTAATTGGGGTTTCTTCTTACCCTTCAATAACCAAGAAAAAAAAACAGGGTTTTTTTCTATTCTTTTTTCTTTTTTCCACTCGAAAAACAGAAAGATTCCAACTAATTTTCACTTCCAAGATTTTAGCTTTTTTTGTTTATAGATATTTGTTGTAGCTGTATAGGCTTTGGGAGCATGAGAACGAAACCCTAGAAAGTAAAACATGACAAGACGGGTTGAGAGAAAAGAAAAAATGATGGGAATGGAATATTCATTGGGGAAATTAGGGTTTGTGGGTTAGTCTGATAAAAGTTGGTTGAAATGGCATATATGTATATATAGTTGTTGCAGGAGGGGGATACATGAGGAAAAAGAAAAGCGGCGGGAAGGAAGGAGATGAGCAGGGGAAGGTGTATGAGTGCAGATTTTGTTCCCTCAAATTCTGCAAATCTCAAGCCCTTGGGGGTCACATGAATCGCCACCGCCAAGGCAAGCAAACTCCCTTTTTTTCTTTTTTTTTTTTATTTATTACATCAATACATAAAATAAATAAATAAAAATTGCATGTTTCTTTGTCATAAAATTATTATATTTTTCCTTGTTGATATGAAGCATATTCTTATTCAATCTTGTTTTTACGCATATGAAGAATATATTTGTGGGGCACTAGGCTTTTTTTTTGTTGATGAAAAATTATTTGATTCAATTAATGTTTTTTTCCAGAAAGGGAGACAGAAACACTAAACAAGGCTCGTCAACTGGTTTTCACTAACGATTTAGCTCCAGCTGGTCATCTAGGTTATGTTTCAGGGTATGAAACTGGGATCAGATTTTTTGTTTCATTTTTCTTGTTCCACTCGCTATTTCATTGCATCAGATGAATGAAATATGTACAAAATGATGTGACAATTGTACATGTATTGTTCATCCAATATATGAAATAGAGAGTGAAACAGGAGATCTCATCCCATGAAACTTGCGATCAGATCTTTTGTTCCACTTTCCATTTTCCACTACATATTTCATATATTGAATGAATGACACGTGTATATACAGTTGTGACATCATCTTATATATATGTCATTCATCCATATGGAGCGGAATAGGAAAATGGAACAGAAAATATCGATCCATAAAATTCACCCTCTGGTTTTCTTCTCTTTGAATATTTTTTATTTTAATAATTTGTTATCATTTATTTTTTGAGCAGTGAGCAGCCTATTTCACACGGAGGGTATCATCAAGCAAGATTATTTTCCAACTCTTCACCCCTCATTCCACCACCTCCCCCTCCGCCGCCATCCGCGCCGCCGCCACCATACATGTACACATCTCCGCCGCGTCTACTCTCATTCCACTCCCAATATCCGACACCACCGCCGGTGAACGACTACTTTTTGGGGCACGTCCTCTCAAACCCGACTCAACATGAAGGTAACTACACCTGCATCGGCGCACCAGTAGGACACGGCAGTGTCGGTGGTGGTGGTGGTGTTAGAGACGTGTCAGTGCATAATCAAGAGGAGGGACTGAACTGGGGCCGGAGATAGGATAGGGACAATATTGCAAAACATTTAATTTGGATCCTTTTTAATTGATCAATCAGTGTCAATATGGATTCTATTTTAAATTTGGTATCAGTTTGGTTTGTGTTTTTTTCCTAGGTGAGTGAGAGTGCAAGTGTTGATGGTATTGTGACACGGAGCTCTCACTCAAACAGAAATTTAAGAATGGGGACAAAATTATAAAAACTGACAAATCTGTGGATTGCTACGAGTGAAGGTTTTTTGGTTTTTCTACAGGTTTTTTGTTTGATCAGACTTTTGAGCTCTCACATTCACATCTGGGCTTGCTCAGTTTATAGCTTGAAAAGCAGGGATAATTGGAGAAATGTGAGTTATTTTTTACAAAAAAAAAAAAAAAAAAAATTGGTCGGTGACAAAATGTTGTGATTGAGCTATATAACAATGAGAGGATTGGCATTGCAGGTTGAAGGGGAAATAGTTTTTTCAGTTATATAAATTCTAAATTTTGACTAAAATTGTGTAATTTTAGTGGAGTCACTAACTAGAGTTAGTGGATTGCTGATGTATTTAAGAATTTCGGTGATTCGGTGTCTGATATATCAAATTACCATAATTGACACGTAAAATTTTGGGATTTCAATTTGTAGGCTGTAATTTTTTCCCAAGTTTTTACATGTTTATACCTCACCGGTCATAATAAGCAATTTTCGATAAAAATATACAATTTAGGTCAAAATCAAACTGTCCAAATTTTAAAAAATCTTGGATCTAAATTTGAATGTGACTATATGGAGGATTAAATATCCAAATAGTCCAAGTTGCAGAACCAAAAAAATTATTTTCCCCAAGTCAAATCAAACATACACGATCTTCTATTTCTCATCGTATTTCATTGACATCTCAATTACAAATATTCATCACATTTTTTGAAACAACAGATGAAATAACAAGGAAATTTGAGATCTAGTATCAAAACACATGTTCTCTCAACCCTAGCTACCCATTCCTTATCTTCTTACTCTGTGCAAAAATAATCATTTTTTCCTCTCCTCCCACCACAAGAGAAGAAGATAATAGTTTCTTTTGTTATTTTTCTTTTTCTCTTTTTCGATTTTTTCCCTTAGTGAGAGTTGGTTTCTCCCTTCTGTGGGAATAGAGTTCTCTAGCTATGAGAGTAGATTTCTCCCCTCGATGAGAGTTTTTTTTTTTTTTGAAGAACCCTCTATGAGAGTTGATTTACTTATTTTGTTTGTTTTATTTTTGTTGTTTTTTCGTTATTTTATATCTATTCATATATTAGTGGATCTGTTCTTCAGGGGCATCATTCGCAGTTCTTCATCAATTTCTAATAGATTTGCATATCAGAAAGTTGTCTGGTGTGGATCGTCCAAAACTTGATTGGAAGTGCATGCAATCAGTCACTCATCCAACCAAGAATCACATCACACTAAGCTTAATCTGATGCTTTATGACAATTTATGATCTTGTATTTAATTGAAAGTGCAAAGGCCGGTCACTCATCCAAAAAAGTAACTAATGTGTTTTTATTAATAAATGAATAAAATAAAACAATATATATTAACTCTACAGTATGGGTTTTCCATAGGGTATATATTACAGAGTTTTTGATTTGTGGATTGTTTAGAAAAGAGGGGATTAGGGTTTTTCAATCTGTCTTGTGGAGTTTTTAAATTAGAGATTAAGTCAGATAGGGGGGACGCTAGAATTGGCAATTTCTGGCCTCTGGACAACGAGAAAAGTCCTGAAAAACAATATTAATTTTACTTTTAAAATTTCTTGATGAAATTGGAAAAATGAAAATATTCAATTTACATATAATACATGTTCAACAAATTAACACCCTTTATTATGTTTTTAAGGGACATAGTATTGACCATGTAAATAAGCGAACCTTTTTGCAATTCGGCATATATGTGTATTTGAATGAAAGAAATCGGGAAATTGAATTTATAAGAAAAATAAAAAACCATAGATATTTTAGACAATTAATGTACTCTAAAGTGGGTACTTATGTTCCTAAAAAAAAAAAAAGTGGGTACTTATGGATTACTAATTATAGAGACAGAGACAACAAAACATAGGCTGAGAATATTTGCAGGGAAAAAAGCGAATTACGGCCAAAAGCTGCATATGATTTGTGAGGTATCTACAAGTGCAAAATAGGATGTGAATGAACATTATTTTATATGTGCACTCTAATTGGCAGGTCAACTCACTTTAGTTATATGTGCAACAATCAGACAGAGTCTAGTTAGCCTACTTACTCACACACACTTATCAATATATATCTGAAACCTACCCACCATTTCTAGGTCAAGCTGGATTTTGATTATCCAAGATCTTGTTTTTTGTCCATATTTCAGTGCCCTAATCATAACAAATTAAACCCTAGAAGATTTTGCAAAATAAATACTATTACAGTACTATTATCTAGTATATTTGGAACTAGTGATACTAATTTGATATGAGAAAATTAAAACACATCGAATCAATTCTTGGATTATACATGCAAGCTTATTAGTTACTAGTCACAGAATTCCAATGTATGACGCTTAATTAAGAGTATATCATATTTTTTAATATTTAATCACTAGAATAACACTCGTATGTTACACGGAATTTGTCGAAAGATAAATTTTTATGTCACAAATTTATTTGTAATAATTATAATAGATTAAAAATACTAATTAGAAATATTAAAAAAAAACTAAATTTTGAAGAGTATCATACAAATAGTTTACTTCAGATTCTGAAAATTTTCTTTGTAAACTACATTACATATTTGTTATGGGATGTTTGTTCTTATTTTCTGTATTTTATCTGATACATATAATATAATATAATAACTTAATAGATAACAAATTTAAATGATATAATAAATTTTAAAAATACTGCAGATAGAATCTTTGATTTTTGGATTATTTGTTATCTTCTAAATTTGCTGTTTAGATTATTTGTTATATTTTAAATTTGTAGATATGGTTGACACATGGATAAATGTGAACCCGCCATGGAAGAATGAGAAATTGACAAATGACCAAGATTAATGAGGTGGAGACATGCATGTGTCAACTTTGTTTTTTATTTTAGTACATAGGGTAGATTGTTTGTTGCGTACGTCCTTTGACAACTCATGGGACATAATGTACAGTCACTCGGTTTTTTTTAGCTATTCCCATCAAACCAAGATATTTTTTAGCCATTTTTTTCAAACACATCTTTTTTAGCCATTTTGGGGTGTGAAAAACTCAATTTGCCCTTGAATCAATTTACCTGCACAAAAACACATATCCCTGTGATTTGACATCGAGTATTTGTGACTCGACATCGAGTCACTGTGACTCGAAATCGAGTTACTGTAACTCGATGTCAACTCGATTTCGAGTTACAACATCTAGTTTTCTCACTTATTATAACCCAGTTATTTTTTTCTTTCAAAAAACTTTGAATTCATATAACTTTTTCGTTTTTAATCCGTTTTGCATGTATAATATATCAAATTAATTCTCTTTTCGATATTTATAATTCAACACCCATATTGCATATTTAAAAACGAAAAATACAGGTTCGATTTCTTAAAAAAAGTTTGAAAAAAAAAGAGTAAGAGGATACATTGAAATAAGTGAAAGAGATAAAAATAACTCAAATATCAAACAAACATGCTAGAAGGGTAAGGATGCCATTTTATACCCCAAAATGGCTAAAAAAGATGTGTGTACAAAACATGGTTATTTTTCATCTTTATATTTTCTAAATGGCTATTTTGTACCATTACCACATGTACAATGATACTTTCCAAGCGATAACTATTCTTTTGTAATTAAAAATTCAAATTTTAATATCGAATTGGCTGATTTTTTTCAATTAATATAGTGTTCCTTAATTAGAAATATGCATTAGTCGCCTTATATATATTGAAGACAATGAAAGTCGCCATTTTACTAACTTTTGTGATCTCTATTTATTACTCAAAAATTTAAATTTTCTTTGTTATAAGTGTTCTCCAATTCACTAAAATGAAGATATCTCAACATAAAATACGACATAATAAATGAGTTGCAGAGTTTGGGTAGAACTCATTCCCAAAAGCAAGCCCAATAAGAAAAGATACTCACTCCACATATATACACAAGAAAGCAGCCCAATAAATTAGTGATTACCAACTCATATATACTTGTCATTCAAATTGGGCCGTGGTCCAAACCAGAACTGTCAATTTCGGCTTGGTCCGGTAAAAGCACTGGACTGGGCTCTAGTATTCTAGGCTCGAAAATATCGGGGCTCAAAAGCCCAGGCCGATCCGATTGACCCGTTTTTTTAGTGTATTTTTATGCTAATGGTCGGGCTTGGTCTCTAAAACTAGAGTCCTGGTTAATGTTTGGCCCAGTCCGACCCAATTTCTTCCCTTGGCCTGGCGGGCCTGGCCGGCTCTAGTCCAAACCCATCATTACCTACAAACTCTGGTCCTTTGGTACCATAATAAATGGGTCTGCAAATCCTATTACTATAATATTATGATAAATGGGATTGGATAGAACTCATCACCAAAAACTAGCTAAACGAGATAGAGGAAGCACAATCCACATAAACACTATTAGTAGTCCATCAAATTGACAATGTGGGACAAATACAAATAAATTGCAAGGTGAATACAATATCTCAACTCCACATTGATAAAAACAAAAAAAAATAAAATCCCAATTTGTTTAATGAAACACCAATATTAGAGACTTGCAAATTTCATCGAGTAAACTACAACAGAACCACAGAGCACTACGTGTTAGAGTCTCTCTCTCTCTCTAGAGAGGAGCTGAAATCCCGAGACCTGATTGGTGAAAGGAACAAGACTTTGTAGTCTTCTTTTTTAGAGGGTTTTTTTGTAGGGTTGTTTTGGATGTTTTCCAGCAACCATTACATGATTTCTACACCAAAAAAAAAAAAAAATCGCATATATTTTCGAAATCAAAAAAAAAAAAAAAAAGAGTGGCGAAATACAAAATGTACAGTGCAGCAGCAAGTAGCTAGCAGAAGCGCAGCAAAAGTCGAGGACCCTATAATTTTATAGAGTCAGCTTAATCACTCAATCTCAGTATTTTAGAGACGTTTAAAGCTGCTACACCACCTTATAATATTTTAATCCAATTAATTCCAAACACAATAAATTAATAGTGTACCTTAATTTAATAATTACGAGTAGTAGTACTGTTAATTCAAGTATGTTCTGAACTTGCTTTTTATTCGTATTCTGATCATCGTGCTGCATGCCTCTGTGTACCCTTCGGCAGGGCTTTGTGTGCCCAACAAAGTATTGATATCGTATCTAATTTTGGTAGACTAAAAATAGAAAAAGTTACTATTCTATTTTTTCTGGCCTAAACCATTGATAAATGTTACATATTTTAATTTTTTTTTAACTTTTTTTTTCACACTTAAATTATTGTCCCTCGGGTTCAACCCCGGCCCTTATTATATTTATATTTTTAATTATGAGATACAGTAGAAAAAATAAAGGAGCGTGGAGGGGATAATTAAAGATAGGGATAGTTAGAAAATCCCCAATGATGTTTTAGCTAATTACGAAAAAAAAGACTATATATATTTGAAAAAATTTATAAACACTCTTGTTGTTTGATTCTGCATTACATTTTCACCATTTATAAGCAAACAATATTTCAAAAATCTTCTCACATTTATAGATATATTTCAGTTACCTAAGACAAAATTAAACGTCAAGTGGGATTTTGTAATTTCTTAAAACCTCTGTTTTTTCTCATAATTAGCACAAACCACAGATTATATTTTAGAGTGAATAAACTAAAAGGTAAAAATGTTGCAAATTATTTCTTTTCATCACAACTCTCATTTGGAAAATTAGCTAAAGCTCTCTTTTCAATTTTTTTTTCCCCTTCATTTCACTTGTACAAGATGGCCATAGAAAGTACTAAAGCTAGGAAATATAAAGTACTTCATTTGGTCCCCATTTACAGTTTCAGTTTGACAAAGTCACTGAAGAAAAATAAATAAATTAGTGGTTTGTAGGCAGGGCTAGTGCAAAAAGTGGGGATTGAAATTTTATATAAATGGAAACAGAGAAAGAGCACAAGACAGACAAGACATTTGATTGCCCACGAATCAACTCTCGTGCTTATAACCCTAACAATCTATTTCTTCTTCTACTGCCAACCCACATTTTTCAGTTTTTGTCGATAATTTGTATTCTGTGTATCAGCTTGATCAAGAGATTAACAAAGTACAATACTCGTTTATTTCATTTTTTGGGCCTCTCTGTATTTATTTGGGATCATAATTATATTAATATATGATGGTTGCTGAACATTTTTGCGTTAATTTTGTTATTATTGTTAGACAAAGACTTGGGTTAGACCCATTAGACCGATCCAACTGTTCGCCTTATTTTTAGCTTTACCGTAAGTGTACGGTGCAGTTTATAGAATAGGGTTAGCGAGGTCGAATCCACAGGGACTAATAAATTAATATACTAAGTATTATAATTATAATAGTCTTATTTTTATTCAGAAGATCGGAATTGAGTGATTTGGTTTCGTAAAACTAAGACAAGAATTAATCCTAAAACGACAAAGTAAAGATTGATTGAAAGATCAGAGAGATGAATGGATTTTTGGGCTATGGTTTCAGTTAATATCCCCTTTTGTTATCAGATTAATCACAAGCAAAGTTATCATTATTCTTCCCTATAGAACAATCACACAAGTATTTTACCCCCTATCTCGAGATGCATGTAAAACGTTGATTGGGATATCTATACTAGCATCTCTACTCAACATGAGATATCCAACTCCCAAAAGCTTAAAAGATTATAAATCTTGATGAATATTCACACACTTCTCAATCTTGCAAATATTCATGTCAAGTACTCGTAGATCTAGTATATTGAAACACATCTTTTGAATTATGAATCAAATACATCAAACAAGTTAAACCAACAACTTTTTGATAAAACAGGAATTAAAACAAAGTACTCGAATAGGGTTGGAAAACAATAGCTTCAATTGCAATTAATCCTCAAATACAAGTATCCATTAACCTACTCCTAAACCTGGGAATCACAAGATGTTTAGCCAGACATGGGAAATAAACAATTCATAGACAAATTATTCATGTTCATGTCTAACTAAATGTGAATAAAGATACTATGGAATGCGAAGACTCGGGAATATCGATGATCTCTCGATCTATCTTCAATCCTCAAGCGTGTTATTGTAGCCTTGATCGATTTCTCCAATTCTCCGGTGGAAAATTGCTCTTTTATCTACTTTTTAGGGCAAAAATCAGTGTGTCCTCATTTGTGGCTGCCTCGTCTCTATTTGTACTCCGTTCGGGTCAAAACCTAGTTCAAAATCTGTCGAACTCTGTTTTCCAACACAGACGCACCGGTCGTGCGCCTAGCGCATGCCCAGCCCATGCTCGGTGCCGTAGAAAATCATCTTCTGTTGAAGGACGCACGGGTCGTACACACGCACGACTAGCCCGTGCGTGTTGCCAAAGCTCGAGTATTAGTCCTGGCTGGCGCACGAGTCGTGCTAGGGGCGCACGCCCTGCCCATGCGCACCTACTGGAACTTATACTTGTTCGTTTCTTTCGTTTCTCGCCCGGTTCGTTTGACTTCTCCCCGATTATACTCCAAACTTCGTACGTTACTTTAAGTATCGGCGATTCTTTACCGCAATGCTCCGAATTGTTGTCAAAATGCTACAATTATCAACAAATTCCTACAAAACGAGCAAAGCGTAATACCTTTTCCACAAAACATAAATAAAGCCCTTTTTACGAGTGTAATGCATGCCTAGCAACTAATTCTAGCTACAATTAAGCCCAAAATACATGCAAAACACATATCAATCACCAACCCGATCAAGCTTTTTTATAATTTCACGCACCGGTGATATTTTTGTAATATTCTGGGGCGGTGCCATAGGATCTCCGGACCAGTGGCATTTTTGTAATATTATGGGGCTTTAAAAGTATTATATTTTTCCTGAAAAGTATTAGTAGTACATCTGAAAAGTATTAGTATCCCTTGAATAATATTACGTGAAGTAATAGTATTAGCAATTCTTTGGAAAAGTATTAATAATCCCTGGAAAAGTATTAATAACCCCGTGAGAAGTTTTTTAGTAATTCTCATGAAAAGTATTGGTTTTTTCCCGCAAAAGTATTAGTATTCCCCCGTAAACATATTAATAATCTTATTAAAAGTATTAGGTTTTTTGACGAAAGTTATTTTAGTATTTCTCCTGAAAGTATTAGTAGTCCTCCCAAAAAGTATTAGTATCCTTCCTAAAAAAGTAATAGCGGCGGTCAACGGATGTTATTATTGTGGTATTAGTAATTGTGGGGATCAATAGACAGATTAACCATGGGTAGGGTATTTGGATTCGTCTAACGAATTAGATCTGTTAGATGATCTGACAAGAGACCAACCCAAATAAAAGTACATATGGAATTTGACTGTAAACGGTGGTGTGATTGTGATATGACCATATATTGGACTCCATATATTAAAAGAAAAAAGACGACCATACAGCGGAGCCCATACAGTGAAAGAAAAGAGCTTTGTTGATGCCTTGAGAAGTAAAAGGGTGATGTATAGATGTGTTTCTAAGTCCAATTTCCAGTTTTCAATGTTGAAAAATGAATTTTCAAACTTTATTGATTTTTGTGTGAGAATTGAGAATATGTTCGGTTTGTTGTCTGAATTCTGTTTAGAAATGAAAATATACCTGGTTATAGTTTTTTAAATGTATTTTTGACATATTTGCGTTATTGCAGTGTATTTTCACATAGATTTGCGTGATTATGGTGAAAAATTATTTGGTTGTATTTTCAAAAGAATATTTCCATAAAAAATAAAAACTGAAAATGACTTTATTTTTATTGAGAATTTCCTAAACAAACATAAACTCATTTTCTGGAATAGTTGGAAAGTGAAAAATTATATTTGAAAACACATCCATACATACCCAAAAAAAAAGACTATTTTAAAATTTAAAGAATACATGGTCATGCTTTTACAGGATATATAATAATATAATAAAAAGAAAGAGACTCGAACCAATGTTATTTTTATGATTTATTTTACATTTCTGTTTATGTATGATTTTTTTAGTCTTTTTGCTCATTATTAACGAAACAAATGGCCCGAAATATACATGGCATCGGCTTTTTAATGCCCCACACACCTAGCGAGCCCGCCTAGATCGCTCCATATGCAACCCCGAATGGCAGTCTAAATTCCTATGGAGCTCCATCCACCACCACCCCACCATATTCTCCAATCATTCCCTCCTTCAACTTCACATCCGGACTCGTACGCCGGCTTCTTTGACTCTCAAAAAATGACGGATTTTCAGATTCGAGGCCCTATGGATTAAATCCACAAAATGTGCAAAGATTATTAAAGATCATTGGACGGCGGATTTGGATTCCTTACCCACCAAGCTAGAAAGTTGTGCTATTGGTCTCTCTATTGAAGGGATAAGTACCAGAAGAATCTCTCTTCTCATATCACGACACTCAAGAAAACTCTTGTTTCACTCCAATCAGGGCCTATTTCGGACTCCACAAAATCTCATATCATTGCTATTCAACACCAATTGGAGCAAGCATATGAACAAGATAATATTAAATGGAAACAACTGATGGCTCAAAAGCTACCTTTAAAACCTTAGGCAAGTGCATCTATCGTTTTATAGTATAGATTTTTGAGTACCGAGTGTCATTCCCACGAGGATTGTAAGTACTAGTAATTACCGTCTTTTTGTAATCTAATCTAGCAATTTTCAGAGTTTTGATGGTTTAAAAAAATGAAAAATAAAGAATTTAAAAATAATTGCAACTTACAATAGATCAAATAAAACTAGATTGTAGAATAAGAAATCAAGAGCTAGAAATGTGTTTGAATGTAAACCCCTCTAGAATGTTTTTGTGATTCAACAAGATAAAAATACAACCATGAGCCCTTAAGCAAAAACTAACCTCTTTTAATAAAATCTCATGTTTTATGGACCGTAGAAATTCCCGATTTAAGTTAAACCCTTTCTCAAGGTGAAAAACTCATAATCTCAAGTTGATTAATCTGAAATCTCTTTCTAGTTAAAACCCCAAGATTGCATTATAACGATTTGTGAATTCCCATATTAGGTTTGACCCTAATCGGAAGATTTATGTCGCCCCTATATCTAGGATTGCATGCAACTCTTTTCACTTATATAGGTTCTATTTCACCATGAATCTTTCGATTTCCCGAATGAAAAATAAACTTCAAATCAATATTGCGCATATACCAATTCAAATGAATAAAGTATAATATAAGTGAATCACACAAAGCATGAAGATTTTATTAAAAACATACACACCTTAATCACAAATCCATTATAGAGTTCATTACATTCAAACACTAGGAGTTTAGCTACTCATGATCTTGATAAAAGAGTAAATTACACAAGAAGATGTAAATATTATAGACATGGTGTACTTATCTTTCTCAAAATCTCAATTGACTTCTTTCTTGAATGATGATGTTGCTCCAAGCCTTCTTCCACAATGTTGCCTCAAGCTTACTCCTCCAAGACCCCTTGATCCCAATTATGAATATGATGAATTATCTAATCAAATACATGAATGAATTATGAATGATGATTCTTCCAACTTCAACTCTTGGCTTTTTATAGACACCATTTTTGTATAATAATACATTGATGGTGCCATCTTTTTGCTAAATAATTGCCTCCACTTTCATTGTTGGTTGGTGAATTCTTGTAGTCAATTGATGATTGATGGAATATGGAGACATGGTGGAGCAAAATTGGGTGTTAAAGGTGTACAAAAGTGGTCAAAAAAGCTTGGTTGGTGAGTTTTTCATAGAAAATTTGCAAAAGGAAGTCTCCGACATGGCCATGTCGCGAGAAACACACCACAGCCATGTTTGTCGACATGGCCATGTCGCCCAACACGGCCAGGCCGTGTTGGGGCTATTTTGTGCGAATTTTTTGAGTTTTTGGCTCTGACGGAACACGGCCGTGTTGCCCAACACCCCCGCCCGTGTTGGACCAAAAAGGCCCCAAAATGACGCGCGTTTGGCTTGGAATTTTGAGCATTTTTGTATCCTTAAACTCCTCGGCATGTTTTGACATGAATCCATGGTCCGAAATTCACCAAAATTAGCCCCGAATAGTTAATCTACATCAATAAAAGCACCTCGGAGCAATATGAACTATGTACAATCAAAAATTTACAAAACTAACAATAAAATAACTCGAATTCTACTCAAATATACACATAAAACATGCATAAAAAGACCCTTATCAAATCACCTCCAACTTTGAACATTGTTTGTCCTCAAGCAAAACATTAAATTAAAAAGAGGGATTCAATAAATCACAACACACAATTTTTTTTTTTTTTTTCAACACATTGAAAACAAGCGGTCAAGTTCTTAGCCTTTCAACCCGAATTAACCATTGGTAAAAAAAAAACATTGTTTTGCAAAGCGATCGATTGTCAAGAAAGACCGTAATATCGGTAGGAATTATTGAGACTTGAAATCATCACTCCACAAATATTGATAGTTATGAACAACTTCAATTCAATAATGCTATGAAAATACAAGAACTAAATAGATCTTTGTAGTTAGCCTACTAGTTATATAACCAAGCTTTGTGAAATTTATTGGGATGAGAAGTCAAGGAGTATACATTCCCTTTTTTCGTTCTTTTTTTTTTTTTTAGGACCTTTCAAGCATGCTTCCACTAGGTTTAAATTTTGAATTTCTGTTCAAACCCTCCTAGGGTGGTTTCCCATACTCATATTTGTGTCGTCGTTTTACGTAAAAAGACAAACATGGGGCTCATGAATGCTCCTAGTTACTAAGCAACAACAAATAGAGGAGTATAACCTTGATTGGTCCATTTTTTTTTTTTTTTTTTTTCATTTTCTCTTTCTCTTTTTTTTTTTATTCGCAAGCTTGGTTTAACAACTAGTTAACCACTACTAAATCAGGAGTTCTCAGACGTTCATAGCGCTAGGTATCGCCGTATATGCCTTAACACATCAAGTATTTATGGTGTTAGAAATCTCATCAAAATTTTGTCTGCATCCACGTCAATCTATCCTAGACAATCAATTATTTCACATTGAAAACACAAATTAACAAGTTAATATAGGTATAATTGGGCCAAGTTATTGACTAGCAAATACTCAATTTGTTAAAAAAAAAATTCACATCTCTTGAAAACAAACACACAAGCATTCCGAAAATGTTATTGTACCCACCTCCAACTTTAAGATTCACATTGTCCTCAATGTGAAAGAAAGAAATGGACAAACACACACAAAACACTCAAAAAAAACAAAGAAATTAGAATGATATAAAAGAGGTGGAAAAAAAAAAAGAAAAATACGATCTTACTACAATAGTGGAATCGGTGTTGAGCGACCATTGGGTTGTTTTGGTACGGGACCTTCAACGGCATCTTCATACCTAATCAAAGTTAAGCAACACACAACTCGAATACCGTGAAATCTCAAATGTTCCCAATTAGGACAAGCAAGAAGAAGCTAAAGAGTTTTTTTTTTTATGATTTGAAAATGACTCTAAGGACTTGTGATTATTTTGAAAAAAAATAAAATAAAATAAAAATAAATGAAAACAATTGCACACAAACATCGGGTTGCCTCCCGGGTAGCGCTTCTTTAAAGTCGTATAGCTGGATTAATTCACCTAAATGTGAAGATTAGTCGGGCAGAGCCTCGAACTTATGAAAATACCTTTGGTGTTTAGTAGAACTACCTCCGACTTCAAGCTTCAAAATGTGTTTTTCAACCTTTTCGGTCCCCTTTTTGGGCATAAGCTTCCAACATGGACTTTGAACAACACTTTTCTCCAAGAGATTTTTAGATTTCTCATCATGCAAAGAAATTGGATCGACAAAAGAACAAGTAGTATCCTTTTCAATATCAACATGAATTTTAAAAATTACTTGTTCATCTCCCACTCTCAAAGTTAATTTTCCCTCATGCACATCAATGATTGATTTTGCCGTAGCCAAGAAAGAACGCCCAAGAATTAGATGAACCTCAATATCATCATGCATGTCAAGAATAACAAAATCAACTGGGAATATGAATTTATCAATCTTGACTAACACGTCATTAATAATACCTCTAGGATGTTTAATCGATTTATCGGCTAAGTGTATGTCCATCCTAGTAGGTTTCAGTTCACTTAATCCCATATGCTTGAATGTTTCATAAGACATCACATTGATACTAGCTCCTAAGTCAGCTAGTGCTCTATCAACAGGTAAACCATCAATTGTACAAGGGATAATAAAACTTCCTGGATCATTAAATTTTTTTGGTAGTTTATTGGAAGAACATTTATCATTCAATTGCACATTTGATAGTTCGTTAAGCTTATTTTCATTAGAAATGATGTCATTTAGATCCCTAGCATGCTTTGAAAGAGGTTGAACAAATGGAATATTAGTATGTAATTGCTTGAATGACTCAAGGTACTTACCAAATTTGTCCTCCCTTCTATCTTCTTCAGTTAAACTCCGGTAAGGGATCTTGGGCTTGTATTCAACGACCACCTTTTTCATGGGCTTTTCTTCGTGTTTGTCGTCCTCCACATATTTCTGCATGGTGGCGTTGGCATAATCATGCTCATGTGGAAAACTGATGGTGATTGCCTTTACGTGCTCCTCAGGTTTGGCTCGGTGTTACCCAAGCAAACTTCCTTGTGGCCTTTCGAAATCATTTTTAATCGGCCTATTTGGTTTTCCAAATTATGGATAGATGCCTCTTGATTTCTTAAGGATGTTTCGACTGCCTGGAATCGGGCATCTGTTGATTGCACAAACTTTCCCATAAGTTCCTCCAAGTTAGGCTTTTCTTGGGTCAGCTGGAATCCGAGAGGCGTGTGTAGATTAGGATTGGGATTAGATCGTGGTTGACCTTGATTACTCCAACTGAAGTTCGGGTGCTGACGCCAACCAGGATTATAGGTGTTACTGAAAGGATTATTTTGAGAGGGTCGAGATTGATTACCTAGATAATCCACTTGTTCATGTGGTGGTATCGCATGGGGGCACTCTTGGTGGTTGTGCGATCCTCCAAAAGTCTCACATGAGAAGACTTGTTTTGGAACTGTCAACCCGTCAATTTTCTGAGTCAGAGCTTCGACCTGCGCGGCTAGCGTAACTACCGCATCCGCATTGTATACACCCACCATCCTGTTGGATTTACCTCGCACGTATTGCCATTGATATCCATTCATGGCCATTCCTCTATTAGATCTTGGGCGGCCGGGTGTTTTATTGTTCAACGTTCCCCGCCGCCGCATCAATCATTTGTCTCGTCGATGAGAGTAGTCCATTGTAAAACGTTTGGACTTGCATCCAAACGGGGAGGCCATGATGTGGGCATTTTCGCAGCAACTCTTTGAATCTCTCTCAAGTGTCGCACAAAGTCTCGTCGTCTCTTGAGTGAATGAAAGATTTCATTCCTCAATCGGCGGTTTTGGCGGGTGGAAAATATTTCAAAAGGAACTTTTCCGCCATAATGCTCCATGTTGTGATTGTTCCCTTTGGTAAAGTGTTTAGCCATTGTTTAGCCCGTCCCCGAAGAGTAAATGGGAACAGACGTAAATGGATGGCATCGTCGGAGACTCCATTTATTTTGAAGGTATCGCGCAAATTTCGAGGACGTCAAATTGAACAAATTGTTGCACCATTTGAATGATGGTTTTTTGAAATAGTTATACATAGTTCTTTGTTGTTTGTCGCCATGGTGAAATCCTTGCTTTCGTTAGTATCTTCTTCATGGTCTGTATTAGTACTTTCCTCTGTGTTGCTCCCGGCGGTATCACGCTTCCAAATTCGACGTCGAGTAGGGCATGCACCGCAGATAAATAAAGAGGATAAGTATAACTCAAGACTTACAAAGATGGATAAAAAGAAAGATGGTGAAAAAGAATAAAATAAAAATGATTAAATTAACAAAAATAGAGCGTTCTTAATATTACAATCCCTTAAAAACGGCGCCAAAAACTTGATGGCTCAAAAGCTACCTTTAAAACCTTAGGCAAGTGCACCTATCGTTTTATAGTATAGATTTTTGAGTACCGAGTGTCATTCCCACGAGGATTGTAAGTACTAGTAATTACCGTCTTTTTGTTATCTAATCTAGCAATTTTCGAGTTTTGATGGTTTAAAAAAATGAAAAATAAAGAATTTAAAAATAATTGCAACTTACAATAGATCAAATAAAAGTAGATTGTAGAATAAGAAATCAAGAGCTAGAAATGTGTTTGAATGTATGATAAGGGTCTTTTTATGCATGTTTTATGTGTTTATTTAAGTATGATTTGAGTTATTTTATTGTTAGTTTCATAAATTTTTGATTGTACATGGTTCACATTACTCTGAGGTGCTTTTATTGGTGTAGATTGATGATTTGGAGCTATTTTTGGTGAATTTTGGGCCATGGTTTCATGTCAAAACATACCCGGGGGTTTCTGGATGCAAAAACACTCAAAATCCCAAGCTAAATGCGTCATTTCGGGGCCTTTTCAGTCAAACACGGGCAGGGTGTGTTTTTAAGCACGGCCGTGCTTTTTAAAAGTCAAAAACGAGCAATTTTTCGACCGACGACGCACCAAACACGGCCACGCAAGCACGGCCGTGTTCGGGAAAATTTGCGAACACGGCCTGGCGTGCTTTCAAAGCACGGGCGTGCTTTTTCGTCGATGGTTTTTTTTTGGCGGAAATTATGGAGACTTTCCTTTGTGCTTTTTGACAACCTTTGAGCAACTTTTACACCTCATTTTGATGCACCAAGCTCTATTATTCCCTCAATTGTCATGTGGATACAATGATTCAACCAACTCAACAATGAATGTGCACACAATGATTCAACCAACAACCATGGAAGTGGAGCATTTGTTAGCATTATTGATGTGTTCTTTCACAAAAAAGATGGTGCCTATAAAAGCAAGAGTTTGAGTTGGAAAGAAAAATATATAATTTCATGTAGTATTCATTGATAGAGAGATTCATTGTATATTCATTGTATATTCTAAGTTTCAAAGCAAAATATATTGAGAGGATAAAAGAGAGATAGAGTTGGAAGTTAAAGAGCAATGGAGAGAAGGCTTGGAGCTCAACATCATTGCAATCAACCAAGGAAGAAGTCTTGTATTGGTCTTGAATAAGAGCTAAGTACACCATGTTCATTTTATTCATATATCTTCTTGTGTAGTATATTCTTTTGACAAAGCCATGTGTAGCTAAATTTCTAGTGTTTGAATGTAATGAACTCTAGAATGAATTTGTGATTAAGGTTTGTATGTTTTTAATAAAATCTTCATATTTTGTGTGATTCACTTATATTATGCTTTATTCATTCAAATTGGTATATGCGCAATATTGATTTGAAGTTTATTTTTCATCCGGGAAATCGAGAGATTCATGGTGAAATAGAACCTATATAAGTGAAAAGAGTTGCATGCAATCCTAGATATAGGACGACATAAATCTTCTGGATTAGGGTCAAACCTAATATGGGAATTCACAAATCGTTATAATGATGTCTTGGGGGTTTTAACTAGAAAGAGATTTCAGTTAATCAACTTGAGATTAGAAGTTATTCGCTCGATAGAGGGTTTAACTTAAATCGAATTTCTACGGTCCATGAAACATGAGATTTTACTAAAAGAGGTTGGTTTTTGCTTAAGGGATTATGGTTGTATTTTTATCTTGTTAAATCACAAAAACATTCTAGAGGGATTTACATTCAAACACATTTCTAGCTCTTGATTTCTTAATTCTACAATCTATTTTTATTTGATCTTTTGTAAGTTGCAATTATTTTAAAATTCTCTATTTTTCATTTTCATTAAACAAACAAAACTACGAAAATTGCTAGATTAAATAACAAAAAGACGGTAATTATTAGTACTTACAATCCTCGTGGGAATGACACTCGGTACTCAATAATCTATACTACAAAACGATAGGTGCACTTGCCTATGGTTTTCTAGAGTAGCTTTTGAGCCATCAAGTTTTTGGCGCCGTTGCATGTTGGGATTGTAATATTAAGAACGCTTTATTTTGTTAATTTAATCATTTTTTATTTTTTTAACTTTATTTTACCATTATCTTTTTTTTATCTATCTTAGTAAGTCTTGGTTTATACTTATCCTTTTTGTTTACCACGCAGTGTATGCCAACTCGTCACCGAATTTGGAAGCGCGCGACTCGCAATGAATGACAAAGAACACAGAGGAAAGTACTAACACAAACCACAAAGAGGATACTAACGAAAGTAAAAATTTCGTCATGGCGGATGAACAAAGAACTATGTATGACTATGCCAAACCATCCATGGACGGCACATCATCTAGTATCGTAAGGTTGAATCATTGCGTGTCCAATAATTTCAAATCAAACCGAATGTCATTCAAATGGTGCAACAATTTGTTCAATTCGACGGCCTACCAGACGAAGATCCAAATAATCATATCGCGAATTTCCTCGAAATTTGCGATACCTTTAAAATAAATAGAGTTTCCGACGATGCCATCCGTTTACGCCTGTTCCCATTTACTCTTCGGGGACGGGCTAAACAATGGCTAAACACTTTACCAAAGGGAACAATCACAACATGGAGCATTATGGCGGAAAAGTTTCTTTTGAAGTATTTTCCACCCGCCAAAACCGCACGATTGAGGAATGAAATCTCTTCATTCACTCAAGAGGACGATGAGACTTTGTACGACACTTGGGAGAGATTCAAAGAATTGCTGCGAAAATGCCCACATCATGGCCTCCCTATTTGGATGCAAGTCCAAACGTTTTACAATGGGCTACTCTCATCAACGAGGCAAATGATTGATGCGGCGGGGGAACATTGAATAATAAAACACCGGCCGCCCAAGATCTCATAGAAGGGATGGCCATGAATGGCTATCAATGGCAATCGCACGAGGTAAACCTATGTAAGCAGTGGGTGTTTATAATGCGGATGCAGTGGTTACACTAGCCGCGACAAGTCGCTTTGACCCAAAAGATCGACGATCTAGCGGCTCCTAAACCACCACCACCGCATGTTTTATCTTGTGAAACTTGCGGAGGATTGCATAATCATCGGGGATCGCCCACACACAATACCTCACACCGAACATGCTAATTACGTTGGGAATCAAGGCGTAAATTACCCAAGTAATCCTTACAACAACGCATACAATCCTGGGTGGCGAAAACATCCTAATTTCGGTTGGGGAAACCAAGGCCAACCACGACCTAATCCCAATCCTGATCTACACACGTCTCCGGATTTCACCAAATCAAGGTAAGCCTAACTTGGAAGATCTTATAACAAAGTTTGTGCAATCAACAGATATCCGATTCGGCGGTGGAAACATCCTTGAGAAATCAAGAGGCATCTATCATAACTGGAAAACCAAATAGGACAAATTGCAAAAATAATTTCCAAAAGGCCACAAGGAAGTTTGCCAGGTAACACCGAGCCAAACCCAAGGGAGCACGTAAAGGCAATCACCATCATTTTTCCACATGATCATGATTATGCCAACACCACCATGCAGAAATATGTGGAGGACGACAGTCACGAAGAAAAGCCTATGAAAAAGGTGGTCGCCGAATACAAGCCCAAGATCCCTTACCGGAGTCTAACCGAAGAAGATAGAAGGGAGGACAAATTTGGTAAGTACTTGAGTCATTCAAGCAACTACATACTAATATTCCATTTGTTCAACCTCTTTCAAAGCATGCTAAGGATCTAAATGACATCATTTCTAATGAAAATAAGCTTAATGAACTATCAAATATGCAATTGAATGATAAATGTTCTTCCAATAATCTACCACAAAAATGTAATGATCCAGGAAGTTTTATTATCCCTTGTACAATTGATGGTTTTGTTGTTGACAGAGCACTAGTGACTTAGAGCTAGTATCAATGTGATGTCTTATGAAACATTCAAGCATATGGGATTAAGTGAACTGAAACCTACTAGGATGGACATACACTTAGCCGATAAATCGATTAAACATCCTAGAGGTATTATTAATGATGTGTTAGTCAAGATCGATAAATTCACATTCCCATTTGATTTTGTTATTCTTGACATGCATGATGATATTGATGTTCCTCTAATTTTTGGGCGTTCTTTATTGGCTACGGCAAAATCAATCATTGATGTGCATGAGGGAAAATTAACTTTGAGGGTGGGGGATGAACAAGTAATTTTTAAAATTCATGTTGATATTGAAAAGGATACTACTTGTTCTTTTGCCGATTCAATTTCGTTGCACGATGAGAAATCTAAAAATGTCTTGGAGAAAAGTGTTGTTCAAAGTCCATGTTGGAAGCTTATGCCCGAAAAGGGGACCGGAAAGTTCAAGAGCACATTTTGAAGCATAAAGTTGGAGGTAATACTACTAAATACCTAAGGGATTTTCATAAGTCCAAAGCTCCACCTGACTAATCTCCACATTTGGGTAAACGGTCAAGCTATACGACTTTAAAGAAGCGCTAATCGGGAGGCAACCCGGCATTTTGTGTGCATTTTCTTTTACTTAATTTTTTTTTATTGCTTGGGGATTGAAAAAAAAAACACGGTCTGGCCGTGCTTAAAAAGCACGGCCGTGTTCGTCACCCAATTCGCGAACACACCCTGACCGTGTTCAAAAAATCCAAGGTTTTGTAGGAAAAATTTGTACCGAACACGCCCAAGCCGTGCTTTTCAAGCACGGGCGTGTTTTAAAAAAAATAAAAAAAATAAAAAATTTTTGCCAAAAAAACAAATCGTACCAAACACGCCCCGGTCGTGCTTTTTAAGCACGGCCGTGTTTTTATTATTAAAAAAAATAAAAAAAAAATTATATTTGATGATTTCACGGTATTCGAGTTGTGTATCCTTGATTAGGTATGAAGATGCCGATGAAGGTCCCGTACTAAACAACCCAATGGTCGCTCAATACCGATTTCACTCTTCTAGTAAGGTCGTATTTTTCTTTTCCACCTCTTTTATTTTCTTCTAGTGTGGTTGATTTTTGAGTGTTTTGTTTGTGTTCATTCATCTCTTTCTTTCACATTGAGGACAATGTGAACCTTTAAAGTTGGAGGTGGGTGCAATTACATTCTTAGTTTGTGTGTGCTTGCTTTTATTTTTAGTTTGTCGACAAGAGATAATTTTTTTTAACAAATTGAGTGTTTGCTAGTCAATAACTTAGCCCAATCATACCAAAATTAACTTTTTGATTTATGTTTTCAATGTGAAGCAATTGATTGTCTAGAATAGATTGATGTAGATGTGTGCTAAATTTTGACGAGATTTCCAACTCCATAATACTTGATTTGTTAAGGCATTTACGACAAAGCTTAGTGTTATGAACGTTTGAGAATTCATGATTTAGTGGTGGTTAACTAGTTGTTATACCAAGCTTATGAAAAAAAACAAATGAAAAAAAAGGGAATCCAATCGAGGTTATACTCCTCTATTTGTTGTTGCTTAGTAACTAGGAGCATTCATGAGCCCCATGTTTGTCTTTTACGTAAAACGGCGACACAAATATGAGTATGGGAAACCACCCTAGGAGTGTTTGAACGAAAATTCAAAATATAAACCTAGTGGAAGAATGCCTCGAAAGGACCTACCAAAAAAAAAAAAAAAAAAAATCGAAAGGGAGAATGTATATTCCTTGAATTCTCATTCCAATAAAAGTTCAAGAAGCTTGGTTATATGACTAGTAGGCTAACTACAATGATCCATTGAATTCTTGTATTTTCATGACATTATTGAATTGAAGTTATTCATAACTATCAATATTTGTGGAGTGATGATTTCAAGTTTGAATAATGCCTGCTGATGTTACGATCTTTCTTGACACGATCGATCGCTTTGCAAAATTGTGTTTTTTCTTGAATGGTTAATTCGGGTTGAGAAGGCTAAGAACTTGATTGCTTGTGTTCAATGTGTTGAAAAAAATCCTTGTGTGTTGTAATTTATTGAACCATTCTTATTGATTTAATGTTTTGCTTGAGGACAAGCAAAGTTCAAAGTTGGAGGTGGTTTGATAAGGGTCTTTTTATGCATGTTTTATGCGTATATTTAAGTATGATTTGAGTTATTTTATTGTTAGTTTCATAAATTTTTGATTGTACATGCTTCACATTACTCTGAGGTGCTTTTATTGGTGTAGATTGATGATTTGGAGCTGTTTTTGGTGAATTTTGGGCCATGGTTTCATGTCAAAACATACCCGGGGTTTCTGGATGCAAAAACACTCAAAATCCCAAGCTAAAAACGTCATTTCGGGGCCTTTTTCAGTCAAACACGGGCGGGGTGTGTTTTTAAGCACGTCCGTGCTTTTTAAAAGTCAAAAAACGAGCAATTTTTCGACCCCGACGTACCAAACACGGCCGTGTTTGGGAAAATTCGCGAACACAGCCTGGCCGTGCTTTGAAAGCACGGGCGTGCTTTTCGTCCAGACTGGTTTTTCTTTGGCGGAAATTATGGAGACTTTCCCTTTGTGCTTTTTGACAACCTTTGAGCAACTTTTACACCTCATTTTGATGCACCAAGCTCTATTATTCCCTCAATTGTCATGTGGACACAATGATTCAACCAACTCAACAATGAATGTGCACACAATGATTCAACCAACAACCATGGAAGTGGAGCATTTGTTAGCATTATTGATGTGTTCTTTCACAAAGATGGTGCCTATAAAAGCCAAGAGTTTGAGTTGGAAAGAAAATATATAATTTCATGTAGTATTCATTGATAGAGAGATTCATTGTATATTCATTGTATATTCTAAGTTTCAAAGCAAAATATATTGAGAGGATAAAAGAGAGATAGAGTTGGAAGTTAAAGAGCAATAGAGGAGAAGGCTTGGAGCTCAACATCGTTGCAATCAACCAAGGAGGAAGTCTTGTATTGGTCTTGAATAAGAGCTAAGTACACCATGTTCATTTTATTCATATCTTCTTGTGTAGTATATTCTTTTGACAAAGCCATGTGTAGCTAAATTTCTAGTGTTTGAATGTAATGAACTCTAGAATGAATTTGTGATTAAGGTTTGTATGTTTTTAATAAAATCTTCATATTTTGTGTGATTCACTTATATTATGCTTTATTCATTCAAATTGGTATATGCGCAATATTGATTTGAAGTTTATTTTTCATCCGGGAAATCGAGAGATTCATGGTGAAATAGAACCTATATAAGTGAAAAGAGTTGCATGCAATCCTAGATATAGGACGACATAAATCTTCTGGATTAGGGTCAAACCTAATATGGGAATTCACAAATCTTTTGTAAGTTGCAATTATTTTAAAATTCTCTATTTTTCATTTTCATTAAACAAACAAAACTCTGAAAATTGCTAGATTAAATAACAAAAAGACGGTAATTATTAGTACTTACAATCCTCGTGGGAATGACACTCGGTACTCAATAATCTATACTACAAAACGATAGGTGCACTTGCCTATGGTTTTTTAGAGTAGCTTTTGAGCCATCAATGTAAATCCCTCTAGAATGTTTTTGTGATTCAACAAGATAAAAATACAACCATGAGCCCTTAAGCAAAAACCAACCTCTTTTAATAAAATCTCATGTTTTATGGACCGTAGAAATTCCCGATTTAAGTTAAACCCTTTCTCAAGGTGAAAAACTCCTAATCTCAAGTTGATTAACTGAAATCTCTTTCTAGTTAAAACCCCCAAGATTGCATTATAACGATTTGTGAATTCCCATATTAGGTTTGACCCTAATCCAGAAGATTTATGTCGTCCTATATCTAGGATTGCATGCAACTCTTTTCACTTATATAGGTTCTATTTCACCATGAATCTCTCAATTTCCCGAATGAAAAATAAACTTCAAATCAATATTGCGCATATACCAATTCGAATGAATAAAGTATAATATAAGTGAATCACACAAAGCATGAAGATTTTATTAAAAACATACACACCTTAATCACAAATCCATTATAGAGTTCATTACATTCAAACACTAGGAGTTTAGCTACTCATGATCTTGATAAAAGAGTAAATTACACAAGAAGATGTAAATATTATAGACATGGTGTACTTATCTTTCTCAAAATCTCAATTGACTTCTTTCTTGAATGATGATGTTGCTCCAAGCCTTCTTCCCCAATGTTGCCTCAAGCTTACTCCTCCAAGACCCTTGATCCCAATTATGAATATGATGAATTATCTAATCAAATACATGAATGAATTATGAATGATGATTCTTCCAACTTCAACTCTTGGCTTTTATAGACACCATTTTTGTATAATAATACATTGATGGTGCCATCTTTTGCTAAATAATTGCCTCCACTTTCATTGTTGGTTGGTGAATTCTTGTAGTCAATTGATGATTGAGGGAATATGGAGACATGGTGAAGCAAAATTGGGTGTTAAAGGTGTACAAAAGTGGTCAAAAAAAGCTTGGTTGGTGAGTTTTTCATAGAAAATTTGCAAAAGAAAGTCCCTAACATGGCCATATCGCAGAACACACCCTGGCCATGTTGTCTGACATGGCCATGTCGCCCAACACGGCTAGGCCGTGTTGGGGGCTGTTTTGTGCGGATTTTTGAGTTTTTGGCTCCCGACGGAACATGCCGTGTTGCCCAACACCCCCCCGTGTTGGACCAAAAGGCCCCAAAATGACGCGTTTGGCTTGGAATTTTGAGCATTTTTGTATCCTTAAACTCCCGGCATGTTTTGACATGAATCCATGGTCCGAAATTCACCAAAATTAGCCCGAATGGTCAATCTACATCAATAAAAGCACCGGAGCAATATGAACTATGTACAATCAAAAATTTACAAAACTAACAATAAAATAACTCGAATTCTACTCAAATATACACATAAAACATGCATAAAAAGACCCTTATCAACAACGTGCCAAATAACACTGGTACAAAGAAGGCGATAGAAATACCGTTTTTTTCCATAAATACGCCCGATGCAAGAAACGCAAAGCCGCCAACCACATTGACTCTTTACTTGATCCTACGGCGGCCCTCGGACCGCCCCGAAGCCATCCAACATTATCGTTGACCACCGGATCCCTCTTTTCATCCGCTAATCCGCCGAGTATGATATTCAAGCAAGCCTCAAATTTGGATTACGCCGAGAGTGACCCAGGAGATGAATCTGGCGTTTAGCGCACCTTACATAGAAAAGGAAATTATCACAGCCCTTAAACATATACATCCCTACAAATCTCCGAGACCCAATGGTACGAGCCCTGTCTTTTTAAAAAAAATCTAGAATATTGTTGGTCTGATTCCAAAAATACATAAACATGTGTTTGTTTCCCAGTTCCGTCCCATTAGCCTATGTAATGTCGTTTACAAACTTGTTTCTAAAGTTATCGCTCTTCGTCTTCGTGATACCCTCCCCCATATTATTTTTGAGTCTCAGTCTGCGTTCATCTTGGGTCGATTAATTATGGATAATGTTCACTTAGCTTACGAAATCCATCATTATATGCTCACCAAACCACCTAGTAAAACCGGACCCATGTCTATTAAATCAGATACGAGTAAGGCTTTTGATAGAGTGGAATGGACTTTTTTAAAGCATACTCTCTTGGCTCTTGGCTTTGACGTTAAATTTGTAGAGTGCATTATTCGTTGTGTTAGTTCGGTCTCGTTTTCTTTTATTTTGAATGAAAATGAGTTTGGGTCCTTGAAGCCGGATAGAGGGATTCGACAAGGTGACCCTTTATCGCTATACTTATTATTATTTCTTCGGAGGTTTTTTTTGTGTATTTTGCAGGACTCCAGAAATCTAATAAAATTCACGGCATAGCGATCTCTCAATCAGCCCCCAGCATATCCCACTTGTTCTTTGTCGATGACACTCTCTGCCGGGCCACGCAACAATTGATGAAGCGAGGATTTAGTTTTGCTATTAATTTGTACGAGAAGATTTCCGGCCAGCAGATTAATCTTGACAAATTTGGGATTGTCTTTTGTGGAAATGTTGATGATCCTCTAGCAGACTCCATATCATCGATGTTGGGGATTAATAGAGTGGATGGACATAATAAGTACTTGGACATTCCTTCGATCGCAGGCAGAAACAAAAGAGAATTATTTGCACACATCAAGGACCGAATCTGGTACAGAATTAAAAATTTGAATGATCAAGCTCTCTCGAAAGTCGAAAAGGAAATTCTCATTAAATCGGTGCTTCAATCCATCCCGGTTTATGTGATGTCTTGCTTTCGACTCCCGGTCTCTCTCATCTCAGACATCCACTCAATGATTGGGGCATATTGGTGGGGCTCCAGTTCGGACAAAAGAAAAATTCACTGGGTATCGTGGGCGGCTCTCTCTCTCGTTCGAAGCATCAGGGGGGATTGGGTTTTAAGGACCTCCAGATCTTTAATCTTGCTATGTTGGGCAAATAGGCTTGGCGACTTCTTACTCAACCGTCTTCCTTTTGGCATGGGTTCTTCAAGCTAAATACTACCCTTCATCGTCCTTTATGGAAGCAAATCTCGGTAACCGCCCATCGTGGATGTGGCGAAGCATTCTTAAGGGCCGTAGACTTCTTTTGGTTGGTTGTAGAAAACGAATATACTCGAGTTGTACAACATGAATATGGGGCGATCGTTTGATCCCTAAACCGCCACATTTCACTACTTCTTCCACATCCAGTCATCTCCCACGCCACTCAACTATGGCGACTCAGGCACCCATTAGAACACCAACCTCGTGCATGAAATATTCTCGTCCGAAGAAGCTCGCCTAGTTTATGTTCAAGATTCGGATGGTAAATTTATTCATAGTTTGGCCAGAAAATTCGCAGGTATCTCTGACTCCCTCATCGCTGAATCTCTCGCGCTCCGCAAAGCCTTACTCAATAGCTCATCGTTTGCAACTCCATTCGGCCTCAATTCTTGGTGATTCGGTTTCAGTACTCTTACCGCCAAAAAGGTGTGGATTTGGAACAATCTTGCCTCTAACATATTCGAAGATATTTGGTCCTCTATCAGTACTAGACAGTTTATTAGTTTATTTTGGATTTGTAGAGATTTTAATTCTATAGACCATGAGTTAGCACGGTTTGCTAAGCATTCCAATTCTGTAACCACATCATGGGATGAACTCCCAAACTTCTTGTCTCATTCGATGATGGACGATTTCCAGTAATAATATAACATTTTTCTTTCAAAAAAAAAGTTACTTGTTTGCCAAAAAGATCAGAAATTCGATATTAGCAAATTATATCATTTTTTTTCGTTGTGTGGAAATAAAGTCCTTTTCATGTTAGAATGCGTAATTTCCTTCCAATTTGTAATGTTTGTTCAAAGACAGACTTAATATGCAAGGAGCCTCGGCCAAACTTCTGAAAGTGAAAAATTTAAGAACACTTTCAAAATTTCCTGAAACACTCTACCACTATCCGATTCTCAATTAAATCGTTTTCTTAATTAGTGATTTAGCAAGGTAAATGGAGAAGAGAGTGTTGGTCAGCAGTATTGGGTACATCCTATGGACAATTTGGACTGAACTTCTTAAATCAGGCCCATAAAGAAGAGATAGATGAGCATATCTTGGGGTGTCTACTCAATTCTTGACACGTCATTAAGAATGGGCTTGTATTTGGGCCTATTACTCTTAGTTATCTCTAATTCTTCTTGTTCGGAAACAATGGGCTCAACAGGCTTGCCTTGAATCTTCACCGTTGGGCCGCCATTTGCATCTATTACATTTCTTCATACTCGTCGATTCACAAGTAAAAACCAAGAAATTCTAGTATCACTGCGTTTGATTTTATTTTATTTTATTTCATTTTGTTCCAATAACAGGGTAATGTAAGAACTCTGAAGGTATAAATCACTTGTAGTTCTGAGTTCAGCGGCTTCTTGCGTCCAAGGGTCTTGTTTTAAGCAGCCAGAATGTAGTGGAGGGTCAAAATCCGTGTCGGATACTGGAATCATAAATGGATTCGTAGGTTGACAAATGCCGTTGTTCTGGAAATTCCCAAATTGAGAGGGATTGCTGGAGGTAGTTTTTTTGTCGTAAAGATCGTGAATTTTCACTAATTGTTGATGGTACGCATAACATTTTCCCTAATTTGATCTCATTAATGTGGTGTCATGGATAGTTGAGTTGGGTAAAATGTCGGAGCTTTTTATTATCTTTGAGTTGCTTGCTTTTATTCTTGATTGTGTTAAAAAATGGGTGAAGTAATAGTCTTAACAGCAGAAGAGTAATATGCCATTTCTGAATTGCTTATATATATGTTTGTCTCTGATGTGTAAAATCGCCCTAGTGATTATGTGAAATTGAGATGAAGTGATGTTGATATGTTTTTTTTTTTTTTTTTGAAAAAGATGTTGATATGATTTTAGTATATTGGCTATATATATAATATACAATTTTAATATATTGGGATCAGAATTTTCGGAAGACATACTGTGGGGTTTATAGTGTGATCAGAGTTTAGCTTCTAAAGTTGCGTGATGGAATTTATAGTTTTTGGCTATTTAAGGTTATGCCCGGTCATTTTTCGGACACCATGTTTCGAATAAGTGTTTGGTTTGTGGGAAATAGATGTGTACGCAGTGTTTCTCAAACTTAATTGCAGTGGTGTGCTGCCTTTTGCGTAGTCCATCTCGTTTCATGTTATGGTGGTGATATTGAAGTTATCTGCTGGACAAAAGTTCAACATGATATTCTTAATTCATATTGGTGTTAAATTATAGCGTTTTATGGGACCTCACTTAGGGGATAAAAGGTTTAGGTGTTATATACAAAGTCACTTGTGTGATCATTTAAGCAGAAAGTTCTATATCTGGTTCCTTGATTAGCCAGTGTCTAATTTCCTTGCCTTATTTGCTTTGATGTTTTAATATTTGGTTAAAATTTCTAGAGAGTTCACAGTGCGGTCACAAACTCTTCAGATGTGACCAAACCGGGTTTTTTTATGGTTAGCATCAAGTATTTCACCTCTTTTCGTCATGTCTTCGACTTTTCTAGCCCTCAGCAAACATGGTCAATAGGGAGTGTTCGCAAACTCTTTAAAAAAGGTGACCGGCGTTTAGGTGGGAAAATATGAGAATCACTTTTTTTTAGAGTTTGCAAAAACTCCCTTATTATCATTGACTAAATACAGGGACCTCACCCGAAAAGTGACCATACCGATGCCACCCCTGTATATATCTATTTACACCACCTCCTCTTAAGATTAATGTGTTTTAGAAAGTCCTTCTGTGTTAAATGAAATGAGCACTTTTACTGTTTGTCAAAACTATACAAACTTCCCCTCATTTGCTCAATATATAATGACCTCCTATGCCCAATATACAAATAGTACCCTTGTATCTTACCTACAAAAAAAATTTAAGATAGAGAAATAACTTAAGCATTCAAAGGCACTTTCAGCCTTCAATTTTTCATAAGACATGTATGAGTCTATACATAAAACTTAGGTTGGTAATAGTTTACTCGGATCCAATCTTGGATTGACATTATCTTCCCTTTTCCGCTTTCCTCATCATAATCATCAGTTAGGGACTAGGAGAACACATTTAATTTTAGCTATATATAAGAAATTTTAATGCATTTTTTTATTTGTTTATTTAAGAATATGAGTATTTCATATATTTTTATTCTAATTCATATATGGTAGAAATAAGAAAGTATTATATCCAAGTTTACTTATATAAATACAGAATTGTTTAATAATTTATATCAATATTAAACCTCAAGAGAGGAAATTTGTAGATTTGACAAACCCTGGTGGGGCATTTTGTAAATTTAGACCAATTTTTTTTTTTTTTTTTTTTTTTTTTTTAGGGGTTGTACATCCACACATGATACAACTGAGAATAAAATTGGACTTTCGCTATTATTTTAGGTGATATCGTTGTTCTCAGTTATGGAGGCATAACAAAAAGGAATTCGTAAAGAAATATCAAGTCTAACGGAATTACGGAAATATAAAAGGCTTAATTGCAGTTTTGGTCCGATGTGTCATATTTAGTGCTGTAATTATTGTATGTAGCAAATTTTGGTCCCCTATGTATTCAAAATTGGCATATTTGGTCCACTAAGTATGCTATGTAGCAATTTTGGTCCTGCAAACTTTGATCCCATAAGTTCTAAGTTTGTGCAATTTGGACCTCGAAAGATGAAATATGACTTATCCATTTGGTGTCAAAATTGCACAAAAACAAAACTTATGGGACCCCAATTAAACAAAAAAGAAAATTTGCGGGACCTAAATTGCTACATAACATACTTACAGGACCAAATATGCCACCCATTTGAATTTACAGGACCAAATATGCCACCCATTTGAATTTACAGGACCAAAATTGCTACATAAGATATTTACAGGACCAAATATGCCACTCCTTTGAATTTACAGGACCAAAATTGCTACATAGATACTTAGTGGACCAAATATGCCACCCTTTATACTTATAGGACCAAAATTGCAATTAAGCCTAAATAAATTAGGACATTTGACAAGGAGTGAATTCATACTTGCCAAACCTTACGAGAAGTCATTGTAATTTATCTGTTTATTATTCTTAACTATGTTACATCATGTTTTCACTATTTGGCATCCTACTACTTCTGTGTACTTTTATGAGACATCAAATGAAGATATGCTGAAGAAGATAGAAATATTGCAAATGCAGATGTCTCATCCTTTGTTATGACTCCTTTTCCAAAATCATGTAGCAGTTCATTGAGCTTACGGGTTCCTAATGTAACCGAAACAATGTCAAAAGATGCTTGTTAGATGTGATAATACCATGGCAGGCGGAGCCAGGAAATATTTCGGGATGGGCCGATACGTGAAAGTGGGGTGGGCCGAATAAGAAAATCATATAAAATATACTTCAAATAATTTTTTTTAAATTTTATAGTGTAAAAAAAATTTAAAAAAATGGGGGGCCCGGGGCCCAGGTTGCCCCCCCCCCCCCCCCTCCCTCCGCCATTGAGCATGGCTTATATTAATTTACCGAGGATGATTGCTAAAAACGTACATGTGAGATGATGGAATACCTATTACCTAATTATCGGATATGATTTCTAGGGTTGGAATCATTAAAAGTTGTTGATACTGATTGTTACATGTATCTGCATTATGTTGAACAGTTTTCAGCTATATGAGTTGGGCTACTTAATTATCACGTGTTATTTTCTCTTCCTTATGAATTGAACTTTAATGAAAGGGATAATTACAAAAACTACCCCTTACGTTTAGCCTAATTATAATAATCTTCAGTTATCGTTGAAAACTATAAATACCCCCTTAATGTATAACAAACACCTCCGAGGTTTCTATTTACCTAACAATAACTCCTTGAGGGTGCAATTTGTAAAAGATAACCAAAATTTAAGGAGGTATTTGTAATTTTGAAAGATAACTATTTTTTTTTCTGTAATTAGGCTCAACCTCAGGGGTAGTTTTTATAATTAACCCTTATTGATATAATAACCATCACTCTTCTTTCTTTAATCCTTATTTTTCTTCGTGGTGAGGAAACAATATTAGGCTGCCTCACACAAATATTCATGTAACGTGTTATAAACACCCCCTTGAGGTTTGTTTTTATCCACCTAAGTGCAAGTTGTAAAAATAGAAACAAATGTCAAGGAATTATTTGTGATTTTGAAAGATAGCTAGAGTGTTTTGTAATTAGACTGACCCTCGGGGTGGTTTTTGTAATTATCTCTATACTAAATGGCTAAGAACATTGCTGGTGCAGGGGAATACTTTTGGTAAGAAAAGAGCTACACGTACGTCTGACTCAGCTGATCCCCCTTTCAACTTGAGCCTCAATTTTGTAGCCACACGGTTGGTTATTCATGGAAGAGATGCAAAGCAATTAAAATTATTTGGCAACTGTTTTTTGTTCCACCAGAATATCATTTTTGAGTATTTTTCTTGAATTATTCAAATTGGAGGTGGTCCAAATGGTAGGTGTTGACAGATTTCAAGTTGCAACACAACGACTACTTGTTATTTAAATTGTTTTTGATAAAATCTATTTGAACTAGAATTTTTTGCACACAAATCCCTTTTTTTTAATAAGTTGAGAGTACTGGTTGGAAAGAAGAAGATAAATTTCAAAGAAATTGAAATATATGGGTTCGAATCCCGATCAATATCCTATAAAGGGTGAACGGTACCACTTGAACTACAAGCTCGTGGTTTACATAAATCCTATTTGCTCTTTGGTAATTTCTGTCTACCAGCTGTTACTCAGCCAGTTTAGGTGGCAGCACGTGCTAATTTACTAGCTTTGTTGAAATTATGTAAAAAAACAAAAAACAAAAAACAAATGGGCAAAAAAATTTCTGACCTTTTTTTGTTGCTTTCAGCTTGTATTCCATTTGAAGAAAGACAATCACACCTCACTGAAAGTGAGATGATATGTGCTTTTATAATTTGGACAAGTTTTCTGCCTTTTTTTTTTTTTAGAGAGAGTCAATCAAGCTATTGATCATTGTTGAAGTAAAAAACTAAACGCAGAAAACTTATAATACGTAAGCATAATTCCTACTCAATTTTAACCCATTAAAAAAATCAGAATCCATCTCATTAACCTAAGCAATGAGACGGTCTCATGTCACCTCAAACTAAATCATTTAATTCATTAGATTAAATACTCGCATGTTCAAATTATAAGATCAGAACTTAAAACTAAATGCATATTTTCACTGTTAGACAAAAAAAAAAGATTAGAATGGAGTTAGGTGGTGAAATTTTTGAATGGACTGAGTGTGACTTAATATATAAAAGGTAATATGTAGTATTGAATAACAAACTACTTTTATACTCATTTTATGTTTTACCCATTTTTTTGGTTTTAAAGACGGAATCTTCTTTTTTCTCTCTTTCACTGCTTACATATAGATACATGTATGCACGCATCGTACTTTTTCTTCTTTTTTTCTGTCGTGTCTTCTTTCTCTCCAACTTTTATTTGTTTTGTGCTAGATATCAAGATGAAAAATAGTGATGTTTTGTTCTAGGTAGCACAATCGTGCAATGCGATCGTGCCAAAATAAAAATATCCATGTTCTATTTTAGGTGGCACGATCGTGCAATCCTAGGAACACGATCATATCACCCTAAAACGTGGCACGATAGTGCTAATATGACAATAGTCATGTTTTGTTTTTGGATGGCACGATCGTGCAATCCTAAATAGTACAATTATAGCATGCTTTATAACATATATAGGCAGGCATGATAGTGCCACTTTAGTAAAAATAATTTTGTCTTTATAGGGAAAAAAAAAGATGTTTTTATGTAAAATGGGTAGAAAAATAGTTTGACTATCCGAGAAAGGTAAAGAAAAACTCAACCTATATAAAATCCGTGTGTCAGCAAAATGAACGTTAAAGAAGCACACTTTATTTTCCGCTGCACAGATTCATCTCACTTGTAGTAGATCAATATTGAAAAGGAGCTAAAGCTCTTAATTTTTTAATTTGGATAAATAACAGCTGTTATTATAGGGATTTTCACCATAGGGAGATACATACAAATTCGCCAACTAAAATAGAATCTTTTACCTATGCACAGATCCCTTTGGCCTTTGGGTTTAAGACAATAACGAGATTGACATATTGGGTAGACTCGACATATTTGTATGAAAAATAATCAAATTGCTTTGTGATGGAATTTCAAAAGGAAAATTGATTCCACGACTTTTCTAACAATGTGCGCTCCAGCTAAACTGTCCACACGGAATCGATTTTTAATATCTGAGTTAGGGAATTAATTACATGATTAACAAATAAATTAGACAGAGGGCCACATGATGATACGTACGTATGTATTTCGTACATATGTAAGTATGTTGTACGTATTCAAATTTAATTAGTCATGTAGACTGTAGACATACTAAATTATTGAGGGGATCACAAAATCAAATGAACTTGATCTTGTCCACATTTTCATAGACATCTTCGTAATAAAAATAAAGGAATCTTGCTCGACGTCGCTATATATATGTAAATGTTAATTTATTATAGACCCGATTTTAAGCCTTCTTTATTATATTTGTCTCCACTAGGTTTGGAAATAAAGAAACAAAAAATCGAGTATAATAAGTGTTAACAGGATGAAATTTACCAAAAATAAATAAAAAAAATTATATATATATATATATTTACCAGGAAAAAAAGAAAAAAAAATAACCAAGAGGTGGCTGATAATAATTGATAATAAAGACCTGATGAATTCAAATCGTGGACGACTTAAACTTTTGAGTCCACAAACGAGCAAAAGTAAGAAAGCAAACTGATTATAACTTAGAACTTAGAAGGGTACCTGTGGCTGTGGGTACCATATAATTTGTTTTTAATGCAAAAAATGTGCATGAAAAAGGGCTTATGGTTATGCACTTTCCAGGCACAGGATGTCATGGTTTATTCATTTTCATTAATGGGATCCTATCATATATATGTGTATATAAATATTTTACTACGTTGATTTTATTTATTTGGTGTTTTGAGGGGGGGAAAACTCTCAACCACAGACTGAATTTTCTTCGCAATTAGTTGCGTGAAATACTTCATTCTAGTGAAATAGATTTAATTTAATTTGTTGACCAATTTGCACTATAAAAGAAAATGTTAGTACTATTGAGAAATTAATGAAGTGACAATCCAAATTGTTTTGTCGTTAACTAGAAGATTTTTTTAATTTGTCACTATAATGGGTTTTAATTGTGTTCTTGTCACTTTTGATAATCACTAACAAAGTAACAATTGACAAAAGAACACGCATAAAATTGTTACTATGGACAATTAGTGACACAAGTAGACATGTCCAACGGTTCGAACTGCCGGTTACGGTTCGGAACCGCCGGTTCTGGTTTGCTCAAAGGGTGGAACCGGAACCTAACTGTCTTATAGACGGTTTTGGTTCCGGTTCTGGTTCTGAACCACCGGTTCCGATTTGGCCGGTTTTTCTTCTTTTTTTTTTTTTGAATTTTTGAATTTTTGAGTTTTTAATATTAATAAATTAACGCAATTGATGAAGGAAATGAAATTGAGTAACACAAAAATTAATTTTATTGATTTAAAAGTAAAATTACAATTTATAATTTACAAAATAAAAAATTCTGAGATATTACAATTCCAAAGTACGATTTAAAAATAAAAGCCTATTGAAGATGTAACAATTCAAGCCCAATTGATTATCTGCTCTTGCAAACTGGAGAACTATTGTAAGCAGTAGCCAGTAAGCACTTGTTCATTTTCTGAATAATCGACAAACCATAAAGAAAATACATTCTTCCAACTGGTTGTAATCGACACTTGACAAAAATCTTAAACCAAAGATGAAAAATTAAAGGACTATGCCATAATACAAGTTCATCACACGGAAAAAGAAAAAATAAATTCAACCATAAAAAAGATGTGAAAACACAATATATTGTCGTTCAAATATGTGGGCTTCCTAAACACAGTCATAGTTGGGTCTGTAGGTATGACTCAAAAATATGTCGGAAAAAATGAACATATAATTAGCAAAGAGAACTTACATCTTCAATAGGCTTTTAAATCAGTTTTTAAAAAAAAAATAGTAAAACCGTCGGTTTTGAAAATATGGAACCGTAACCTAACCTTAAAAATAAGGTTTATGGTTCCGGTTCGAACTGAAACCGGAGTCAACGGTTTTCGAACCGTTGACCACGGTTCGAAACCGCCGGTTCGGTTCAAACCGTTGGACACGTCTAGACACAAGTATTGTTACAATTTATTAATAACAAGATATCATTGTCAATATACCAAATAGTTCAAGACTCTTCTCCTTTAAAACTCTAGCCGTTTTTGCCCCTCCATCTTTTTCATCTTTTTCTTCCATCATTCTTGTATTGAGGATAAGGGAAGTAATTTTCATTGGTTTTAATCTAAATAAATTTGTCACGGATAGGTGATCAGTTTTACTTGTCCCACTATGTGGCTTTATTTGTCCCAAATATATGATTTTTTTTTCAGTTAATAAGTTTGTCTCATATATGACATTTTATTTAGAAGACCAGATGATACATTACATGATGATACGTGACAGAAACGAGATAATTATTGCTACGTGTTTTGCTCAGCACTTTCATTTTCGAAGTTCTGATTCTGCGGATCAATTAGATTTAGTTAAGTTTAAAATTTTGTTTTATATCTGTATAGGTTTATGATTTTGTAGGGCTTTCAACTATTTTTCAATCGTTATTGTAATCACTTGTAAGTTTCTTATGATATACAAGTTTCTTATGATGTATGAATGAAATTCATATTTCTAAAAATATATGGTTGCCAATATATAACATTTATCCTAATTATTAACTTTGATGCGTTGACGCAATTCATATCACTTTTAAATTTTTAAAAATTATAATGTAAACAAAAGTTATTGACTTATTGCCACCTAATGGGTAAACTTGATGACAACTTTGATCATTTAATATTATGTGATTTAATTATTATTTTTTTCCGTTCAATATATGTTTGAGAAATATGCATTGCTCAATTTGTTTACTTTGCTCGTGTCTCATCTAATTTTTGTGTATATTTTATGACAAATTGACAATGGGTAATATAGTGGCATCCGATTTTGAATTAATTAATGCGAGACTCGACCATTAAAGATTTGAATTAAGTTTGAAATATTTTCTTTGCTCATTTTTCTCTTTATGAGTACACAATTTGGGAGGGGATGATAGATGATAATCGAACCCCAGATATCTAGTCTGGTTTTGAAGGTCTTAATTAACCACTAGTACTCGACCACTATCTGATTTTTTTTTTTTTTGCTCACTTGAATCTTAGACCACACTCGATGAAGAAATAAGGAGATCTTTCTATATCGAAATATCAATTGAAAAATTCATAGGAAAATTTCTGGATCGCCCGGTCAGAATGTGGAGACTGATAGCGATCTCCCTACGTATTTCTGTTGATTGCTTCTAAGAGTTTCCTTCGTTGATGTGACCTTCGGTAAAGCAATTGCACTTAGAGCTAGCCTCTAAGAACCCTGGTTTCTCCAAGAGCTGCTACGATCACTCATTCCAACTACCAGTTCATTCCCTGACTTGCTTGCACTTGCCTCCAGAAAGGAATGGAATGAAAGACCAGTGTCCCAGGAGCAGCGGATGTTGAAGATGTGTTCGACAAGCCCAGCACCCGACTTCTTGTTGTTCGGTAGATCGAAATCTCAACCGTTAGGCTATTATGGTTATTGGCCTTTGTTCGCGTTCACCCATCATGTTTCCTGGTTGCCTTCTTTTCTTTCGTGCTTGCTTATGGCAGGCCCTTGCCGAGGGGTCGTATTCGCTCAAGAGGGCTTCCTCTTTCGAGGCTTGGTCTTCTGTGGAGTTAGGGACTAAGTATGAAGTGATTAACCAACCTTCTTTGTCTTTGGAAGGGCTTAGCCGCCCTTCGCCCGCCTATCGTATCGGCTCGGCCGTCTAGAAGCTATCGCTTCCGCTTTCTCTGGCGTGAGCGATAGCTCATGACTGGTATATGGATCTCTCTATGTAGTGGTCGGCCTTCTAGAAGCGAATCGCTTTCCGGTTCAGGGTCAACTGGAGCTTGGTCAGGTACTAGAATGAGGGGGGCCTTTTTGTCGTATCTTTCGCGACTTACCTACCATGTTTTGGGAAGAATCGAGATGAGTAAAAGAATAACCACAGAGCTTTATAAGACCGGGTCTCTTTCCTTTCGTTTTAAACAACTCTAAATGAAAGGAGCCGTTCAACGATGTAAAATATCACAATGTGATAAAAGAATCAATTCAAATTACAAAAGATCCTCTAATTCCAATTAAAACTACAGGCTTCGGAATCTTACACTACAAGAAAATCGCAAAATAGCGACGGATAATTCCGTCGCTAAACCTATAAAAACCGTCGCTAAATATTTTAGCGACGGATTAGCGACGGATGTTTTCCGTCTTTATTTAGCTCGTCGTTAAATCCTTAGCGACGGATATTATAATCCGTCGCTAAATAGCAACGGAAAATTTTGTCGCTAAAAAATTAAAAATCCGTCGCCAATATTGAATCGAGCGACAGAATGGACGACGAATTAGCGACGGATTTAGCGACGGACGTATCCGTTGCTAAATTAGCGACGGAATAATCCGTCGCTAAATTGCGTCAATTAACTTTGTTTCTAATATTAGCGACGGACCTTTCCGTCGCTAATTTGATTTTTTGGTTTTCTTAGCACATAGCGACGGATTGTATCCGTCGCTATTTTTAAAATATTATATTATTTTTTATTTTATTTTTTATAATTAAAAACCTGTAAAAACAATGCACATTCAAATTACAAAAATTCATTTACATAAACTATATAATCTATCAATAATCGCCAATATAATATATGTTTTACAAAAAAACCATGACAAACATTTATAGTTATAGAAATCTACAATACATCCACATATAATCTAAAATATATAATGTCTAGAATTTGTCCAATTTGTGCATGGCTGTCAAGGAGGAGGCATCTGTCCATGGCGGCGCGACTCCATCATCATGCTTACTAACTCTGATACTTGTGACTGCAACTGAATGCGCTCATGACGCTCCTTCTCCAATCATTAATCATATTAGGAACTTTAAAAACTTAGGTAAAGGCATAAAGAAATGTCAAATTCACCAGAAAAATAGATAAAAAAAAATCAAAAGATAATCCCAGTTTTTAGTAACAAAACAGAAATCAAGTGAGACTCCAAAATATGAGAATCCATTATGAAAGGGAATGCATAAGGAATGTGCAACTTAAAACTACTTTTTTTTTTTTTTTTTTTTGAGGGAAACTTAAACTTAAAACTACTTACGAAAATAAGATACTAGAAATATTTTTGGGCATAATCGAGTTGATCACTATTCCAAAAAAGACCACTCTTATGGCATGACAAGTATCAATAAGTTAGTAACACATAAGATATTTATACAATATCCCGAGTAAAGTTAGAGACAAGATTTTAAGCAATATACATAATCCTTTCGACAGAAACATTTAAACTATGAACAAAAACCCACAATCAGAGCAATTGCACTAAAAGAAGCAGGTCCGCTCCCGAAAATTCCAAGAAATTGAAAATATTTTCAATTATGAAATAGCCAATGAGAACATACATGAAATAAGAAGCCCACAAACAACTCGACGCAAACCGGGAGTTTTGGCTCATTTGATTCTATCTTTCGCCTCCTTGGAGGATTTATCTACTTCACCGTTCCCCATAAAATCCTCGCTAATATACATGTAAAGACATATACATGTAAGTATATACCATTGAATACTTGTTCAAAACTTTGAATCAAGTACTCTTAAGATATAGAGTATGAAGTAAGTAAACACATAAAATCCAACTCCTTAACACATGATAATTCCAATAATTGCGATGTATCTGCAGAGCTCTTAAATAGAAAAAGAATGATCACTACTCCGAGGTTTCGATAAAACTAACTCATGATCATTATCATTGACAATAGATATAAGATTAATAGCACCATATATTTCAACAGAATCAATTAATAAAGACTCGTGTCGGATATAAGATTTTTGAATATGAAACACATTGCACATCAATAAGAGTTAAACTCATCATCAAATCCACCATTCAAACTCTCGTCTAAGATCAAAAAAGAAAAGACATCGAAAATGAACCCGAAAATCATCATCAAATCATGCCACATTCAACATTAGAAAACAATTATGACTTGCAAGCATACTAGCAAACATTTCATCAAGTAGAACTGGACAACCTAGATGTTTGTAAACTCATTCTACTAATGTTTAGGACTAGGTAAGGTGATAGCCTTTAGGAATTTGTTTCTGATTGCATTCTTTTCTTTCACAAAAATTCCATTCCTTCACAACTATGCTTACACAAGGCACACGAACAATCGAACATGATTTAACTCAGGGTCATACATCAAATCCAAGACTAAGGAGATGATCTCTCAATTCGGATGAATCAATCTTGCGCTGGCGTCTGTCCTATCAAATCTCTCGAATATTGACTAGATGAACAAGAAATTAATCGGATCGGATGCACAAAAAAACCATGTCATATGCATATCTCAATGGAAATACATTTTCTACAAGTGGAGTTATGACTTACACGAGTCTAGCTACCAAGAAATTATTTGATTTTGATTATGGAACCAACCATGTAATAGTAATAAATGTGCCTCCCTTCTATATGAATCTAGCTACGAGATAATTCCAATCCTTTCACAAATATCCGCCACAATGATATTAAGTAAATGTTTCATTGCAAAATTCCCATTATTTGTCCTGAAGCCAATCCTGGTGCATATATCAACCAAAATGGACAAGAGTAGGAAGATAGAGAGAGAGGGCAAACCTAGAACACGGAGGTGGTGGCGGCGACGATAGTGCCGGCGGCGGCGATGGCGGGAAGATCGACGGAGAGAGATTAATGTAATTAGGGCGCGGGCGGGGAAGGATTATCGTGGGAATTGTAAAATATATAATTTTTCTCAAAATCAAATCAAATCAAATCAAATTAAAAAACAAAATCTCCAACAAAACAGAGCCCTTTAAACTCCAATCGGCATTCCCAGTTTTCGTAAAATCTCTAGTTTTTCCAAAGATTCTAATTTACGGGCATGTCACCAACCAAACATTCATCAATCAAGATTAATTTTCTTTATTGAACTTCCCTGTGATGCTCATACATGTTCAAATCTATTAGAATAACGATTCAAGAATAATTGCTAAGTATAATCCGAGAAAACACCCAATCCCCTTTTTAATCCTCTAACATTCATCAACTCCAAAAACAATCCTTGTTCCAAATAAACATCATATTCTTCTCCCAAAAATCTATATAAAAAAAAAAAAAAGAACATATTTTCGAAAACTCAAAATGCAGATCCACTCCGCCCCCCCCCTCAACACGCACGGCCACCGCCACCGGTAGCCGCGCGTCCGTACTCCGCTAAGACCCCACCCCCTCGCCTAAATAATAATATCTTATCTAAGTGTGGGCTGAAATAAAAGCCCCGCTCATCAAAAAGAAAAAGGGAAATGACTTACCGTGGCGGGGCGGTGGCGGCGGGCGGCTTGGTGGCGGGTTGGCACTTGGCGATGGTGAGGATAAAGTAAAAGCGAGCTTCGCGAAGAATCGAGAAGGGTTTCAATCAATTTTCATTATGCTTTTTGTTTTTGTTTTGTGTTTTCGATATTTTGTGTTTTCAATTTTAAAAACAAAATGTAAAACAATTTAAACCCTAGCTATGTTTTAAGTTTTATGTTTTGAGTTTTAAAAACAAAAATGTAAAAGAAAAAAAAAGCTGGCCCGCGGATAAAATATTAGCAACAATTTTTTTCTATTTCCAAATTTTTTAATATTAAAATTTACTTATATATTAGCGACGGATAGTATCCGTCGCTAACTTGAATATGTTAATTTTGAAATTTTGTCTTAATGATTTAGCGACGGATTTTATCCGTCGCAAAATATTTTTCCCAGTTTTTAATATTAAATACATTTATAGGTTAGCAACGGATCGTATCCGTCGCTAACTTGAATATGTTAATTTTGAAAATTTGGCTTAATGATTTAGCAACGGATTTTATCCGTCGCAAAATATTTTTACCAGTTTTTTAATATTAAATACATTTATAGGTTAGCGACGGATACTATCCGTCGCTAAATTGAATATGTTGGCTTAAAAATTTAGCGACGGATACTATCCGTCGCAAATATTTTTATATTAAATTCATTTAACGATTTAGCGACGGATTATAGCCGTCGCTAAAGGTTTTTCCTAGTTTTTTTCATTTTAAACAGCATGTTCGCGACGGATATAAAATCCGTAGCTAATATCATTAAATTAGCTACGGATTAGCGACGGATAATTATACGTTTGTAATTCCGTCGTTATTCCGTCGCTATTCGGTGGCTATATAGTGAAATAATTTTAAAATTATTTTTGGAATATATCCGTCGTTATTCCGTCGTAAAGTCGTCTCTATTAGCGACAGATGCTGTCCGTCGCTAATTTCCGTCGCTATTTTGCTGTTTTCTTGTAGTGTTAGTAGTCACGGCTCGGGAACGGCTTTTCGCCTCAACTAGAGAGGAGGGGTTTACGAGAAGAAAGATCAGGCTTCAGGGTGGTACTAGAGAGAGAATGCTAGACTCCATTCCTCAAGTCTCACTTCCTTCTTTTTTCCGCCCGGTCAGGAGGGAGAAAAGAGAGATACTTTCTATCAGTCAAAAGCAGATACCGCCCCCCCATGCCTATTATCTAGTGCTAGAAGCTTCGCCAGAAGCTATGTTACTAGGGTTGGTTCCGGGAGAAAGGACTGAACCCTGAGGCAACTTGTTACTTTAGGGTTAGTTTTTCAATACGAAGCCAGGAGCGGAAGGAGGGACTTGAACCCTCAACCTCAGCCTTGGTGCTATGCTCTACCATTAAGCTATTTCGCGGTGAATATAAGACTACATGTCCGCCTTCTAGAATCGGCTTCCCTAGGGGGAGTATAAAGATAGAAGGACTATGGCAGTCACTCTCATAGCGGGATAAGAAAGAATCTGAGTCTGGGCAGCGGGCGGTGGGGAAGCTAGCTATTGATCATAGTAAGCTGTCCTTATGTCCTATTAGGTTTTTGCTCTCTCATCTGTCTTAGTAGAGACCATATCTTTACCGCCACTCCTCCCCGTTTGACTGCCGCTCGGGGATGTAGTTGTAGAGGTTGGTAAATCAGTGTGGGAAAGCCCCTCGTTTGAATATGCGCCATCCCCCTCACTTCCAGAAAGCCGTTGAGCGTATGTGTCGCCCGAGACTTTGGTAGAACATCCGGCTGCAGAAGGCACAGCTCGACCAAAGCAAAGGAAACCTTGGTTCTTTCGGAGTCGGAAGATGGAAGCCCAAATCAACGAGCCCATTTTGTTGCACAAAATTTGGAAAGATTTTTCACCCTGGAGTTAGCACCGGGCTAAGGGGCGGTTGAGCAACTCAAGCGAACCGCCCTACCAATCTCTTAAAAGGAGGAGGCCACTCTATATATTTTCTTAAGCGAATCCGTAAATCTGAGGAGCATGCCGCAACAAAAGGATGGTCCCCTATGCATTTCATTCTTTCCGGAAGGGACAAAAAAGTACCCCCATCATTGTGTTGATGCGCGAGACGACTGATCGCCTCAATCAGATCTTGACGGAATCCCCCTTTCCAGAGCGTGTGTGCGAAGTGGATAATCCATCCCAAAGCCTTATTGATAGCAGGGATTCGTCCAAGTTCTCCCAATTGAAAGTCGTACCCAAAGGGAAGACAGGAGCGGTATAAAAGGAGAACGCCGGAACTGGGTGGACGGTCTATCCGCCCTTAAGTGGTATTACCAGCCATTCTGGTCTTGCTCGTATATACTGGGATGTGGCCCTAGAAGAAAGTGCCATATCTAGGGCTTTCTAATAAGGAAAGGGCTTACCTTATAGTAGTGCTTTTGGCAATAAGCGCTCTTAGCCTATCCGTAGCTATTGAATCAAGATGGGCCCCTTAAATCTCTATATGAGCTTTAAAAGTGCTTAAAGGGATTTCTCTCTCCGAAAAAACTTATTCGTAGAGTACTGTGTTAAAGTGGGAAAAGTGATTGCTTATTCGAAGTAGGCCGACTTTCCAGCGGCCTAATCCCTTTAATCGATGTGGTCGAAATCGTTTAAGGCGCTTTTTAATCAAAAATGAAATGTTGGTAAGCGTCTTCTCTTTTCAGTTTGACATAGTTAGGTGTAGCCAACTTTCGTGGAGAGTTGAGTAGGCGCATGTCGGCTAAGACCCCCTCATTTTAGTACCTGACCAAGCTCCAGTTGACCCTGAACCGGATATCTACATTCAACTGTGCCCCGGAGACATGGTCGAAGCACGCCCGCCCAGTGTGCTTCTTTCACGACATGCTCTAGTCCTGGCTAAAGGGATCTTTCCTTCCTTCTCTACCTGCTTCTCAATAACCTCTGCCCCTTGGAAAAGAGCCCGAGTAGAGTATAAATAATATTAAAGATTTTGAGTGCTAGGGGCTTGATTCTTTGTTCTTAGGAGTCTCCTAGACTTGAAGCACTGACCCCCTATTGTTTGATCCAATATTGACCGGGGACGAGCCCCGACTTCCATAGGTCCTTGGTTTGACCTCCCGTAGTGGTCCTTGCTTTTAAGAAAGCGGAGCGGGGCATCTTGTACTTCTCCTGCCTCTGAAGGACCGGACCAATGATAGACCATGGGAAACAGGAAACATCTCCCCCCTCTCACAAAAAGTATGCAGCTCGGTGCCCTATTGCTTTCGCTCAATTTCATCGATCCTTCCTTCTTAGTAAAGCACCTTACGGCTAACCACCTTACTAGATAGGGCGAGATGACTTCCCTTAAAGTCGTAAAGAAAGAAGCTCCTACTCCTATTAAAGAAGGAAGAAGGACTAGAAAGGGCGGAAAAAAGAAGGAAGTGAGACTTGAGATGCAAGGGGCCAAGGCACAGCTTGAAAAGCAAAGGCTAGAATAGCATATAGAAATAGGGTTCCAAACCTTGCATCAATTGGCACTATCAAGTGTTTACTCTCCACCAGTGCATGAAGTACATGTGAGATAGCCAGGAATAAAGAATAGATGGAGACATCCAACCCTTTAGTGTCCACGAAATCAAATAAAATATGAGGATCCGAATCTCTTTCTAAATCCGAAGCTCAGACTCAGAAGAAGGAAGTCCTTCGGACGCGGAGTACGCTTTCACGCAACCGAATGGACAGACAGCAATTAAGCGAAATGGGTAGTTGTGATGTAGTATTGTAGTGTCACTCTAATTGGTAGTATTCTTAATTGTTGAACTTGATTTTTGAGTGGGTTGCCTACGTCACAAAAAATGGTTAGGGATATTGGATTGACCCACCGAAAATTCTTCTGACACTCAAATCAGTTTCATAGCAAATGAGATAAGCCAAAAAATTTGAGTATGGTTAAGTACATAATGATGATATGAGATATTTGTAGGCAAATTAGTAGATTTTCATGGGTTTACAGTCTTATGGCCTTAACGGCTTGATTTGGGTATTATTATTACCCAAATTAATTAGATAAGAAGTATTTCTCATAAAATTAATTCTTGTGAGCCTTTATTCGTTTTTGGAGGTTTTTTAATTAGGATTGGATTACTGGTTAGAGGGAATAAGATAAATTTCAAAGAAATTGAAAGATACCGGGTTCGAACTACAGTTAACACCCTTATAAAAAGTAGGTAATACCAATTGAGCTATAAGCTCGTAGTCATTCATTTTTAGAGGTGCATAATCCAAAAATTTTAGTTGTACTTAGTCTTTTTTTTCGGGCCTATGCCTATTCACTATTATAACACATCAGGTTGTATGTTCGAGTTCAAGTTCTGATTTTTTTATTTATTTAATGGATCGGTCTTCTGTATGTAATTTATAAAAAAAAAAAAAAAAACTTAGACTTAATTTGATTGTTCATAATAATAAGTTTTCACGCTATTTTTTATAAGTTTGATTATACAGTATACAACTACAATGAATAGATCAAATATAATATATCAAGTTATCCAAGAATTTTCACTAATGATTTCAATAAAAAAAACACTAATAAATTTAGCATGCTCACTTAAATCAGTATTTACCAAATAATTAAAATATGGTACAAATAAAGACGGTTTTTGACATAGGGAACTCTCACTCAACCCCAAAGTACAATTACCTATAGCAGCAAGCCAGCAACTGTAGTGGCTCTAGATTCTAGGGCGTCTATTCCCACCACTAAAGGTCGGTCTCAGAAAACCATAAGGCAACCAGGTGGGCATTTACTCCAACAGCCACCACAAAGATTGTGGGATAGAGGTAGGGGTTCAAATCCCCGCTCCATCAAATTGTTTGTGGGGTGGAGGTCGGGGTTCATATCCCTTCTCCATCAAATTGCTTCCCGGGGCATATCGGTGGTGAAGATTTGGTGGGAACTCATATTGAATAAAGCATCCGTGTGGGTTCGATTCGGGGAGAGATCGTTATTAGTAGATTGGGGGTCGAACATAATTGTTCTCTTTACCGGGAGGATCTGGTTGTACGTCGCAGACCGTCAGAACACTGGTCGGTCGCGTGCACATCGCAGTTTACCTTGGCAAAAGAATGAGGAGCGGAAATTGTTGTCTCAGCATAGTCAGGCGTAGCGCTAAACTGAGTTATCAAAAAAAAAAAAAAAAAAGAAAACCATAAGGCGATAACTTTCACACGTGTCACAAAATTACAGGTGGTAAAACCTTTTATAACCTCTGGATATTTTTAACTAGATTTTTATACTTTTTTTAACTGGAAAAATTGTTTCTTGCTCAAATTGTTTTGGCATGGGTGCAAAATTCGAGGAGATTTCTAAGTTAAGCCAAATAGAAAGGAAAAAGTAAACCAATAAAATAAAGATAATTATAATTGCTATTGCCAATTTTAGCCTTCATATAATTACTTTTTTTCATAGAATAATATTTCATAAATGAAAACTCACAGAAATAATTACAAATCGAAGCCTACTGGCTACAAAGCCCTCAAGCAAAAATCTCAAACTAGAGGGAAGAGATAATCCATGGGCACAACCCAAGAAGAAAATCCAAAAATAAAATAGGCTACAAAATAAAGAGGGGAAAAACATACACCAAATAGAAAAATTACAGAAATACAAAGATGAATTGTTCTCAAAAAAGCAACTAAAACTCCATGAAAGGCTAGTAGCTCCAAATTTTGTCACAAACTCTTCGTCTTTTTCACATTAAACCCGGATCCAGCTTCTTCACGTAATTTTCTTCTATTGGTAAACCGTGAGAACCCTCCCCACGTAGCCAATCAAACACCCAAATGACCAGATCTTAAGTCAGATCGGTCAAATCTGGTGCCAAAACGATCGTATCTGAAGAGAAAAGCAAGAAAAAAAATTCCACAAAGGGAAACTAAAACACTTCCATAAAAGGAGACTGAAATCCCACAAGGGGAACTATCATTCCCACGTAGGGGAACTAGGAAAACAAAGCAAAAAAAAGATTTATATGATTTGGATTCCCCATCCTCTCCACTAGATAAAATGAGGGAAGAAAAGGAGATACACGTACAGAAGACAGGCAAAGAGGAGGAAAAATTAGAGACAGAAATATTTGGGAGTTCCTACAGAAAATTTTAGCCTTCAGATAGTTACCAAAAATCAAAATATTGGATATGGGTCAAGTATATATATCTGAACACGATGTATAGTTTTTTTTTATGGAATCGAATTCAAGTTCAAATTCAAATACAAATCAAAATTATTAGAACTTATATTTTAAAACTGTCAAGATCAGAGAAACAGTTAGAATTTAGTTAGTTATAGTAGTTATGTTTGTTATATCAATTACTTTTTCTCCATACATAAACATCCTCAAGTCCATTGGCGGAGCCAACATAAGCCATAGACCGCACTCAATTAGGCTGGCCATAGCTATATATTATATTAAACAAATAAAAAAAATTATTTTCTCTCCGTTCAATAGAAAATTGCCCACACTCAAAAAAAAAAAAAATGGCCACACTCACGTGAGGAGATAAAAAGGATCCACAGTAAAAACTATTTTAACAACTTTTATGGTTTTGCTAGGGAACAAAAGGCAGAAATTAGGGCAATTAATTAAATATATCAAGACTCATGCATGGACTCTTTTGAAAAACCCAAACACCACAATCAATGGATACCACATAACATATTTTTATCCCTTTCTTCTTGACTCTCTCTTTCTTTTTTAGGATCATAAGTATTTTTTTAGCATCAAAAGCATTTTAAAGTACCGATAAAAAAAACAATCTAATGTCTGAAATTTTTATTTTTGATAACAAGAAATAAATAAAAATGATTTTAATGGCTTGGGAGATCAAGTTTGAAGAGTATATTTGTTGTAAAGTACGACTTGGTTATTTTTATTCTAATATTTTTTTATATTTTCTATTTATTAAAATTTTGACCCGAGAAGCGGTATGCTGAAGTGATGAAATTTTCGACCGCACTCGCTAGAAATCTTGGCTACACCCTTGCTCAAGTCACCCTTATAACTTCACTTTTACTTCTATGAAATACAAATTCTATATTCTTTCAATAGATTGTTCTTCATATACAATCATGTCAATTCACAGATTATAACATGGTATCAGTAGGATTATAATTTTTTCGCTGTGTATATCGTTCAAACTCTTAATCGAGCTCTTCGATTTTATTCTCTTGATGCCCTGTGTTGAATATCTCTCAAGATTCTTGATTTTTTTTTCAAATGGTGACTGATGATTCTGGTTATATTCCGCCTACGCGCTCTGTCAATCCGATCGATGATTATAGTTCTCCGTTTTATCTTCATCCAAGTGACAATCCCAGAGCAGTGATTGTTTACGAACCGTTTATTAGGGATAATTACATATCATGGAGTAGAGTTGTGCCTATGGCGCTCAATGTCAAAAATAAGAGTGCGTTCATCGATGGTTCTCTACAGGTTTCATCTCCTTATTCTACTCCTCTTTATAGTTGTTGGCAACGTGCTGTAATACTCGGTTCTTTTTAATCGGGGATAAAATTAGAGTTTGACTAGAATCGAATTTGGAGATTTAATTTCTGATTTTATTTCCATAATAAAGGAAAGTCAATTTTTACAAAAGAGAAAATCATGTTTATAAGAGAAATAAATCAAATATGCGTTTATGGCATTTAAATCAAAATATTTTTGGCAATCAAATTTCAGCATAATATTCTTAACTTAAATTATTTGAATCATTGGCCTATAAATTGAAAGCCTCCCCTAGGGTTTTTATTCACAATTTTCTACACCAAGCAAGAAGGTAAATTCTTCATCTTGTTCTTCTCCTTAAAACCGCCGCCACCATCACCGTCGTGCTCCACTGCCGCCACCACCGGCACTTCCACCATGGCCACCACCTTCTCAAACCCTAAGCCCCATAACCAAAACCCAAGATAAAAACCAAGGAAGAGGGAAAAAGAAATAAAGGAAGCGAGAGAAGCCGGTTGCCGCCATGACCACCCATTGTCGCCGGCGGTTATCGATGACGGAGACGAAAGAGAGATGTGGAAGGAGATGAGGAACTTGAGCACTATACATTCATGTTTGCATTTATTTCATGGTGCTATTGCATTTAAGGTGGGGTTTACTGCTATGTCTATTTTAAATTCTTGTATGATTATTTTTGTGTGGGCACATTAAACATGAAAAGCATGATGATACTTAATTGTACAAGCATGAAAAGCATATGTGTGTATGCATGAATGATTCTACTGTGTATTTAATTTGGACATTGCGTCCCCACTGGGCTGTTGAATGCTCACCCCATGATTTCCACAGATGAATGAAGGAGCTGGAGCGTGGCAAAGGGGACGGTGGAAGTCGATCAAGAAATTTAAAGGGACCCTTTATTTTAATTTATTTAATGATGTTAGAAACCAAATAGTTTTTATGGATTTTTGTTTTTAGATTTTTGTTTTGACACAGTTTTCATGAGTATTTCGCATTTATGACAAGTTGTAGTATTTGGTTTCCTTTAAAAATGCATCTTCAAGCTTTGACTTATTTTTCAGCACTTTAAAAAATCGCAAATCGCATATTTTTATTTTTATGAAATTCAGATGTTACAAAGTGGTATCAGAGCGGGTCTAACTTTCCTGTAGACTTGCTAAATTACTTTTAGAAAAAAAATGGATCTTGGATTTTTACAAGGATGACTACTTTCAAGTAAAATGATAACAGTAAAGAAGTTGACTTAACCACCGCCTAATGTCGCGCCGACTCTGAAGTGGAAAGGTATTATAATGTACATTGTTAATTTCATGTTCAGTATATATAGCCATGTGATTCATGCATGCTACAATCACATTGATAAACGATAAGAGATTATTTTCTTTTAAGCAAATGAAACACTAAGTATCCAGACTTTCTAATTTGAGGCAAGAAATCGAATTTCGAGGACGAAATTATTTTTAAGGGTGGTAGAATGCAATACCCGGTTCTTTTTAATTGAGGATAAAATTAGGGTTTGACTAGAATCAAATTTGGGGATTTAATTTCTGATTTTATTTTCATAATAAAGGAAAGTCAATTTTTACAAAAGGAAAAATATGTTTATAAGAGAAATAAATCAAATATGCGTTTATGGCATGTAAATCAAAATATTTTTGGCAATCAAATTTCAGCATATTATTCTTACACTAAATTATTTGAATCTTTGGCTATAAATTGAAAGGCTCCCCTAGGGTTTTATTCACAATTTTCTACACCAAGCAAGAAGGTAAATTCTTCTTCTTTTTCTCCTCCCTAAAACCGCCGCCACCATCACCGCCGTGCTCCACTGCCGCCGCCACCGGCACTTCCACCATGGCCACCATCTTCTCAAACCCTAAGCCTCATAACCAAAACCCAAGAATAAAACCAATGAAGGGGAAAAGAGAAATAAAGGAAGCGAGAGAAGCCGGCTGCCGCCATGACCACCCATCGCCGCCGCCGGTTATCGATGACGGAGACGAAAGGGAGATGTGGAAGGAGATGAGAAACTTGAGCATTATGCATTCACGTTTGCATTTATTTCATGGTGCTATTGCATTTAAGGTGGGGTTTACTGCTTATATCTATTTTAAATGCCTGTATGATTATTTATGTGTGGGCACGTTAAACATGACAAGCACGAAGGTACTTAATTGTACAAGCAGAATGGTACTTAATTGTACAAGCATGAAAAACACGATGGTACTTAATTGTACAAGCATTAAAAGCACGATGGTACTTAATTGTACAAACATGAAAAGCACGAAGGTACTTAATTGTACAACCATGAAAAGCACGAAGGTACTTAATTGTACAAGCATGAAGAGCACGATAGTACTTAATTGTACAAGCATGAAAAGAACAGGTGTGTATGCATGAATGATTGCACTGTGTATTTAATTTAGACATTGTGTCCCCACTGGGCTGTTGAATACTCACCCCATGTTTTCCACAGATGAATGAAGGAGCCGGAGCGTGGCAAAGGGGATGGTGGAAGTCGATCAAGAAATTTAAAGGGACCCTTTATTTTAATTTATTTAATGATGTTAGAAACCAAATAGTTTTTATGGATTTTTGTTTTTAGATTTTTTTGACACAGTTTCCATGAGTATTTCGCGTTTATGACAAGTCGTAGTATTTATTTTTCTTTAAAAATGCGTCTTCAAGCTTTGACTTATTTTTCAGAACTTTATAAAATCGCAAATCGCATATTTTTATTTTTATGAAACTGGGATGTTACACGTGAAAACAACCTGGTTCTTTCATGGATTCTTAATTCAATTTCTAAAGAAATTAGGCAAGGCCTTTTTTTACTTTACTACAGCTAAGGAGGTATGGGACGAATTAAAGACTAGGTATGTCAAGAGCGATGGTACTCGAGTCTTTCATTTAGAAAAATCTTTAAGCTCTATTGTACAAGGCAATCAGTCTATAACTGCATATTACAATCAATTTAAAACTCTTTGGGATGAATACATCAGTCATCATACTATCATAAAATGCACTTGTGGTTAGTGTTCTTGTAGCATTTTTGTGACTGTCCGGGGTAAAAACACTCACCTAATTTACCGCAAGTGTACGGTTGTCAAATTTTAATATAGTTTAATGAGTAGGGTTACCGTATCCACAAGGAATGTGTGTGTAAGTACCAAATATAAATTACCTATTGCTATATTTGACTGATCAATAATAGATGGATTGGTGGATTTATAATTAACAATAATGAAATACAAATAAAAATAAGAGATAATTATTATTTGCCACCCCAACTTTACCCCTTTTTATACTTCACAACCTAAACTTTGATTCGTAACACTTTGCACCCCAAACTATGAAAATAGTTACTTTTTGCAACCTTTGGACCATTTTACCCCTAGGCATGTATTCTTTATAAACAATAGTTTTAGTTATCCCTTTAAACTCTAATTTGTGACAGATTGCTCCATAAGGATAAATCTATTGCATTATACAATACACAAAAAGTTTTCACTCCCTAATCAATTTGTTTTTCGGGTTTTTCGAGAAATAAGAACCCGATTTTTCTATAACTTGTTTTGTTCGTGGCATTGTTACACCTACTTAGATCCAGTCTCTATTAAGAGGTTTTAAATGGATCATGTCAGGTTTCCAGCCTATAAACTCAACAAGACATACTTCAATCAAGATCTTATTTCACGTATTTATCCGTATACAAATTGGGTTTTTAGACTGAAAATGAAAATAGTCCATTACGACCATATCAGGCCCAACATGCTTAGTAATATTAATAAATCCCTTAAAATTCATACCTCTTTTGCCAAACAAAGACCAAGGGTTAAGTGGTTCGCAACGCCATCGGAAAATTCGCCCCAGATCTTTTGACGAAACTGACTCCTCACTGTTCAACCTCACCCTCGGGAAGATGATGATCGCAAGTTATCCGACTCCTTCGTAAACTCGCCAAAGACGCTCCCTTTAGTTCGTTTCCTACTCCAAGGCGTAAAAGTAATTCTTCAAAGGGAATTGATCAATAGTACATCATGAACACATGTTGAACAAACAACCTTTATTTTATTAAGAACTTAAAGAAAAATTTATTACATTAGTAATCTCCTTTTGGGAGGAGAATACTGGTTTAGCCTCTCATAGTTGAGGCTTGCACTCGTAAATACATAAAACTTAAAACTAAAACACTCAAAATATTACAAATTTTTCACTCAGATTTTATTGTAAGAAAACTAAGAAAAATATTCGATGTCCTCAGCTTCCTTCAAATCCTGCATTTTATAGAGGTAAGTCCGGACTTCAAAGGCGGACTTCAAATCTTGGCCGATATATATGATGTCACTACTTACGTCATATCCACATTATTGCCTCGCCAATTTGGTTTTTTCTTTTTCTCCGCGTGACTCACCCCATGTGATGTTTGTCGGGAATCTTTTAAAAATTTGGTTTACGTGGTCCCCGAGGATAACGCGTCTTGTGAGTGGGCCCTTATCCTTTCGGTGCATGATCTTGTCGGTCGGGTTTGGGTCGGAATCCTTTCCCAAACTCGGGTTCCTTTTGTTCGGGGCATGCTTGTGATCCGGTCGACCCAACGACCAACATGCGCCATGTTATTCTGAGAATTTCCGGTAAGTTTCTTTGCTTACAGGAATCTTGTTTTCCGAAGAGAATTCTTCTTTTGGTCTCGAAGAGTTCTTCCGCAAACCCCGTGGTTGATCCGGTCATCGAATTCAAAAGGAAAGATCCATTCGCCGAATGCGGAAGAACTTGAATGGATATTTGACTTTGTCCATTTGATTAGACAAACCCAAAGACCCCATGCTCGTGCGGTAGAAGCTTCGTCTTGAGAAAATGCTCCTACTAACATCTGGTCCTTCTTAGGTGAAGCTGCGCTTAATATATTTTAAAGCATTTCCATCCGGTCTTCTTAGCTTGATGAAATGAAAAGCTTCATTAAAGCCTTTCTTTTGGTTCGGAGAGCTGACCTTGATAAAATACAATTCCAAAATATCTCATCCGGCCAAGTGTGGATTATTGGCCCAAGTCTCGTAAATCGCTTCCCCAATCCATTTTGGTAATTTTGAGATTTACGGGAATCCTGGTGACACGGTATAGATTGAAGCTAAAGCTCCAAAAGTATACCATTCATGTACTTCATTTGGATGACTTCCTGGTTTCATCCAAACTCGGGATACTTGCACGAGATATCAACCATTGTTTTCTCGGGTTAATACCTTGCTTGTAACTAGTTTCTCTCATTGCCTCTAATATACTGCATAGGAGAAATCTTAATCTCGTCAGTTTGGACCTTAGATTTGCCTGTCGTGGCCTAAGATTCAACTCTCCTCTTTTACCCCGAGGAGGTCTTTGGGTTGACTTGAAGACTCGGGTTGTGACAGGAGCTTCAACATTCGTTCTGATTTGTACACCCTCGGGGATGCATCACCGCAACACTTGTGATTATGGTACTTGAATCCATAACCTCCGAGTTAGAGCCCCGTACTCTCTCGGCCCCTTTTTGCACCGTAGGAGATGCGGCTGGAAGAGAGGCTTGCAGTCTTAAGAACAATTGTCCTTGAGCGAATCTGGCATGCTCGTATTTGACTAGAAACGGATTTCTGGTCAGCTGTTGAAGTCGTCCGGAAACACGCATTGAGACATAGCGCCCCAAAATCTCGTTTCTAGACTCTCCAGGTTTTCCCGAGATGTCTTACTCGTTTAAGGACCTCGTCAAAGAACGCGTCCTTCCATCTCGTGTCAAGAAATGCAAGAATATTTTCATGAGATTTTATAATGACAATATCATAATCATAATATTGACATTCAGCTTGCCATCTAAGTAATCGAGCCTTTTCTCGGTTTTGATTCAATTTTGTTTTTTAAAAGCCTTGACATTTGAATTATCAATTTTTAAAGTAAACGTTTTTGCTTGTAAAAATAGAGGCCATTTTTTAAAAGCCTTTACGATTCGCAAAGAATTCTTTTCGTTGATATGTCATATGTTTGCTTTCATGGGTGTGAATAAACCGCAATATCTGCGCATGGCGCTTCTTCATTTGGTGTGACCTTAGTAAGAACGCGCCGCCACCAATCATCACGGCATCGTAAAGAACCGATTCATCCTCGTCTTGGGGAATCGCAAGTTTTGGAAGCTTTTTACAAACTTCTTTAAGTTGCTTAATTCCTTCTTGATGTTCATCTTCCCATTTGAATCTTCGCATCTTTTTTTAAGTAATGGGCTAAACACCTTCCTTGTAGTATGCTAGATTGTTAATAAACATTCCAAAGCCAAAATTAACAACTCCCTTAAAACTTTGAAGTTGCTTCTTGTCTTTTAGTGTATCCGGAAATCCCCGTATCTTTTCCACAATATGATTCTCGTAGAATAATTCCAGATTCATCGATTTCAATTCCGAGGAATTCAATCTGTCTTGTTGCGATTACGCCTTCTTTTCCGAAAAGCACTAATCCTTCTTTGTGACAAACATCCGAAAATATTTCCAAATGTTTGAGATGCTCCTTCATGTTCTTTGATGCGATTAGAATGTCGCCGATATACACGAACATGGCGAAATAATCTTTGAAAAGATTATCCATCTTTCTTTGATATATCCGGGGTGCGTTAACCAATCCCATAGGCATCACGTTCCAAATATAGTGTCCATGTGGTGTAGAGAAAGTCGTAAACTTCTTACTTTCTTCCTCCATCTTAACGGTAGAATCCGGACTTGCAATCGAACTTTGAGAATATCTTGGCACTTTTGATACTGATTAACGGATGTTCTCTCGCTTGGGATATAGTATCCGTCGAACTCCAAAATGTTATTAATCCCTTTGTAATTAATAACAAGTCTTCGCTTTCCTCTTTTGATTTCTCCATGGTTTCGACTAAGAATCCTGGACTCTTTGTATGGAGAAACTCCTGGTGAAATTAACTTAAGGTCAAGATGTTCCTTAAGTATCTTTTGCATATCCTCACGATCTTCCCTGGTTCATAAGGATTGGTTTGAATCTTACGAACTCGTACTCCTTTCCAGGTTTAACCTTTAAGGAAGCTTTAAGCTCGTTCTTATCCCACCAAGCCAAAGGATCTTCATTGTAATTCCTTTGGATCTTCTTCTTGATATCCTCGAGTGATATTTGTTCCTCTATGGTTACATCACTCGTGGATTCTCCATTAGACTCATCCATAATTCTCGCAATGGCTTTCGGGTGACTCGTTCTTCTCCTTGTACTACGAATGAATACAAGTTATTATCCCATATCTTCGATCTTCCGGATGGAACCAAATTGTCTATAGGATAATAAAGCTTCACCAAATTTCCTTCGATCCGCCATTTTTGGATTGCGAAGTTTGGCTTCATCACCACGCTTGCTGCGAAAATTAATGGGCGGTTTTACGCAAAAATGCTTCCCCAGATCTCACGGACAATAATCTTATGATCACATAAGGTTGTGAAAATAAGTCTTCTCGTCTCATTCTCTTGTGTGAACCGCTTGAATGTTTGTAGGAAATTGTTTCCCAAACAAAATATCTCGCACTTTTTGTATCATGGAAATAGATTGGTGGCATCTTTACTTTGTACCATGGGAAGTCGCCCGCGCCTCCGATCATTATTTACGCTTGTTTAATTCCTGTTAAGGATAAGAATCCTTTTAGAGAAATCTCTTCCCGCAATAGCTGGTAAATCTTCTCCGGTTTCTTTAGGAAAAACATCAGAAACTGCAAAAGTACATATTCCAAAGACTGAATCAATATAGGCGCGAAATACTCGGCCAGATTGTATTGACATATAACATTCCAATAGAAATGTATATGGAGAATGGACTAGTGGTCATCCGATTCTCGTATCTTTTATTATTAGTTTTGTGAATTCCATTCCGTCTTGTAATCTTTCCAAGGTTTATGCTCTTCAAGAAATTCAATTCCCAGTATTAATTGTTCGGGATTTTCCCGCAACTCCTGTGATAGTAAGCTCAATTTCTCCTATTTTCAGGCTTCCTTGATACCTTCCAACGATTGGTTGTTGGAGATAATATAGAACATCACAAGGAAAAATGTTATCCTTTTGAGTGATGTCGAATATTACTTCAATCTCTCGCCATCTTCTCGGGACATTTCAGCTCTCTCTTTGTTTTGAAAACATCGGGATACGCTGAATCGTATTTTGGTCTCCTTTCTTCCCAACGGCTACTACTCACCATTCTCGTCTTGCTTTGGAAAGACATCATTCTAAGCTCAACTCGAGACTCGACTTTTGTTGAAGATGGTTGATCTTGAATTATCATATCAATCTCCTTAATAGTTGGAGATTCAATGATTTCTCGGTAATACCACCCTGGCAAAGTCCTCAAAGATTCTTGGGACTTCAATAAATTCCTTTCTCAAGAATACTTCAGAATGATGGGTATTCGAGAGATCATAGGAAATCTTGTATGTGATCGAGTAAGGCCTATTTCCTTCTTTCATTAAATCGACTCTTTTGAAATCTTGATGAAGGGTTAGGACTCTCATGAAGTCTCGATCTTCCAAATTGTATGCAATTCTAGGATAGACATTAAATGCCAATTTCCTGCATACAAATTTCTGTCAGAACCGCTCCAAGGCATGAATCCTTGAGATGCGAGATTCGTTTGTCAAAGACAAAGCAAGATTAAGAGGCGAATCTATTCCTTCTTTGAATGTTGCTTTAATAATTACTCTTATGGCTCGATATGAATCCATGAGAGTGTATTTGCAACTTCTCTTTTAACTTTGCTTTTGATCTCTTGTATTTCTCTAATAGGGACCAACTGCATCTCGATCAGTTCTTGGTAAACTCCATCGGAATAGCAAATTCTCGATTGTTACCCTGTGGATAATTTGGTGTTTTTGTTCTAAACCCAATTTTATCCAATGCTTTTTCCATAGCTCCAATTGTAAATCCATCATAGACTTGAAGCTTTGGATCTTCCTCATGATTCTCATAAGAGTTTTATGAGAAACGCCGTGTGAGAGAGGAATCGACATATCCTCCCCGATTTGTCGTTTGAAGAATTTTTCTTCACTCGATTCTCGAAGGAGTCACTTCCATCATCGAATAGATCTCTTCTTCATAGATGCTTCCATCCGAGGAATATCCTCAAATTGATACATCCGTATTAAATCACGATAATAGACGATGACTTCTTCGATTTCGGTGTGGCCTCGAACTGCCTCGACTCCTCGTTTTTGATTTGTCCGGGCAATCCGTTGAGATATGCCCTCTTGCTCGCATGTCCAAAGAATTCTGATCTTTGAAACTTTCATTAGCTCTAGTGTGAGCACGCCCGAAAGTTCTTCTCCCGGATTTCTCTGGTACTTGCTTGATTAGAACCTGATGATGAGGCTCTACTCCGCTTGTGTTTGGTCTTTGTCCGATTTATAACCGGGCTTTTTGTTTTGACCAAAACCTTCTAGGTCTCCTTGAAGACCGCTTTTGTTGTTGCTTCCTCGGTATGGATGGCTTCTCTCCTTCTTCTTCTTGTGCCGCCTTAGTTGACCTCCCACAACTGTTGGGATATCATTATCCACGCAACATAGAGGAACCGCTGCTTTGTTAATTCCTCTTAATCTCTTGTAATTCTGTGCGGAGGTCGCTTGATAGCACCATTTAGATAACTTGGCCTTTAGGAAAGACATTTTTTCGGCCCACGTTTCTACTTGACTCCACCCTTGTATTCCCGATAAGCATTTCTCTCCAAGGACTCGGGATCTTGGCAAAAGAATAGTTGTGCGGTCTTTTTCTTCAATCTTGGATTTCCACCGGTATTCGGTGAACAACTTGATATATTCGTCAATATGACAAATATCCAAAGAACGTAAAAGGCTATAGAAGGCTTGTTTATATTTCTTTCTTTTTTCATCTTCTAATCCCTCGAAATAACCCGTGCCGATGAATTGGATTTTGAATAGTTTTTGTCATACCATCGACAATTCCTTTAAGTGATTCCCCTGATGTGACCGAACTTTTCGTACTAGCATCGGTCATATCCCAGCAATCTTCACCGATCCTTCAAGACTCATTTCAAGGAGTAAAATGAATGAATCCTTTGTAAGATCGAGGTTTCTTTGAAATTCTCATAGCCAAGCCCATTCATCAATGAGAACTTCTCTGTTTTTAAAATCTGGGATGTCAGTTTAGCATCAACCCATACGGATGTATTGGGTCGAGTTGTGATCTTCCATAAGGCGTCGATAAACATTCGGCCTTAGGTAGGTTATGCGGTTCCCCGCAAGAGGTTTCGACCTCCTGTCCCGAAAGTGGATCACTCCCGGTCGTGAAATCCCAAAGACATGTGGCATCCTCTCGCCCCGAGCTCCATGATGTGAACCCGCATTTCTTCGACGTTAGGATTAATCGGTGGCGGTGGTGGAGGAATTGGTCTACCTTGTGGGTCATAGGTAACTAAAGTTGATTCCTCACTGCGTTCATCTTTAAATCTACAATACCTAATCCCATGAAGGATTACGCTGGTCATGTAGATCTTTAAGATTTATCTTTTCAATATCCAATTCATCGGCACGGGTTATTTCGAGGATCTCGCAAGACCATGGGGAGTAGCCATTGGGAATGCAATAAGATTTATCGTTCAGGTTGCAAAGTGCAACAACTTTAAAGTTTAGAGGGTAAACTGCAATTCAGCTTTCATAAGTCCAGGGGTAAATTTGGAATTTTAACCAAAGTGCAAAATTTTGTAAAGTTCGGGTTGTAAATCAGTATCATTTTAAAGTTCGTGGCAAAGTGTAAAAACCTGTATAGTTGGGGGTGTTAACAATATTTATCCCTAAAAATAAAAGCATCTAAATCTAAATCTACGCGAGAATTATTCTAGAGGTTGATATCAAGTTATCACTTATGTAAGATAAGAAATCTATCTATTTCAAGCAACAGTTTATAAGTTGAAATTCCCAATTTAATCAACTATCTCTCTCGAGTGCTTAGTGATTTAAATTATAAAACAAGATTTCAATATCTCTATAAAAATCTCAAGAATTATAATTCTCAATAGGTCAGTGGAATTTCTACAACAGCTTCAAATGATTTATAAATCTCTCGATTATATAATTTCCTATGTTGTGTTATTCTAGATCTGGTATTAAACCCCTTCTCTCGAATGTGGATTAACACATCAGGCATCAAAGATTAATGGCCAAGTAATCAAGATGTAATTAATACAAATAACACAAATAAACCATGAATTGCACGAAATAAAATAAATCTACAAATCAAACATAAGATCAAACAAGATTACATCAAGCCCCTAGAATATCTAATTACTACATCAAACAACACACAGAAGAATTTTGATACATACAAAGTAATACAGGAATTAACTGAAAAGAAAGAGAAGAAGAAGGAAAAACTTATTTTTAATGAAGTGCTCATTCTCCAGTGTTGAAGAATTAGTCTGGTTCTTCCTCAGTAGCATCGAAGGATCTCTCCCTGCTGCTTTTCCCCAATATAAATTCCATTATTATATTTTTCTGTCAATTTCTTTCTCCCCGTCTCCCAACGTCCCGGTCTCCCGGTCTATCCTTCTACTGCTGAAGTCACAAGTATTTATAGTTGAAGATTGGTAAGTGTTTGTTGTCAAGAAGATGGGTCTCCTTACTGTCCATCACCAGATGTCTTCCACTAATTTTCTTTTTTTCCTTTTGATCTGTAGATTATTGTTTTCCTCATCTTCTTTCGGCTGATAATGTATCCCCGTCTCTGTTCGTGGTTTTTTGTCGTGTAAAGTCGATGTTGAAAGCTATTTTGTAGGTACCGAATGTATGGCGGTTGAAAGTAGGTGAAATTGGATCAAGGCACATACAATTGCACCACGGTTCAAGCTTAATAAATATATATATATATATATATTTTTATTGCTAGTACCTAGGTACACAAGCTTCCATATTTTTTTTCTATTTTTTTCCGTTCTCTTTTTCTTTTCTGTTGTTTTTTCTTCTTTTTGCTTTTCTTTTCTTTTTTTTTTCATTTCATTTTTTTTCTTTTTTATTCTTTTCCGTTCTTTCACCGCCGTGATTTTTTTTCACCGTCTTTTGCCTGTTTTTTGGTTTCTTGATACGTTGATACCTATTACAACTCGATGTACAATTTCAACAATAATCTGGACTCAATCTACTTAAAATCAATACAATTTTTAAATCTTAGGATACCTATTTTGTTGGTAAAATTCCAACTTAACAGTGACTCTTTCTGACATTCAACAAAGTGATTTGTCATCAAGTTCTTGATTAGTTTAAATGAGTATTTTTCTCCCATACGAAGTCAGTTGTTACTAAGTTCTCCCTTGCCAAATCTTGGTAAAGTTTATGCTTTATTACTACAAGAAGAGACTCAGATGAGTCTTACTAATGTTTCTGGTTCTGTTACATTGGATTCTTCCATGGCTATGCTTGCAAGATAGAATCGGGGGTATAAGAATCAGTATAACAAAGATAAGAAGAAACCAAGATGTTCTCATTACGGTTATAGTGGACACACAGTGGATACGTGTTTTCAGTTGGTTGGATATCCTCCAAATTGGAAAGGTCCTAGGCAAAATCCAAGTTCTGCAGCCAATGTTACATCCTCTCCTATCAAATCTGATTCAGATGTTCCTCAATTCTCCAATGAGCTGGTTGAAAAATTCCTGGAATTTGCCAGGCATCATAATTCTGGAAAGGAACCTATCTCTCATTCAGTTGCAAACTCTGTTGTAGCTAATATTTACTCACTGCTAACTTTGTTGCGGTGCTCTTACTTAGTTTGTCAATACATCGCAACAAGAATCGCTTCATGAGGTATTTTATATTCATGTTATTCTGTTTCAAAATACAATTCTTGATGGATTTTGGATACAGGGGCTACAGATCATATGATCTGCGATTCATATTTGTATTCAAGCCCTCACAGACAAGTTTCCATTCCTATTCATCTTCATAATGGTCAAGTTACCATTGCTACTCATATTGGTGATATGATTATTTCTCCAAATTTAAAATTATCTAATGTACTATGTGCTCCCACTTTCGACTATAATTTGTTGTCTATCTCTAATCTCACAAAATCAGCAAATTATACTGTCTATTTTCTATCTTCTCATTGTGTTTTACAGGACATGAACACTTTGAAGACGACTGGTTTTGCTAAAAAATGTAATGGTCTCTATCATCTTGTTACTCATTTTTAAACTTCTACTACTGCTTCAGTATCTCATTTTGCAAAGCAGAAGAAACATTTTTTTCCTTTTAATAAAAGATCTGTTAAAAAATTTGATATCATACATTGTGACATTTGGGGTCTTTTTTCTACATTTCTCATAATGGTTTTAAGTATTTTCTTACCATTATTGATGATTACTCTAGATGCACATATGTTTATATGATGAAGAACAAATCAAACACAAAGAATCATTTACTCAGTTTTTATAACATGATTCTTACTCAGTTTGACATCAAAATAGAGGTTTTAAGGTCAGACAATGGACCTGAATTTATTCTCTCTGACTTTCACAAAGCTAATGGAATATTGCATCAAACTAGTTGTGTGGAAACTCCACAAGAAAATGGTTTAGTTGAACGCAAACATCAACATCTTTTATAGATGGCAAGAGCATTAATGTTTCATTTTCAATTGTCTCTCTATTTTTGGGATGAATCTATTCTAACCGCAGCTCATATCATAAATAGTACCCTACCCCTCTTTTGCAAAATAAGTCTCTTTTTGAGCTTCAGTTTAATAAAATTTTTTAGACTATGCTCATCTCAAAGTTTTTGGTTGCCTAGCCTAATGTCACGGACTTGTTCCCTGAACAACGACCGTGTGGCCTTAGCTCCTTCAATCGCTCCTTGCGATTAGCTAAGTCAGCCTCACCCAAGTATTTGTGCGTAAAGAAGTGTATAAAGATGGCTAAGAAAAGAACACACAAGATAACTTGGAAGAGAACTCTTATATTCACTCAAACTTGCTTACAATGCTTGGTTGTTTACAAATGAGGCCCTTCACCTATTTATACTACTCCACCTCCTTAATGGACGGTGGTGATTCATTTAATCCAACGGTTGGGAGAAGTTCTCTAGAACTCTCCACATAATTCCTACATATTCTACAAGTATACTATAATTCTCCAACTTTCTACATGGTTCTATACTACTCTATAATATTCTAGAATATTCTACATGATTTTACCATATTCTAGACTCTTCTATAATATTCTAGACTCTTCTAGAGTATTACAAACTCTTCTACATTATTCTAGACTCTTCTAGAACATTCCAGATTCTTCTATACTATTCTAGATCATTCTAGAATCATGCTAGGAGATTTTAGATGATGGACTACGTACAATGGTAAGCTTGTAGCGCCCTTTCTAGCTCACTTGAATTTTAATGCGGAAAATAAGAAATAAAGAGAATCACTTTAAAAAGTATCTAAATTACCGATAAAGGTCTTTTTATGCATGTTTTATGTGTGTATTTGAGTAGAATTTGAGTCATTTTGTTGTTAGTTTCATGAGTTTTTTATTGTACATAATTCATATTACTGTGAGGTGCTTTTATTGGTGTAGATTGATCATTCGGAGCTATTTTTGGTGGATTTCGGACCATGGATTCATGTCAAAACATATCCCGGGGTTTATGGATGCAAAAACACTCGAAATCCCAAGCTAAACGTGTCATTTTGGGGCCTTTCGAGACAAACACGGCCAGGGTGTGCTTTTAAACACGACCATGCTTTTAATCAGCCAAAAAATAGCAAAAAAATGGCATGTCGTAAAAAGCACGGCCAGGGTGTGCTTTTAAGCACGGTCGTGCTTCTGGGAACTCCCAAACAGCGTGAAAAACACGGCCCTGTTTCTGGACTATTTCTGCACGATTTTTGAAGGGTATTTTGGGAAAGCACTTCAACCAAGCCTTTTGACAACTCTTTTTGCACATTTACACCTCATTATGCTTCACCAATTCCTTACTTTCCCACATGATCACATGAAAATAATGATTCTAACAACCCAACTCATAAAGTTGAGCATTAAACTATCAAAATATGACATTATTAAGGAATACTTTCTCCAAAATAATGTCTACAAAATCCAAGAGTATGGGTTGAAGGATGGATTCATTCATTCATTCATTCACATACATAGAAAATCATATTTTTGTGATGAGAGTCCATACTTTGGAGAGGAGAAACACATATTGTAGTGAGGAGGAGAGTTAGAAGACTTGGATCACCATGGAGAGGCGCTAAGGCACAAGAATTGAAGATCGCTCGGAGAAGAAGATGAACTCCACCACTTCATCATCATACTTCCAACATGGGAGTCTTATGTTGGTTTTGGAAGTTTTAACTTCAAATATTCATTTTGATTTCGAAAGAAACTTCTTGTTTAATTTTTGTTTTCATTCTCAAATCCATCATGAGTTAAATCGCTAGTGTTTGAATGTGATGAACTCTAGAACTTATTTGTGATCATTGGTTTGAATGTTTTAATATATTTTCTTATGTTTTTATGCGAGTCACTTATGTTATGCTTGTTTATTCGAATTGGTATATGCGCAATATTGATTTGAAGTTTATTTTTCACCGGGAAATCGAGAGATTCATAGTGAAATAGAACCAACATAAGTGAAAGGAGTTGCATGCAATCCTAGATATAGGACAACATAAATCTTCCGGATTAGGGTCAAACCTAATATGGGAATTCACAAATCGTTAATGCAATCTTGGGGGTTTTAACTAGAAAGAGATTTCAGTTAATCAACTTGAGGTTAGGAGTTTCTCGCCTTGAGAAAGGGTTTAACTTAATTTAGGAATGCCTACGGTCCATAAAGCATGAAAATATGTTAAGGGATGGTTAAAACTTAAGGGTTATGGTTGTATTTATTTTGGTAAAATCACAAAGACGTTAGAGGGATTCACATTTAAGCATATTTATATCCAACATCTTCCAATCCGAGTGTATCTGATATCTTTCGTGTTCTTAGTTGTCTCTTCCACTTATATTTGCTTTTGTTTTATTTTTATTCTTTGCAACAAACTATTTGACGAATTTGTAGGCTAGATAATAAAAAGACGGTAATTACTAGTAATCATAGTCCTCGTGGGAATGACACTTGATACTCGCTAGCTTTGCTATAAACGATAGGTGCACTTGCCAGGTCGTTTTTTAGGAGTAGCTTCCGAGCCATCAAGTTTTTGGTATTGATTCTTGGGGGATTATGATATTAGGAACACCTTATTTTTATTAATCTAGTCATTTTTTTTATTAATTTTTTTTTTCTTGTTTGGGCGAGAATGTGAAACTCGTCGCGAATCGGAAACTTTACTTGGTAATATTGTGACCAATTCACGCGACAAACCTCCACAATAAGGTGATGTAGTCCGATTATACGACTATAAAGAAAGCGACCGGGAGGCAACCCGATAGTTCACTATTTTCTATTTTTTTATTATGTAATAGGTTGTTAGGGAGTCATGAGTCAATAATTGGATGTATGGTGGGTGTTGGTATCACATCTATCTTACTTGAGCAAATTTGAGCTTTAACGGTATTCGGATTTTTGTTGCAAATTCTTATTAGGTATGCATATGCCCGTGAAGACCCTCGATTGAATAGCCCAATGATCTCTCCAAATCGATTTCACTCTCGCAGTAAGGTCGTTTCTTTCTTTTTTTTTCTTTTCTTTTTAGTTTTTAGTTTTTCTGTGTTTTTGTTTGTATGTTCATCTCTTTCTTTCACATTGAGGACAGTGTGAATTTTTAAGTTGGAGGTGGATGTGATTGCATGCTTGTTAGAATTTTTCTTTGGAATGCTTGTGTGTTTGCTTTTATTTTGAATTTGTTGATGCAAGATATTATGTTTCAAGGAAACAAATTGAGTATTCGTTAGTCAATAACTTGGCCCAATTACACATGAATTAGCTTTATAATTAATATTTTTTAAATGCAAAGAAATTGATTGTCTTGAATAGATTGACATGGATATGGGTTGAATTTAAACGAGACTTCTAACACTACGATACTTGATTTGTTAAGACATATATGACGATTCTTAGGGCTATGAAAGTCCAAGAACTCTTGATTTAGTAGTGGTTGACTAGTTGTTAAACCAAGCCAAAGAACAAAAAAAAACAAAGAAAAGCAAAAAAAAAAGAGGACCAATCGAGGTTATACTCCTCTATTTGTTGTTGCTTAGTAACTAGGAGCATTCATGAGCCCCATGTTTGTCTTTTACGTAAAACGGCGACACAAATATGAGTATGGGAAACCACCTTAGGAGTGTTTGAACGAAAATTCAAAATATAAACCTAGTGGAAGCATGCCTCGAAAGGTCCTAAAAAAAAGGAACGAAAAAAAGAGAGAATGTATATTTCTTTGAATTCTCATTCAAAAAAAAAAATGTTCAAAAGCTTGGTTACATGACTAGTAGACTAACTATAAAAATATATTGAGTTTATATATTTTCATGGTGTTATTGGATTGAAGTTGTGCATAACTATCTGTATTTGTGGAGCGATAAGTTCAAGTCTAAATATAGCCCATTGATATTAATGTTTTTACTTAATGGCTTATTTGAGTTGAGAGAGCAAAGAATTTGACTGCTTATGGTCAATGTGTTGAGAAAAATATATTCCTTGTGTGTTGTGAGCTATTGAATCCCTCATTATGGTTTTATGTTTTGCTTGAGGACAAGCAAAGTTCTAAGTTGGAGGTGGTTTGATAAGGGTCTTTTTATGCATGTTTTATGTGTGTATTTGAGTAGAATTTGAGTCATTTTTTTTGTTAGTTTCATGAGTTTTTTATTGTACATAGTTCATATTACTGTGAGGTGCTTTTATTGGTGTAGATTGATCATTCGGAGCTATTTTTGGTGGATTTCGGACCATGGATTCATGTCAAACATATCCCGGGGTTTATGGATGCAAAAACACTCGAAATCCCAAGCTAAACGCGTCATTTCGGGGCCTTTCGAGATAAACACGGCCAGAGTGTGCTTTTAAACACGGACATGCTTTTAATCAGCCAAAAAAGAGCAAAAAATGGCATGTCGTAAAAAGCACGGCCAGGGTGTGCTTTTAAGCACGGCCGTGCTTCTGGGAACTCCCAAACAACGTGAAAAACATGGCCAGGCCGTGCTTTTGAGCACGGCCGGGTTTCTGGACTATTTCTGCACGATTTTTGAAGGGTATTTTGGGAAAGCACTTCAACCAAGCCTTTTGACAACTCTTTTTGCACATTTACACCTCATTATGCTTCACCAATTCATTACTTTCCCACATGATCACATGAAAATAATGATTCTAACAACCCAACTCAAAAAGTTGAGCATTAAACTATCAAAAGATGACATTATTAAGTAATACTTTCTCCAAAATAATGTCTATAAAATCCAAGAGTATGGGTTGAAGGATGGATTCATTCATTCACATACATAGAAAATCAGATTTTTGTGATGAGAGTCCATACTTTGGAGAGGAGAAACACATATTGTAGTGAGGAAGAGAGTTAAAAGGCTTGGATCACCATGGAGAGGCGCTAAGGCACAAGGATTGAAGATCGCTCGGAGAAGAAGATGAACTCCACCACTTCATCATCATACTTCCAACAGGGGAGTCTTATGTTGGTTATGGAAGTTTTAACTTCAAATATTCATGTTGATTTCGAAAGAAACTTCTTGTTTAATTGTTGTTTTCATTCTTAAATCCATCATGAGTTAAATCGCTAGTGTTTGAATGTGATGAACTCTAGAACTTATTTGTGCTCATTGGTTTGAATGTTTTAATATATTTTTTTTATGTTTTTATGCGAGTCACTTATGTTATGCTTGTTTATTTGAATTGGTATATGCGAAATATTGATTTGAAGTTTATTTTTCACCGGGAAATCGAGAGATTCATGGTGAAATAGAACCAACATAAGTGAAAGGAGTTACATGCAATCCTAGATATAGGACGACATAAATCTTCCGGATTAGGGTCAAACCTAATATAGGAATTCACAAATCATTAATGCAATCTTGGGGGTTTTAACTAGAAAGAGATTTCAGTTAATCAACTTGAGGTTAGGAGTTTTTCGCCTTAAGAAAGGGTTTAACTTAATTTAGGAATGCCTACGGTCCATAAAGCATGAAAATATGTTAAGGGATGGTTAAAACTTAAGGGTTATGGTTGTATTTATTTTGGTAAAATCACAAAGACGTTCTAGAGGGATTCACATTCTAGCATATTTATATCCAACATCTTCCAATCCGAGTGTATCTGATAACTTTCGTGTTCTTAGTTGCCTCTTCCACTTTTATTTGCTTTTGTTTTATTTTTATTTTTTGCAACAAACTATTTGACGAATTTGTAGGCTAGATAATAAAAAGACGGTAATTACTAGTAATCATAGTCCTCGTGGGAATGACACTCGATACTCGCTTAGCTTTGCTATAAACGATAGGTGCACTTGCCTAGGCCGTTTTTAGGAGTAGCTTCCGAGCCATCAAGTTTTTGGCGCCGTTGCCGAGGATTATGATATTAGGAACACCTTATTTTTATTAATCTAGTCATTTTTTTTATTAATTTTTTTTTCTTGTTTGGGCAGAATGTGAAACTCGTCGCGAATCAGGAAACTTTACTTGGTAATATTGTGACCAATTCGCGCGACAAACCTCCACAATAAGGTGATGTAGTCCAGCTATACGACTATAAAGAAAGCGCTGACCGGGAGGCAACCCGATAGTTCATTTGTTTTCTATTTTTTTATTAAGTAATAGGTTGTTAGGAAGTCATGAGTCAATAATTGGATGTATGGTGGGTGTTGGTATCACATCTATCTTACTTGAGCAAATTTGAGCTTTCACGGTATTCGAGTTTTTATTGCAAATTCTTATTAGGTATGCATATGCCCGTGAAGACCCTCGATTGAACAACCCAATGATCTCTCCAAATCGATTTCACTCTCGCAGTAAGGTCGTTTCTTTCTTTTTTTTTCTTTTTTTTTTAGTTTGTTGTTTTTGTGTGTTTTTGTTTGTATGTTCATCTCTTTCTTTCACATTGAGGACAATGTGAATTTTTAAGTTGGAGGTGGATGTGATTACATGCTTGTTAGAATTTTTCTTTGGAATGCTTGTGTGTTTGCTTTTATTTTGAATTTGTTGATGGAAGATATTATGTTTCAAGGAAACAAATTGAGTATTTGTTAGTCAATAACTTGGCCCAATTACACATGAATTAGCTTTATAATTAATATTTTTTAAATGCAAAGAAATTGATTGTCTTGAATAGATTGACATGGATGTGGGTTGAATTTAGACAATACTTCTAACACTACGATACTTGATTTGTTAAGACATATATGACGATTCTTAGGGCTATGAAAGTCCGAGAACTCTTGATTTAGTAGTGGTTGGCTAGTTGTTAAACCAAGCCAAAGAACAAAAAAAAACAAAGAAAAGCAAAAAAAAAAAAAAAGAGGACCAATCGAGGTTATACTCCTCTATTTGTTGTTGCTTAGTAACTAGGAGCATTCATGAGCCCCATGTTTGTCTTTTACGTAAAACGGCGACACGAATATGAGTATGGGAAACCACCTTAGGAGTGTTTGAACGAAAATTCAAAATATAAACCTAGTGGAAGAATGCCTCGAAAGGTCCTAAAAAAATGAACGGAAAAAAGAGAGAATGTATATTTCTTTGAATTCTCATTCAAAAAAAAAAGTTCAAAAGCTTGGTTACATGACTACTAGACTAACTATAAAAATATATTGAGTTTATATATTTTCATGGTGTTATTAGATTGAAGTTGTGCATAAATATCTGTATTTGTGGAGCGATGAGTTCAAGTCTAAAAATAGCCCATTGATATTACTGTTTTTACTTGAAAATCAATCGCTTTGCAAAACTATGTTTTTACTTAATGGCTAATTTGAGTTGAGAGGGCAAAGAATTTGACTGCTTATGGTCAATGTGTTGAGAAAAATATATTCCTCGTGTGTTGTGAACTATTGAATCCCTCATTATGGTTTTATGTTTTGCTTGAGGACAAGCAAAGTTCTAAGTTGGAGGTGGTTTGATAAGGGTCTTTTTATGCATGTTTTATGTGTGTATTTGAGTAGAATTTGAGTCATTTTTTTTGTTAGTTTCATGAGTTTTTTATTGTACATAGTTCATATTACTGTGAGGTGCTTTTATTGGTGTAGATTGATCATTCGGAGCTATTTTTGGTGGATTTCGGACCATGGATTCATGTCAAACATATCCCGGGGTTTATGGATGCAAAAACACTCGAAATCCCAAGCTAAACGCGTCATTTCGGGGCCTTTCGAGATAAACACGGCCAGAGTGTGCTTTTAAACACGGACATGCTTTTAATCAGCCAAAAAAGAGCAAAAAATGGCATGTCGTAAAAAGCACGGCCAGGGTGTGCTTTTAAGCACGGCCGTGCTTCTGGGAACTCCCAAACAACGTGAAAAACATGGCCAGGCCGTGCTTTTGAGCACGGCCGTGTTTCTGGACTATTTCTGCAAGATTTTCGAAGGGTATTTTGGGAAAGCACTTCAACCAAACCTTTTGACAACTCTTTTTGCACATTTACACCTCATTATGCTTCACCAATTCCTTACTTTCCCACATGATCACATGAAAATAATAATTCTAACAACCCAACTCATAAAGTTGAGCATTAAACTATCAAAAGATGACATTATTAAGGAATACTTTCTCCAAAATAATGTCTATAAAATCCAAGAGTATGGGTTGAAGGATGGATTCATTCATTCATTCATTCACATATATAGAAAATCAGATTTTTGTGATGAGAGTTGTTCAGTTGGTTTTATACCATTGATTTGGGCTTCCGGCACTAGAGTTTTGTGTTGTTTTTTAGTATTTTGAGTCGTTTTTGTTATATCTCATAGGTTAGGTATTAATTTCTATTGTTTCGAGTCATTTGAGTGGCCAAACCATGTTGAGGGACAATTATATTGAGTCTAGAGTCATTTTAATGAGTCGTGTATCAAAAGAAGCAAGAATGATCAAACAACGAAAGATTGATTAGAAGAAACGTCCAAACGCGTCTGGAATTTCTAGCACTGGCAGGGTTTAGTATTTTGGTCATAACTCTCTCTACAAAATTGATATTGAGCTAATTCAAGTGGCTATGGAAAGCTAAGGGAGAGTGCTACAACTCTTATGAAGACACCCAAAGCAAATTCGGACGTTTGGATGGCGCTAAAGCGCGAAAAAGAGGCACTGCAGCGCAAAGCGGCGCTGCAGCGCCCAGGAGTGTTCTACGCGCGCTGCAGCGCCCCCTCCTTGGCGCTGCAGCGCCCGGTACCGAAAATGGGCAGTCTGGGTTTGTGTTTTGGCGCTGCAGCACCCATTTTCGAGCGCTGCAGCGCCCGTGGGCGGACAAAACAAGAAATGTCCGATTTTTGGTTCTAAAAGGAGGATACTATAAATAGATACATGGTAGGCTTGAAGTAGGGCATGGAGGACACTTGGTGATGAAAACCAACACCACCAAGACACAAGGAAAGAGTTGGGGAAGAAGATTGAAGATATTTATCATCTAGAAGTAGATAAGATTCTTCTTTAATCTCTTTAATTCCTTCTTAATTCCTTCTTTGTTGTTTCTTGTATATCATTTGAGATGCATTCTCATTTGATTATGGGTATTTGTATTTTCATCATGAGCTAAACTTTATAATTCTAGAGGGATGATGTAATCTATGTTTGAACTTATGTTTTGATATTGTGGTTTGTCAATCTAGATTTCCCAATCTATTTGTGCTATTTGGATTTATTGCTTCTAAATTACTTGATCAATAATTTAGAGTGTTTGGTGTATTTGATTTGACACTTGAGAGAGGTAATTGAATACATGGCCTTGAAATAGCATAACCAGGATTTCATAGAATTGAGAGATTTGTGAATCCTTTGAAGTCATCAACCAAGATTCATAGTTTTTATTGAGATTTCAATTGGTGATCTTTATAGAGATATTGATTTCCCAATTGTGATCTAAAATCATTTGGCACTCGAGAGAGGAAATGATTATGAAATCTTGACTTATAAATTGGTAATTTGTGATTGATATATCATATTGATAATATAAGGGAAAACTAGATTCATCACACCTCTAGAATTCATTCTCCCATAGATTTAGATGTTTATATTTTGATTAGTTATATCTAGTTATTTTTATTTATAAATTGAGACATCCACCTATTATTGATCTGTCAAATATAGCATAGGTAATTTATACTTGGTACTTATACACGCATTCCCTGTGGATACGACAACCCTACTCATATCACTATATTAAAACTTGATACCATAGACTTGCGGTTAGAAAAATCTCTAACAAGAGTCCATACTTTGGAGAGGAGAAACACATATTGTAGTGAGGAAGAGAGTTAGAAGGCTTGGATCACCATGAAGAGGCGCTAAGGCACAAGGATTGAAGATCGCTCGGAGAAGAAGATGAACTCCACCACTTCATCATCATACTTCCAACAGGGGAGTCTTATGTTGGTTTTGGAAGTTTTAACTTCAAATATTCATGTTGATTTCGAAAGAAACTTCTTGTTTAATTGTTGTTTTCATTCTCAAATCCATCATGAGTTAAATCGCTAGTGTTTGAATGTGATGAACTCTAGAACTTATTTGTGATCATTGGTTTGAATGTTTTAATATATTTTCTTATGTTTTTATGCGAGTCACTTATGTTATGCTTGTTTATTCGAATTGGTATATGCGCAATATTGATTTGAAGTTTATTTTCATAGGGAAATCGAGAGATTCTTGGTGAAATAGAACCAACATAAGTGAAAGGAGTTGCATGCAATCTTAGATATAGGACGACATAAATCTTCCGGATTAGAGTCAAACCTAATATGAGAATTCACAAATCGTTAATGCAATCTTGGGGTTTTAACTAGAAAGAGATTTGGTTAATCAACTTGAGGTTAGGAGTTTTGCGCCTTGAGAAAGGGTTTAACTTAATTTAGGAATGCCTACGGTCCATAAAGCATGAAAATATGTTAAGGGATGGTTAAAACTTAAGGGTTATGGTTGTATTTATTTTGGTAAAATCACAAAGACGTTCTAGAGGATTCACATTTAAGCATATTTATATCCAACATCTTCCAATCCAGTGTATCGATATCTTTCGTGTTCTTAGTTGCCTCTTCCACTTTTATTTGCTTTTGTTTTATTTTTATTTTTGCAACAAACTATTTTGACGAATTTGTAGGCTAGATAATAAAAAGACGGTAATTACTAGTAATCATAGTCCTCGTGGGAATGACACTCGATACTCGCTTAGCTTTGCTATAAACGATAGGTGCGCTTGCCTAGGCCATTTTTAGGAGTAGCTTCCGAGCCATCAATTACGAAATAGTAAAACTTTTACTTTGTTCAAAAACTTTGCAGTGGAATAAATACTAATAATTACTAGTCCAAAATATTCGTACTGAAAACACAATGACATTCAACGTTTAATGAACTAAAAAGTTAAACTTTGAAAATAATAAAAATTCCATTGGCATGGGATACCCGTAAAAAAAAACAGTCACAGAACTTAAGGACTTGAGCATCTATGCATGAGCTTCAATAGCTTGCTTTGGTATTGTTGATATAAATAAACAAACTTTTAATAATTCTTCACCTTAAATCCACTTCCAGTAATGCCCAATTCAACAATTTAGAAATCATCCTTTGACATTACGCGCATGGAGAATTAGTAATATCGTACACAAACAAACATTATATATCTACGTGAAATTTATGGAGATTACTTGCATGTTCAACTTATGAATATTAAAATCCCTCTCAGGCCTCTTTCGAATCAATCGTGTTGGGGAAGTCATCTTTCTTTTCTTCTCTCTTCTTTGGCCGACTAATCTCTATCTAGCGTCTCCTATCTGTGTTTTCAATGTGTGTGTTTTACGTGTCTTATATATGTATTTTAACCTACTCCCAATTGGACTGGATTTTGGATATATGAGCTTATTATTAACTTACTAACAATATGGGCCGAATTTAATACCCTAAACTAATTAAAAAATCCAATTATTCATTATAAGGCTCAAATAAAATAAATTAATAATCCAATTAAAAATACTCTCTTATTATCCATAATTTAACAAATTAACTATCTCATAAAATCATTAATAAATTTCTAATTCTCCATTATTATTCTGTGAAATAAACTAATAACATAATTAATAACGTTCTTATTAAGGCATAAAAATTCGGGTCATTACATTCTCCATACCTTATTAAATTTTCGTCCTCGAAACTTGTTAAATATAAGAAACGTAATATTCTAAAGCGTGAAAACAACTCTTAGATTCGATGGAACAAAAATATTAAAGGAACAATTAAACACACAATTAAACCAATACAAAACACATAATCAATACTATCTCAAACACATTCACATTTGCAGTCTAAAGCCAGTTCATAAACATAAATTGATACGAGCATAATCATATTGAATGGGAAACTTACCATATTGCGGAGGGAGATGCTCGAAGCGCGACTCAGAACCCAAGACTAGTTGACTTTAAACTTGTCATAAATTAAATCGTTTCAAAGTCTACTGAACCGATTTAAAAATCTTGGGCTCTGATACCATTGAATGTAGCGTCCTTTCTAGCTCACTTGAATTTTAATGCGGAAAATAAGAAATAAAGAGACTCACTTTAAAAAATATCTAAATTACGAAATAGTAAAACTTTTACTTCGTTCTAAAACTTTGCAGTGGAAAAATACTAATAATTTGTCCAAAAATATTCGTACTGAAAACACAATGACATTCAACGTTTAATGAACTAAAAAGTTAAACTTTGAAAATAATAAAAGTTCCATTGACATGGGTTCCCGAGTCACTGCGGCCGGCCATCTCCTTTCTCTTCTACATTCTCATCTGAAAAATATTCAACATTCGTGGAATGAGCTAAAGGAGCTCAACAAGTAATCTCATGCATGAATGCACGCCTAACGCAATATCTTAACTTTATATGACTTAAAAAGACTTTCGTTTTCCTTACTTAAAAACCTTCCTTTCGCATAAAACCTTGACTTTCGCTGCATGAAACATTCTTAGGACGCGAGCTCACTTGGTAACACACTGTTCTAATCAGGGTCGTAGTGGGCCTTGTCATTTACAACCTGTGAACATTTTGCCCGAAGGCCCATTTCCATTCGTTTTGCCCGAAGGCCCATTTCCATTCGTTTTGCCCGAAGGCCCATTTCCATTCGTTTTGCCCGAAGGCCCTTTTCCTTGAACATTAACATTAGCCGAAAGCTGCACATGGTCGGAACATCGGTCCCCCGCGCCCATTTCCCACTCACTCCAGCATCATAGAACAATGTGCACCCATTTCTTTTGAAAAATATTATACTTTATGACTTGACTTTACTTAATGTTTGGATGCTCGTGAAATGTTATGAACATACATTAACAATGATGCATGAACCTAAGTGATGTAACATATCATTAAATATGGGAATTAATGTAAGCGTGTATCAGAATAATTAAATTACGTTAGCTGAAACAACTTGAGAGCAAAACCTCATTCAACTATTTAGGGAAAACCATTCATTCAACTAATTAAGGAAACCCCTTCATTCAGTTAGTTAGAGATAAACCCTATATTCAATTATTCAAACGTATCTAGGGAAAATCTATATATCCAGTTAGTTAAGAGAAAATCTTACATTCAATTATTCAACATTTTGAGAGAATAGTCATTCGTTCACTTAGTTATGGGAATACTCAACATTAATTTAATTAAGGGAAAACCCTCATATTCAATTACTCAAACCTATTTAGGGAAAAACCTTAAATTCATTTAATCAAGGTAAAGCCCTACATTTGTTAGAAAAACCATGTATCCAATTAGTTAGGAAAAAATATATTTAGTTAATTAGGGATAATCCTATGTTCAACTAATCATTGAAATTCCTACATTCAATTAATCAGGGATAAATATGCTCAATCAATCAGGGAAACATTACGTCCAATTAATTAGTGACTCTAGAGTCTAGATTCAATATACTTGGGAAAAAGTCATACATTTACTTAGTTAAGGGAATACCCTACATTCATTTAATTAGGGAAATCCCTACATTCAATGATTCAAAACTATCTAGGGAAAAACACTGCATTCAGTTAGTTAGGAAAAACAATGTATCAAATTAGTTAGGGAAAACCCTTTATTCAATTACTCAAGGGAAAAGCATATATTTAATTAGTTAAGGAAAACCATATATCCAATTAGTTAGGGAAAACCTACATTCAATTAGTTAAGAGAAATGAGGGATAAACTCTATGTTCAACTAATTAAGGAAAACCTTATATTCAATTAATTAGTACAACCCCTTGGAATAACTGAACGCCAATATTTCTAAAACAACAATTACAAAATTACAATCCTTACCTAATATCGAAATAAATGCAAGTATTAAACACGTATATGGTTCCGTAAAAAAACAATCACAGAACTTAAGGACATGAGCATCCATGCATGAGCTTCAATAGCTTGCTATGGTATTGTTGATATAAATAAACAAACTTTTAATAATTCTTCACCTTAAGTGCACATCCAGTAATGCCCAATTCAACAATTTTGAAGTCATCCTTTGACATACGCGCATGGAGAATTAGTAATATCGTACACAAACAAACATTATATATCTACGTGAAATCTATGGAGATTACTTTCATGTTCAACTTATGAATATTAAAATCCCTCTCAGGCTTCTTTCGAATCAATCGCGTTGGAGAAGTCACATTTCTTTTCTTCTCTCTTCTTTGGCCGACTAATCTCTATCTGGCGTCTCCTATCTGTGTTCTCAATGTGTGTGTTTTACGTGTCTTATATCTGTATTTTAACCTACTCCCAATTGGACTAGGTTTTGGATATATGAACTTATTATTAACTTACTAACAATATGGGCCAAATTTAATACCCTAAACTAATTAAAAAGTTCAATTATTCATTATAAGACTCAAATAAAATAATTTAACAGTCCAATTAAAAATACACTCTTATTATCCATAATTTAACAAATTAACTATCTTGTAAAATTATTAATAAATTTCTAATTCTCCAATATTATTCTGTGAAATAAACTAGTAACATAATTAATAACGTTCTTATTAAGACATAAAAATCCGAGTCGTTACAAAGCCTCTCTGTCCCGGCAGATGGCAAAGAATGGGTCGTTGATAAGGGTCTTTTTATGCATGTTTTATGTGTATATTTAAGTATGATTTGGAGTTATTTTATTGTTAGTTTCATAAATTTTTGATTGTACATAGTTCACATTACTCCGAGGTGCTTTTATTGGTGTAGATTGATGATTTGGAGCTGTTTTTGGTGAATTTTGGGCCATGGTTTCATGTCAAAACATACCCGGGGGTTTTTGGATGCAAAAAAACTCAAAATCCCAAGCTAAACGCGTCATTTCGGGGCCTTTTCAGTCAAACACGGGCAAGGTGTGTTTTTTAAGCACGGTCGTGCTTTTTAGAAGTCAAAAAACGAGCAATTTTTCGACCCCGACGTACCAAACACAGCCAGGCCGTGCTTTTCAAGCACGAGACGTGTTCGGGAAAATCCAAAAACGACGGTGCCGTGCTTTTAAAGCACAGGCGTGTTTTTCGTCGATCTGGATGTTCTTTTGGCGGAAATTATGGAAGCTTTCCTTTTTGCTTTTTGACCTTTGAGCAACTTTTACATCTCATTTTGCTGCACCAAACTTTATTATTTCCTCAATTGTCATGTGGACACAATTATTCAACCAACTCAACCAATGGAAGTGGAGTATTGTCATGTGAATACAATGATTCAACCAACTCAACCATGAATGTGCACACAATGATTCAACCAACAACCATGGAAGTGGAGCATTTGTTAGCATTATTGATGTGTTCTTTCATAAAGATGGTGCCTATAAAAGCCAAGAGTTTGAGTTGGGAAAGATATTCATAATTCATGTAGTATTCATTGATAGAGAGATTCATTGTACATTCATTGTATATTCTAAGTTTCAAAGCAAAATACATTGAGAGGATAAAAGAGAGGTAGAGTTGGAAGTTGAAGAGCAATAGAGGAGAAGGCTTGGAGCTCAACATCATTGCAATCAACCAAGGAGGAAGTCTTGTATTGGTCTTGAATAAGAGCTAAGTGCACCATGTTCATTTTATTCATATCTTCTTGTGTAGTATACTTGTTAGAGAATTTTTCTAACCGCAAGTCTACGGTGTCAAGTTTTAATATAGTGATATGAGTAGGGTTGTCGTATCCACAGGGAATGCGTGTATAAGTACCAAGTATAAATTACCTATGCTATATTTGACAGATCAATAATAGGTGGATATCTCAATTTATAAATTAAAACAATTAGATGTAACTAATCAAAATATAAACATCTAAATCTATGGGAGAATGAATTCTAGAGGTGTGATGAATCTAGTTTTCCCTTATGTTATCAATATGGTATATCAATCACAAATTACCAATTTATAGGTCAAGATTTCTACAATAATCATTTCCTCTCTCGAGTGCCAAATGATTTTAGATCACAATTGGGAAATCAATATCTCTATAAAAATCACCAATTGAAATCTTGATAAAAACTATGAATCTTGGTTGATGACTTCAAAGGATTCACAAATCTCTCAATTCTATGAAATCCCAGGTTATGCTATTTCAAGGTCATGTATTCAATTACCTTTCTCAAGAGTCAAATCAAATACACCCAACAATCTAAATTATTGATCAAGTAATTTAGAAGCAATAAATCCAAATAGCACAAATAAATTGAGAAATCAAGATTGACAAACCACAATCTCAAAACAAAAGTTCAAACATAGATTACATCAACCCTCTAGAATTATAGAGTTTAGCTCATGATGAAAATACAAATATCCTTAATCAAATGAGAATTCATCTCAAATCATACACAATAAACAACAAAGAAAGAATTAAAGAGATTAAAGAAGAATCTTATCTATTTCTAGATGATAAATGTCTTCAATCTTCTTCCCCAACTCTTTTCTTGTGTCTTGGTGGTGTTGGTTTTCATCCCCAGTGTCCTCCATCCCTAGATCAAGCCTCCCATGTATCTATTTATAGTACCCTCCTTTTAGATCCAAAAATCGGGCTTTCATTGTTTTGTCCGCCCATGGCGCTGCAGCCTCGAAAATGGCTCGAAAATGGCGCTGCAGCGCAAAACACAAACCCACAAAACACTCCCGGCTGCGCTTTTTTCGTTTAGGCCTCGGCGCCATTCTGTTACGCTTCAGCGCCTCTTCTTCGCGTTGTAGCACCATCCAAACGTCCGAATTTGCTTTGGGTGTCTTCATACGAGTTGTAGCTCTCTCTCTTAGCTTTCCATAGCCACTTGAATCAGCTCAATATCAATTTTGTAGAGAGAGTTATGACCAAAATACTAAACCCTGCCAGTCTTTAGAAATTCCAGACGCATTTGGACGTTTCTTCAAATCAATCTTTCGTTGTTTGATCATTCTTGCTTCTTTTGACACACGACTCATGAAAATGACTCTAGACTCAATATAATTGGCCCTCAACATGGCTTGGCCACTCAAATGACTCGAAACAATAGAAATTAATACATAACCTATGAGATATAACAAAAACGACTCAAAATACTCAAAAACAACACAAAACTCTAGTCTCGGAAGCCGAAATCAATGGTATAAAGCCAAGTCAACAATACTCTTTTGTCAAAGCCATGTGTAGCTAAATTTCTAGTGTTTGAATGTAATGAACTCTGGAATGAATTTGTGATTAAGGCTTGTATGTTTTTAATAAAATCTTTATGTTTGTGTGATTCACTTATATTATGCTTTATTCATTCGAATTGGTATATGCGCATTATTGATTTGAAGTTTATTTTTCATCCGGGAAATCGAGAGATTCATGGTGAAATAGAACATATATAAGTGAAAAGAGTTGCATGCAATCCTAGATATAGGACGACATAAATCTTCTGGATTAGGGTCAAACCTAATATGGGAATTCACAAATCGTTATAATGTTGTCTTAGGGGTTTTAACTAGAAAGAGATTTCAGTTAATCAACTTGAGATTAGAAGTTATTCGCGCTCGATAGAGGGTTTAACTTAAATCGGGAATTTCTACGGTCCACATAACATGAGATTTTATTAAACGAGGTTGGTTTTTGCTTAAGGGCTTATGGTTGTATTTTTATCTTGTTGAATCACAAAAACATTCTAGAGGGATTTACATTCAAACACATTTCTAGCTCTTGATTTCTTAATTCTACAATCTACTTTTATTTGATCTTTTGTAAGTTGCAATTATTTTAAATTCTCTATTTTTTTTATTTTCCATTTTAACAAATAAAACTCTGAAAATTATTAGATTAAATAACAAAAAGACGGTAATTATTAGTACTTACAATCCTCATGGGAATGACATTCGGTACTCAATAATCTATACTATAAAACGATAGGTGCACTTGCCTAAGGTTTTAAAGGTGGCTTTTGAGCCATCAAGTTTTAGCGCCGTTTGGGATTGTAATATTAAGAACGCTCTATTTTTGTTAATTTAATCATTTTATTTTATTCTTTTTCACTATCTTTCTTTTTATCTATCTTTGATAGTTTTGGATTACACTTACCCTCTTTGTTTACCGCAGTGCATGCCTACTCGACGTCGAATTTGGAAGCGTGATACCGCCGGGAGCAACATAGAGGAAAGCAATAATACGGACCACGAAGAAGATATTAACGAAAGTAAGGATTTCGCCGTGGTAGACGGACAACAAAGAACCATGTACGACTATGCCAAACCATCTATGGACGGTACATCATCTAGTATCGTAAGGCCCATTTTGCGATGACCAATAATTTGAAATCAAACCGAATGTCATTCAAATGGTGCAACAATTTGTTCAATTTGACTGTCTGCCAGACGAAGATCCAAATAATCATATCGCGAATTTACTCGAAATTTGAGATACCTTCAAAATAAATGGAGTCTCCGACGATGCCATCCGTTTACGCATGTTCCCATTTACTCTTCGGGGACGGGCTAAACAATGGCTAAATACTTTGCCAAAGGAACAATCACAACATGGAGCATTATGGCGAAAAGTTCCTTTTGAAGTATTTTCCACCGCCAAAAGCGACGATTGAGGAATGAAATATCTTCATTCACTCAAGAAGATGACGAGACCTTATACGACACTGGGAGAGATTCAAAGAATTGTTGCGGAAATGCCCACATCATGGTCTTCCTATTTGGATGCAAGTCCAAACATTTTACAATGGGCTACTCTCATCAACAAGCAAATGATCGATCACGGCGGCCGGGGAACTTTGAACAATAAAACACCTTAAACGCGCCAAGATCGATAGAGAAATGGTCATGAATGGCTATCAATGGAAATCCGTCACGAGGTAAACCTAATGGAGAACAATGGGTGTTTATAATGCGGATCGAGTGGTTACACTATTTTGCACAAGTCAAGCTTTGACCAAAAAAAGATCGACGATCTAGCGACTCTAAACCACCACCACCGCACGTTTTATCTTGTAAAAATTGCGGGGGATTGCATAATCATCAGGACTGCCCACACACAATACCACAAGCTGAACAGGCCAATTACATTGGGAATCAAGCCGGAAATTACCCAAATAATCCTTACGGCAACACATACAATCCTGGGTGGCGACAACATCCTAATTTCAGTTGGGGAAATCAAGGTCAACCACGTCCTAATCCCAATCCTAACCTACACACGTCTTCCGGAGTTTATCCAAATCAAGGTAAGCCTAACTTGGAAGATCTTATAACAAAGTTTGTGCAATCAACAGATACTCGATTCCAAGTGGTAGAGACATCTTTAAGAAATCAGGAGGCATCTATCCATAATCTGGAAAACCAAATAGGACAGATTGCAAAAATGATCTGAAAGACCACAAGGAAGTTTGTCGAGTAACACTGAGCCAAACCCAAGAGAGCATGTAAAAGCAATCACCATCAATGTTCCACATGAGCATAACACTCCCATGCAGAAATATGTGGGGGATGACAAACCCGTGAAAAAGGTGGTTGCATAATACAAGCCCAAGATTCTTTACCTGAGTTTAACTGAAGAAGATAGAAGGGAGGACAAATTTGGTAAGTACCTTGATTCTTTCAAGCAATTACATACTAATATTCCACTTGTTCAACCTCTTTCAAAGCATGTTAGAGATCTTAATGACATCATTCCTAGTGAAAATAAGCTTAACAAAGTATCAAATGTGCAATTGAATGATAAATGTCCTTCCAATGAACTACCACAAAAATTTAATGATCCAGGAAGCTTTATTATCCCTTGCACAATTGATGATTTACCTGTTGATAGGGCACTAGCCGACTTGGGAGCTAGTATGAACGTGATGTCTTATGATACATTCAAGCATATGGGATTAAGTGAACTGAAACCTACTAGGATGGACATTCACTTAGCTGATAAATCGATTAAACATCCTAGAGGTATTATTAATGATGTGTCAGTCAAGATTGATAAATTCATATTCCCAGTTGATTTTGTTATTCTTGATATGCATGATGATATTGATGTTCCTCTAATTCTTGGGCGTCCTTTCTTGGCTATGGCGAAATCTATCATAGATGTTCATGAGGGAAAATTAACTTTGAGAGTGGGGGATGAACAAGTAATTTTTAAAATTCATGTTGAAATTGATAAGGATAATATTTGTTCTTTTGTTGACTTAGTTTCCTTGAGTAATGTGAAAACTAAAAATCTCTTGGAGAGAACATTTAATCAAAGTGCAGGCCAACCCATGAAAAATAATCTTCTTAGGAGACTTATTTCCAAAACAGAGACCCAAAAGATCAAAGAGCACATTTTGAAACTTGAAGTTGGAGGTAATGCTACGAAATGTCCAAAGGATTTTCATAAGTCCAAAGCTCCACCAGACTAATCTCCACATTTGGGCAAACGGTCCAGCTATACGACTTAAAAGAAGCGCTAACCGGGAGGCAACCCGTCATTTTGTGTGCATTTTCTCTTACTTAATTTTTTTTATTGCTTGGGGATTGAAAAACAAAAAATTTGAAAAAAAAAACACGGTCTGGTCGTGCTTAAAAAGCACGGCCGTGTTCGTCACCCAATTCGCGAACACACCCTGGCCGTGTTCAAAAAATCCAAGGTTTTGTAGGAAAAATTCGTACCGAATACGCCCAGGCCGTGTTTTTCAAGCACGGCCGTGTTTTTCAAAAAAACAAAAATTTTGATCGAAAAAAATTTGTACCGAACACGCCCTGGCCGTGCTTAAAAAGCACGGCCGTGTTTTTATTAAAAATAAATTTTCAAAAAAAATAAATTATATTTGATGATTTCACGGTATTCGAGTTGTGTATCCTTGATTAAGTATGAAGATGCCGATGAAGGTCTCGTCTTAAACAACCCAATGGTCGCTCAATCACCGATTTCACTCTTCTAGTAAGGTCGTATTTTTCTTTTCCACCTCTTTTATTTTCTTCTAGTGTGGTTGATTTTTGAGTGTTTTGTTTGTGTTCGTTCATCTCTTTCTTTCACATTGAGGACAATGTGAACCTTTAAAGTTGGAGGTGGGTGCAATTACATTCTTAGTCTGTGTGTGCTTGCTTTTATTTTTAGTTTGTCGACAAGAGGTAATTTTTTTTTAACAAATTGAGTGTTTGCTAGTCAATAACTTAGCCCAATTACACTAAAATTAACTTTTTGATTTATGTTTTCAATGTGAAGCAATTGATTGTCTAGGATAGATTGATGTAGATGTGTGCTAAATTTTGACCGAGATTTCCAACTCCATTATACTTGTTTTCCTCAGCCTATTTATTTGACTTTTGTGTATGCTAAATGTGATAGAGTAGCTAGATGTGATTTGTGGGACAACTTGCGTGAGATTGCAATTAGTACGGAGGGGTTACCTTGGCTTGTTAGTGGTGACTTTAATATCTTTTTGCATGATCACGAGAGGATTGGTGGTACTACTAATAAGTCGGATGAGATGTTGGATTTCTCTTACATGATTGCTGATTGTGAGTTATTTGATGCGAGGTGTGAGGGGCCTATCTTTACGTGGGCTAGAGGTGGGCTTCAGGAGAGACTTGATAGGGCTTTGTATAATGAGCACTGGGCTGATACGTTTACTTCTTCTATTGTTACGCATTTATCTCGTGTTCGCTCTGATCATGCTTCTTTACTCATATCTTGTCAGTTAGTCTCGCATGTGCCTCGTTCTTCCTTTCGATTTGGCGTATGTGGATATGTCACTATACTTTTTCTGGTTGTCGAAGAAGCATGGGGCATCCATCTGGTTGTTTTGGAATGAAGAGCTTGCAGCACAAGTTGAATAGGGTCAAGCGCAGACTCAAGATTTGGAATTACCAGACGTTTGGTAATATTTTTGATCGGGTCCGACTGGCTGATGATGCGTTTGATGGCTCATTTGTATATGATAGTGATCCGTCTCCGACTCATCGGGCTGAGCTACATCGTTGTGTGGCTGAGTATGAGCTACGTTTGAAAATGGAGGAGGATTTTTGGCGCCAGAAAGCTGCGGTTAAGTGGGCAGTCGAGGGGGAGCGCAACACTAAGTTTTTCCATGGATTTGTTAAACAGAAGATGTGTCGCGCTAGGATCCACTCGATTGACGATGATGGGGTAACGATTACGCAGGATTCTGAGATTGAAAGTCGGCAGTTCAGTTCTTTCAGTCTTTATTGACTTCTGACTTGAAGTATCTGACTCCCCCTGTCGATGAGTTCTTTCCCCGACTTCCTGATTCCGTTGATCTTGATGGACTTTGTGCTATGCCAACAGCTCAGGAGGTTCCCGATGCGGTGTTTGGGATTGATCAGTCTAGTGTTTCGGGGCCTGATGGATTCTCATCTTTGTTCTTTCAGCACTGTTGGGATTTCGTCAGATCGGATGTTGAGGATGCGGTGGTTGACTTTTTCTCGGGTAATCTCATGCCGTTCACGTTCACAGCGACATCTATAGTTCTTATCCCGAAGGTTCCTCACCCTCGGAAGTGGACTGAGTTTCGGCCGATTAGCCTGTGCAACGTGACGAATAAGATTATCTCTAAGATTATGAATGCGCGGTTGGTCTCGATTCTGCCTTTGATTGTATCACCGAATCAGAGTGGTTTCACACCCAGTCGTGTCATCTCAGATAACATTTTGCTCGCGCAGGATCTTATCCATGATATCAGCTTAGCCACGGAGACTCCTAATGTGGTGATGAAGCTGGATATGGCTAAAGCTTATGATAGGGTGCAATGGGATTTCTTGTATACATCTATGATTCACATGGGCTTCCCTGTTCGGTGGATTGATATGGTTGGTAGTTGTATTGAGCACTGCGGCTTCTCTGTTCTGGTTAATGGTATCCCTTCTGGATATTTTCCTTCGACTCGGGGACTACGGTAGGGGGATCCTCTATCTCCTACCTTGTTTGTTCTAGCGGCGGAGTATTTATCCCGGGGATTGGATTCCATTATTAGACGACACCTGGATATGATTTATCGGACGCGACGGGGTTTTCCGGTGACATAGCTGGCCTATGCTGATGATGTGGTTATCTTCACTAGGGCATCTGATGATGGCCTCTTCACGTTGAGGCACTTTCTGGAGCACTATTCTCGCTACTCTTCGGCGGTGGTCGGTGTCGGTGTCCGGAAGAGTAGATTCTTTACCGCCCCCGTTACATTGACGACTGGGAGCACATGGTTCATGAGCTAACAGGCTTTGTTCGCGATGACTTGCCGATGACTTATTTGGGTGTCCCTTTGTTCAAGGGGCGAATGGCGAAAGAGCTCTTCCTCCCAGTGATTCAAAGGATGTTGGATAGAGTTGCTGGGTGGTCACATCGACATCTGTCTTTTGGTGGTAGGCTCGCTCTCATTCGGAGCACGCTAATGGCCACCCCATTGCATATTCTTCAGGTCATGCAGCCGCCAAAGACAGTTCTTCATCAGTTGGAGCAAATCATGGCTAGATTCTTCTCAGGACTCCTACGCGGGATGAAGAAGACTCATGGATCGAGTTGGGATATTATCCGCCATCCTATTTTCGAGGGTGGGTGGGGTTGCGCCGACTTTCGGATATTGCTAACGCCCGATTCAAGTTGTGGTGGAGGTTACGCGAGGGCCATTCATTGTGGGCTTAATTCTTGATCGCAAATCTTGTTACAATGGGCCGGTCTCCTCAGAGCCTCGTAACACATAATCATAGTCATCGTGGAGGCGCTTGAGGCGGATCGGTATTCGAGCCCAGGAGCGGATTTTTTGGTCTATTGGCAGTGGTAGCCGTGTCAGTTTCTGGGATGATATTTGGTTTGGGCATAGGCCGCTTGTAGATCATTGTTTGGATCGGTCGTTGGGTCATATGACGGTTGATTGGTTCATTCGCGATGGTATGTGGGATAGAGACAGACTTTATCAGGTCATGGTATCCAGATGTGGTCTTCCTGAGAGTCTCATTGAGGATATATCCGAAGTTCCGATTCTTTCCGGGATAAGAAGATATCATGCGGTGGATGTTTACCTCTCATGGTGGGTTCTCTATGTCTTTCGCTTGGGATTCTCTCAGGGGTAGAAATGCTTAACCATCGTATGGTGCCATTTGGAACGATGCTCTTATTCCTACTATCTCTATATTCCTTTGGCGCCTCCTTCGTAATCGTCTTCCTGTGGATATCAAGCTTCAAGCACGTGGCACTTCCCTTGCCTCACGTTGATGTTGTTGCTTGAATAATCCACATTTATCTCCTCAGGTCGAATCTATCCCTCACCTCTTTTTGATGAATGATACTACTCAGTCCGTGTGGAATCACTTTCTTCCTTGGTTTGACACTACACTTCCACACACCACTGATATGATATTGTTCCTTTCATTTTGGAGGAATCGCACACACGGATCACACACAAGGCACTTGAGTTTCTTGGTTCCATGCTTCATTTTATGGTTTGTCTGGATGGAAAGGAATAGTGTCAAGCATCGACACACTCCTTTCTTGGCATCTCACATTATTTGGCAGGTGGAGCGGTATCTCTGGATTCTTGTTTCAGGTCGGCGTTTGAGCCCTTCGGATTGGTCTGGATGCTTCCCTACAGTGAGTTTTTTGCAAGGGAATGCTCCACCACATGTTTCACGTAGGCCTAGGGTGGTGATTTGGCGAGCCCCTCAGTCTCCTCAGATCAAGCTGAACACGGATGGTTCGTTTGATCGAGACACATTGATTGCTGGTGGAGGGGGATTGATTCGAGATCATTTGGGCAGACTTATGTTGGCGTTTCACAGTTTCTTCCAGGCGGTGTCTAGCTTTCATGCCGAGCTACTAGCGTTTGAGATCGGATTACGGCATGCCCGACAATTTTCACTTGATTTGGATCGAGTTGGACGCAGCGGCGGTGGTCACCACGATCACTTTTGGTGGCCTCGCTCTTGGCAGTTCAAAGACACCCGATTCGCATTCGAACATCTTGAAGGACCTTGATGATTCGATTTCCGACATACACGAGAGAGGGAATCGACCGGACAGATCACCTAGCAGAGTTGGGAGTCGCTACCCTGGCGATCACATTGTTGATGAGGGCACGGCTTCTCACCACCTTCTTGCGCTCATTCGGAAGGACCATTTGGGATATCCGAGCTTGTGTTTTCATAGATCATTGGTTCTCCTATTATTCTTTAGATTTCTCTCTATGATAGTCTATCTAGATTTCGTAGTGATATGTTATTTGTTCTTTGATTTTCCCCCGCCTTGACGGGCATGACATTTTGATTATTTGATATACAGGTAGGGGATCACGCCTCAATCCCCCACCCCCCGGGGTGTTATTTTGATTTAAAAAAAAATAGTTGTTATATCAAACTTGTGAAAAAAAACAAATGAAAAAAAAGAAGAAGAAAAAAAAAGGGGAATCCAATCGAGGTTATACTCCTCTATTTGTTGTTGCTTAGTAAATAGGAGCATTCATGAGCCCCATGTTTGTCTTTTACGTAAAATGGCGACACAAATATGAGTATGGGAAACCACCCTAGGAGTGTTTGAACGAAAATTCAAAATATAAACCTAGTGGAAGAATGCCTCGAAAGGACCTACCAAAAAAAAACATCGAAAGGGAGAATGTATATTCCTTGAATTCTCCAATATTATTCTGTGAAATAAACTAATAACATAATTAATAACATTCTTATTAAGACATAAAAATCCGAGTCGTTATAAAGCCTCTCTCTCCCGGCAGATGGCAAAGAATGGGTCGTTGATAAGGGTCTTTTTATGCATGTTTCATGTGTATATTTAAGTATGATTTGAGTTATTTTATTGTTAGTTTCATAAATTTTTGATTGTACATAGTTCACATTACTCCGAGGTGCTTTTATTGGTGTAGATTGATGATTTGGAGCTGTTTTTGGTGAATTTTGGGCCATGGTTTCATGTCAAAACATACCCGGGGGTTTTTGGATGCAAAAACACTCAAAATTCCAAGCTAAACGCGTCATTTCGGGGCCTTTTCAGTCAAACACGGGCAGGGTGTGTTTTTAAGCACGGTCGTGCTTTTTAGAAGTCAAAAAACGAGCAATTTTTCGACCCCGACGTACCAAACACGGCCAGGCCGTGCTTTTCAAGCACGGACGTGTTCGGGAAAATCCAAAAACACGGCCTGCCCGTGCTTTTAAAGCACGGGCTTGTTTTTCGTCCAGTCTGGATGTTCTTTTGGCGAAAATTATGGAAGCTTTCCCTTTTTGCTTTTTGACAACCTTTGAGCAACTTTTACATCTCATTTTGCTGCACCAAACTTTATTATTCCCTCAATTGTCATGTGGACACAATTATTCAACCAACTCAACCAATGGAAGTGGAGTATTGTCATGTGAATACAATGATTCAACCAACTCAACCATGAATGTGCACACAATGATTCAACCAACAACCATGAAAGTGGAGCATTTGTTAGCATTATTGATGTGTTCTTTCATAAAGATGGTGCCTATAAAAGCCAAGAGTTTGAGTTGGGAAAGATATTCATAATTCATGTAGTATTCATTGATAGAGAGATTCATTGTATATTCATTGTATATTCTAAGTTTCAAAGCAAAATACATTGAGAGGATAAAAAAGAGGTAGAGTTGGAAGTTGAAGAGCAATAGAGGAGAAGGCTTGGAGCTCAACATCATTGAATCAACCAAGAAGAAAGTCTTGTATTGGTCTTGAATAAGAGCTAAGTACACCATGTTCATTTTATTCATATCTTCTTGTGTAGTATACTCTTTTGTCAAAGCCATGTGTAGCTAAATTTCTAGTGTTTGAATGTAATGAACTCGGAATGAATTTGTGATTAAGGCTTGTATGTTTTTAATAAAATCTTCATGTTTTGTGTGATTCACTTATATTATGCTTTATTCATTCGAATTGGTATATGCGCAATATTGATTTGAAGTTTATTTTTCATCCGGAAATCGAGAGATTCATGGTGAAATAGAACATATATAAGTGAAAAGAGTTGCATGCAATCCTAGATATAGGACGACATAAATCTTCTGGATTAGGGTCAAACCTAATATGGGAATTCACAAATCGTTATAATGTTGTCTTGGGGGTTTTAACTAGAAAGAGATTTTAGTTAATCAATTTGAGATTAGAAGTTATTCGCGCTCGATAGAGGGTTTAACTTAAATCGGGAATTTCTACGGTCCACATAACATGAGATTTTATTAAACGAGGTTGGTTTTTGCTTAAGGGCTTATGATTGTATTTTTATCTTGTTGAATCACAAAAATATTCTAGAGGGATTTACATTCAAACACATTTCTAGCTCTTGATTTCTTAATTCTACAATCTACTTTTATTTGATCTTTTGTAAGTTGCAATTATTTTAAATTCTCTATTTTTTTTATTTTCCATTTTAACAAATAAAACTCTGAAAATTATTAGATTAAATAACAAAAAGACGGTAATTATTAGTACTTACAATCCTCATTGGAATGACACTCGGTACTCAATAATCCATACTATAAAACGATAGGTGCACTTGCCTAAGGTTTTAAAGGTAGCTTTTGAGCCATCAATTAGGGGTGGCAAATCGTGTTATCGTGTCGTGTTCGTGTCACACTATCGTATTTTCGTGTTATCTATTTTATTTGATCTTTAATATAGTAATAATTGAAAATTTAAATTAATTTTCAATGTTTCGTGTTCATATCGTGCTATCGTGTCGTGTCATATCGTGTCGTGTTTTATCGTGCTTTTTGTCTCTGTAATCGTGTTTGTAATCGTGTTGTGTTCGTGTCGTGCTATCGTGTCGTGTCACTCATTGCCACCCCTACCATCAGTCGTAAAGGCCAAATGCGTAACACTATGCTTCTACTTAAACTGCTAACAGGAATAAATTTGATCCAAGAGCAGTCAAGTGTGTTTTTATTATATAGCATTCAGGATGTAATGGTTATAAGCTTTTTGATCTGGAAAACAAAAGGGTTTTCATTTCCAGAAATGTTAAATTTTGTGAAAATATTTTTCCCTTCCACAAATCTTTTTCTGATTTAGCTGATTCTCTGAAGTTTGCTGTAGTTTTTGATCCTTTGTTTCAAAATATAAGTAATAATGGTCATACTGATCACATTACTAGCAACACCTTACATCTTGATCATGAGTCTGTTGATCATATATTTGTTGATCATATACCATCTGATAAAATATTATTGATTAGGCAAAAATATTTTTTTCGTCCACTAAGTGAATGAGTTCAATGATTTAGTCCACACTTATAGAAATTTTTGAAATTGGTCAATTAAGTGGCAAAAATTTGGACTTTTAGTCCACTGACCGGCTACAATAGGTAAAAGTGGCCTACATCCTATGTGGAATTTGTTTTTTGCTTTCTTTTTTAGGGAATGAACTTTATTTTGCTTGTAATGTGGCATTTTGGAGGGAAAAAATGTATTTTCAATGTAAATTAGATAAAAAAAAAAATATATATAAGATACATTATGATTATGAATAAAATGTTAATAAAAAATAAAATATTTTAATTGGATAAATATATTTGAAATTATAAAATAAAATAATTATTTATGTCATAAGTATAAATTGCTTATTAATATTATTATTTTAAAAAAAAAACTGGACTTAAAATATAGAAAAGTATATTTAATTTAACAAGAAATAAAAATTTATTGTGGAAAAAAATAAAAAATATTTAATTATTACTCTTTCATTATTAAAAAATAAACTTCGATTCAAACTTAAAAATTATAACAAAAATAATAAATAAATATATATTGAAAAATCTAATATTGGAAATGAGTATAAATTATTACTTTAATTCAAACTTTAAGTAAATTTAAACTACATAATCTTACTAATTGATACACCAATTTATGTCTAATATTTCAATTACTTATTACAAAATCTAAATATTGTGATTTTATATTCAAAAAAATGTTAAACTTAAAATTAAATAAAAATACAAAAATAGAAACTTCCCAAAATCCTGAAAACAATTATAAGTGGTGGACAAAATTGGACGAATTAAAAATGTCAAAACAAGTTTTGCCTTGTAAATTGGATAGAAAATGTTATGATATAAATAAATTTTTTTATTTATAATCTCGAATACATTTATCCAATTTTAATATTTTAAATTTTTGTAACACTATTTTTATTTTTCAGGAATTTTTTTAAAATTATTTTGTGTTTTTAAAATTAATAAATAATTTAAATATATTATGTAAACTATTTTTATTTTATTCACAATCATAATGTATCTTATATTTTTTTTAATCTAATTTACATTGAAAATACATTTTTTTTCCTCCAGAATGTCCCATAGGATGCCCTATAAGCAAAATAAAGTTTCTTCCTTAAAAACAAAAGCAAAAAACAAATTCCACATAGGATGCAGGTCACTTTTACCTGTTATAGCCGGTCAGTGGACTAAAAGTCCAAATTTTTGCCACTTAGTGGACCAATTTCAAAAAAAATTGTAAGTGTGGACTATATCTCTGAACTCGTTCACTTTAGTGGACGAAAAAAATATTTTTGCCTTATTGATTATGTTTCTCAAGACATTGCAGGTAATATTGTTGTTCCAGCTTCTGATTCTAATAGTTCAACTAATATTAATGGTGATTCCACCTCTGCTCCTAGTGATTTGGCTATTTTCCTTAGAGGTCAAATAGAACTAGATCTACTCCCCATCATTTGCAAATTTATGATTATGCTTTACCATCCTCGTTTAAAACATGTCATTCAGCTCAATACTCCATACAAGGTAAACTATACAATATTGAAGATTTCTTATAAGTTGATCAGCTTTCTGATAAACACAAAGTTTTTACTGCTTCTATAACTCAAATCACCGAACCTAAAACTTATACTCAAGCTAGAAAAATACTTGAATGGCAACAGGCCATGCAAGCTGAAATTGCAGCTTTAGAAAAGAACATTACATGGAGCCTCACTGATCTGCTCTCCAATAAGCATTGTATTAGTTGTAAATGGGTGTACAAAGTGCAATACAAAGCAAATGGCACAATAGAGAGGTATAAAGCTATTAGTGCCAAAAGAATACACTCAAGAGTACATCAGTGAGATTGGTCTTAGCTCTTGTAGCAGCACAAAATTGGTTTTTTCATAAACTTGTTGTCAACAATGCATTCTTACAGAGGGATTTGAATGAGGAAATCTACATGAAACCACCACCAGGATATTCTCATGCCAATAAAGTGTGCAAATTACTGAAAAGTCTTTATGGTCTAAAACAAGCATCAAGACAGTGGTTCCAAAAGCTCAATATTGTTTGCTTACTTATGATTTTAATCAGTCAAAATCTGATAGTTCTCTTTCTATTAAGATTTCTAATAATTTATTAACAGTTTTGTGTGTTTATGTTGATGCCATCATATTAGCTGGAAACAATCTTTAGGAAATTGAGGCTATCAAAACACATTTGGACAACACTTTCACAATCAAAGATCTTGGTACACTCAAGTATATTCTAGGAATTGAAGTGGCAAGGAGTAAAACAGGCATTAACATTTCCCAAAGAAAATATGTTTTGGACATCCTATCTGAAACAGGCTACACTGGTTGCAAGCCTTGCTCCACATCAATGGATCCTAAAACTAGAGGTGTAAAAGTGACCGGGGCCGGGCCAGCCCATCGGGCCAAGGGGAAATCGGGTCGGGCCAGTCCGGCCCGGAGTTTCTTCGAGCCGCTATTTTGGGGAGCCCAATCCAGCCCATGTATTAAAAATACACTAAAATTGCTTTGGGTCGGCCGGTGTTTTGGGCTAACAGGCAGGGACAAATAGGACTGGATCTTTTCGGGTCTACAAAATTGCAGCCCAGTCCAGCCCTATTACCAGACCGATCAGGCCAGACCATTTTTGACTCTACCTAAAACTGAACTAAAAGCTAAAGATGGTACTCCTTTAGAGAATCCAGCTGAGTATAAAAGATTGGTTGGTCGATTGCTTTATCTGACTATCACAAGTAGGAGTATCAATTTCAGACCCGACACGCAAACCCGACACGAACCTACACAAAATTAATGGGTATGGGTCCAGGCTTCGTGGGTCCGGGTTGAAAATGGGTCGAACCCAAATAACCTGCCAATTAAATAGGTCGGGTTCGGGTCAACCTACTACGACCCATTTAACCCGTTTAACCCGTTTGTGAATTTAAAAGAAAATTAAGTAAATAATTAATTATAAGAAAAAACAACAAACAAGACATATATCCTTAAAACTTAAATGATAAAACCTCCTTAATTATGTATTTGTTATTATTATGCATGTTTTTTTTAATATTGTCCCTAAAATATGATCAGCGTGTTATGTTATTTATGCAATTATGTTATTTCTTTTTGTATGTTGTGAATTGTGATATTTTTTTATTGATTGAATAGTGTATGATAGTTATTGATTTTTAAAAAAAAATTATTCAGTTTAAACTTTTAAATATAAAGGAAAATAATTTTATTAGACGGATCACGTGGGTCGGGTCCGGGTTACCTGTGAAATAAGTAGGTCGGGTCCGAGTTCAAAATTTCGACACGAATAATTAAAGTCGGTCCGGTCATTTGTTTCGACACGCGAACCTCGCGAACCCGGACCCACGAACCCGGACCCAACCCAAATTGACACCCCTAATCACTAGACCAGACCTTTCATATAGTATCCAGACATTGTCTCTGTTTATGTCCAATCCTACTAACATCCACTTGGCTGCAACTCACACGGTATTAAGATATCTCAAAACCAATCCAGGAAAAGGATTATTCTACTCTTCAAACTCACCCATTTAGTTTAAAGGGTACAATGATGCAGATTGGGGAAGGTGCTTAGATACAAGAAGATGTGTCAGTGGTTATGCCATGTATGATTCTCTTGTATCCTGAAAGTCTAAGAAACAACCTACAGTCAGTAGGTCTTCAACAGAGGCAGAATATAAGGCCATTGCTTTCATAACTTGTGAAGTCCAATGGCTCACTTACCTGCTACAAGATCTGAAAATTCATCACAATCAGTCTGCTCTCATTTATACAGACAACAAATCTGCTTATTGTACAACTCATAATCCATGCCATCACGAAAGGACAAAGCATATTCAACTTGACTGTCACTTTGTAAGAGAAAAAATGGAAGCAGGACTTAGCAAACTTATCCACATTCCATCAGCACATCAAATTGTTGATATCTTGACAAAACCATTGTCTCTTAACCTATTGATTTCTTTTATGTCCAAGTTGGGCATGAATAATATTCACGCACCACTTGCTGGGGGGGGTGTCAAGATCAGAGAAACATTTAGAATTTAGTTAGTTGTAGTAGTTATGTTTGTTATATCAGTTACTTTTTCTCCCTATATAAACTCCCTTAAGTCATCCACGTAACTTCACTTTTATTTATATGAAATACAGATTTTATATTCTTTCAATAGCTTGTTCTTCATATACAATCATGTCAATTCACATATTATAACAAAAACGTTATTTTATAAAACTTATATATTAAAAAATATATGATTAGCAATTCTTAAAAATAGTTTTTTTTACTAAAACATCGTTAATATATAACAAATTTTGAGGGAAAAAAGTTAAATTGAGTTGGATCTCAATCGTATTAGAGCAATCCCAATGGTAAGGATTTTGGAGGAATTTTTCACGAAAAATCGTGTCATGCAAAATCCTTACCAATGTGAGAGAAGATTTTGGGATTGACTACAATCTAGAGGAGAAAATCGAGCTAAAAAGTGTTAGTGTGGGTCCATGTGTGAAGAAAGAGGTTGACATTATTTTTTGTTCATCTTTTAATTATTTTGTAAATTGGACGGTAGAACCAATAAAAAGTTGTAAATAGATTTAGCCATTGTGGAATTTTTTTTAAAATAGTGAATTTTTGTTTTTGATGTGACATGTGACATGACATATATAAAACCGTGGAAAAACATTTGAAGAGTTTTTCCACCATATGCCTTAGTTTAAAAAAAAAAAGACTTAATTTAGACAATCAGCCCAATCTACAATATTGCACCCTAAATAAAATTTAAATGATATGCATTTGAATTTTCATGCCATTTATATATACTCCTAGCCTTTAGAGGGGCTCACGCCTCATCCTTTGGAATAACTAACAAAGCATTGTCTACAGTCCAATTTTAATAATATTATTGACTATTGTGGAAGTATAAGTATACATAATACATCGGTAATTGGTCACGTCTCATTGCACTGATTTTTGAGAAATATTGGAAATAGTGAAACGATATTTTCATAATTCGTTTTTGTTATATACTTTTTATTAAACCAACTCTACCCACTTGTCATATGATGCAACTGGTGTAGAGTTCGTTAAAATAATTGTATGCAACTGGTACTATATAGGGTTGTGAGCAAATTAAGATAGCTCACAAGTTTTTAATGCTAGTTTGAACAACGCAGTAATATATACTATTATTACTTTTTTTTTTGTTAATTATAGTCTGGTAATTTGTGCTCACCTTTCTTGCATGTGATCCGAATTTTCTAGTGTCATTGATCAAATGTATTAATAACATTCTATTTAAAAACGTCCAATATGCGCATATTTACAAACTTTTTAAATATATATATATATCCAAACGCAATATCGTTTTCCCTATAAAAAATTAGGAATACCAAATTTTAAATCTTGAGGTTTTTTCATACCATAAAGTATATGGAATCATCAAAACAAAAAGGTAGTGATTTTCAATGTTTATATATACAGGACGGACGCAGTAAATTGCTTCTTGGGGCGAAATTCGGCGGCGCGAGATGGTCTTGCAGACAGAGGTCCTCCGCGAGACGCCCAAGTTTTTTTTTATATATGTACATACACAATCAATGGCGAAGATAGAGCCAACCCCCCTTTCTTTTTTCAAAAAACATTTACTAGGTAAAAATTTTCAAAAAATTTTTTTAGTTAATATTTATTTGTATTTTTTTAATTTTTTTTATCTGGCCCACCCCGTAATAATCCCTAGCTACGCCATTGTATATCATGGCGTAGCTAGGAATTATTACGATTCTGTAGACCGATACACTAAATTGGGGAGGGCGGATAAAAAAATTGAAAAATACAAATAAGTATTAACCAAAAAAATTGAAATTTTTACCTAGTATATATATTATTTATTGCTCTAGGTCCTCGAAACCTTGGTAGCCTCCTGCAAAATCAAATCTAATATAAATAAAAACAAAACATACAAGTTTTTATAACAAAATTACATGGAAATTGGGGGGAGGGGGGGTGGGGGGCAAGATATGTTGGTTTACATTTTTATATACTATATTAATTTATTAAATAATATATTATAGGGGTTCAATCGCAAGACGAGGGGGGGCGGTTGCCGCCACCAGCCCCCCTGTGTCCGTCCCTGTATATATATATATATATAACACTTTCATTTATGAATAAGTTTGTTCTCAACAAATGACTTTTGTTCAAGTTTAATAAGTTTGTCCCTTTATGTGGACTTTTGTGCAGAAAATTCAAATGAGTCATTATCCAATGATTCGTGATAGAAGCAATATTAATTTCATTGGTATGCGTTTTGTCCAGTTTCTTCATTGCAGGATCAATTAAATCTGTCTGGGTTTAAAATTTATTTGTATAAATTTATGATTCGTAGGTTTTGCAACTATTTCTTACCTCTTTTGATGAATGGAATTCATTTTGATGCTAAAGATAAAAAAACAAATAGAATCAAATCAAAATGTGAAGAAGTCGTTAAATGTGTAAAAGACTACTACTTAATTAACAATTCCTACACATAAATGGTTCTCAAATTTTCAAATATTTTCAAAAAAATAAAAAAAGATTAGGTTTTGACTGCCTACGAAATTTCTCATTTTCGTTTCACCAGAGAAAGTTTTTCAATTCAAATTGTTATATTCCTAAAATTTTCAAAAAATACAGTATTCGGTCACTCTTACTCATTTTGTTACTTTTTCTTACACCAATCACATTTATTCACTTTCCAAAAAACCCAAATTATTATTATTCACTATTCACTAATTCACATATTTTTAACTAGCAATAATATCTAATCATTGTTTTACGATTTTTATATCACTTCATCTTTCATCATTCATTTGATATCCATTCACATCTCTAAACAAAATTATTATCTCCCTAATAAAGTTTCTTACACTATTAATCTAGCAGAAAACAAATTCCAACATAAAATAATATCCAATCGCAACCTTAATGTAACCATAAAATATTTATGCAATTAGTCATATATCAAAGGAAGCAAATTTAAGTTGTGTTATTTTTTTCATAAAGAGAATTATTTAATCTTTTATATATTGTTGATGGACCTTCCCCTATTAGACCCCCTAAAAAAAATTCAAACATGTGGTTACCAAAGCTACAAGTTGCTTGAGAATTGGATGCGAATAAGCCCAGTACAGTCTACTAATTGGTCAAAATGTCAATTACTAGGTTTTGGCATCCTATAAAAATAAAAATAAAAAAATTCAAAGCTCGTCTTATAATTCTTCCCTGTATTGAGCCACTTGCATGTTATTATTAAATCTCAAGATCTACTTTTATTATATTTATAATTTTCTTGTCATAACCCCGAACGCTCCCTCCCCTTATTATATTTTAATAATATAGATTACTATTATAAAGTAATGAATTGATTTTTAATTTATTGTTTGGCAGCCTTATAGCAGTTGTTGTCCCCCACGCACTAATATTAAATCCACCGTAATAAACTTTTGGTCTCTGTTTTTTTTTTAAAAAAAAATAAATTCTATCTCATCTAAATTCAACCCTGTTGGTGTGTATAAATCCCAATGGAGCCTCACCTTATCAACCTTCTTTTCTCCTTGCCCAAGAGTCGATTCTGACCATTTTATCTACCTTTATTCCTCTCTTTTTTTTCTGTTTCTTCTTTATTTCTTTCTTTCTTTCCCCTGTTTTATTTTCTTTTTCTTTCTTATTATAAATCCTCCCTTTGGAGGGAGCCTTACAATTTTGTACATATATTTCAGGTAAATTACCTCCTTAATTCTCTTTCTTCATCTGTTATATGTTCTGTTTTCACCTTGTTGTAGTTGAAAATTAGGTGGGCTGTTCTGAAAAACCCTTTTTTTATTTTTTTTTAATTTATGAATATTTAGTGTTATAGTTCCTTTGGTCATTTTGAAGTTTTGCCATAGCCCAGTTTTTAGTTTCCTTAGCTTATTCACTGCAAAAGTTTAAATCTTTTTTTTCTGGGTTTTGATTTTTGAACTGATAATCCATATTTGAGCTGAGCTTTCTTGATTTTATAATTTTATTTGTATAAAATCTGTAAATTTTTGTTAGTTTTGGTAGTATATTTCTTAGTTCATGGGATTCAAGAGTTCTGTGTAGATCTGTATGCCTGAGTCCAAATTCTAAAAAAAATCTTTCATATCTGAAGGTATTTTATTTTTCTTTGCATACTTGTAGCTGAAATTTACCAATTTTATTATTTTTTTTTTGAAATTCAAGAAAAGATCTACCTACTCTGCATATGAAATCACGGAGTCGCGAGATTTTTTTGTTTGATCTGTTACACCTTCACAACTGTAAAAAACAAAACTTTCGATTTTTCCAACAGATCTGTGTGTTTTTCTCCTCAAATTATTAAAAAACTCATATATACCCCTTAAAAATTATTTTACTATTTTTGTCTGTAAGAACAAGTCAAATATTTCAGCCGGCTCTTATCATCTCATCTGCCCTCGTTGACCGGATCTTAGCCTAAAACAATGATTAACAAACAAAATTAAATTTAAACTATTTCTTAACTCAAATTTTATTCATCCCTGTTGTCACAGATCTACTCGTTTGACAAAAATTTTCCTTTCTTGAGAATTGCAGGTGTTTTATTTATAATTCCAAGATCTCGAAGAGATAAAAAATGAATCACTGTGCGATTCAGAAGAATAGCTTTGCTGCCTGTGAAGAGATTTGGGCCAGCGCCGCCGCCGTCGGCAGATCTGTGGACAAGAGAGAGACGGTGGTTTGCCCAAAGCCACGGCGGCTCGGCCTTGTCCACACCACCCTTGAACCTTCTTATGCTAGACCCTTACCCTTGCGATGGCATATGAGGTAATTTTGTTAATTTTTTTTAACCCTTATGGTAAATTTCCGTTGTAATTTTTTTTATGGGTCATGAATTTATAATTTTTTTTATTCAATTAACAGTCACCAGCAAGAGGATTGTGATGCAAAAGCTGGAAATGAGCTACTGGACATAATCCTTTCAAAGGTTTGTTTTATTTTTCCTTTCCCTTATATCAATTAATTAAGAGTAAGTTTCAGATCTCATGGATTTAAATTCATTAAACGGATTAAATCCATTTTACTAATCAAAACAAGTTAGATCCAAATTAAATCGTGTTAGCTAACATGGTAACATGTGACATGTTATCTCATATGAGTTTTTGTCATTAAATAATATCTTAAATGTATGATCAGTTGGACCATTCACTTTATATGACTTTATGAACATTGTTTGTTACAAAATGAAAATCGAGTCACCAAACTACATGAGCTGGACATACATCACACAAAATTCGCCTTAACTAATTCAACTCATTACATAATTCATTCAATTGAACAATTTTATTACCTAATATTAGCTTTGATTTAGGTTTATTTATGTTTTAAATTTACAGGGTGGTGGTTGTGGTTCGGATCAACCAGTCACACAGGTAGCCTCGTCGCCCCCATTTTTTACCGGGTCACCGCCGAGTAGAGTATCTAACCCACTAATTCAAGACGCACGTTTTGGGGACGAGAAATATTCCCCTGTTTCACCACGAGCGATCCCCATCCCATCGGGGCCCGCGCCTTCCCCATCGCCATCCACCCGCAAGGGTGGTTGCGTTCGGGTTAATTTTGGTAACAATCCAGCCGTTAGGGTCGAGGGTTTCGATTGTCTCGACAGGGACAGGCGTAACTGCAGCATCCCGGCCTTGGCTTAAGAGTACATATACGTAGAGATCACGAGCGATCGTCACCATCCGACCGATCACTTTTGTCGTAGCAGGAGAGAAAATTTGAGAAAATTGAAACTTTTGATCAAGTGAGCTCTGAGTAATAGGTGGATCATTGATCATTTTGGTCTAGTGTACATATGATGTTTAATTAAAAGTGTCTCAAGTGTCTGTAATTAAAAAGAATGCATTATCTGATGTTGTAAGTATTGAGTTTGGAGTTATTTGACCAAGGAATAATTTAGGGAGGTCTTGAGAAAGCAACCCCTCGTTGTAATTGTGTAAGTAAGAGATGAGAGGAGGGGAAGGCTTTTATGGTAATTTTAGTTGTGTTTATTTTGAGGGTCAGTTTTGAGATTTTATTAGGCGGCTTTCTGAGGAGAATTTGTAAAAAAATGAAATGAATGTCTACATATTAAATTTGTATTGAGTGATCATTTTTTATTTTTTTTTTTCTTTTTCTTTTATATTTTAGTAATGATGATATTGATGATGTGAATGAATTATTAGTGCCTTTGCTTATTTGCCACGCGAAACCATTAAAAAAGAGGTGGGCTCTCCAAATTTTTTTTTTTCCTCTTTTTGGGTGTTCAATTTTCAGGCTTAACTAATCAAGACTTTGGCCTGAGATGGTAGGCATGTTCAATTTTGTGTCTATTTTTAAATTCCAGAATTTCTTTATTCAATAATATGGTCATTGACACTGAAATTATTGGCAAAAATGTTTTTTTCGTCCACTAAGTGGACGACTTGAGAGATTTAGTCCACACTTTTAAAAAATTTGAAATGGTCCACTAAGTGGCAAAAATTCGGATTTTTAGTCCGAATCTTGCCATCTGCGAGGTAACAATCCTATGTGGATTTGTTTTTTTATTTTTGCTTTTTTTCTTGAATCAAAATATGAATTGTTTTTGTTGATGTGGCATTTTGGAGGGAAAAAAATATTATTTTCAATGTAAATTAGGTAAAAATATAATATTCATTATGAATAAAAAAATAATTTACAGAATATATTTAAGTTATTTGTTAATTTGAAAAACGAAAAATAATTTTAAAAAATCCATGAAACACAAAAATAATGTTAATATTTAAATTATTTGTTAATTTGAAAAACGGAAAAATAATTTTAAAAAATCCATGAAAAACAAAAATAATGTTAATAAAATTTAAGATATTTTAATTGGAGAAATATATTCGAAATTATAAAATAAAAAAATATTTATATCATATGTTTAAATTATAAATTATTTAATTGTATAAATAAAATTTTATATTTACAATTAAAGAGAAATAATTAAATTGTTTTTATACAATTTTTTAAAATTTAAATATCTTTTATGCAAATTTTTTGTAATTAAATAGTTTTTGTACAGTTTTTTAAAATTTACATAGTTTTTTATACTGCTTTTTTTTTTTTTTATAATTCAAAGTTTTTTATACAGTTTTTTTTAAAAAATTCTTGAAAAATAAGAATAATGTTAATAAATTTTAAAATATTTTGAATATATTTATTAAATCAAAATATTTAAATTATATTAACATTATTCTTATTTTTCACCAATTTTTTTTAAAAAAAAATATTTTGTGTTTTTCGACTAATAAAAAAATTAAATATATTCTGCAAATTATTTTTATTTTATTCATAATGAATATTATATTTTTACCTAATTTACATTGAAAATAATATTTTTCCTTCAAAATGCCACATCAACAAAAACAATTCATATTTTGAGGCAAGAAAAAAAAGCAAAAAGAAAAAAATTCCACATAGGATTGTGACTGCTATTGCAAAGTCATGGACTAAAAATCTGATTTTTGCCACTTAGTGAACTAATTTCAAAAAATTTTAAAAGTGTGAATTAAATCTCTCAAGTCGTCCACTTAGTGGACAAAAAAAACATTTTTGCCGAAATTATTTGACTAAGGAGTTGTATCATATGAACCAACATGGGCGATTGCAGCGATATGTTTTGATTTCTTGTTGATATTTGTGGTGTCAATTTGACCACGATCTGAAAGCACAACACAAACTTAAACTTAATAATTAGCCGGCCGAATAACACGAAGAATAACACAAAGAATAAAAAGGTTGAGTTAGGATTAACTTGACATGACACGATTAACCCGATTGTCTTTGTTATGTTGCATTTTTTTGGGAATGATTTGGATTAATCGAACATGTTAGTAGTATAATGATTAAATTTTGAAAAAAATATCAAATGTATGAAAATAATTTTCGAATTAAAATCAACTTATACAATTCATATAAATAGATGAATTATTTATATTTTTAAACTAATCGGGTCATCTTGGGTTGAATCGAAAACACAAATAATAAATTAACTTGGTTAGGGTTGAGAAGTATATATTACATAAATAAATAAACATGCCGGGTCGGTTAGGGTTGGAAAATCTAATGCGGATAATCGAATTTTACGTCTCAACACGACACGCGAACTGAAACACGATACTATTTGCCCCAGGCAAGGGCGGAGCCAGGGTGGGCCGATACACGAAAATAGGGTGGGCCAGATAGAAAATTCAAGAAAAATTAATACAAATTATAACTATTTTTTTTTTAAAAAAAATCCTCACTAAATTTTTTTTTTAAAAACAAATGGGCTGGGCCAGGGCCCAGACTGGCCCAGCCCTGTCTCCCCCAGTGGCCCCAGGTATATATAATACAATGAATTTCATGGTACTGAATTTAGGTTTCCTAATTGAAATTTGCAATTATATAAGAAGGTAATTTGTATTTATATATCTTGTTAAATCATCTTGATTAGTTCGGTCGGATTAGACTGTGTTATGGGACAAGAAATTTCCAAGTAGACGAAGTCAAATGTAGTATTGAGCAATTTTATGGCATGGGTGTTGGGACTTTACAGGATGGTTGTGTCAAGTCAGGTGAACAAAAACAAAACCAAACACCATTTTTTATGTTGTGTTTGGCTATTTGCCATTTTGTTTTCCAAACTGCAATTCATTGGTGAGACATCCTTTTCTACTGGGTGATGTGTTCCACTGGCACTGCATGATTAATAACCCTTCCTACTTCCTAGTGTTTGGTTTTTAGGTTGGTTACATTAAATGAAGAATCAATGGCGATAAAAACAGGGATGGGCAAAGGTGTAATCGTTATCTTTATGACATAAGAATTAATGAACACTACTGATCCATACTGCATAATACATGATAGATTAATTTTTAAGTTTTAACCTCAAATTGTTTATGGGGGTAATTACAAAAACTATTCCTTGAGGTTTGGGTTAATTAAAAAAAAAATTCAAAGATGTTTGAAAATTACAAACAACTCCCTTGAGGTTTGATTCTGTTTTTTTTTTTTTTAAATGAAAGAGGATAATTGTTATATTTTTTTTTCAAACATAAGGGAGTGGGACGGACGCAGAATTTCTTTCTTGGGGCAAGATCAGGGGTGGTCTTGGGGCGGTATGAGATGGTGCCGCCACAGGGAGGCTCTCCCGGTGAAAGCCCCGGAGTTTTTTTTTATATATGTATATATACAATCAATGGCGGAGATAGGGGCCAACCCAGGACCCCACCTTTTTAAAAAAATATTACTAGGTAAATTTTTTTCAAAAAAAAAAAAATTAGTTAATGTTTGTGTATTTCTTTTAGTTTTTTTTATTTGGCCCACCCAAATTTAGTGTATCGGCCTACCTATGATAATTCCTAGGTACACCATTGTATCCAATTTCTTGATCGGCCCACCCCGTGATAATTCCTAGGTGCACGCCATTGTATAAACGAAATTGGGGTAGAGACAGATAAAAAACTAAAAAAATACACATAAATATCAACTTAATTTTTTTTTAAAAAAATTACCTTAATTTTTTTAAAAAAGAGGGTACCGAGGCCGGGTTGGCCTCCCCCAATCTCCAAGATTGTATAATATAGTATTTTTTGCTCTAGGCCCCTCGAAATCTTGGACCGATTCTAGCAAAATCAAATCTAATATAAATAAAAACAAAACATACAAGTTTTTATAACTAAATTACATGAAAATTGGGAGAGGGGGCAAGATATTTTGATTTATATTTATATATACTATATTAATTTATTAAATAATGTACTATAGGGTTCAATCGCAAAATGAGGCGGTTGCCACCCACCCAGCCCCCTTGGTCCGTCCCTGGGAGTGGTGGAAATGTTTTTGCTTATGAATGGGTAAAGTGCAATGCAAAATTAAACCTTGATATATTTGTTGTAATTTTTAAAAATCTCTAGGTTTTTTAGTAATTAACCAAAATTTCATAGGTAGTTTTTGAAATTGTATCTAATGTATTATTTATCGAGTGTCTTACAACTTAAAAATGAAACATTTATCCGTCATTTAGTTTCTATCAATCATAGGAAGAAACTACAGTTGTAAACGAATAAAATTTTCGACGAACAACTCGTGAGTAAGCTCGATTTGTGTTTATTTATGATTATTTATTAAGCTAAATAAACAAAAAAAATTGTTCGTTTATGTTCATAAACTATTCACGAACATGTTCATTTAGTATTAGTTTATTATTCATTATTTAATTATTAATTATATATTTACTGTTTACTATTCATGACTTATTATGAAAAACAATCTTATTTCAGTTTAATATTACAACTCATTTACATTTGCTATTATCCTAGTTTTTTGCCCGTGCGATGCACGAGATATGTTTGTTAGGCCTTTATTTTGTATTGTTACATGTACATTTTCCTAATAGTTCAATGAATTATATCTCTTGCATCATCCCCACGGGGAATCATCCCCGTTGGTAACCGAATAGAATGGGTCGCATAATCCCTGGTTAATTTGGGGATGTGAGCTGGGATGAGGAATCTCTGCTTCTTTAGAATCGGAAATGGAACATGGACGTTATTTATATGTCCGTCCTCCTTTCTATTCCGATTAGATAAAACGGGAATTCTCTGTTCTCATTCCTATTCCCCAAATATGTATATTATATATTAATAATATTAAATATATTTACAATTATTAATTTATTAATTCTAAAAATTAAACCTAAGAATATTTTTATTTTTATTTGTTCTTATTCTTTATTTTACAACTTATGAATTTATGTTATTTATGTTTTAAAAGAATAGTGATTGTAAAATATTTAAAATTTCAAAAAATAATTAAATATAAAGATAACTATTTTTATTATAAATCATTAGAGTAAACAATTAAAAATAAATTATTATAAACTATAAGAAAATCTCTTTAAATACGAAATATTTTGTTGTGTGAACATAAATTGTATCTATTTATGAAACATATTTATCTAGGAGAAAGTAAAAGTTTGAAAAACGTTTTAACTGCCCAATGTTGAAATATTTACTACCATAATCCTGAATATTTAATAAATTATATTTTTAGTAAAATCAACAATAAAATCATTTCAAATTATAATATTTTTTGGGGTTTAGAAAACTGATCAGTTATCAAAATTGTTAAAGGAATTAAACAAAACCATGCTTTATATTTAGCAACGCAATTTTAAGGAAAAATAAAATATTTCAAAAAAAAAATTTTCATATTTATATAATTCCAGATGTACAACTTTAAAACTGAAGTATTATAATACGTTGATAAAAATAAAAATTAATTACATAAATATATATAGTATTATGCATAGATACATGTGATATATAAAATTTAGATACATATTTTGAGATATTTTCTTCAGTTAAAATTTTATTTGAATTTAATAGATTTAAATACAATTTCAAATAATTATTAAAAAATGGGATAAACCCAAATAACAACTATATATAGAGATCACAAATAGCAAAAAAATACATGAATATACAAATTGATGTCCAATAGCTCAAATGCATAACTTTTAAAGCCCATTACAAATCACAAAATAATGAGTATACATTTTTTTTATATATTTGTCTTTATTATGTTTTTTGTTATTATATTTTATATGTGTAATATGGATGTCAAATTGAAGGTAATAAAAAATTGATTAATTTGATATATTATATGTAAAAAATGGATCAAAAATAAAAATATTATTAAATTTTTTTAAAAATTAAAAACATAAATATAATAATTAATGCAGTACACACACATATTTGGAAAGCAATTTTTAAATAATTCTATTTTTTTATATTATTTTAAAAAGTAATTATTTCAAGAAAGTTGACTACCAAAAATAATGAAATACCAAATATTTATCACTTTTTTATTTTTACACAAATCATTTTTATTTTTTATAGTAAATACAAAAGGGCGGGAAAAATTTCCCATACTATTTCCAGAAGCGACTGTTATTATATATATATATATATATATAGATATTCATTTACTTTGATTTGAGTGTTAATGAACAAATTTATTTAACTTTTGTCATGAACATGTTTATATAATTGTTCACGAACAATTAATGAGCATATTTGTGAACGTTCGTGAACATGTTCAGTGATTAAATAAACGAATACAAACAATGTCTAAAATAAACAAATGATAAACAAACAAACACGAACAATCTTAATTTGTTCGTTATAGCTCGGTTTGTTTATACCGCTAGATGAAACCCAAAAACTAAATAATCAACATTGTTTTATGAGGATAAGATCAACCAATTAGCTAGTGGGCTTTTGTCGACCCACTGCCACAAGAAGGCCTACCAAGTTAAGAAATTTGCGTCCGTTAGACCCAAGAAGAGCCGAGCCTTCAAATATTGTTGTTGGCTTCAAACTCTGTCAGTCAGACTCATGCATTCGCACCTCAGTCAATGCCTTAATGTTAAAGATTTACGCCAAGATTAGTATGGATGCATGAATGAAATTAGGTAGGAATAGAATGAATTTAGGAATGAAATAAATAAATGGTATTATGATATTATTCCTATGAGTGGTATGAATGACAATGTTTTTACTTGGTAACTATAAATGATAATAGTAATGGAGAAAAATAATCTCAAGTATCGAATTACTCTTAAATAGGTTTCTTATTAAATAAAATTTTATTAAATATATTATGCATAAATAGATTTAAGATTATTTTAATGGGTGTTAAATAATATATTTTATATTTATATTCATGATTCAATATTTTTTTTATATAAAAAATCAACAAAAGTATATCAAGTTTTGATTTAACTATAGAATATTGATCAAAACTGACTATGATTTATTGAAAAATTAAATATAATTTGTATATAAATTAAAAATAAATAAATTTTTATTTGTAACACTACTTTCCAAAAATCAAGATTATATCCAGAATTTTTAGTCGCTTCTAGAAGGATAATTCCATTACAAAATAAATATAGAGTCATTTTTTAAGATTGAGAATAGCTAAACCCATGGGGAGAGTTGGAATGGCTATTCCTTACTTTTGATAATATAGATACCCATGGGAATGAATATTCACATCACTAAATTATACTAAGAATATAAATGAGAATGAGCTAAGGAATGCCCATTTTATTCCCAGTGCTCATTACCACATACCAATCATGCATGATTCATGATTTAATATTACTAATAGGTAATAATATTCAAGCATTTTATAATTCAATATTTATATTCTTTCTATTCTAATAATGTAGTTTTCATTTTCAAAGTAAAATTGTATTTTCTAAACTTACCATTAACTCCCAACTTTAGAGCAAAATTGTAAACATATTTAAAAAATTTTCACTTTTTAACACTCTTATATTGTGCATTGGAATCTTATTGGCAAAAATTTATATAGGACCGTCTTATGAATTATTTTCCGTAAGACGGATTGCACCGCCCAATCCGCTCGGTATATTTATTTCAGTTTTTTATCTTTTTAAATGGTGGTCTGACTATAATAGACGATATAAAAAAATATTACTTTTTCCTTTAAAAGTATTATTTATTTCTTCAAAAAGTATTACAATTTCTTAATTGTCACTTAAAACTATTGACGATGCAAAAAAAAAAAAGTATTACTTTTTCCTTAGAAGTATTACTCTTTATTTAAAAAGTATCACTTTTTATTAGTTATTCATATAAAATTATATAATTGATGATATTCGAATACTTTTTCGTTGAAAAGCATTCAAAAAGTATTATTATTTTATTATTAATAATCACTTAAAAATATATAATAACGATGTACAAAACACATATAGTATCAAGTTAAATTTTATAATAATTTAGTAAAAGTATTATATTTTACTTTAAAAGTATTAGATATTACACGAAAAATATCATTTTTATTAGTTGTCACTTAAATCGAAAAGCAATAGTTGTTATTCAAAAGTATTATTTTTTACTTCAAAAGCATTTGTTTATGGCCAAAAGTATATATCTTTTCTAATCAATAATAGCTTGCCCAAATCACCAAAAATTAAAAACAAGGTCTTGTGTATATGATATGCAACAGAAGTTTGTTTGCAAAATTATATATATGAAGATTAGCAACAATATGCTTCTTCTGGTGTGTTCACAATTTCTTGGGTCTATGATATTTCCACAAATCAACTTTCATCTTCCAGATACGCCAAAAACCAACCACTGAAGAAACTGAATAAAATGTGGGTGGCTGTGGCAATGAGAATTTTTTTCCAGATTAAAGAGAGTGAAGTGACAAAAAAAAAAAAGAAAAAAAATGAGTTTGAAAGCTTTGGGTAGCAATGGTGGAAGATAAGAGAACACAAATTGAGAAGAGAAGATAATATGGAAGCCAGGTGAGAAAGCAATATCTGTTTTCTAATTTTGCGAGAGAGTGAGATCCGTCTTTGAGGGGTTTTCCTTTTTTTATTTTTATTTTTTCTGAATTGGAATAGCATATTGGGTCTGGTGGATCCGTCTCACGGATTTAGATCTGTAAAACGATCTCACAAGAGACCTACTCGACCTTATTTTGGGATGACGGACTATTCTTACAAACGAGCTTCAAGCCTTCAATCTACAATTTTTTTTTCTTTCTTCTTTTTGAGAGGAACCTAGATAATTTAGTCACACTTAATTGATAATAATTGTACAAGTGGTTGCACACTTGATATATTTGGGATCTTGGTCTTATTCGGGTCAATCTCGATCAAATCCCGATTTAGAAAGACGTGGCTCTTATCCCTTTTGTGCAATTTTATTAAGGTTAAAATTGTCTTTTAGAAGTGTCGATATTTCCCAATAACTTCCCATAAGTTAGCTAGCCGGTTGCTGCCTAATGACACCAAAAACTGACATAACAAACTCAGTATTCACATTCCCAAAATAGTAAGCGTCTCCTATGAAGACACACTAGCTATAACAATCTGACCACCAATTTCTACTTTGATGTGCGAGCAAGGCGTTAACATTTTGTCTCTCATAAAACAAGAAAATAAATAAAGGTTGTCCGTGAGTCTATGCAATTGAAGATAGACATAATTTCAATTACAATGAAACAAAGAGTTTCTTAACACCACCATTTTCCTTTTATCCAACATTTACATGATTAATGAGATCAATGAACCAATGATGCATAAACCTATTAAAAGTCTTGTTGTACTTGTTCCACGATGAAGAGGACAATTAGGATCCACGTCAGGCAAAGGGGACGCTATAAGAAAAAACTAGAGAAATCAATCTGAAACATGGCCATATTTCCATCATGATGATGTTAACCTCAGAAAAATGATAGGCGTTGCCCCGTCAAGACTCTGACCTAGCTGGCATATATAGACAGATCCACACTTCCCAATATGGGGGCATGTGCCCCCATAAGTTTTCTTTAATAATTATATTATATATTGTTTATTTTTAAAATTATATATGAATTAGGTAAATAAAAAAACAAACTATGCTCCACTAATTGTTTATATGTATTTTGTTTACTATTTATTATTTAATTTTAAAAGTTACATATTAATTAGTTTAAAAAATAAATAATTCTCCCAAAAGGCCAAAAAAAAAAACAAAGTGTACCACTACTAATTATTTTTTACCCTACCAATTATTTTTGATGTAATTTATAATTATATTTATTTTGTGTCCCCGTTGTATAAAATCATGGATTCATCCCTGCTAACTGGCATATCACAAGAGAACTCGAGGACTGCCCACCTACCCAAGAGGTTAATTAATAAGAGGCAAGTAAAAGACATCATGCAATCAGTCATATACTCATATTCTACAATCCCACCGCTGCCTAAACCCTAACATCCTGAAACATAGGCTATCAAGAAGCCCATGGACGAGGAATCATTACTCCCAAATCTACTAAAGTCAACTATGCATAAAAGAGATGATGAATATCACTGAGAAAGAGTTCCCAACAACTTTATCTTTAGAACATGTATTGCATTAAGCTTCCAAGCTAAATAAAAGGAACATTAAGTCCGACCTGTCGGACGAAGATCGGCCCTCGAGTGCAAATCTGCGTATTTTACTATTTTTAATCGTTTTATCTCTATTTTCAATAGTTGTTAACTACAAGGCTATATCTTTGATTGATACGTCGAAAATCTATTTGCACGTCAACAAGTCTTTATTAAGATCATAACATATTTCACATGTACACCAATTTTTTCTATTTTAAATTACATTTTATTTTATTTATTTTTGAATGCAAACTCAAATTACAATGAGATAAAATAGAGGGATATAGTTTGAACCTTTGACCTCACTTGTAATAGGTGAGACCAAGTTCCAAATCTCCTAAATGAAAGATGGTGATTTTATTTTATATGTGAATCATACAAACACACCATATTTTTAATATACGTAGTACTATAAAACACAATTTGAAATCAAAATTGCTGATGCGATTTTCTATTCTACGATACGGATGATTGTCACATTAATAAAATTAAAATCATCATATAAAAAACACACAATATAGACTTGATTTATAATTCAAAATTAATATAGTAACTCTTATACACGTGCCAAAATCATCCGAAATAGGAGATTGAACACCCTTAAAATTCAAGATACCATCCGACGCGGACGGTGTAAATACATATCCTTTGACACTGTCCACGTGGCTGTCGAAACTTGTAGGATGCCCTCATCACCATGCACACCAAGTTCCAAAAATTAAACCACCGCTCCTCTCATTTTCACCGCTATATATTTATAACATACCAAAAAACAAATAATAATAAAAAATACTAGAAAAAGGCACACTAAAAAATGGACTCTAAAAAAACCAAGAGGGGAAGAGGCAATCCTAGTACCACGGTGGTCACATCGCCAAAGGCAACCAATAAAAAGGCAAAAGGGCCACCGGCGAAAGAGGTGGCCAAGGTCAACGCGGTGGAGCAACCGAAGGACGCCGGCGAAGGGTTGGCAGCGGTGGCGGTGGAGGAGACGGCGGAGATGGACGAATATTGGGCGGGTTTGTGGAGTGGGGTGGATGAGGAATTGTCATGGGCAACATGTTGGTGCCCATTTTGGGAGATGGAGGGTATTGAGGATGCTTATAATGCTTTGTACGATGATGTTTTGTGGGATTATGATATTTGGGACTTTAAAGCAACTGCCAATCCTTCAAATCCATGAAAAAACATATACTTCGAGCAATCGCTTTTTTCTTTCTTCATTTCTTTCTCGTTGGTTTTATGTTTTCAAGTCTTATAGCTAGCTCATCAAGGCAATCGAATCTTGAATTTTGTCATACCGTTTCTTGTCATTACACAAAATTAAACTGCATACATGCACAATGAGGTAAATAGGTTGCAGCCGTTGCACCATAAGATTTCATGAACTCCCATGTTCATAGCCAAAATTAACTCATATAAGCAGAGCGGAGCTAGACATTTAAATTTGGGGCTAATAAAATATAAGTATTCCATGAATAACAAGAAGCCGGAATCTTCATTTTCATCAGTTCCATACATCCTCAGTCAATAATGGTGATAAATTAAAGACCTCGTGAAACTGATAGTCTTAAGGATAAAATTTTTTGAGTGAACAAAAACAATCAGGAACCAAATGCCTAACGAAGTGAGATATAAATTAAAATAATTAATCAAGTCATGGAATGAAATCAATAGCCTGGAGGCTTGTAGGCAATAAAACTGATGCATTGCACTTGTCTAACGTTGTCAAATCTGATGATACGTGAATGCATTCCTTCTTGGCCTCCTCTAGCTCTTGCAGCACTTGCACTGCATCTGTGCACCCAAACATAGGCAATAACTTCCACATTGTCCAATATCTCCCATCGTAGTACCCAGGCGATCTGTGGTTCTCACGGTATACAAACCGATCCGTGTAAACATATATAAACACGATAAAACACACAACAAAAAACCAATTAGCCACTAATGATGTATATTCAGTGGTATATAGTACAACATTGCATGGGAATTGGAAATAACCTCCAATTCAAATTCAAAGCAAGGAATCCATTTTTCGCGAAGAAGGTATTCGATTTCCTTGGCTAGCGATTCTTGAGAGAGCGTAGGAAGGTAGGACAGAGCCTCGTACTTCTTCAACCCGACCGTAGGCCATACCTATTAAGAGAGGGTTTGCAAAACTATGTGCTTTTAAAAAAGTGATTTATTGTAATAGAAGTGAAAATTGCAATTAGAAGTTGGAGTATTTGCAAATAGAAGCTATAATAAAAGAACAGAGTGTTTGATGAATAAGTTGTAAAAATGTATTTTACAAATTTTAAAATGAATCCAAAATAAGCACAATAAGAAACTGAATAAATTATACATAATCGGAAATGGGAATTGACATTAAAAGCTAAGCTTAATTGCAAATTTAGTCATGTAACTCTTTTTGGTTGACAATTTTAGTCTCATAACTTATTGATTTGGCGGTTTTTGGTCCTTGACGATTTTATCCTTTATTCAAAATAACAATTCTAGTCCTGTAACTTTTAACGATCATAGATATTTTAGGTATTTTGGCTAAATTATAAGAATATTGTGAGAACAAATGAAATATTAAAACACCTAGCTAGTTGAGACCAAAATCGCATCAAATCAAAACTGGTGAAACCAAAATTCCCCAAGTTAGAACTTATGGGATCAAATTGCAAGAATCAAATTTTGCAATTATGACTTAAATGTAGCTGATAGTCACTTTTTTCAGTTGTTTGCCAACACTATTTGTGTAAATTCAAATTTTTGATTTTATATTACCTTCATGACATTTGGACTCTTCCACCATTGCTGGCTATGGAAGTAATGTCATTTTCATTTTTTCGTGTTATGGGGAATGCCTTGGCTAAGCCATTTAAGTCAAAAGGGCGCATTGAAGAATTCAATTTAGGTTTCCAGCCACATCCTCCATCTAGAAGCCATCCATCTTTGAAGAGTTGGTGATCAAGTTTGACAAGGAAAGTATGAAGCTTCCCAACAAGCCCACCATTGTTGAAGCTTCAACCACCTACCCCTCCCACATCCATCTATAAATAGGTGCTTCATTCTTCAGTTGTAATCATCCCTTGTGAGTGAATATCACAGAGAGTAGAGAGATCCTTGAGAGTGATCAAAATCAATCATTGAGAGATTGAGTGAGTTTTGAGAGTTTTTTGTGAGTTTGTAAATCTCCCTGTAAATCTATTCTTGTGTGAAATAGAATTGGTATTTTTCTCTCAAATTCATCCATTTAGTTTCAAAATGATCATGTGATACCTAACATCTTCCACCATTGCTGGCTATGGAAGTAATGTCATTTTCATTTTTTCGTGTTATGGGGAATGCCTTGGCTAAGCCATTTAAGTCAAAGGCCGGCAGCCTGATTTAAGGCCGGGTGCGGCCTGAGCCGGGTGGAGGCGCGGTGGATGGAGCCAATTGAAGCAGTGGAGATCATGGATGAAGCCATGACTACTCTTTATTGTTAATGCAACAATTGCTACTAATTATAATTTATATAAATACACCCTGTTTTCGCAATCTGTTTTGAGATGCCTAGCTCTGTTACTTCAACCTGTATTTATAGCATTACAGTGAGCTATTTCATTGGTCCTGTTTTGACCCTTTTTTGTCCAGTTCATTATTTGGTGAAGAATCTGTATAGTTAAATTTACAATATTTTGGGCTGTGGGGATGGAGTAGGGATAACATTTTGAGCTTGTAACCACATAAAGAGAAGAAATATTGGATGCATGTCTTATCATCAGAAGTTGGCATGAGGCAGTAGCCCATTATCTTATCTGATTCAGTAAATAAATGGAATATGTGAAGGCAGTTCAAGAAGGCTTCTTTATTTGTTCAATTTTTTTTGTTATTATTTTCTTGTTTTGGTGGTTACCATGTGTATTTTAGGAAAATGTTAGTAGAGATATTAATTCATATTCATCCAAATTTGCTACCAAAATTAATCCTAGCTACTAGTTCTAGTAATTTTTAGTTTATACATTCTGTTTTGTGCGATCTGTAGAGTGCGGATATGAATTCAATCCGGATCGCCTTTAACAAGAAGAAAAAAAAAAGTTGATGTTTAATCATACAACCACCAATCAAGTATTCAACCATTGAATCTTCTATTCCATATTTTATATTAAAAGAATTCGTCAAAGGTTGTAGCCTAAACCTTCATTATTTTGTTTCTCTAGCCCATATGGGGTGGTCTTGTGGAGTAATATTAATTTTTTAAATCGAAAATCTAAAGTTTAAATTCTCACATCTGTACTATTTGGTTGAGTCTGTCGTATAGGGCTTACCGATACAATTTACTTATTGGCATGGTTTGCATGTTATTATGTCAAGTCCGAGAGTTTACCCGGTGCATAGGACTGCAATCGATCCGGCCGAATCGAGCATTTGAGAGTTTGAACTTGGCGAGTTTTTTTATTGAGCCTAGCACGAGCTCAATTTATTAAATATATTAATGATTGGCGAGTTCTTTTGAGCTTAACTAATTAATTAAATTTTATGGTTCTATCTAATAGTAAGATGGGCTTGGGCCTAATAAGAAATGTCTTGGATAGTGAGGCCTGTCCAGTGGGTAAAATTAACAACATTTGTGTTAGCTATTCAACGGGCTACTACACAAGCCCAATATAAAATTACCAACAACTCCATTTTTTTCCCATTTGACAATCGAGCTTAATACACTCGTCTATAAATTATCGACATCCTCAAATCTTTACCGGATGCTCTTTAGAACTGCGCACTATATTGTTTATGTGCTCCCCTACTGCGCACTATAAATTATGTAACATGTGTTCGGAATGTCTTTGAATTCATTAAAGGCTAACTAAATTTGATACTTTATTAGGAAGATTAGTGGTTTGAGAAGTATATGGTCACCATTGCCCCACAACTTGCATGATTTTACATAATTATTCTATATTAGGATTATTTTTTTCTAACCCGGGTTGTCAAGGCTTCAGCTGGCTATTCCTGTGGGTGGACGACGGTCTTCTCTTTGTTCATCCACAGGATAAATCCGGTCATAACAATTAGTTTACATGTCAAAATTGGATATTCAGCATGTTGAGATCTGTCTAGATAACATCACACACATGATTTCTCCTATGCGCCTATCCAAGGAATTTGAAACCTCTTCATTCTTATGTAAGTACACGAAATTATTGGATTTGAGTAAAATATGTATATATTATCAAATGTATATGCACTATATAAGTCTTGCCTTGTGTAACCATAAGTAAATGTATGTCTTTTGGTGTATGATGGTGTTAAAATTCACAAATCACCCAAAGCTCCTCGATTTTTCAAAAGTAATAAATCTTAAAAGTTGGGACCGGAGCTGAAACACGAACAAATCGTGAGAGAGGTCTTGGAATGTCCTTTTAAAGCTATTTGATGCTTAAGTGAGCAAGAATTAAAATATAATGAGAATGGACCAAAACACGTGATAATTAACTATAAATTGCATACCTAGCTTGTAAATGACATGAGAATAGTATTTATACTCAAAACCTTGGCCACACGTACCTTGTTCATCGAGTTGGGCCTCGATCATGGGCCAAAAATTTAATAATAATTGGAATAACACATTATTTAACAACCCCTTCTCCCCCATAGATTAGGAACATTCATGGGAAGGACGGATGTCCTGGCCTATAGTCCGAAGGAAGTGCGGGGTCTGTGCCACCGACTGGTGTGGAGATACTTTAGGTCGTAAAAAAAAAGAATAATAAATAAATGGGATTAAACAACTAAATAATAATTAGAAATTAAAAGAACCCAACGTACTTGTTTTTTCTTTTTTCACCCTGAATTTTTTTGTTGAAGGAGAAGCGTATATGTTTGCTGAAACTCCTTTGTTGAAATTTCAGGCATTTGTTTTAGTTTTTGATGAAAGCTAGAAACTTGACTTTTCTCTAAATTTTAGGCCTATATTAAAGTAATAGTGATCATTTTGGTAAACTTTTTTGCATCGAAATTTGAAAGAGAGGAAAAAAAAAAAAGTAATCCTACTGTCCCTGCAAATGTTTAATAGTATAAATTATATATTTGACTATCTTAGCTTTAAGGGAACCAGTCAGTGACATTTAGTTATTTCTTTTTTAAGAATATAAACTAATCATAATGTAGATATCAATAATTCTTAAATAGCTACGGAGTTCGGACTACAAAAATCAATTAATTAGCCTCAATAAATTAAAACAAATGACAAAATGGTCTCTTAAAACTGATTTTAATTAGGGATAAATACAAAAAAAACTCTTGAGGTTTGGGCTAATTACAAAACAACCCCGAGATATACAAAAATTACAAAAAGCCATTAGGTTTGATTATGTCTTAAATTTATTTAAGGAATATATAAATATGGAGGGGATTTTGAAATATTTTCTATTTTTCCTTATGAAAGGAAAAAACTTAAAACGTAATCAAATCTCAAAAGTTTTTTTTGCAATTTTTAAAATCTCTGAATTTTTTCGTAATTAGCCGGAAGCTTTAGTTGTTTTCTTTTGTAATTATCAATTTTAATTCTTATACATTTTTATAGCTCTATCTCAAACATCAATCTCATTAGTAGATTTCCTTTTCTTTTCCTGCGAATGTTTTGTCCAGATGGGAATTTTCAAGTCAGAAAAGTATACAGCACTTGTCTCTTCACCAAATCAAGTAGTTTGTTGCAGCAATTTTAAATTTGATTGAGATAGTTGGAGAGAGAAATGAATGTTGGCAACAAGAAAATGGCAAAGCAGAGAATGAGGCTAAGAGCAAAAGTGTAAAATAGAGTTGGGTAAAAGACATTCTTGAGATTTAATGTGCTGTAACAAAATGGCAAAAACCACAGTAAAAGACACCAAGAGAGGAACAAATCCAAGGTACAAACTTAAAAAGGCACTCAACTTTATTAATATGTACAGAAGATCAGATAAGTCTTTTCATTTCAAGAAGGGAAAAGAAAAGATTATTAAAAAATAATCCCTACTTTATAGTATTTTTTAAATAAAATTAAAATAAAAATGAAAACTTTTTTAAGCCCTTTTTGGAACAAAATCCGACAATTACACAATCTTGGTTTGGGTGTTTTTCTTGCACTTTTCTAATGATGTTCATAGTTCAAACTCTGATGAAAAGTTGAATCTTTCTATACGTTGGCACGTGAATTTTTACACGTCAAATGATTATGCATATTTTTTTATTCCTTAATCAATTATTTTGGTGCTAATAGCATAAATCATATAAATTAAATCAAGAAAATTGTCTTGAAATCTCCCAGAGTACAAAAATGCATGTAATGTATGAACCGACTAGTAATTAAGTGCTGATTGGCTGGTAATTAATTAAATATTTGATTGGCTGGTCCTATGTTTAACACGTGAGTGTACATAATAGTCTTAAATTTTTATTTTTTAAATTTGGATGAATATAGCAGTACTGCTCTGAGCAGAAAATATAGTGGGTGATGAATTGCTGTCTTGAAAGTGAAAACTATTGTATGGTTGTGTTTTCAACACCAATTTTCCAGTTTCCAACTATTACGGAAAATGAGTTTATGTTTGTTTCAAAAGTTTTCAGTAGAAATGAATTCATTTCCAGTTTTCACTTTTTTATGAAAAATATTCTTTTTGAAAATACAATCAAACAATTTTTCTTTCCAATTACGCAAATCTAGGTAAAAATACACTACAATCACACAAATCTATGTCAAAAATACATTTGAAAAACTATAACCAAACATATTCTGATTTTCAAACAGAAATTCAGACAACAAACCAAAATATTCCCAATTCTCACACGAAAAAACCAACAAAGTTTAAAAATTCATTTTCCAATATTAGAAACTGGAAATTGGACTTGGAAATACATCCATACAAGCCAATTTTTCTAATTTTCTTGATAGCTACATTATTTGAATATATAGTGAAAAATAATAAATACCCAGTACAAAAAATAATAATAAATACCCAACTACTGATTTTATAGAGGGTTTATTATTGGAGGTGACGACATTAATTTTTCCAGACCCATCATGGTCGTAATAAATTTCGTAATGGGCATGTCTGTAACATCTGGCAGTGATGAGGAATAAATTTGTTAATCTCAATATATACCACATACATCAAAATATTTTCTAGGATTCTTCATTGATTTTTTTTACTCCCCCTATTGTACTCAAAACTACAATTTCAACTATTTTTATTATGTGTCAACAATAATATAACCCGTGGGAACAATTCAATTTTTTCCTTTTTTTTTGGTATCACCTTGCCACCAAAAATTGATGTGCATTTTTTTTAATTGGCTTGCTTTGCATTATTCCATCATAATTCCCTTTTAGTACTGTTGATATTTGAGGTCTGTCTGGAACATCTGAACATAATTTATTGGCAGTCATACATCATATGATAATTTCATTTTTTTAAATGATTACAAAACTATTTTAAATAGATTTGTGAGCTCAGTTATGTCCAAACAAAGCCAAAATAAGCTAAAAGTAGAACATATAGCAATCTAGCTAGTTCATAATCTTTTTTCTTGATTGTTTTTTTTCCTCCTCACAATGATGCTAAAAGTAGAACATCTTTTTTTTTCTTCTTTTACTTATACATGCTAAAGTGTACCATATTATTTGTCTATGGCTTGATAGAAACAAGATCAAAAACCACAGACAATTGGTATTTCAATGTTGTTCACAAGTGAAGCATCAAATTCGCAAACAAGTTGGTACAATTCTACTTCTGTCAATACATATGAATTCCACAAAAAATACCATGTTATATAAATTTGGTACATCCTTAAATAAATATAAAATTGTATGTTACTATACATATCCGTTAAACAACAAAAATCTTTCTTAACACCGTAGCGAGATTCCCGGTCAGCCAACCTATTAGGAATTAGGATCGACCCCGTCTCATGTTTTTCCAAATCTATGTCTCATTCTAATTTTGATTAAAAAGATATATATATAGAGAGTAACAATTCAACGTGCAATGGACATTATTAAAATGCTAGCGAAAAGAGGAGACACGCAATCAGTCAATCACCTTTGCTAAAAGTAGGAAACTTGATCATCTTTTTGGATACACAGTTAAATTATAGAGGAATCATTGCAACTGCTACATCTCTAACATATTCAATACTTTTACAGAAATAGACATATAATTAATTTTTAATCTATGCAAAATAATTTTCCATTAATGACTAAAATGATAGTAGTTAATAATATGAACCTAAATAATTGGCATCACAACCACGTAACACGGAATTGTTGTACTGACCTGTTTAAATTACTCTGTGACTGTTAGACACCGACGCGGCGACGCCGTTTCTATTTGTAAGAATTCAAACTCATCTTTTCAGGAAATTATTTTGTTATATACTTGGTCCACCTAGGGGAAAAATTATTATAGAAAATCTAGTCAAACCTCTCCGGCAAATAGAACCATGTTGTCTTATTAAAATGTGGGGTAAAATTGTAAAATTAGTCATGTAGCATAGAGCGGTAACAAAAACGTCAAAACATCATGTAATTATATAAACATGTCAATATTAGTCCTATAAAATGCACGGTCAACAAAATAATCTTGTAACTATAAAAAAGTCTTAATTTTAGTCCTAATTTCACCGAAAAATGGGAATTACATGTGTCGTCACGTGATTGAAATTTAGTGAAAATTTTCATATACTTAGGATTAATTATATTATTTGCAAATTGTGAATTTACAAGACCAAAATCTAGAGTTTTTTTTTATAATTATATGATTTGCAGGACTTTTTTGTTATCGCACTGTAGTTACGGTACCAATTTTGCAATTTTGCCCAAAATGTGATATCAAGCCAGAAATAAGATTTTCTATTTCCAATTATGTTAATATCTCGTGTTTCAAAATATTGTTCCTATACATTAAGTGTCGGAGTTGACTGCTAGACAAGTGGGTGGTGCCTTACCGCAGGCGAACGCATGTTAGTCCAAGTGGCTACGATAATCTAGAGGGGGGGTGAATAGATTATCTCGGTTTTTGATTTTGCCCTCTTTTGAATAATCAAACAAAGACGAGAATGTAAATGCGGAAATAAAACAACACTCGTCGATTTAAAGAGGTTCAACCCACCAGGCCTAATCCTCTACCACCCCAAGATATCCAGGGATGGATTTCAAAAGAAAAAGATTTTATTAATTTACCAAAAATTAATACAACACCTTGAGGATTACCACAACCCTCTTACACCACCTCGAGGATTACCACAATCCTTTTTCAACACCTTTGAAGATTACCACAACCTTCAAACACCTATCACCTAGATCACCCAAAGTGTATTCTTACCACAAGAATACTCACAAGGATGTCTTGTGTTGAATGATGACCAAAATCAAGATTACAACTCAATAATGATTGATACAATATGAGTACAAGTGTAATCAAGAATTGAAAGCCTAGACCTCAAATTTGTGCAAGTGAAAGTGCTAAGGCTAATACAACAAGATATATGAAAGTGTTTGCTTTGTTTGCTCTTTGCTTGTATGGAGTGTTGTATCTTGTTGCTTGAATGAAGCCTCTATTTATAGGAGAGAGGTCTTGGCTTTGATTTCCGGACATTGGCTCCTCCTTGGGGAGTGATTTCTTTGCAAAAGAAACCATTTAAAATCATCAATATAACATTAGAAATCAATCCCACAAAATAGGGAAAAGTTTGTCAAAACGCAAGCGGATAGTTTCTTTGATAAAACGGGGGTTCGGCCGTAAGCGCAGAGATAAGATTGAAAATGAATTCTCGCGAATTTTTTACACAGTGGGGACGGTCGAAGGGGAGTGCGACCGTCGCTTCTTAGTGTGACCGGTTGCCGCCAGCGTTTTTAAACGAGAGAAGTCCGGAACAAAAATCCAACTTGCGGTACATGTCGCCCGCCACGGTCGACCGGTCGACCACACCGGTCGCCCACCAGTCGGCCGGCCGCCGCCTGCTTTTTCTTACGTCCCATTTTTGTTTCTTAGCTCAACTCAGTACGGGTTGCCCTATGGGGCGACCGGTCGAGCTTGAAACAAATGTGTTGTCCAATGTTTTATTGAAAATAAACTTCAAGAAATACTCCGAAAAATAGTAAAAACATTTTAAGTTGATCGGAAATATTTAGACAACATTTAGGGACATAGTTTTGGTTTGAAAACATATTTGAACAAAGTCGAACATAATCATCAAAATCATGATAAAAACATTTATCTAACAAACTGTAAGTCCAAGCGGCTACGATAATCTAGAGGGGGGGGTGAATAGATTATCTCCATCTTTTCGATTTCGCCCTCTTTTTCAAACCAAACGCTCAAACACAATAATAAAGGTGCGGAATGTAAACAACACACGTCGATTTAAAGAGGTTCAACCCACCTAGGGCCTAATCCTCTACCACCCCAAAGTATATCAGGGATGGATTTGAAAAAGAAAAAGAATTTTATTAATTACCACAATTAATACAAATTCAACTTACAACACCTTGAAGAGCACCACACTCTTCTTCAACACCACCTTTAAGATTACCACAATCTCTTCTTGAAGATTACCACAATCTTCAAACGGCACCTTGTGAAGATTACCACAATCTTCACCTTGAAGAGCACCACACTCTTCAACACCTCAACAAGAAGATTACCACAATCTTCTTACACCTAACACCTAGTTCACCCAAGTGTGTTCTTACCACAAGAACACTCACAAGGATATCTTGTGTTTGAATGACGACCACAAATTCAAGATTACAACTCGATAATTGATAATACAATAGAGTGCAAGTGTAATCAAGAATAGCCTAGACCTCAAAGATGTGAAAGTGATAAGCTAGGCAATTTTACAACAAGAAATAAGACAATGTAAGAACAAGTGTATTCTTGAGTGTATCTTGTTGTGTTGTAGTTTTCTCTCTTTTTGTGTTGCTTCAATTCTTCCTCTATTTATAGAAGATGTCTTGTACATGATAGGCTCCTCTTGGGGACATGAATTACGTAAAAAATTGCAAGACAATTGAAGAAAAGAGTCATTAGAAATCAATCCCACAAATTAAGGAAAAGATGTCTGCACGCACAACGGTTACATTTTTTTGTCAAACTTGAGGCGACCGGTCGCACACAAATAGACGTTAGAAAAAGAGAATACACATTTACAGGCGGCCCGGTCGACGTAGGGTTCGACCGGTCGTCCCTTACTTCAACCGGTCGCACAACTTCAAAAACGGCGGCAAATGTTCTGTTTCAATTTTTGCTCCAGTGCACGGCCGCCCAAGGGTCGACCGGTCGACGCCCACCGGTTGCCCCGACCATTTTCTCGCAAACATGAAGTTTTTCTGCTTTTTCTCAACTTTCGGTACGGGTTGCCTATACGGCGACGGTTGACCTCAAAACAAAAGTGTTGTCCAATTTTATATCGAAAATAGACTTCAAGAAATACTCCAGAAAAATAGTGAAAACATTTTAGACCGATCGGGAGTATTAGGACAACATTTAGAAACATTGTTTTGGTGTAAAAATACATTAACAGAAAATCATTAAAAGTGTTGTCCAATTTTGTCGAAAATAAAACTTGAAGTTATACTCCGGAAAATATTAAAACCATTTTAAATCATTTAGGAGTATTTGGACAACCTTAAGACCATTGTTTTGGTATAAAACAAAATCATCAAAATCATGATAAAACCATTTATCAAACAATCTCCCCCTTTTTGATGATTACAAACCAAAACAAATTGACAAGGCCAATTTTGAAAACAAAACAATTTTACCGGTAAAAAGGAACTTTCCGTTGTGAGCGACAACATTCTAAGCAATATAATCACAATGATGGGAGTAGAGATATTCAAACACATATAGCAAATGCTCCCCCTATCAACATGCACAACAAGAGTTATATAGAAGCAACTTAAACATAAGCTTTTCGATATTGAGCTTAAGTATCAAAAACTTAAAAGCTCCCCCTGTCGAAGATACATCATTAGAACCGTATATAAGTCCATACTACAACCAATGGACCAAGAATCATACACAACGTATGGCTTTAGGAAGCCATAGCTTATAGCTTCTTTTCGTTTGAGCTTATCTTAGCTTCTTTGAGCTAAAGAGCTTATAACCTGTTTCTCCACCTGTTTCTCCCCCTTTGGAATCATCAAAAAGAATGTTAGCACGATAAATACATCATATATTCATATCAAAGTGTGCAACTAAACCGATGTATCGAGCTATTTGAACATTGAAGCTTATAAGCCAAATAGAAGGGAAAAGTCGAATCATACGACTTGTAGAGGTTTATGAAAACTCATTTGATAAGCAAAACATGATCTCTATAAATGTATAAGACTTTTGAAATCGAGAGAATCATGTAGGTGATGAATTTTTCATTGAAACGTTTTATCGAACACTTGGCGGGCGTCAAAAATAGAAAAAGTTATATATAGCCCTTGTAAATGAATCAAGCCAAGTTTTTTATCACCAAATACAATTTAACAAATATCATTCATCAACAATCAATAAGCTCATCACAAACATATATGAATCACATCAAGAAAAATACATATAAGCCACAAACTCGAGGTTCAACCCAATTGAGCTAAAGATAGTGAAATTCTTACCATTCAATCGGTAAAGACGAGCAATGATGATGATAGTCGAGCTAGATAATCCCCAAAATATATAATTCATGCATTAAAACTCATTTGAAGTGAATTGTGTGTGAAATTTGCAAAGGGGACGAAAAATGGCCAAAATATGTCAAAGTGACGAATCTTTGAAAGAGAACCATTTTAATCCAAATTATAGCCTAGGCGACTTGGCCGAGGTTGAGGGCGACGGCCGGTCGACGTTGAGGGCGACCGGTTGCCCTCAACCCTTTCAGCCCACTGTCTGTCAGTTTTTCCAAAATCCGAATTTTCAACCAAAAATCCGATTTTTCGCCCCTAAATTTTAAAAACGTGCAAAATGCAAACGTAGACCTCATTCAATATACATTATGTCATAATCAAGCTCGAAATGAGGTAAAATACTCGGCGGTTAACGATCAAAAAGTCCGCGAGTTATCCTTGAGACGGAATTAAACACATCTCAAGTTTTTGTTAAAAAAATCACAATCCCTTAGAAAATATATCGAATCTCAATATGTTTAGTTCGATTATGACGAACCAAATTTTGAATATGAATAACCGTATAATAGATACCGAACTTGTTATCCTGAAAAATAAGAACGTTTTAAAGCTTTGGATACAACAAGTCATACAAAGAAGTGCCTTTCAAATATTTGAAAATTTCTTTTAATGGCACTTTAATGAGATTCGTTGGGATAGTTTTTGAAGTCGAGCATATAGACATAAGGCATATGGAATGTCGAGTCTATAGAAATAATACAAGAAAACATACCTCGAATTTAATTGTCGACCGACATACCTTTCTCAACCTTTGTCAATTTTTTAGCCATAGAGGTTGAGATAGTTCTTCTTTCTTCAATGCCTAACTCCTTCAAGAGTTCTTTTGAAATATAACCATCTTCTTGACATTGAGTAATTTGAAGTCCAAGCAATAAATTGAGCTCTCCCATCAAGCTCATCTCGAGTTCACCTAGTATCAACTTTAAAAAAATCTTGCACAAATATTCATTAGTAGCACCAAAAATATTCTCATAACTATGCACAAGTTTAAACAATCTTGCCCTTTTTCACAAACAAAGAGAGTAGTATCAACTTTACCTTTTGTAAAATCATTTAGCAAAAAATAGCTAAGTCTATCATACCATACACGGGGTACTTGTTTTAAACAATACAAGGCCTTAAAAACAATCATTTGGCCTAGAAAAATTTTAAGCCCCGGAGGTTGTTTTACATAGACTTCTTCTAGAATAAAACCATTGAGAAAATTGGATTTAACATCCATTTGGTAAAGCTTGAAGTTTTCTTAAAACAAGAATGGGCAAGTAAAATGTAAGTAGCTACTAAATGTGCTATGAGTACAAATGTTACATCAAAATCAATTACCTACTCCTTGAAAATACCTTCGAGCTATTTACCTCGCCTTAGTTCGACCAATGTTGCCTTGGTCATCGAGTTTGTTTTGAATACCTTTTTTGTCTTCTTCATCACTACCATCATAGGGCATCCAATTGATCTAAGGTGTTCATAAAGGAACATTTATCCAAGTATTTTGTCCTTTCTCATTATCAATAAATCTACAAAACTTTAACAAACTTATTAATGGCATCGCTTATATAAGCAAAAGAAAAATAGCCCAAGTGTAAAAACATGCCTCAATCATCAATCAAAAATATCTTCCATAAGAGCATAGTAGAAAAAGATACTATATATATATATACCATGAAGCAAGAAACACATACTATGCATTTAGAATACCATCAAGAGTCTAATAAATCATGCAAGTTCAAATAAGCTTAAGAAAGCTATAAAAGGTCTCTTTTGAAATTTGAAAATCCGAAAGCATATAGTTGAGACCTTATTTAAAAAAGTATTTGAACAAGAGTTGATACGGCAAATATGTGCAATCAAATATCGAATAGTGTCTTTCAAAAAATCTAAAAATCCTCTTAATGGCACTTGTATGAAATACTATGAAAAACAAGCACATAGGCACATGGCAATACATATATCGAGTTTATAAGAGTAAGAATAACACAAGTAAACGTGCCTCGATAATTTATGCCTTTCTTGACAAATAATGACGTAAATGGCCATTTGTGAAAATATGTAAATCCTACACAATTCTTAAAACATATCTAAAGCACAAATCATAATGATAAAAGTGTAGGCTAAGAGATATCACAAGTAAGCTCATGCCATAAAAATCCATACAAGATGATAACACACTTTAGTCTACAAAAATGCACAAGAGTTTTAAAAATATCATATAAGGTCTTCTTTTTCAAAAATATTTTAAAAGCACAAGTATATATTGAAGACCTTAATTAAAAAATAAATATTTGAAAACTCATTTTGCAATTAAGACACAAATAAAAGCATGCATAATAACAAAATAAAATGCATATTTAAATAGGGAGATACGGGTTACCAATTACGCCATTTCCATGGGTTGTGTCGTTCCCATTGTTGATGATATCTTCCTCGGAAGTCACTTTGTTGATGATGACTTCTTTGATTGCTCCATTTCAAGGTTTGTTGCTTTCCCATTGTTGAAAGTCTCTTCTTCTTTGAAAATCATCTTGTTGATGATGTCTTTGCCATTTCAAAGATTGTGTTCTTCCCATTTTTGATTATACCCTCTTCTTGGAAATGGCTTTGTCGAAAATAGTTTTTCCTTCTTGATCAAATGAAACGGTCATTTGATGTCTTCTTAAGCGGTATAAATGTTCTTCGATCATTATTTCGCGGGTACCTAATATGACATTGTTTTGTGGTACCCTTATGTGTTTGGGTCCTTTGGGATTAGTCTTGAGACTTTTAGGTCTCCAACAATAATTGGAGCTATTTCTAGCCCGACAAGTATTTACCGTATGACCCTTTTTACCGCAATAAAAGCATGTAATAATTCTAGGAGCATAATGACCAACGTGCTTAGAGACTTGATTCCTTTTCATGTGATTGACACCCTTAAAGCTTATGATCAAGTTCTAGTTTCAATTATCACAACAATCAACAATATTGGTCATCTTATCGGACTAAGTTGGATTTAGATAAATCATTTTTCAAGCAATTTATATCCTCAACAAGAGTACTATTTTCTTTCTCAAGGTTTCTAACCTTGTCAAGAGTGGTGGTGTGAGCACATGATAGTGATTCATAGGAAGTAAATAAACTATCCTTATCATTCTTTAAAACAATGAATTCCTTTTTCAAATTTTTGTATTTAACAAGTAAGTTTTGGAATTCATCTTGTAGCTCATCATAATCATTTTGCAAGTCACTATATTCATTTTGCAATTCATTGTCATAAGAAGTAGAGAGTTTAGAACTTACCTCGTTTTCTTCTTCGATGCCCATGAGGCATTGTTCAACTTGTTCATCATGGGAGGTTGTAGAAGGCTTATCCCATGTTGTTGAATTTGATGTTGTATCCATTTGTGAAGTAGATGCTTTTGAGTTGCTCCTTTCATTTGCATATACTTCATAGATGGCTTCTAATTTTGCCATACTTCATGTGCCGACCGAATACCTACAACATGATCAAATTCCAAAGTGGTAAGTGAACAATGTAAAATATTAAGAGCTTTACCATTTAAGGAGATGATTTTCTTCTCTTCATCATTGAGCTTTTTGAAGCCTTTTGAGGTGTGTGGTGTATCTTTCATCGGAATGGATTCTCCATTGATGACGGTGTTCCAAATATCGAACCCGCAACCTTGTAAATAGCATTCCATTCTTTCTTTCCAAAATATAAAATTTTTGGAATCAAACCGAGGTGGCTTGGTGGTGGAGGTGCCGGAAAGTTGAGCTTCGTTCATAGCCGACGATCGTTTCTCTTCACTCGCGATGTGAAACGAGCTTGCCAAAGAGTTTGGCTTTGATACCACTAGTAAGTCCAAGCGGCTACGATAATCTAGAGGGGGGGTGAATAGATTATCTCCATCTTTTCGATTTCGCCCTCTTTTTCAAACCAAACGCTCAAACACAATAATAAAGGTGCGGAATGTAAACAACACACGTCGATTTAAAGAGGTTCAACCCACCTAGGGCCTAATCCTCTACCACCCCAGTATATCCGGGATGGATTTCGAAAAGAAAAAGAATTTTATTAATTACCACAATTAATACAAATTCAACTTACAACACCTTGAAGAGCACCACACTCTTCTTCAACACCACCTTTGAGATTACCACAATCTCTTCTTGAAGATTACCACAATCTTCAAGCGGCACCTTGTGAAGATTACCACAATCTTCACCTTGAAGAGCACCACACTCTTCAACACCTCAACAAGAAGATTACCACAATCTTCTTACACCTAACACCTAGTTCACCCAAGTGTGTTCTTACCACAAGAACACTCACAAGGATATCTTGTGTTTGAATGACGACCACAAATTCAAGATTACAACTCGATAATTGATAATACAATAGAGTGCAAGTGTAATCAAGAATAGCCAGACCTCAAAGATGTGAAAGTGATAAGCTAGGCAATTTTACAACAAGAAATAAGACAATGTAAGAACAAGTGTATTCTTGAGTGTATCTTGTTGTGTTGTAGTTTTCTCTCTTTTTGTGTTGCTTCAATTCTTCCTCTATTTATAGAAGATGTCTTGTACATGATAGGCTCTCTTGGGGACATGAATTCGTAAAAAATTGCAAGACAATTGAAGAAAAGAGTGTTAGAAATCAATCCCACAAATTAAGGAAAAGATGTCTCTGCTGACAACGGTTACATTTTTTTGTCAAACTTGGCGGCGACGTTGGCCGCACACAAATAGACGTTAGAAAAAGAGAATACACATTTACAGGCGGCCGACGTAGGGTTCGCCGGTCGTCCCTTACTTCAACCGTCGCCGCACAACTTCAAAAACGAAGGGCAAATGTTCTGTTTCAATTTTTGCTCCAGTGCACGGCCGCCTGCGGTCGGTCGGCCGACGCCACCGGTTGCCCTATAGGGCGACCGGTTGCCTGACCATTTTCTCGCAAAACATGAAGTTTTTTTTTTTCTCAACTTTCAGTACGGGTTGCCTATACGGCCAGGTTGACCTCAAAACAAAAGTGTTGTCCAATTTTATATCGAAAATAGACTTCAAGAAATACTCCGAAAAATAGTGAAAACATTTTAGACCGATCGGGAGTATTAGGACAACATTTAGAAACATTGTTTTGGTGTAAAAATACATTAACAGAAAATCATTAAAAGTGTTGTCCAATTTTGTCGAAAATAAAACTTGAAGTTATACTCCAGGAAAATATTAAAACCATTTTAAATCATTTAGGAGTATTTGGACAACCTTTAAGACCATTGTTTTGGTATAAAACAAAATCATCAAAATCATGATAAAACCATTTATCAAACACAAACTCCCCCTTTTTGATGATTACAAACCAAAATAATTTTCTTGAGGACGATTTTAAAACCAAATAAAATTTTCGGTTTTACAAGTAAACTATCTGTTAGAAGTATTTCATACAAAGCTCCCCCTATTTATGAGCATATCAACAAACGATAATTATAAGTAAGAAGCACAAGCTATAACAAGCTTATATAGATTGCATCATGAGCTAGCTAAGCTCCCCTGTCACAAATACTTATTATTCATGCAAACAAGTTCATAAAACAATCATTGGACTGAGTTTTTTCACAACTTATGGCCTTAATAAGCCATAGCTTGTAGCTTCTATCATGAGCTTTTATTAGCTTCTTTGAGCTAACGAGCCAATTTCTGTTTCTCCCCTTTGGAATCATCAAAAGAATGTTAGGATGATAGAAACATCATAGAAGTATATCAAAGTGCGCCAAAGAAATGGTTTATCAACCATTTGAGCAATTTTAGGCTTAAAAACCAAGGAAAATGGGAGAAATGTATCATGAAGAGTTCATACGCTCGTTTTATTTCCCAAAACATGATCTCAATGAGTATAGAAGACTTTTGGAAGCGAGAGAATCATGTAGAAGTTGAAATTTTCATTGAAACATTTCATCGAACACATTGTGGGCGTGAAAAATAAAAAGAATTGTATATAGCCCTTGTAAATGATCCAAGCCAAAAAATTTCATCACCAATTCACATCAAACATCATACAATACAACATAATAACTAATCTCAACAAGATCATAAGCAAAAATTATCAAGAAATATACAAGAAAGCCATAAACTCAAGGGTTCAACCCAATTGAGCAAAGTAAGGAAAATTCTTACCATTTGATCGGAAAAGATGAGCAATGATGATGATAAACATGCTATATAAGGTCCAAGATATGAATTGAATGCATGAAAATCAATTTTGAGTGACAATAGTGTGCATTTGGCAAAGGGACGAAAAATGGCAAAAAGAAGTGAAATCACAAATCAAGATAGAACTAACTTAAACCAAAAATTTAGCCTAGGCGACGGCCGTGGTTGAGGCGACCGGTCGGCGTTGAGGAGACCGGTTGCCTCAACCTCTTCAAAGCCCATTTGTTCTGTCAAATTTTTCAAAATCCGAATTTTCAACCAAAAATCCGATTTTTCGCCCCTAAGTTTTAAAAACATGCAAAATGCAAACGTAGACCTCATTCAATATGCATTATGCCTAACCGAGCTCGTATTGACGCAAAAGTCTCGGAGGTTAGCGGTTTTGTAAAAATGTCCGCTAATTGATCTTGAGATGGCACAAACGATATCTCAATTTTTCGTTTTGAAACACAATCCCTTAGAAAATGATGTCGAATCTCAATATGTTTAGTACGGTTATGATGAACCGGGTTTTGAGCAATATTTATAGCGGATATATTATCACAAAAGATAGGTACGTTTTCAAAAGAGCATTTGTAATCCGCTAAGGTTTGTTTCATCCAAAGAAGTTGAGTACAACAAAATGCGGCGGAAATATATTCGCCCGCTTAGTTGAAAGAGAAACACAGTTTTGCTTCTTTGAAAACCAAGAAACTAGGCAATCGCTAAAAATTGACATGATCCTAAGATACTTTTCCGATCATCAATATTACCCGCATAGTCCGAATCACTATAACCTTTAAGACAAAAATTTTCATTCTTTGGATAAAATAAACCATATTGAATAGTGCCTTTCAAATATCGAAAAATCCGTTTAACTAAGCACTCATATGAGATTCTTTTGGATTGCTTTGAAAACGAGCACATAGGCATACGGCATGAAGAATGTCCGGTCTACTAGCGGTTAAATAAAGTAAACTACCAATCATACCTCGATACTTGGATTCATCAACCGTCTTGCCTTTTTTTCATCTTTGTCAATTTTGACATTGGTTGCCATAAGTGAGTCGAGACGGTTCTTCCTTCTTCAATGCCGAACTTCTTCAAAAGTTCTTTTGTATACTTTGATTGCGAAATATAGATACCTTCTTGGCATTGCTTAATTTGAAGTCAAGGAAGAAGTTTAGCTCCCCCATCATACTCATCTTGAATTCACCTTGCATTAACTTGGAGAATTTCTTGCACAAAGATTCATTAGTAGCACCAAAGATAATATCATCAACATAAATTTGCACAAGTAAACCATCTTGCCCTTTTTCAAAAACAAAGAGTGTAGTATCAACTTTACCTCTTGTAAAACCATTTTGCAAAAGAAAGGAGCTAAGTCTATCATACCATGCACGAGGTGCTTGTTTTAAACCATACAAAGCCTTTTTAAGTTTATAAACATCATTAGGCCTAGAAAAATTTTCAAACCCCGGAGGTTGTTTTACATAGACTTCTTCTTGAATAATACCATTTAAGAAAGCGGATTTAACATGCATTTGGTAAAGTTTGAAATTTTGAAACAAGAATAGGCAAGTAAAATACGAATAGCTTCTAAACGTCTTTACGGGTGCAAAAGTTTCATCATAGTCAATACCTTCTTCTTGACAATACCCTTGAGCTACTAACCTTGCCTTATTTCGAACAATGTTGCCTTGATCATCAAGTTTGTTAGGAATACCCATTTTGTACCAATAATTGTTTGAGATGGAGGACAAGGTACTAATTCCCATACATCATTTCTTTCAAATTGATTCAACTCCTCTTGCATTTCCAAAAACCAATCTTCATCCCCAATAGCTTCCTTAGCATTTTTAGGCTCTTTTTGAGATATAAGAGCTTTCTCGGCAAAATTCCTTCGAGTCATTACTTTATCAGGGGATCACCAATAATAAGATCTTTTGGGTGATCTCCTTAAATTTCAATGCTACGGGAAGATTCAATATCACCCCTATTTTCTTGAGGAACATTTGAACTTGAAGGTTGATCATATGAAATAGAAGGTTTATCATTATGAGCATCACTTTGAACAATAGGTTCAACAATATCCTCTTCATCACTATCGTCATTGGGTATTCTTTCAACACCCGAGGCTTCATTAAATTTGACATGAATAGATTCTTCAACAACCATGCTAGTCTTGTTGTAAACCCGATATGCTTTGCTCTTGGTTGAATACCCATAAATATTCCTTCATCGGCCTTAGGATCAAGTTTGTCCAATTGATCCTTAGTATTCAAAATAAAGCACTTACATCCAAATATTTTGAAATAACTAATATTTGGAGTTCTTCCTTTCCAAAGCTCATATGGAGTTTTATTCATTTTAGGGACGAATATAAACTCGATTAATGACATATGTGCGGTACTTACGGCTTCGCCCAAAAATATTTTGGAAGAGAAAATTCATTGAGCATGGACCGACTCATTTCTTGTAGCGTTCGATTCTTCCTTTCGGCTACACCATTTTGTTGAGGTGTCCTTGGAGCCGAAAAATTGTGTGTATATCCCTTGGTTTCACAAAAGACTCTAAACTCACCGTCAAATTCTCCGCCTCGATCACTTCGAATAGTTTTAATAGTATCTTCCTTTTCATTCTCAATGCGTCTACACAACTTAACAAACTCATTAACGGCATCGCTTTTATTTGCAAGAAAAAGAGCCCAAGTGTATCTAGAAAAATCATCGACAATAACGAAAGTGTAATGTTTTCCACTTAGACTAGCCGTACCAATATCCCCATACAAATCAAGGTGAAGCAATTGTAGGGGTTTGGTAGTGGAAATTTCATTTTGGGCTTAAAACTACTCTTAACTAATTTGTTCTTTTGACAAGTGTCACATAAGCCAAGATTTTCAAAATTCAATTTGGGTAGTCCTTTTACATGTTGGTTTTTGTAAATATTTTTCAAATTCTTGTATCCAACATGTCCAAAAGTCGCCTATGCCATAAACTCGTTAAATCATTATTGGCGACAAGACAAGAAACATTTTGACTAACCAAATCACTAGTACAAATTTTGTAAAGATTGCCTTTTCTATTTGCTTCACAAATAATATTACCATTTTTAAGAATAAGGCATTTTTCTTTATTAAAAGAAACATCATAATTTGAATCACAAAGTTGGCTAACACTTATCAAATTAAACTTAAGCCCTTCTACTAAAAGAACATTATAAAGAGAGAAGGACGAGTTACCAATTTCTCCATTTCCAAGAATTTTTCCTTTGCCATTGCCGAACATGACCATACCCTCTTCTTGGAGCTTGATGTTGGTAAAAAGCTCTCTCCTCCCGGTCATATGGCGTGAACATCCGCTCCACGAGCCATTTCGAATCCTCCATGGTTGTTATAGCCCCTATTACCTACAAAAGCATTTCTTTCAGGTACCCTATAATTTTGGGGTCCATGGGGGTTAGTTTTGAGACCTTTGGGTCTCCAAACATAACTAGAGCTATTTCTCAATTTGCAATTATTAGCATAATGTCCAATTTTGCCACAATAAAAACAAGTAGGAGTATGAGAGCTACTAAAGCACGTATGAAAGTCGGACCTTGGTTATTTTTCTTAAAGACTTTTGAAATGGTTTGTACCCAAGTCCTTGTTTTGAATGCTCACCTCTTTGTGCATCTAAAATTTTAGTAACCTTATCCGTGCTTAAATTAAAACGATGCACATCCTTTTTCAAATTATCAATATCATTAGTGAGCATTTGTTTCTCGGTTTCAAGAGTTTGAATTTGAGTAAGGGTAATAGCATGAACATGATCAAGAGTCTCATAAGATGTAAATAATTTATCCTTTTCTATTTTAAGCTCTTTATGCTCCTTCTTTAAACTCTTGTATTTAACAATTAATTTTTGAAATTCATTTTGCAACTCATCAAAATCACATTGCAATTCATCAACTAAGGAGGAGGTAGAGGAGTTAGAGCGTACCTCATTATTTTCATCGTCTATAGCCATAAGACCATGTTCGGTTTCACCTTCCTCGTCGGATGTCTCGAGTAACTCATCCCAAGTTTTGACATCCGCATTTAGAGCCTTCTTTTTCGGAAAAGGCTTCTTTTTCTTTTGTTCCTCCTCATTGAGTTTTGGGCAATCGACTATGAAGTGCCCGGGCTTTTCGCACTTAAAGCAAGCATTATCTCTTGGTTTTCTTGCTTTATTTTTATTCACAAATTTTGCAAATTTTCGAACAAGTGCGCCGTCTCCTCATCATCATCATCATTATCATAGTATGCATTATTAGAAGAGGAAGCAAGACCTTTAGGAATATTTTGCATACCCGATTGATTGATGTTTGGTTTGGTATTTTTCCTCTCCTTGAGATAGACTTCATAGATGAGGAGGTTCGATGAGCTCGTCAAACTTGAGTGTCTCAAGATTTTGTGCTTCCGTGATTGCCGTCACCTTTTTCGGACCATGAGCCGGGAAGAGCATTCAATATCTTAGTCACTTTGTCTTCTTCGGAGATGACTTTACCGAGGGCCACAAGAGGATTGACAATGTTGTCAAGCATTTCCACCATCTTGGAGATGCTTTCACCATCATACATGTTAAAGTTTTCAAAGTCTTTAACAAGCATGGTCTTTCTAGCTTGCTTGACCTTCTTTGTCCCTTCATATATAGTCTCCAATTTTTCCCAAACCTCATGTGCCGACCTTATGCCTCGTATGCGATTGTACTCGGTGGCGGTAAGTGAGCAATGCAAAATATTTAAGGCCTTACCGTTTAGAGAGAAAGCCTTCTTATCATTTTCATCGAACTCCTTAAAAGGTTTAGGAGCCGAGGTGCCATCCTCCATTTTTTTCGTTGGTTGATCAACTCCTTCAATAACCACATTCCATATGTCAAATCCACACCCTTGTAGAAAGCACTCCATACGGTCTTTCCAAAATGCGTAGTTGTTGGCGTCGAACAATGGTGGCTTGTTGGTGTGGGCGCGGTGGTGAGATAAGCGTCATTCGTAGCCATGGATCTTTCCTCTTTACTCGGAACAGCTAGCCAAAGAGTTTGGCTCGATACCACTTGTTAGTCAGTGGCTACGATAATCTGAGGGGAGGGTGAATAGATTATCTCGGTTTTCGATTTTGCCCTCTTTTTCGAATAATCAAACAAAGACGAGAATGTAAATGCGGAAATAAAACAACACTCGTCGATTTAAAGAGGTTCAACCCACCTAGGGCCTAATCCTCTACCACCCCAAAGATATCAGGGATGGATTTCAAAAGAAAAAAAGATTTTATTAATTTACCAAAAATTAATACAACACCTTGAGGATTACCACAACCCTCTTACACCACCTCGAGGATTACCACAATCCTTTTTCAACACCTTTGAAGATTACCACAACCTTCAAACACCTATCACCTAGATCACCCAAGTGTATTCTTACCACAAGAATACTCACAAGGATGTCTTGTGTTGAATGATGACCAAAATCAAGATTACAACTCAATAATGATTGATACAATATGAGTACAAGTGTAATCAAGAATTGAAAGCCTAGACCTCAAATTTGTGCAAGTGAAAGTGCTAAGGCTAATACAACAAGATATATGAAAGTGTTTGCTTTGTTTGCTCTTTGCTTGTATGGAGTGTTGTATCTTGTTGCTTGAATGAAGCCTCTATTTATAGGAGAGGTCTTGGCTTTGATTTCCAGACATTGGCTCCTCGGGGAGTGATTTGCTGCAAAAGAAACCATTTAAAATCATCAATATAATCTGTTAGAAATCAATCCCACAAAATAGGAAAAAGTTTCTAAAAACGCGCGGATAGTTTCTTTGATAAATGGGGGTTCGACCGTGGTCGCGAGAGATAAGATTGAAAATGAATTTCTGCGAATTTTTACAGGGGGACCGGTCGAAGGGGGTGCGGCCGTCGCTTCTTACTGATGGACCGGTTGCCCAGCGTTTTTTTAAACAGAGAAGTGCGGAACAAAAATCCAAAGTGCAGTGCAAGTGCGTCCGGCCGGCCGACCGGTGGCCGACCACACCGGCCGCCCACCTGGTCGACCGGCCGCCCCGCCTGTTTTTTCTTACGTCCCATTTTTTCTTAGCTCAACTCAGTGCGGGTTGCCCTATAGGGCGACCGGTCCAGCTTGAAACAAATGTGTTGTCCAATGTTTTATTGAAAATAAACTTCAAGAAATATTCCGAAAAATAGTAAAAACATTTTAAGTTGATCGGAAATATTTAGACAACATTTAGGGACATAGTTTTGGTTTGAAAACATATTTGAACAAAGTCGAACATAATCATCAAAATCATGATAAAAACATTTATCTAACAACGCACTCACTGGAAGGGGTCCGGACCCCCACAAAGGGGGAGTTGACGTCGTTAATTTACATTTGACATGTATTTAAAATACTAGATGAAACATATTAGACATTTAGAATAAAAGATCCAAAACTAGGTCGTGCACTCATATGATATTTTTTATTTCAAAATGGTGTTTATCTCTTCTATTTCCACTACAAGATAACAATAATTCCAACGAAATAATTCCAACGGAATAAAAAAACTGTTGGAATTTTCAAAATTCCAATGCTACAGCATACCGTTGGAAAATTTCAACAGAAAGTCCAACGGTAAGCAAAACCATTTGGTACTGTTGGAATATTTTTTCCGTAGGAATTTTCGTTGGTATTTTGTCATTCCAACGACCATTATACCAATGGTGCTTTTCAATTGGAATTTCTGTTGGAATCGATAATTCCAATGAAAGTTGGTCAAATACCAACAGATTTTTTCCGTTGGAATTCACTTGTTTTTTTGTAGTGTTCATCGTACGAATGATTGTCACACTTATATTTAACGATTATCATTTGGCTTATATAAACAAACTATTTTGAGAATTGGTCCATCATGTTATCATGATTTAGTTTTAGTCCAAAATATTTTCAATTTGTGCACATTTGGTCCGATTTTGACCGGACAAATCTAATTTGACAGAAAATTGCTGATGTGGCATCTGAACAAGTGGAATTACTGACATGGACACATAATTTGGGAATTTTTTGCAATTTCCAAATGCACAAAAACCCAAATTATTAGTTCATGTTAGCAATGCTCACTTGTTCAGACGTCACATCTGCAATTTTCGGTCAAATTAGATTTGTCCGATCAAAATTGGACCAAATGTGTACAAATTAAAAATATTTTAGACTGAAACTAAATTTTGACAATATGACGAACCAATTTTCAAAATAGGGTCAACCTATCGCACTAAATTTCCTATTTCCCCGAATTAATAGCAATATTGAAGTAAAAAAAAGAAACCCCTTTTCTTCTCTAATTACCACTTTACCAGTCCCCAATTTCTTTCTGCAACGACAAACACTGCTAGTTTGATATATGTTCCCATCAGGAAGGGGGTCCCACTATTGCATGTACAACACTCGGTCCACCCCCACCCACCCCCACCCCCAATCGCTCCCTTTGTATCTAACATGTATGTAAAACACAAAGCCGTACCTCATATTCTTCAGAGAGAGAGAGAGAGCATAATATCATCGCAGTGGGAATTTTTTTCAAACCAAATATATTTCTCCAGCGGGGAAAATATAAATACCGATAAAAATAAGGAAAGGAGAAAAGATTGAAACCCTTTATGTGGGTTCGCCGGCGATGTCGTTTTCCGTCGGAAAAAGACCATTTTACCCATCATCTCTGGTGGTGCTGCTAATCATCTCGCTTCTGGTTTCCAGTCAAAGCAAGGCAGTGGCAATCCGGATATTTCCGCGAAGTTTAGTGGCAGCAGAGGAAGAAGGGCAACCCATTGCCGAACCTACTCCTCCAGCTGGCAAGAATCAAACAGAAATATTCAAAGAGTATTTCAATAGCAGACTTTCTGATCTCAACAGTACTATCTCAAATAATGGTACTAATAATACATTTCTTGATGATTACAAAAGGAGAATACCCAGCTGCCCAGATCCTCTCCACAATTAGTAGAGTTAGTTAGTTAATTAATTATTTCTTAATTTTAAGTTAATTTTATTTTTGAGGCCAGATATTTTATTTTTTATTTTGGTAATTTTGTCCAAAATACCCACGTTTTGCTCGTATTTGTTGTTATAATTGTACTTTGATGTGGTTCTAGCTAGTAATTAAGTTCAAGGGGGTAAACCGTGGGTATTTTGGTATTTTTAATATTCTGTTTTTTAATTTGCTTCAGATATCAAGAAATGAAAAGTTCATGATGATGTATATATGTAAGAGCTGAGTTCTTGAATTTATATATTTATTTCTGTTAATTAGCAGTTAATTTCTTTCAACAATTTGTTGGCAGTCCTACATTTAGACACTTTTTTACTGTCAATGACTCAATGTTATAAAAATCACAGTCTAGCCTTGATTAAATCCCGTCTAGACGCTATACTCCTTTTGTCAATCTAAGTTTTTTTCTAATTAGACCCCGCCTAAACTCGGGATTAACAGAAAATACTTATAGTAGACAATGTTGTAAAAAGCGCTAGGTGTTAGTCGGACGACAGGCTGAGGCCTAGCGCTAGGTTGGACTTAGACAGGGCTTAATCGGAACAAAAAACATAGACGGACAAGGCGTGGATTAATCGGGCTAGACGAGAATTTTTATAACAGATGTAAGCTATTTTTTTGTATTTGTTTTGAATTTTTTTTATCAGCAAATTCAATTTCATTTTGTGGTAGGTTTTGATGAATTGACAGTGCATTGATGCAAAAGGCAATGCCTTTCACCAATAGGGCAAAAATGGTCTGGTTTACATCACAGTCCTATAAGATTGCAAATCTTATGGATATATATATTTTCATGACCAAATAATATATGTCTTTATGGAGAATTCAGAATCAGTCTACATATTTGGCAATTGCTTAAAAGAGGTTTCTCTGTTTGCAAAAGTACTGTTGTTATGTTAACTCATTTTTCCACAAGAAGTAAGTATATATTCTGTGGACTTGTCATTTAGTTGTGAAACCACATAGTTTTACTGCAGATGATCGGATAACTTTTTAGCATCAAAACAACATAGGATTGAATCGATTGATATTATGTCTGCATTTGACTGTTAGCATGAAAATTGTTTTTGATTTTTGAATCTCTTCAGATTCCATTGCATTGTCATTATCTTGCTGTCAAAGATTGATATGGCTTTGCCGTTAAGGGAATGCATTCTTGAGGTACAAAATATTTCTGAATTTTGCAGTGTTTGAGATGTAAATTAGTAAATAGGCCCTATAATACTTAGCCCACCCACCCACGCCCCTAAAAAATCCCACCAAGAAGATATTCTACTTGAAATGAATGAATAAACATTAAAAAAGGGATAGTTGTAATATATTATACAAATATAAGGGAGTGTCTCAAATACTTTTTTGTATCAAACCTGAAAGTAGTTTATGTAACTTTTGTAAGAAAAATTGTAGAATATCTAGCACAGTTAACGGAATGAAAATGAAATTACAAATTACAGAACAACAATTGAAATTTGTAATAAACTAAATCACAAAAGCACAATGTAAAACTGAATCGTGTGTTGAAGACAACACTATCCTTAAAATAAATTCGTCTCCTATTCTGGACGTCTGTTTCTCAGGATAAGATGGGAAAAATTGGATTACCTCTCTCCGCCGAATTGAAAATTATGTATGGAAGTCACCACCGAAAATGCAACTTGAAGCCAAGGAACACGAGCAATATGCAGAGAATTTTGTTATGCAATTGTGGGAGTTGTGTATTATATATATAGATTGTGAAAAACTTGGATCACCTTTTATAAGTTTCAAGATCAACAAACATTAACTATTCGCTACCCATGACTTAGAACATTCAATCTCTCATTCGTCCATGACTAGAAATTTCAAGTGTTGTCACTCTCCCACTAATTAATGACTTAGGAGTTTTAGGTGTTACTAAATTAAACATCATTGAATTTAAACATTTTCTTCATTATTAAAGAAATAGGTCCAAAAAAATTATGCCAAATACCATACATTCCATTCAAATTTTCCAACAATTTTTAAATTTCTCTAAGTTTTTTGTAAATACCCAAAACGTCAATTTTTTTTAAATCCCTAAAATTAAAATAAATACTTTACGTGTTTCCAAAGAAAAAAAGATGATCTTTGTATGAAACTAGAAATTGGACTAATTATTAAAGAAAATATTACGAGATTAACAGTGAGCACGTTAAATGTAGGGATGGCAATGAGGTAGGTCGAAACCCGGCTCCGCATTAAACCCGCCCTCGGTCAAATGGGTCCCGGGACGGGTTGTGAACCCGTATAAAGAAAACCCGCCGGGTCCGGGGTGGGTAATGGGTCCTTGTGGACCCGACCCGCATACAATTAGTAAGAATCAAATTTTATATTTTTTCTTCGCAAATTCATTCAAGGTTCAGAATAATGGTGGCGCCAAGTTGATTAATTGATCAAAATGTTCAATTCTGAATCTGCAAACATACTTAAACTCAGAAAAAAATCTACTCTGTTTAACCATGTGTGATCTGATGAGTAATAAATCCATTCGTGCAAGACAGAAGCAAAACAAATAGGGGGCTGCAACATTAATTTTTTTTCCTTTTTTCATTTGTGCAAGCTTATAGCTTCAGTTCATAGAAAAAGCGGCAAGGAATGGCACAATTTCTTGAGAAAATTTAATTATAAAAAACTAGATTTAGATTTTAATCACAACTCAGAGCACTAGTAAGAATTAATCTGAAAGAGCACTTCACAGAGGGGATTCATTCTCAGCAGTTCAGCGCCAAAAAAAATGGCGGCAGACTGAAGCGGGTCCGGCGAGTTCAACCCGTCGGGTTGTGGGTCCAAGGCAGGACGGGGCAGGTCCTGGGTCCAAAATTTCCTTTGCGGGGCGGTCACGGGTTTGGCCAGACCCATCCCAGACTTGAGTATTAAAAAAACAAAAAACTGAGAAGGGGGTACATAGGTGGGACTTGGACTTTTTGACATTTTACAAACGATTGATGAGTGGTAGATTGTGAATTAATTACATGGTACTAGTTATGTCGGGTGACTCCGATCGAGTTGGGTGTAAAAGCATATATTAATCTCAATATCTTCAATGAAGTTATCGTTTTTTTTTTTTTTTTTGTGTCTCAATTTTTGACCATAATGAATTAATGATAGACGACCATTTACTGATCAGAAACAATCACACTGACATGGCGGCGGGTAAATGACATTTTACCTTAATGTAATGGTAAACGGTAAATAATATGATGTGAAATGAAAAAAAAATACCATTTTATTTTATTTTTTTGAAAAAGGGACTAGAATGCAAAATAGTGAAATACTCTATCGAGTTTGCAATGACCAATATACCCTTATGTATGTGCAATGAGTTTCTCACTTTATTTGTCGTTCATTATCATAAAAAGTAATAATTAAACATATATATTAAATAATTTTACTAATTTTGTGTATGTTGTGCAAAATATCAAATATCATGTATATTCTTTAGTTATAGAATTACTAATTATATTTTTGATTAAATTGCAATACACAGCTACCATAATGAATTCAATGTTCTTATGTTATGTAATGGATATTTAAGACTCCTTGAGATAATTTTACTGATCATGCCATATGACATAAAACCTTAAAATGCATAGCATTGTTTAGTTATTTTAATTCTAGATAACAATAGTGTTAATGTAAGAATCTATTTCATTTCACTTCAGTTTATTTATAGAACATCACGTTATTAATGATTATATATTCTACATATTTTGATGATATTACTCTAATGATCATGAAAGCCAAAACTAGTCATGATAAATAACCAAATATAAGAGAATGATAAATAGAGTTGAAATTTCCATCCTGATCATAAGGGTAAACTAGTCATGCATGTTACATTTGTAAATAATAAAATCGAGTCCATAGCAAAAAATAAAGCCCATATTTCTCATGATAATTTGGCCATTTATGGTTGTGTTTCAAAAGTTATTTCCCATTCTTTCACTATTCCAGAAAAATGAGTTTATTAACGTTTAGGGAAGTTCTCATTGAAAATGAAGACATTCTCAGTTTTACTTTTTTTATGGAAATAATATTCTTTGGACACACAATGTTTTTAAACCCGGACCAGACGTCGAATCGGATAAACAATTGGGTCATTGGGTCACTGGTCCGACCGGTTGGACCCTTTAAAAAAACCGGTTGACCCATATATATGCATATATTTATATATATACCTATATATGTAAAACGTTAATACAAGAATAAAGATAAACACTATATTTAAAAGTTATAAACAATATGCTTAAGAACATACCTCATTTCCGGTTAAATGTGAAGCAGTGAATGGTTAATTGGATGCAGTTTTGCAAATTGCCAAGAGGAATATTAGTTTTGCATATCAACACAATGCACATAAGAGCCGAAAATTAATTATGGAATTTTAGATTCCATGGATTGTGTTTTTACTTTTTAAAGTCTTAGATTTAATAATTTACTATTTATGACTTATGCAATTACTTAGTTTATTATATTTTTATTTAAATTTTGTAATAAATAAATAAAATTTCCTTATTCTTTAAAAAAACCGAGCCAATTGAGTTGCCGGTTCGCCGGGTTTCGTCCGAGTTTTACCGGGTGGCAACGATTTTTTAGCCACTCGGTCTACATATATAACCGGACCGGACTAGCAACCGGTTCCCGGTTAAACCGATCGAACCGACCGGTCCAGTACGGTTTTCACAACACTGTGGATACGTACAATCAAATAATTTTTCAATAATCACACAAATATACACTACAACATAAATGATATTAGGTAATACTCAAAAAATGTTACCTAATGACCATAAAATGTTACTATAGACAATAGGTAGCACTTTTATGGCGCTGTACTTGCCCGTGCTACCTATAGTCTAAGGTATCACTTTTATTAGCTTTTAGTAACACTTTTTATAAGTGTTACATTAAGTTTTCTATTGGTAACACTTTGAAGTAATATTTCTAAAGTGTTACATATGAATCTTATGTAACACTTTCTATATTTATAACACTCAAAAAAAATAAAAATTCTACAGTGTTACATATGAATTTTATGTAACACTTTTTTTGTAGCACTTCGTAGAAATACTGTTTTTGCCACCAAGTAGATTCGAACCCACGACCTGTTATGTATGGAAGTGACAATTTGCTATTAAGCTAAGTTGATTCTTATTACAATTTTTGCTTTGTTTTATATATACACATACACACACATATATATCAATTATATTATATGTATATATAATATATTTTATATAATAAAGATTATATTATATAATATATGTATCAAATTATATTATACACTGTATATATCAAATTTTATATTATATAGTATATAGTTTGAAATCATATTATGTTATATATTAAAGGACACAACCAATTAAAAATATAAAAAATATGTAAAATAAATTTATCGACTGATAAATATTCAATCGGTAAAAATAAAAAATATATAAAAATATAAAATTAATTTACCGACAGATTAAAAAAAAGTTATAACAATAAAACAAATAATAAAATAATAATTTACCGACGGAAAAAATTCCTAAGTAATTACCGACAACATCAATTTTCATTGGTAATTTTTTTGAAAAAAGTAAAAAAATAAAAAAAAAACGTTAACGATAAAATTGGTCTCCATTAGTAAAAATTAAAAAATAAATAAATAATTCTAATAAAATATATACATGCGCATTTTCCATTAGTATTACGACGGAATTAATTAACTCCGTAAAAAATAAAAAAAATAAAAGCAAAACTAAAATATTTTGTAAAAAGAAAACAAAAATTTTGTTAAGAAAAAAAAAACAGAGTATATGATGTCTACAATTTTTAGGTTTGCTGACATCATTTAATTAAATAAATCATTGACATGATTTAATGGTAGTTATATAATTTTGTGTTACTAAAATATAGCCTAAAAAGTGTTAGAATTAATAAAATATAGTGTTGCCAAGAGTGTTTCGTAAATAAAGTGATACCTATTTGCGTTACAAAAGAAACAACAAAAAAAAGTGATACTTAAAAAGTGTTACTTATATAAAAGTGTTACATATAAACGTTACATATTGATAAAAGTGTTACCTATTTGCGTTACAAAAGAAATAACAAAAAAAAGTGATAGTTAAAAAGTGTTACTTATATAAAAGTGTTACATATAAGCGTTACATAATGATAAAGTGCTACAAAAGTGTTACATAAATATTGTAATGTAAAAAGTGCTACAAAATTTGTGTTACCTAATGTCATTTATGTTGTAGTGATATATAATGTAATAACACACTTCAAAAACTATAATTAGATAATTTTTCATTACAACATTCGCATAAATCTAAATAAAAAATACACTTCAAAAACTATCAAACATATTTTTGTTTCCAAATCAAACACAATCTCAATTCTCACACGAAAATCAATAAAATTTGAAAATTCATTTTTCAATACTAAAAATAGAAAGTTGGACTTGGAAATATCTCAAACCCCACCCCACCTCGTCAAAAAACAAAAGAAAAAAGTTTAGCATGTCTTAAGTATTGATTTCCGGACAAAGTAATATATATATATATATATATATATATATATATGCATTGATTATTGGTAGTTTTGGCGTGTGGTTTAATTGGATTCCCTTAATTTCTTTTAGCAATAAAATTCTGAACCTAAAAATTAATTACCAGTTGGAGCGGTTCTTCCACATTTGTTGGAACATAAGTCCAATTATAAGTTGCGCGCAGGTTCCATCTCGATCCCCTCATGAACTTTTTCTGCTTATACTGAAATTAATATTGAGGATTTAAAAATTTAACTATTATTATCTTTGTGCTAACTTAGTTTGGTGGTTGTTCTAATTGAACTGTGAATAAAACCTAAACCTACAATAATCCAGCTTTTCGTTTCAAAATAAAAAAATAATGTAAAACTAACTCTCTTAGGTTAGGTCCCTCAAAATTTTTAACAGTTCTGCAGTATATTTGATTCGGTTAATCATTAATTCTTCTAGTCGATTATTTGAATAGTTATAAAATAACACAATTAGTTTACGTTGTTCATTTTTTCCAACCACATAATTATCAATCAAATAATCACCACACTTCAGTCGGATTATGAGGCATCCGTCCTTCTCAAGGATGATCTTAATATCTAGAGGAGGAGGGATAACCCCAACCCCACACTCTACGATAGTCAGGATTGTTGGAATTTTTTTTGAAGAAAATTAATATTTTAATAACTTTATCAATAGTAAAGGGCAAAAGTTTTAATGACCTTAGCAATAGTAAATGTCAAGTTTTTGGTTGTGAAGAGTCATATTTATTTCTATGAAGAAAATTAATATCTAGAGGAGGAGGGATAACCCCAACCCCACACTCTACGATAGTCAAGATTGTTGGAATTTTTTTGAAGAAAATTAATATTTTAATAACTTTATCAATAGTAAAGGGCAAAAGTTTTAATGACCTTAGCAATAGTAAAGGTCAAGTTTTTGGTTGTGAAGGGTCATATTTATTTCTATGAATATGGTTAATTTTTCATTTGTAAGATACAACAAATCTCACAAGAATTTCATCTCTCTCCTAAAGTTCTTATAATTTAAGATTTGGTGATAATTTCAGACATAATTTTCAGTTCGCCGGAATAGGTAATCCGATTTTCTCGTCTTATCCTGGGAAACAGACGTCCAGAATAGGGGACGAATCTGTTTTAAGGATAGTGTGTTGAACACACGATTCGAGATAATTTTATTTTGCTTACTTTGCAAATTTTATCGATTCGGATTTTTCGATTCATATAAATTATACTAGAAGAAATACTACTATTTTCCTACAAACTTAAAACAGATTTCTACACATCTTCCGGTACAGTTTATATGAAGCTATTGCCTTGCCTGCAACTATTTCAAACTTATGTTGCAAATTTTTGGATTAGCTTACTAATCTGACTTTGTTCTTTCTAAATCATAATTAGTATTCATTTACTAGTTATGATTACTCAATTGGCAACTTGGAAAACTAAAAGTTGATATTGTTGTTGTTGTACCGTTTTGCCACTTTGGTTTTCTTGAATCATTTGGCTAAGTATTGAAATAGTTGGTTTTAACATTAGATTTTTGGACTAAAAAATTTAATGTCCATGCTGCTATTGGCAACTTGAAAAGAAATTTCCTTACTGACGGCTTAATATAAATTCAGTAACCGGTTCAAATATTTTGGAAAAAGATATGTATCCTCTGCAAATTCGGATTGAAAGGAAAATTGCAATTTGAATAATTCGGATTGAAAGGAAAATTGCAATTTGAATTGATTGGACTATATTTTGGACTGTTTGGACTGATTGGACTATACTTTGGACTGTTTGGACTGATTGGGCTAATCTTTGGACTAATAGATTAATACATGTGCAAATTCGGAGTGCAAGAAAATTGCAAAAGCCTTATAATAAAAACTTGAACAATTTTTAATAAATTTGTTCTTATCGGTTATGTTCCGATTGATCGAAGTGCTAAACTTCTTGTATTATTTGTTTAAGAAATGACATCTGAATCAAACAATGATGGGTCTAGCCCTGTTGTGCCAATACAGACTTTTGTAGCCAACCCCACGCTTAATGCACCGGTTAATCATGGTGAAAAATCAGAGAAGTTTAATGGCTTGAATTTTAAGCAGTGACAACAGAAAATATTTTTCTACTTGACCACATTGAACTTGACACAGTTCTTGAAGAAAGATCATCCACAACTTAGTGAGGATAAGACTAATGAACAATCATTTAACGCTTTGGATGCTTGGATACATGCTAATTTCTTGTGTAGAAATTATGTCATGAATGACCTTGCAGATTCATTGTACGTGTATAGCTCAAAGAAAACTGCTAAAGAAGTGGATTTAAAATAAATGAATGTGGTAAATGTGTCTATGTTAAAGAGACTGGAAATGACTATGTCATTTTATGTCTTTTTGTTGATGACATGCTTATCATTGGAAGTAATGATAAAATAATTAAATCCACTAAAGATATGTTGAACTCGAGGTTTGACATGAAAGATATGGATTTAGCTCACGTAATCCTCGGAATAAAGATTTCTAGAACTTCAAATAGACTAACACTTGATCAGTCACATTATGTGGATAAGATTCTAGAAAAATTTAGTAATGATGACACGTCATTAGCTAGAACTCCGATAGACACAAGCAAACATCTATTGAAGAATAGAGGTGAAGCTGTGTCTCAAGTTGAATACTCACGAGTCATAGAAAGTTTAATGTACTTAATGAGTTGTACAAGATCAGACATTGCCTATGCAATGAGTAAATTGAGCAGATACACGAGTAATCCAGAGCATGACCACTGGAAAGGTATAGTGAGAATACTAAGGTATTTAAGATATACTCGTGATTTTGGGCTACACTATACAAGATATCCTGTTGTTATTGAAGGATATAGTGATGCTAATTGGATATCTGATATTAAAGATTCTAATTATTCACTTTAGAAGGTGCATCAATATCATGGAAATCTTCTAAGCAGACAGTTATAGCAAGGTCTACAATGGAGTCTGAGTTTATTGCTCTAGACAAGTGTGGTGAAGAAGTTGAATGGCTTCAAAATTTTTTAGAAGATATTCCAAAATGACCTAAACATGTGCCATCAATTTGTATACATTGTGACAGTCAATCTGCAATTGACAGGGCACAAAGAAATATTTACAATGGTAAGTCTAGACACATACGTCGTAGACACAATACCATTAGACAACTACTCTCAACTGGTGTTATCTCTATTGACTACGTGAAGTCAAATGATAATTTAGCGGATCCGTTAACCAAAGGGTTGAATCGAGAGTTAGTTGTGAAATCATTAAGATGAATGGGTCTTAAACCTCTAGAAAAATGAGTTGATACAATGGAAACCCAATCTAGTTGACTGGAGATCCCAAGATCTAGGTTCAAAGGGACAACCTAGTTGTAAAAAGACTCTATGATCACTGTGGGGAGTTATCCCTTGTCCATTCCTTAACAGTGATGCCCGTGGAAAAGAGGATAAGCAATTTGGCTTTTAATGATTCTTGTGCGTCGGTAAGTCGAGCAGGGTAGTACGGACTATCTTAAAAGAGAATCACCTATGTGAGAGAGAAATGGGGCCGCTTTGAAGAGAATTGTGTGAGACTCAATTCTTAGAACCTCTTGCAGAATCAGGCGTATGTTCAGGGCCTGAATGGACATAACTATGAGAACTGAAATATGTTAGGAAGAATTTTGTGTGAGGTATATCATCGTTTACACAAAAGGCAGAACAGTTCAAGGACATCGCGTCTCATCGATCGGCTAGTAAATTAAATATGTTTTCACAAGGGAATGTTCAAAGGGTAACACCTACCTATCCTATGCAAGATTCAACTGTTGGATTTTATCACCAGACTTTGTATTTTCATAATTTTCTTCATGTGGGGGATTGTTGGAATTTTTTTGAAGAAAATTAATATTTTAAATTTAACTTTATCAATAGTAAAGGGCAAAAGTTTTAATGACCTTAGCAATAGTAAAGGTCAAGTTTTTGGTTGTGAAGGGTCATATTTATTTCTATAAATATGGTTAATTTTTCATTTGTAAGATACAACAAATCTCACAAGAATTTCATATATCTCCTAAAGTTCTTATAATTTAAGATTTGGTGATAATTTCAGGCATAATTTTCAGTTCGCCGGAATAGGTAATCCGGTTTTCTCGTCTTATCCTGGGAAACAGACGTCCAGAATAGGGGACGAATCTGTTTTAAGGATAGTGTGTTGAACACACGATTCGAGATAATTTTATTTTGCTTACTTTGCAAATTTTATCGATTCAGATTTTTCGATTCATATAAATTGTACTAGAAGAAATACTACTATTTTCTTACAAGGATTGAATCCAAAACCTGGAGGTTGCAAAATCGCTAGGTTAACCCCTGGGGGTTAAACATGAACCTTAGTTGGGTTGGCTAATATTATGCATTTTCTGTTCCAGCAAACTGCTTGTCCTCTAGGCATAAAATATATTGAAATAAAATGCAACAGGATTATTTCAGGGGCATTTTGGACTGTGTAAAAGTTCCCTGTTTAGCACAAAACATTTTAGCTCTTCTAGTTCACTAGTTTCTTGTTATCTTGCATACCACCAGCCATTTGGCCTAGTGGTATCACTTCCTCCTATATGTGGGAGGTCAAGAGTTCTATCCCCAGTGAAGTATGCGTGCGTAACTAAAAAAAATAATAATAATAATGTGATTGCATAGTAAGGCAAAGAACATGTCTGACGACCGGCTAAGTCTGTACAATGAGAATAAGTATATACCACATTTATATCTAAGTGGAATTGACTTTGCCTATCACATAACTTTTGGGATTAATCATAAAAAATTTAGAAAATTTTCTGAATGTTATTACATATAGTCTACATGTGGGTTTTTAGCACACTTACTATTCACATGATTGTCCATATGTGGACTTTTGACACACTTACTATTTATAAGTCAATTGTATTGTTGGAAGTTGGCAAAAGTAATGTGATTCAACAGTATAAAATTTGCCTATAAAATCAATAATTGGATGAATGAAATAACACACAATTTCCTTATCACGATTAGCTTGCAAACTCCCTGCTTCTATATCTTTCATCTTATAATTATTAGCCTTACAAACTTTAGCATTTATCATTATACTTCGTAATATACATATTTATCTAACAATCTTATTATATAAATAGAGATTATTCACTACTGAACTATTTTGGTTGATTTATTATTAAAACTTGTACTATATAGTTTTTCGTGTCCCCTTAAGAGCACCCACAATTGTGTAAATTGTAATTCATGAACCTTGAACACGAATTTCATTTTTATCGTTGTAGAGGACGTTCATGATTCATGTTCTTGAATTTATTCATCATATAGAGCATGTTCAATAAATGAGGTGGAAATTATTTGTGGGTAGTAGGAGGGATTTGTGAGGGCAAATATGAATCATGAACTTGAGCAAACCATTGTGGCTAGTAGGGAAAGATGTGTTCATGGTTGATGTGACACTATTGAGCCCACAAAAAACATGAACTTGAGCACACTATTGTTGGTACTCTAATAAGTAAAGTTTTGTAATCCTAATAAGTGGTGTTTTGTCCCATATGATGTTCGTTCAAAAGATCCGATTGTTGTGCTACTATTTAGATCTAATCTATTTTGACGGGGTTTCATGGGAATTTAGGGACCAATCTTAGATCAATTTCATTTAATTGGTATGAGATTTGTCCAATAATTTTAACTTTTTGTTTCTACCGGGTTTTTTTATCTGTGTTCGTTTTACTTTTGTAAATTCGGTAGATTCACTGAATAACTTTTATTTATCAAATTTGATTGGTGTTCTTCGTTGTCAATAGTTGGAGGTTTGTTTGTAGAAATTTTCATGACTTTCCTTAATTTAAAAATTTAGTTTAGTTACTTAATGTCATTATTCAAACAAAATTATAAATAAACGTGACATCATCACAAACACATATATGTGTATATATATTCAATTTAAATTGAATATTCCCCATGAATTGAATCAAGTCAATGCAATCCTAATAATGCAGTGGGTGGGTTCCTCCTATCCATGAAAAATATAATTTTGTTTAAGACAAAAAAGAGAGAAGAGAGAGAGATAGAAAGAAGATGATGGAAAAATCGAGGTTAGAAAAAGTCACGTATTGTGCGGCGGATCAAAGTTGAAAAAGCTGATTGAAGTTTAATTAGTGTCCTGTTGAAGGCTTTGTTTGTTAGTGTCTTGGAATGGAATCAAATTGACTCACTCTCTGTCCCATTTATTTTTTCCCTGCAAAATCCTCCAAAAACTCCACTCATTACCACTGCATTCTTTCAGCTTATCTCATCTCCCTAAATTAATTGCGCTTTTAAATAAATAAAAAAATATATTTCAATTTATTTGTACATATGCATCCAAGTGCTGCCCTTCTTGTCTGTTTATATATAATCATATACTATTATTTGTACTCCTTAAAACTTTTGGTTAAGGTATATATTTGTCTTTACTTGAATTAACTAATGAAGCATAAGTACTACGTTCTTTTGAACTTATCAGTTTTTTTTTGTTTTTGGTCGAACTCCAAATGAGTTGTGCAAATCTAAGTTACTGAATAATTGATAATCATTCAGATGTGTGAAAAAAAGTATATATTTATGACAAAGGTTTGTAGATAGACAATATCATGTTTATTTAAATGTTTGCTAGATTACTTTTATATCGAAACTGAAAATTGAATTTGTATGAAATTATACATTTGAAATCAATATATATTCATAATTGACCTTGTAAGAATCTATGCTGTTTGCACATGAAGTACTGGTAAAACAAATTAATTACCTTTGAAATTAGAGAGATAAAAACAAAAAGAATAGATAATTTCACGAAATTAATTCAAGTTAACGAATAATAAATTTCCAATGTGCCAAGCTATTCTACGAACAGAAATAGTCATAAGACAGAAAAAATATAGCACTGCGTTTTAATGGGCTCCACCCGAAAGGCTTATGGCAGGCTCAATTGGGAAGATTCAAGGTATGGACAGCATTTAACAGAACTGGTATAAATGGAGAAAGGTGCAACTTTGGGCTTTTAAACAGGTCAATTCGTTGGGCTAGCCCAAACAGCAAGTTTTGGACCTATTTCTTTTGGCTAATCCAAGTATTTGCAATTTCTGGAATCAGGCCCATACAGTGCATAGTCACAGTTTTGGACCTATTTCCTCATCTAGCTTGAATACTGTCCCAAAATTTTATCATGAGGCCAAAGCAATACAAGTAAACATTTGATGGTGCTGGTTTGGGCTTGAATATTTTGACGTCGTCACATATATGCGGTTATATCTTTAAAACAAATTGCACATATTCGTGCATGTTAATTACATGTTATCCAATTGGATTGTACCAAACTTTATTGAGATTTTTACATATATCCAATTTTTATTTTTCTTTTAAAAAAAGTACACTTGCTCATGTCAGTAAACACATGTAAATATCCTAATGGAATTGGGTCTTCAACGCGAAAGATTGAACTTCCTGATGTAAGGGACAAGTCTCTCGATATACAAACAAAGTCAGACACTTAATATCACGACCACTAATAAATCTATTTTTTCACATTGCAGAGGATGAAGCTTAATTTCAGAATTATTTTTTTCCTTTATTTGGTCAAATTAATAAGGAGCATAGAAATGTTATAAAATATAATAGAATACTAAATTACAGACAAACTTGCCACTGAATGACATTTTTCTTACTAATTTTTCCAAAGGCTACATGATTATAATCATTAACTAATATAAATAAGGAAGAAAAAGATGGGACATTCCCAACATTTTTGTAGGAAAACTCTTAAAAAAAAAAAGATTAAAAAATTGCCCCAGTTTGTTAGGAGATCTCCTATTTCACTTTCCCTATTCCACTCCCTATTCCATATGTTGGATGAAAGACACGTGTACAGTTGTGACATCATGTGACATCATCTTGCACACGTGTATTTCATCCAATGCAATGGAATAGGAGTAGAATAGGAAAAGTGGAATAGGAGATCCCATCTCAGGAGAACATGGTTTTGAGGAAAGAAAGTCCTGGAAAACGGGAGGTGACAGAGGGTGGTGCCACGACCGTGAAGGGGTAGTGTGTGTGTGTGTCTTTTCGTGACCGTATGTGGCGTGCCGCACGGAGGGGCTACGCTGTTTCACGTGTTCGATATTTTTTAAATTTTGAATAGAGAAAGTATTTTTTTTTTTTGAGAAAGTATTAAACAAGTTCAATTTGATTAACGCTAAAAGAATTGAGATACTAAGTTTAAAATTTTATTGTGAGTCTTTATATTTATTATTATTTTACAAAATTCAATAGCAGTATAATTTGTGAGTAAGTTACTTCTATCAATAACAATTAGTAACACACATATATTTACATGCAATTCACAATTAATTAAATTATTATATTGTCAATGCAGTTGTTATTATCTGTATCACTAAATATTAAAGTGTTAATTAAGATAAATAATATATTACTAAGGCTGTGAAATCTTGGGGAGGGGGGAAACCATTATCTCAAATACATATGTATACATTTTTAATATTGTCATTAAAATATTTTTGTTGTGTGATAAAATAAAAAAATGGATTTCTTAGCTTGTAATAATTAAAATTTGGCAAAAATTTTTTTTTGGTCCTTTATCTAACACTACTTTGAGATTTCATCCTTTTTCTTTTTGCTTTTGACAAATAGTCCTTTTTCTCAACAAAAAATTGAGATTTGGTCCTGTTACCTGCTATAGCAGGTTATTTTGACCTGTTAAACTGATGTGGCATTTTTATTTTCAAAATTTTTAGTTTTCATTTAGAAAACAATATTTAAATGTTACATGGCATCCTAAAAATTCGAAAAACCATTTTAAACTCTACAAATTAAATTTCTAAAATTTGATAATTTATTTAAAAAACTAAAAATAGTAAAAACAATATCAAAATTATTTTAAAATTACAAAAAAATAATACGGAATTTGATAAAAAAAAAATATAAACTGTTTGAAAAAATCTGAAATTTATTTGAAATATTGAATAATATTTTAACTTTGAATAGAAAAACTCAAAATTATTTTGAAAAAGTTGTTTTTAAACTAAAAGATGTTTAAAAATCTGAAAATTTGTTTAACAAAACTAAAAAAATTGTTAAAAATCTAACAATTATTTGAAATATTAAAATATAAAATAAAACAAAGTTGAAAATTGTCTAAAAACAAGAAAATTAGTTTAAAAATCTGAAAATGGATTAGAACTAAGACTTTTAAAATTTTTACAAAAAAAGATGAATTATTTTTTAAAACAAATCTGACAATTCCTCCAAATATATAAAAATAATCTAATTTTTTAAAAAAATTCAAGATTTTTTTTTACATATTTGGCATAATTTTTTAGATTTTTGAAAAATAATTTATAGTTTTTTTAAAAAAAAATCTAAGTTTTTACTCTATTTTTTATTTTATAAAAAAATCAGATATTTTTTTATAAAAATTTCAAAAAGTCTTTGTTTTAATCCATTTTCAGATTTTTTCAGACAAATTTTCATTTTTTGAACAATTTTCGACGTTTTAAAATAGTTTGTAATATTTTAAATCAATTTCAGATTTTTTAAAATAGTTTATAGTTTTTTCAAAAAAATTCATATTTATTTTTTTGTAATTTTAAAATAATTTCGATTTTTTTTTCTATTTTTAGTTTTTTACAAAAGCTATCAGATTTTATATATTTTATTTTTTAGATTTTAAAATATTTTTTTGAATTTTTTTAAGACTTTGTTACAGAAATTCAAATAATTTTAAATTTTAGTAAAACAGTTTTCAGAATTTTTTGATATTTTTTTTCAGATTTTTCAAAAAAATTCTATTATTTAATTAATTTTTCCATCATTTAAGCCAACTAGGATGCCATGTAAGATTTAAATATTGTTTTCTAAATGAAAATTAAAATTTTTGAAAACAAAAAGGCCAAATCAGCTCAACAGGTCAAAGTAACCTGCTATAGCAGGTAAGAGGACCAAATCTCAATTTTTTGTTGAGAAAAAGGACTATTTGTCAAAAACGAAAAGAAAAAGGATGAAATTTCAAAGTAGTGTTAGATAAAGGACCAAAAAATTTTTTTTGCCTTAAAATTTCAATGGTGCACTTGCAGTAACATTAATAAAGATAATAAAAAATTAAAAAATAAAGACAACGAATTAATCCTCCACAAACATGGCGCAACGGTAAAACATGGCGAATTAATCTCTTGCAAGTGGACTCTCACAAGGCATGATTTATCCTGGAAGATAAGGCTGGGTCTTGAAAGACGGAATGCATTTAGAAGGTAGGGTTCTCATATGGTGGTCGAATAACCGAATATCGACATCGGGCCGATCGCATGTAATTTGTGATCGCATCTTTAACTGGCAACAACTAAGGGGGGGCAAGACCATCTGGACATAGAATAGTGAGGTGCAAACTTTGAATATATGTATATATTTAACAAAAATATTGAACAAAAATAGAGAAACGAATTAAGCAAATAATTTTCGAGTTGCTAAACTTCGGCAAATTAAATTCACTAGTTTAACACCACATAATATCAGCTCAGTTGGTCTGATATATCAGCCCAAAGGATGATGGTCGAGGGCTCCTACGGTAAGCCCAAATGGGGTTGCTAGGCACAAAATTTCAGTAGTTTAAGTTTTGGGAAATTGACATAAATGCGGCACTTTTTTTGGAGACAAGTGTCAGTTTTTTATGTTTTTTGGTACTATTTTACCCAAATTTATGTTCATACATTTTTTCTTACACAACTTTATGCTTCCGTCAAAAATTTCCGGACTTTTTTACGCGTTGTTTCAAGATTGTTTCTAATATGTTTCAAACATGTTTCTTTTGATAAAATTTCAGTGAAAAATAAAATTTACCCTCGTTAAATAATTCATTTTATACTCGAAATCTTATAAAAAATCAAGAAATATACACATAAAATAATAAATATTAAAACCAAATAAATTAAAATATTATAGAAACAACATGAATAAAAAACACAATTCATTTTTTGATTAAATGCATGAAAACATAAAAAACATGGAAACAACCAGGAAGCAATATAGAAACAAACCAGAAATAATATAGAAATCACCATATGAGCAAAATGAGTTAAAAATAGGTAAAAATTGTATTTAAACATCGAAAATTACATGGAAACAACAAAGAAACATCGGAACAATATTAAAAACGGTATGGAAACAACCCAGAAACAACGTAAAAAATGTTAAAAACACCACATAAATAAAAAGAGCTTAAAAATATGTCAAAATTGTATATACACATTGAACACTACATGGAAACAACAAAAAACAATTATTAGAACAACATTAAATATATTATAGAACAACATCGAAACAATAGAAACAATGTACAAAATAAACATGAATAAAAAACAGCATAAAAAATTGGTAAAAGTTGTTTTGAAACATCGAAACTATAAAGAAACAACAAAGAAACAAATTTAAACAAAATCGAAACAACATATATAATATATAAAGCAATACAAGAACAAAAAAAACGAAAAATAAATAAAAATAATAAAAAAACATGCAGAAGCGTAAAAAAAGAAAAAAGTAGGTACAAAAGGAAAAAAAATAGATACAAAAGTGATATAAGCATATTTTGTGGTATATTTACTAAAAAGAGGGCATTTTATGTAATTTCCCCTTAAGTTTTGTAGTTTTACACGATTATTCTTATAAATGGTGATAGGAGATGGTAATTTTAAAGATAATAATTAGGAATAACTTTTGTGCAGTACTAGTCAATTTGAATCCTTTATTTCGAACTATATTACGTCTCTGATTTTAGGGATATCAATGCATGCAAAGTGTATAATTATGATATTCCAATTTCCATCAACACATTGCACGATGAAATACAATATTTTTTTTTAAAAAAAATGTTGCGTTTCATTAAGCAATTAGTAGAAAGTAGATGAGGATTTGTGGTCTTTTATGCAAAATCATATTTCAATTTGTGTTTCAATACATTCAGGTGACTATTACGTTTGCAAGTATCAGAGTGTGCTTATCAGCTGAGTTAGTTGTATGATTGTTGTATGTCAGCATAGTTAGTTACTTGTGTCTATTAGTTAGTTACAGAGTCTGTTAGACGGTTACATTACAGCTCATCACATTCCTTGTGTATATAAACACCATCACAGTTCATTGTACTTTGAGATATCAATTTATAATAATATGAAAGATCATTCTGGCTTTAGTTTCTCTTCTTGATATGATATCAAGCCATCATCCGTAGGCCTTGGGTTATCTTTCCACCATGGCTGCTTCTTCATCTTCTTCTTCATTCACTCCGGTGACTTTTTCTCATCCAATATCTTCTAAACTAAATCATGATAACTTTTTGATCCGGAAAAAGCAAGTTTTCGCCATAATTCGTGGGTCATAGTCGATCTTTCCTTCATCGGGTGATGTTTTCCTCCTCTGCGAAGTATGTGCGATCTCTGATGGTGATTGATCAATCCATTGTTTCTCGAGTGGGAACAACAAGATCAACTTATCCTATCATGGATTTTGGCCTCCGCTGATGATATCATTACTAAATGGTGAATTGTGAGTCTACCGCTCCGCATGGCGTACATTAGAGGTTTATTTTTTTTGCTCAAGTGCGTGCAAGGTGAACAGTTCAAACTTGATTTACAAAATCTTAAGAAAGGATCTCTCTCGATCAATGAGTATTTACTCAAAAATTCGTCATTGTGTTGATATGTTGGGATTGGTTGGTCGCATTCGATCTCCGAGAAAGATCATATTGATTCTATATTGGAAGGATTATCTCCGAGTTTGAAACTTTTATTTTATCTGTTACTACAAGGAATGACTCTTATTCTTCTTTGAAAAATGAATCGTTGCTACTTGCTCATAAAACACATATTGAGAGATCTACTAAGTCGGTTGAGTCTGCTATGGCACATCTTGCAATTTCCAAGTCTTCCGGGGTTCTTCCGTCACTACATTTGGTGCACATGCCAACCATGTTAATTCAAATCCTTCCAAATCGAGTTTTCTAGAGGCGATGATACTCTTCTCGTGGCTCATTTCGTGGTTTTAGGGGTAATCAAAGATTTTCCTGGGGTCGAGGATTCTCCTCAAAGCAGTTAATGTGTCGGCTCGCGGGCAGAACAATCATTTCGCTCTTCAATGTTACTACGGGTTTGATCACAACTTTCAAGGTCCGGTGCAACTTTCTTCCCTGGTTCTTCCAATCAAGAGTCAAATTCTTCTTTTCAAGGCAACCGGCACAACTCCATGGCTCACCTCAGGCCAACCTTACCCCTACTCGGCCATCCGCACCGGTCTACTCGGCTGAAGAATGGTATCCCGATTCGTGCTACCAACCATATTACTGACCAACTCTCGAGAATTTGATGCATCATGTTGTCTACAATGGACTCGAGCAGTTAAAATTGGTAATGGTAAGGGATTATATATTCAACATATCGCTCTTCTTCATTTTCTTCTCCTTTCCTTCCTAATAGACACCTCACTCTTACTCAAATGCTTCATGTTCCACAGATTACAAAGAACCTTCTTAGTGTCTCAAGGTTTTCCAAAGACAACAATGTCTACTTTCAATTTCATCCGGATCATTGTCTCGTGAAGGATGCTCATACTCACACGCATCCTCTTAATGGCCACCTCAAGCAAGGCATGTATGTTTTCTCACAAAGAAAGCAGTTCATCTTCCTTTCAGCCTCCTCTCGCACCGCAACTTCTTCTTTTAGCGATTCTTTTTCTTCCTCCAATTGTAATAAATCTAGCACTCTGTTTCTAGTTGTAATGTTGCCTTTGTCTCATTTGATGTTTGGCATAATAGACTTGGCCATCCAAGCAATAATGTTGTTAACACTGTGTTGTCTCAAAATGCTATCAAAAATGTTAAACATACTTCTTTTAATGTTTGTCATTCTTGTTGCCTTGGTAAAGCTCACAAATTTCCTTTTCCTCTTTCCTCTACTACATATACTACACCTCTTCAACTTGTCTATTCTGATTTATGGGGACCAACTCCCATTGTCTCCTCTAATGGCTATAAATACTACATACACTTTATTGATGCTTACTCAAGACACACTTGGATCTATTTGTTAAGGCAAAATCAAGCTCTTTCAAAGATTCATTGCTTTCAAAACTCATGTTGAACTTCAATTGGGATTCAAAATAAAGGCGATCCAAATCGACCGGGGGGAGAATACAGACCATTCACTGATCTCCTTACTTCTCATGGTATTATTCATCAACACCCTTGTCTCTACACACATGAACAAAATGGATTAGCCGAAAGAAAACATCGTCATATAGTTGATAATGGTCTTACCTTATTGGCTCAAGCCTCATTACCTTTAAAATTCGGGATGAAGCCTTTAGAACTTGTTTATCTCATAAACCGTTTACCTACACTGCATTTCTCTCAAAGAAAGTCCATTTGAAGTTCTATTTCACGTAAAAACCACAATATACTCTCCTTAGAACCTTTGGTGTCTATGCTATCCTAATCTCACACCATACAATCAAACATAAGTTTGCCTTCGAACATCTCCTCGCACATTTTTGGGGTATAGCCTAAGTCATAAGGGCTATAAATGTTTGGATCACAGGCAAAATTATTCTCTCTAGAGATGTTATATTTGATGAGAGTAAATTCCCATTCTCTCGATCCATCGCACCACATTCCTCCCCTCATCCTTCCTCTCCCTTTCACTCTTCTTCTCTTTCTCTCTTCTTCCTCATCTCTCTCACCTCTTAGTCCAACTCCATTGTCCTCGGCCTCCTTCTACTCCTTCTCCGAGCCATATATTCACGACACTAATCCCCTTCCGTTAACAATGATAGCTCACTTGTTCCATTGCACCGCTTCCTGCAGATAATTCCATCCTAAACACTCATCCAATGATGACTAGAGCAAGAATGGTGTGTATAGGCCAAAAGCCATCTCTGTGACTAAAGAACCTGGTGATGCTCACAGTGCTTTACAAGATGACGGTGGAAATGCATAACGACAATGATCGATGAGTACTTGGCCTTACCGAGAAATAACACATGGAAACTTGTTCCTTTACCTCCTAACAAGTATCTTGTTGGTTGCAAATGGGTATTTAGAGTTAAGGAGAATCCGGATGGTTGATTAATAAATACAAGGCCAGACTTGTTGCAAAGGGCTTTAATCAAATAGCAGGATTTGATTTCACGTAAAACTTTTGGCCCTGTTGTAAAGCCCACTACAATTAGAATCATCCTCACCGTTGCACTCGGTAGAAATTTTGAATTAAAGGAAGAAGTGTACATGGCTCAACCCTATGGCTTTGAGGATCCCAATTATCCCCAAGATGTTTGCAAGCTTCAAAAATCACTCTATGGGTTGAAACAAGCTCCTAGGGAGTGGTTTAACAAGTTACATCAAGTTTTTTTCATCTCTTGGCCTCCATTGCACTGCAGATCGACCATTCATTATTTGTTAAACACTCTCGACCAAAGCTTTATTCTTTATGTCTTAGTGTATGTGGATGACATACTTGTCACATGAAGTGATCCCGGAGGAGGTACAACAATTTATTTCGGTCTCGAGAAAGTCTTTTCTTTGAGGGACCTTGGTAAAATTGATTATTTTTGGGTATCCAAGTTCAAAGACACAAATGAGGGAATTTGCCTCTCACATGCCAAGTATGTTAAAGATCTGTTAAGAAAAGTGAAGATGGAAAATGCTCGAGGTATTCATTCTCCTATGACTTCAGGGGAGAAGCTATCACTTTTGGAAGTGATTTGATGATCGATGTTCAACTTTACACAAGAAAGAGTAGGAGCTTTGCAATATGCAACAATCACGGACCAGAAATAGCCTTTGTTGTCAACAAGGTTTGTCAATTCATGCAGAAACCTCTCAATTCCCATTGGAAAAAAAAGAAGAGAATACTCGGATATCTTAATGGCACAGTGAACTATGGCTTACACTTCACACCGACACATCTCTACAATTTAACATGGTTGGTTACTCGGATGCGGACTGGGCATCTAATTGTGATGATGAGAAGATCTACTACAGGTATTGCTTGTTTTTGGGTTCAAATCTTATCTCTTGGCAATCAAAGAAACAAAAGATATACGGTATCAAGATCATCAACAGAGGCAGAGTATAGAAGTGTTGCAAGCTTGGTGGCCGAGATTACATGGATACGGGGTCTTTTACAGGAAATACATGTTCATAGTTCTAAGCCTCCTATTATTTGGTGTGATAACTCGAGCACAGTGCGGCTCACCTCAAATCCGGTTCTTCATGCAAGAACCAAACATATTGAATTGGATCTTTATTTTGTTAGGGAGAAAGTTCAGCAGAAGAACTAGTTGATATAAGACATGTTCTGCAGTGGATCAAATAGCCGATATCTTTACAAAAGCGAACTCTAGCAAAAGACATTCGGTTTTATGCGTGACAAACTTAAGGTACATGGTTAAATGTAACCTTAAGTTTTGTGGGGCTATCAGAGTGTGCTTATCAGTGTGCTTATCAGCTGAGTTAGTTGTATGGTTGTTGTATGTCAGCAGAGTTAGTTACTTGTGTCTGTTAGTTAGTTACAGAGTCTGTTAGACGGTTACATTACAGCTCATCACATTCCTTGTGTATATAAACACCATCACAGTTCATTGTACTTTGAGATATCAGTTTATAATAATATGAAAGATCATTCTGGCTTTAGTTTCTCTTCTTGATAGCAAGATAATATCATTATTATACACGTTACATATTCATATAATGTATTGCGTGAATTATAATATGAAACATTATAGGAATAAAAAATCAAAATTAGCCGATGAGTTTAATTGACAGTGTAAATACAAAATAATATCAATTTGATTCGGCGTATCTAAGTACATATAAAAGGAGCGATCCTAAACAAAGAGTATATGACCGAGCTGAGCAGTAACTAGATGATACGACCGACCTTATAGAGTTATAAGAGCTTTGGACGACCTGATAGAGTTATAAGAGCTTTGGACGAACTGGTAGAGCACTAAGAGCTTTGGACGAATCGAGAGTACTAAGAGCTTTGAACGAAGGCGACAGAAAGCACTAAGAGCTTTGGACGACCTGATAGAGTTATAAGAGATTTGGACGAGCTGACAGAGAGTAACTAGAAGGTACGACCGAGCTGACAGAGAGTAACTAGAAGGTACGACCGAGCTGACAGAGAGTAACTAGAAGGTACCGTCGAGCTGAGAGAGTAAGTAACTAGAGTGCGACCGAGGCGACAAATAGTTACTAGTAGATACGATTGACTTGACTACAAAAGGCTAAAGCATTGATCGACTCGGAGGAAGTTACTAAAAGAGGTGGACGACGACATGAAGTTATTAAATGTCGGGTCATACTGCGCGCACAATAATCGCTCGAAAGGAAGACGACAAGTAATTAATATCCTAAAAGCGGATTTGAGGAAGTAACTATCCCCTGGTCGACCTCGACCGATGTGACTAGTTCTTTTTGTCAACCTGATGCAGTTTTCCACCTTGTTTTGACTCCCAATCCCGATTGGACACGTGGACCTCAAAGGACCAAAGGGCTTGGGTATAAAAGGAGGAAGAAGGTGAGAAATCAGGGGTGTAGGTCCAAGGGGTGTAAGTGTAAGGTTTAGAAGGGGAGGGTTGAATAAACCTTACCAAATTTTGATTTAGTCCTTTTAAATCTACAGAGTTGATTCTACACAAATTTGTGTCCTTGATGGACATCGAATTAGTCACTCAAGAGAGTTAATCTCTCAATGCACTCAACCGATTTGTTGATGGAGTAACTCACTTTGGCTATAATTTAACTCAACTGTGATTTTATTTTTTGAAGACTTACTTAACACCCTTAAGTTTGATTATGCAAGATTTTAGAGCTTGATTTAGTACTTAGAAATTATCGGTGGATAGCAAATTTATCAGATATAAGCGATTAATAATGCAAGAATTAAAGTCTTTGAAAAGTAAATGACACAATGAAGTTTTTATAGAGGTTCGAAGATGGGGTAATTCTTCTACTCCTCTCTTCTCCAACTCCCGGAGGAATCCACTAAGTAATGATCGGTTTACAAAGTGGTAGCAGTCCATATACAAGTCTTGATCACAATGGCCGACTTGATCCTTAGGGACTCCTGAGACGCCTTGATCACTCACCGGCTTCTCGTGCGACTCAACTTCTTCTGGCTGGCATTTGCTTTGTTACTGACTCACTTGCTCAAACTCTTTGGATTTGATCACGAAGCCCTCCAAGAGTTTAAGACTTGGTTCAACCTTGAACCTTTCTACAATCCTTCTGGAATGTAGACCCCTTTTCTTCAAAAGTTTCCTCTTCAACCGATTGAAGTTCTCTTTCCTTCACGGTGAGTGTTGGATTGATGTACTTTGTAATGTAGGCTTGAGGATTGAGAATATTTGATTTTTCGATATGCTTGTTTATCTCACATGTGTGTCATCCTACTTCTCAAACAAACTCCTCGGCCTTTTATAGTGAACTTTCAAAAATTTGCCCGTTGAAGAGATAGGCTTATTTTTGAAAGTCACTTTGCGATCGTTGGCTTGCGTTCTTGGAATTTCCATTTCCTCGTATGAATTGTTCTTTCACCTTTTCGAGTTCGACACGGTGTGGTGCTTCCCATTGGTTCATTCCTTTTGCACGCTTCGGGACCGAGCACTCGAGAAATGTGGTATGGAGATATTACTTGTTTAAGTAAATCTCTTGATTTCGCGGCAACGGTTCTTTTACGATTATCTCGACTTGACCGCATTTCCTTGCTTTCCCAGGTGACTTAGAGTCGACTTCCAATCATTGGATGACTCTTCCGTCACTTCAACTTGAGACTTGGCTTTACTTGAGTTGACTTGACCGATGCTCCACTCATTGCATCTCACCGCTTCTCCAAATAGAGTTCTGTCTACTCTTCTTTGCCATACTCATTGTCTCGCAATGAGTCTTCCTTCAGTCTTGATTTGTCTTCTTGCATGTTAGGGCGTAATGACTTAACTCGGCTTGGCACTCTATTTATTACAATGCATTTTAAAACAAGAATTGGGGTGCCAACTTTCTATTCTAAGTTTTTACATGGCATTCATCAAAATCTAAACAATAAAATTCCTAACAATTTCCCCTTTTTGATGATGCCAAAACTTAAATCATTCAAAAATGCAAATAGCAAAGATACATACAGATAGTGTATTGACATAGAATGTATGCGTGAGAATAGATATGTTTATTGATCATATCATTCATGTTCTTTTACACAACTGTTTACAAGGTGTATCGAGCACATATTTGTCTGTTGAAAATAAAGAATTTATAGCTTTATTACGAAGACTTACATTGTATGTATTTACAAGATAAAAAATACGAAGGGTTGGACAAAGAACACTTCATCTCCTTATTTGTCTCCTTCTTTTTCATCTTGATCAAGCATCTTCTTCTCTTCTTCTCTTTTTCTCGTCGTCACCGCCTTCTTTTTTTCTTCTCATATGCTTTCTGGCCTTCATCTCTTCTTATTCTTTCTGTCTCTCCTCCCATAGCTGAGTTTGTCTCTTGTTTTCTTCTTCTAGTCTTTTTGCATACTCGGCGTTAGTTTTAGCCACTTTCAAATTTGCCACTTGGTCAAGCCCACCCAAAGAGATCCCTCCTTTCTTTCCTGGATCTACGTATTCAATATTCTTGGGAGAGGCCTGGGTCAAGCTTCTTCCTCCACTCGCTTCTTCCTCTACCCCGGGCGTATACTATATCTTTGGGTCTTCTTCTTTCCGGTGAGTGACCAGCGGAGTGACCAAGCAGAGTGGATCGTCGGTTGTCTCGCCGCTGTCGGCTTCTTCACATAACGTGAGACCCTTTTCCCAAGACAGTCCCAAGCTTGAGCCATAGACATATTTGCAAAATATCCCCAGATTCGAGCGTCTTAAATTCATCAATCGATCGTGGCTCTGTCCGACATCCGAGATGGCATACGTGTCTCTGTCTCTTTGGAATGCCTCCATGTTCTTTCAAGATGTTCATCACCCTGGCATCCATTCTTCCTTCCACTTCCTTCATCCCCGCTTCAATTGTTTTTCTCTTTTCACCATAGATACAGAGTGTTGGAGTGGCGAGTCATGAGGGGAGTTTGCCGCTTATGATGTCATTTGTGAGGACCTTGTTGGGGGTTTGTGCAATCATCAATGTCACATCTGTTGATCCTTCCCCCTCAACAAGCTTTCCTTTCTTCTGTTTCAAGACTTCCTCAATTTGATTTTCCCTTCTACCAATTTGATCTTTCTTCTCGGCTTGATTTTAGCGCTTTGAGGTATTCCTCTTCCCATTTTTGGCATCATCAAAGGATAGAGGAACCCTGGGAACATCTTTGGCAAGCATGAAGTCGAGTCTTCGATGGTTGAGTTCTGCTTCAAGTCTCTGCGTTGTATGCAAGACGGAATTCGGGATCGAGTAGCGTTGGATTCTGCTGAAATCAGCTTCATCTCACCATGAGAAGGCTGAATTTTCTTGTCATGTGTTCTTCCAAACATCACTGTAGATCATTTGTATTTTGCTCACGCAGCAGCCTTGATCTCGGCGGTGTGAGCTTCATGCAAATGATCAATGTGTTCTCTCGAACGTTTTGCATCGGCATTTTCAGCTCCACACACCAATTGCTTGTTGAACAATGTTCGAAGTATCTCACCTGTTCCACACGCATTGTTTCTTCTTTGTTGCCACCATTCCCTTATCTTGTGATGCCTCTCAAGTGTTTGTAAAGGTTGGCATCTCTGTTGTCTAGTCGCATGTCCAATGAGGCGATGCCTCTCCATCCGTTCAACCTCAAAAAGAGTGCCTTGAATACTTCTCGAACTTTGGTGATTCTTCATTTGCGGTGATGGCCATACATCATCAAAGTCATAAGCACTGGGACAATGGTGCACGATGAAAAATTACGGGGAGCTGGTTCGTGATAGCGTGCGCGCTCATTCTCCGACTCTTTGTGGAGTTCTCGTATCTCCCGGTGAAAAAGGGAAAGATTCTACAAAAGATTCATCACCGCCAACCGGGATCTTCGATGATGAGCGGTGCGCGTGAAGTCCTTTTGGGAATCGATCTGCTTTGCGACTTGAGGAGCTCGTGCGGTGGTCTCTTGTTGGTGGGTTTTTGTTGTGAAGCAGGACCGCTTGAGCCGAGCCTCTGTGCCTTAATCTTAAACCGTTGGTCTCGGTGATTTTTCCATTTCAAGATGGCGGTCCTCGGCCTTATCGAAGCGTCATCGGACGATGATGAGATTTCCATTGGTGGCTCATCATCAAAATTGAAAGTTTGACGAGTAGTCTTGGGATCGGACTTGCTCGTGCTTGGAACATCCCGAATCGAGTCTTTTGGATTTGTCATGCAGGGGATGACTCGAACCTTCTTCTTCGCCCTCCGATCCCCGGAAAAGTGACATCGGGGTTGTCCTGGGAATCATGAAGTGCGCTGATCTCCTTCTCGAGATGGGCCGATGATAGCGGGAGGGATGTTCTCTACTTGACTTCTTTACCCGGGAAGTCTCAACCTCCGTGGGCCTTCATTACCTCCGGCGGTCTCTACTGCTGCGAGGCTGTCCACCCTTTCGACGTGTCAAATTTGTCTTAGGGTCTTCTACTGTGGCATCCATTGGAGTCTCAACCCCATGGATTGCACTTTCATCGCCCAGTGTTAACTCCCGGTACATTCCTTCCCGTGCCTCGATTGCATCGGCATCGTCATTAGCCTTCGGAGCGGTTGGCACCTCGGTGAGACAGTCTCAATCGCATCGAGCTTCGTTGATGGCAACTTGTTGTTCTTCTTGTGATTGTAATTTCTCTTCTTCGCCTCCTTGATTCGTTGTGGAGTCATCTGCAGCATCCTCCGACCTTGCTTTGCGGTGGAAGGAGTTTCCCCTCGGTGGCTTTGGTGAGTGACTTGGAATGGGGTCACTCGTCTCCAAACTCCCGGCTGTGTCTTTTGAATGTTCAGTAGTTGGGGCGGTGGTAAAACACCTTCAATCGGGGTTGGCTTGACTGGGGTCCCCATTGTCCCGGTTTCATCGCCATTTCTTATTGCTTCTTCTTCGAGTGAGCTGGGAAGTGGTGGCAGCAACAACTTGATGGCGATTTCTTTGGACCACTCCCATTGGATCAATTTCGGTGTGTTCGAGGACTCTCCTGGTCCCTCCATCAATCTTTGCTCGTGAAGGATTCGGACTCGTGCAATGCTTTTTGCATTTGTAACTCTTACGTGGCGCGGCATTCTCCGGTTCTCATCGCATCGGAGAAGACATCAAGGAGAGGATGTGTGTGTTACGTGGGTGGGGAGATAGAGGCGGATCTTGCCTTCTCACGTGCTTCGGCTTCTTGACTTGCTTTTTCTCTCCTTGTCCTTGTAGATCTCTGCAGGATGTAAATGCGTTGTCTTCATCAGCTAGGAGCACAATAGTTAATCGAGGAAATTTAGCGATTCTCTTCTTCTTCTATGAACTCGGGCCGTTGGGCGCTCCTCGACCTACTCAACTTCCATTTCCTCCACTCACGCAGACGATTTTGGATGTGCGGGTAAGGTAGAGATAGGATCATTACATCACTATCCACTCGCGGAGTTCTTCTTGTGCTTGGTGTGTGAGCTACAAGTTGTGTCTTGGTTGCCTCTGCTGATCGCCTTCTTCAAGAGACTTGGTCTGTTTCATCAACTACATCGGAGACTCTCTTCTCCAAAGAGTCTCCGGTATTTGTGCTAGCTTTGAGTAAGTGACTCATTTGGTTTCTCGATTCGGATCGCTTGACTATTCTTCTTCGTCTCTAGTTTGTACGCAGGGATTTCGGTTCGAGAGACGGTGTCCTCTCGAGTCTTGTGCGGGGGGCGTCTTGGTGTTTGTTTCGAGGTGGCCGTCTTGGCTTGTCGGTTCTCCTCCTCTTGATGATCGGAGAAGGTATTTGTGAGTCCTTCTCGACCGGCTTCTGCAGGGCGGGGAGACACTACGCTTGGGCAGTGACTCTTTGCGGGGCGGAGTGACTTTTTTGCGGGGGGAGCATGTTTGGTTTTCTTTCTTTGCAGGGCAATGATCTTCTTCTTACCGCAGGGGCGCTTTTTCTTCTTGGTGGAGAGGAAACAATCAGTATCTTGGTCGGTGATTCCCCTCACCGGTGTCGACTCTCTTGGCGTAAGCTCTCTTCTTCGTGCGCCTGAGAGGTTTGCTTTGAACATCCTCTTGTTAACATGGAATGCCTTCCCATGTCTAAGAGGGACTCCTTTCACCTCCAATAGCCGGCCAATCACTAGGCCATATCCTAGGGATCCTCCAAATGAGCCATCTTCTTTGAAGGACTTGTTTCCCACGCGTTAAGCGAGTCTGCTGTAGACAAACTCATTGATTTATCTTCTTTTCTTCGATGATTGCAGCCATTACAATCGGCTTTGCCTTTTTGATTGGTCAAAGCTCGCCAAATTTGATGTCGATACATTTGGCAACTATGTCCAACAACTTGTGATAATCCTCCTTGCCAGATCTCTTATTTCTTTGTGTATATTATTTTATCGGCAAATTCGGACTTGGCTATTTCTTTCCATGCGTCGGCCCAAGTTTACATCGAACTTCTTTAATCTCGGATGCTCTTCCTGGCGCTGGTAGTGAGCAATGTTCACCAAATCCTTGGCAAAGATAGTCATTTGCTTTCCGTGTAAGAAGACTTGATTCCTTCATCGTGAATCTCAAAGCATTCACGTAGAATTGTGCGACCTCCTCCACATAGGTCATCGGATATTCTAACGTTAGAAACGGTTTTAGTCCGGACGTTTCCAACTTCTCGGCGATTTTCTTCACTAGGGTGTCGTCGGACCCTTTGCTTCACCATTCGTCAAAACCCACCGCCGAACCGTGTGGATTTGCTTTCCTAACTTGGTAAAGTCATAAGTTGGTGCCATTTATCGGGATTATTTCAAGGAAAAACTCGAGAAATTAATTTGAAGGTTGATAGGGTTTCGAGAGTATTTTGCCTTTGCTTTTGAGAGAAAGAGATGAGCAGGTTTTTAGAAGTGTGAGAGAGAAACGGGCGAAAATGGTTTAAATATGGTTTATGAAAGGGCGTGCGGGTGGTTTTGAATTGTGATCGAAATCAACGGCTTGGATTTCGTGACGTTTATTGAGCATTTCATGTCTCGTATTTAATGCGGCAAACATTTATATCCAATCATAAGCTTGGAGTGCGGCTTTATGTCCGTACACATCATCATTATCTTTGACGTATTCCTTAAAACATTCCCGCTTAGTCAAAACGATGCGTTTTTGTCACTTTGCTCATAAGTTATTCAGCTTATCTCTTAGGCGATTTAACTCTACTTCTCACGATTCTCTTAGCGACAAGCCTATCGGTGACTCGGTGTATTTGTCTTTCCGATCAATCGATTCTTGGTGATTTGTTTTGCTCTTTTTCACCCTTTTCTGTTCCATTTCTCTTCTTTGATTCTTTCGTGTCTCAAACTTAGTTCAATTAGCCCCAACTCATGTTTGAGTTCTTCAAATCTTGACTCACATAATGGTTTTGTGAAGATGTCGGCTAGTTGTTTATCGGTTGAGATATATTCAGGATGATGTCCTTCTTTTCAACATGATCTCTTATGAAATGATATCCGACATCAATATGTTTTGTTCTTGAGTGCAACACGGGATTTTGAGTGATTGCAATTGCACTTGTGTTATCACACATGATTGGAATTTCTTTTTCTTCAACTTCATAGTCTCTCATTTCTTTGTCTCATCCATAGGACTTGGGCACTGTTTGCCCCAGCCTATATGTATTCGCCTCATTTGTAGAGGTGGCTATGGAGTTTTGCTTCTTGCTAAACCAGGAAATTAGTCTGTTTCCTAGCATTTGACATGTGCTGAAGTGTTTCTTCTTCTGTCCACTCTGCATCCAAAGATAGTCGAGAATCGAATAGCCAATTAGCTTGAATCCACCTTCTTTTGGATACCACAGGCCTACTTCTTGGCTTCCTTTCAAGTATCTCAATATTCTCTTATTTCTTTGTCATGTGGCTCTCTTTTTGGCGATTGAAATCTTGCACATACACCTACAAAGACAAAGGTGATGTCCGCCTCGCTAGCCGTGAGATAGAGCAATGATCCAATAAGTGCTCTGTATCTTGTTTGATCTGAGGCTTGCCATCTGCATCCATGTCCATTTTGGTGATGTGTTCATTGGTATTTTTACGAAGACTTCTCCTCCATTCCAAACTTCTTCATTAAATATCGGTGTATTTTGTTTGACTTATGAAGGTTCCATCTTTCAATTGTTTCACTTGGAGTCAAGGAAGAATGTCGACTCTCCCATCATGCTCATTTCAAATTTACTTTGCATGAGGTTTGAAAATTTTTCACACGACTCTTTGTTAGTGGATCCAAAAATGATGTCATCCACATATATTTGAACAAGCAAAAGATATCTCTTCTTGTCTTGAATTAGAAAAGTGTTCTATCTACTTTTTTCTTTTGTGAATCCATTTTCAGTTAGGAATTGTGACAGGGTATCATACCATGCTCGGGTGCCTGTTTCAATCCATACGGGGCTTTCTTGAGTTTGTATACCTTGTCTCCAAGAGTCTTACGCTCAAATCCGGAGGTTGTTCAACATACACTTCTTCTTCCAATAAACCATTTAGGAATGCACTTTTTACATCCATCGATATACAATGAAATTCTTGTGAGTCGCATATGCAAGAAACATCCTTATAGCTTCCAATCTTGCTACGAGGGCAAATGTTTCATCAAAATCTATCCCTTCTTCTTGGCAATATCCTTTGGCTACTAGTCTTGCTTTGTTTCTTACCACGTAACCTTCCTCGTTCATCTTATTTACGAACACCCATTTGGTTCCAATAACATTTTGATGTATGGGTCTTTGCACTAATTCCCATACTTTATTTCTCTCAAATTGATTGACTCTTCTTGCATAGCTTGAATCAATGTGTGTCGTCCAATGCTTGTGACACATCTTTGGGCTCTATTTGCGAGATGAAGCATGTGAACATGGCTTCTTGTTGAGTTCGGATCTTGTCTTGACACCTTCTCTTATATCTCCAATGACAAGTTAAACGGTGGATGGTCTCTCGGCCATCTTACATCGAGGTTGGAGTAAGTTAGTGGATTGATCGACTTGCGGTACGTTGTGTTGCGTGGTCGACTCTCTCGTAATCACTTAGCCGCAAATTTTCCAGTTTGTTTTTGAGATTCACTATCTCATCTTCTTACGAATTGATAATTCCGGCTTGGCTTGAGATAGGGACTCTTACGTATGTTTGGATGATTCGACTTATCGGTGACTCTTCAATGTCTTCTCCATTTACATTTGGCTCATCGAATACTACATGAATGGATTCCTCTGTAACCATAGTTCTTTTGTTGAGTATTCGTAGGCTTTGCTTTTTTGAATATCTAAGAAGATACCTCATCGACTTTAGCATCAAAAGCCTTTAGGTTGTCTTTGCCGTTGTTGTGGATGAAGCATTTACATCCAAATATTACGAAATATGCAACACTTGGTTTTCTTCGATCCGGATCTCATAGGGAGTCTTTGTCAATTTGTCTGTTTATCATACATCTGTTTTGGGTGTAGCAATTTGTGTTGATTGCTTGACCCAAAATCTTTTTAGTAACCTGCTTGACTAACATGGTCTTCTTCGCTTCTTTGAGGGTTCTATTTCTTCTTTACGCAACTCCATTCTGTTTGTGGAGTTCTTGCTGCCGATAGTTCATGACCAATACCATTCTCAATACAATCTTGAGTTATTATTCCATTGACAAACTCGATTCTCTATCCGATCTTATTTTGATAATGGTTTGACTTTTCTCGTTTTGAATCCTCTTCATCACGTGTTTGTGGTAGTTTTTGTAGAGTTTCTTTCTTCTTACACATGAATATTGTCCATGTATATCTTGAGTAGTCATCTACTATCACCAAGGTGTATTTCTTTCCACTTATCTTTGGCAGGTTCCATGGGCCAAATAGATCCATATGAGGCGGATCAATATTCTTGTTGAGGATGGGCATGTCTTTTCTTTGAATGACGACTTGATTTGTTTTCCCTTCCGACATGCATCACATATACTCTCCTTCTTGTATATCGAGTGCGGAAGTCCTTCCACAAGATGACTTCTTGCCGAACTTTGTTAAGTGTTTTGAAATTGGGTGACTCGACTTTTTGTGCCGCACCAACTTGATTCAATTTGTGCTCTTTGCTAGTAGGCAGTCTTTGGGTGTTGCGGTTGACCAATCCACTACATACATATTTTTTGTCTACATCCTTGCAAAGACCACTTCATTTGATTCAATATCTTTGATTTGGCATATACCCATATTGAATCAACATTGTAGCCCTTGTCACAAAGTTGGATCGATGCTTAGTAAATTGAAGTTTAGTCCTTCAACATATGCAACATCGTGATCTCTAATCCATTCCTCTTGATGGATCCAATGCCTCTTATTTCACCGGAGCTTCATTTCCTCCAAATATGACTTTTGCTCCTTTAACTTCCTTGAATTTTGATGATTTTTCTTATTTCTGTCATATGTCCGGAACAACCACTATCCATGTACCAGGTTCCCCGACATTTACATTGCTGAACTGCAATCAAGGAAATTAAGTTTTAGGTACCCATACTTGTGCAGGTCTGAGGGGTTAGAATTGTAAGATGATCCAACCAACTTTATAGCCAAATGATTTGACTCAAGGGGTTGCCATCTATCGATACCATAATCATAATTAATCCTGGCAAATTACTTGGGGATTCAGGTTCATAATTTTGTCTCTTTTGTCTGTATGCTGCATATATGTTTTAGCAATTGCCTTCCTTGGGTAATTGTGGTGTTTTTGAGTGTAGTGCCTAGGTGCATATGTGTCTTTGATGAAAGCTCTTATACTTTTGGAATGGCCTTTCTTTGAGTTCAGGCCTTTGCCATTTGGGCTTATATTCCATAAGTCTGTCTTGTGATTCACATTATTCCAATCGACTTGGCTTGGATATTTTCTACCATTCCCATCATATGTATTTCTTTTATGGGTTTTCGGGATTTTTGGTAGCTCGCTTCTTCTTTCTGAGTATTTTTTGTTTGAAGTTTCTTTGAGGACTCTATTTGAATCTCTTCAATTTGTCCTTTCAAAGACACACTCAATTTATTTCATTTTTTTCCTTTTCCTTTGTAACCAAGGCCAGTTTGCTTAGTATTGTGCTTTGGAGTGAATGTGTGTGCAACATTTAGAGTTTTGGATTTTTCGGACTCTTCATGACTTGAAGATCCTTTTTCCAAAATTACTCTTGAGGTTTGACACACAGAGGAATTAAATCCTTTGTCTGTCTTGTCTCCACATTCTCTTTGACTCATAATAAGATCATCCAATGATTTAGATGCCTTAGTGAATGAGGCAATAACATTCTTGAGGTCATTCTCCTCTTTTCTATAGCGGTAATTTCTGCTTTATTAATTTAGCATTTTCACCTTTAAACTTTCATTCTCATTAGCTATTTGACTTAGAGTGCTCGGCTCCTTAGTCGACTTTGAGTTTTGACTTTTGAGTAATTTTGTTTTCCTCATTCAATAGTGTGTGTGAGGATTTAATGTGTTCAAAATCTTTCATCATTTTGCCTAATGAATCATAAAGATCGGTGGGTGATGAAGTGTGTGTGTCATCACTATCACTTTGGTGTGTCGAGTTTGATGAGTTAGATTGTACCTCATCTTCTTGATCTTGTTCTTTGGCCATCAAGCGGATCGGGCTTCTTCGAGTCACTTGAGTGAGTAGTCGGCTTCTTTGCTCTCGAATCATTGTCTCTCTTGACATTTGTCTCAGTGATCTCTGCGACCATCATTGCCTTTTTCTTTTCTTGTCTTCTTTCTCTGAAGATCTTTCTTTCTTCTTCATCCTGTCTTGTTGACTACGAGGATATGAGCGATCAATGGCATAGTGACCTGGTTGTCTACTGAGTTCAACATAGATATTGACCTTTTGATCGACTCTTTCCATTCTTGAGTTGTCGGCCCTTTGATACTCAACTTTTTGATGATCTCGTTCTCTTGGTTGGCTTTGTCTTCCTTTGATTTGGAGGAGTGAGTGTCTTACGGAAGATTCTCCTTTCCTCTCTTGTAGTTCTTATTGAAGAACTTGTTGAATCTTTTGACCATCGGGTTATTTCTTCCGGGTCAATGACTTCTTTGACCTCGACTCTCTTCCCATCTTTAACAATTAGAGCATTTGTTTTGGAGTGTTGTCTCTTCTGGTCTTTTCTTCTCGGCTCAAATTCGTAAGCTTTGAGGTCCGAGAATAACTCATGGTTGGATGTCTTTGATAGGTCCATGGAATGTCTCGGTGCCATGACCTTCATTTCCCATTCAGTTTGGAAGACTTTTTAGGATCTTCATACACATTTCCTGTGTATATTCCTTTCCAAGTGTAGACTGACTCATTTGTGATTTCGTAAACCGAGCATCCGGTTGATCCAGGTTTTCTCCACGAGATCATTTTGAAGTTCTCAAATTTCGTACAACCCTTTGATAATTTGTTTTCTTTGATTTGCTCACGAGCCTTCACAAATCAATGTCGACATCCCATATTTCCTTAGCCGTTTTGCAAGATTTGACTTTATTGAACATGGCTTTGTCAAGGTTTTGTAAAGGATGTCCTTGGCTACATTGTCCGGGTTGTATCTTTTTCGTCATCATTTGTCCACTCGGTTCTTGGTTTTCAACCATGGTAGTGCAGGGAGCAAACATCTTCTTCTCCTCCTTGTTTGCAACTCTTTAAATTTGTGTTCACCTTTAATATTTGCAGAGGCCCATCTTCTATCACTATCCACATCTCATCATGTAATCTTTGATAGATGAGCCGCATACGAATTTTCTAATCATCAAATTCTTCGATAGTGAACATAGGGATGCGTGTTAAATTTGCTTCCATGATAATGACTTTTTAATAAAAAAGAGTTTTGAAGGTTTAAGTACTAAAGCAGACTTTGAAAAGTTTGGAGATCTAGTTCAGTAACCAGTGCGGAGGGTTCAATGAACCAACCGCTCTGATACCACTTGTAGGTCCCAAGGGGTGTAAGTGTAAGGTTTAGAAGGGGGGGTTGAATAAACCTTACCAAATTTTCGATTTAGTCCTTTTAAATCTACAGAGTTGATTCTACACAGTTGTGTCCTTGATGGACAGTCGAATTAGTCACTCAGTAGAGTTAATCTCTCAAATGACTAAATTTGAGTGTTGATGGAGTAACTCATTTGTTGGCTATAATTTAACTCAATTGTGGTTTTATTTTTTTTGGAAGACTTAACACCCTTAAGTTTGATTATGCAAGATTTTAGAGCTTGATTTAGTACTTAGAAATTATCGGTGGATAGCAAATTTATCGTGAGATATAAGCGATTAATAATGCAAGAATTAAAGTCTTTGAAAAGTAAATGACACAATGAAGTTTTTATAGAGGTTCGAAGATGGGGTAATTCTTCTACTCCTCTCTTCTCCAACTCCTGGAGGAATCCACTAAGTAATGATCAATTTACAAAGTGGTAACTTGATCCCGGATACAAGTCTTGATCACAACCGACTTGATCCTTAGGGACTCGATGCGGAGACGCCTTGATCACTCGGTGGCTTCTCGTGCGACTCGACTTCTTCGAGGCTTTTGCCTTGTTACTCTACTCACTTGCTCAAACTCTTTGGATTTGATCACGAAGCCCTCCAAGAAGTTTAAGACTTGGTTCAACCTTGAACCTTTCTACAATCCTTCCGGAATGTAGACCCCCTTTTCTTCAAAAGTTTTCTCTTGGCGATTGAAGTTCTCTTTCCTTCACGCGGTGAGTGTTGGATTGATGTACTTCGTAATAGGCTTGAGGATTGAGAATATTTGAGTTTTTACGATATGCTTGTTTATCTCACATGTGTGTCATCCTACTTCTCAAACAAACTCCTCGGCCTTTTATAGTGAACTTTCAAAAATTTGCCCGTTGAAAGAGATAGGCTTATTTTTGAAAGTCACTTTGCGATCGTTGGCTTGCGATTCTTGGAATTGCCATTTCTCGTATGAATTGTTCTTTCACCTTTTCGAGTTCGACACGGTGTGGTGCTTCCCATTGGTTCATTCCTTTTGCACGCTTCCTCGGGACTAAGCACTCGAGAAAGGTGGTATGGAGATATTACTTGTTTAAGTAAATCTCTTGATTTAATCTGCAACGGTTCTTTTCTGATTATCTCGACTTGACCGCATTTCCTTGCTTTCCCCAGGTGACTTAGAGTCGCCTTCCAATCATTGGATGACTCTTGTCACTTCAACTGAGACTTGGCTTTACTTGAGTTGACTTGGTGATGCTCCACTCATTGCATCTCACCGCTTCTCCGATAGAGTTCTGTCTACTTCTTTGCCATACTCATTTGTCTCGCGTGAGTCTTCCTTCAGTCTTGATTGTCTTCTTGCATGTTAGGGCAGGTGACTTAACTCGGCTTGGCAAATTTCTATTTATTACAATGCATTTTAAAACAAGAATTGGGGTGCCAACTTTCTATTCTAAGTTTTACATGGCATTCATCAAAATCTAAACAATAAAATTCCTAACAAGGGGATCTTGGCATTTTTATTCAGCTTTTATATCTTATACACTTGTCTTTATTCTTCTTTCCCTTTCACTAACTTGATCGTCGGAATGCTCACGCCGTAGTTCTCTCCGGTTAGTCTTTTGCAGGCTAGCTGAGGATCGGGTTGGATTCTTGAGAAGATCTCGTCTTCGGAGACCTTTTCACAATTGTGTGGTACTGAACTAGTGTATTAAAGCACTAATTAATTGAAACACAATATTAAAAAATAGATAATAAGAAATCTAAATCCAAAATAAATACCCTTCTCATCCCCTCTTCCGCATCCATTTATCTCATTAATTTACTCTTTTCTATTTCCCCTCTCTCTCTCTCTCTGTCTCTGATCTCTCTCTGTGTGTAAAATCTAAGTGAGATGAGCTGCAATGGCTGCAGAGTCCTCCGTAAAGGCTGCGCTGAAAACTGCACTCTGAGACCTTGTCTTGAATGGATTAAATCACCTGAATCCCAAGCCAACGCCACTCTGTTTCTTGCCAAATTCTACGGCCGCGCTGGACTCATCAACCTCATCAATGCCGGCCCCACCCATCTCCAACCAGGTATTTATATACCAGTAAAACACACAAAAGCTTGTCGTTTCTTAGTTTTGGTTAAACACTTGCATGCAAATGTGAAATCAACAATCTTGTAATTTGTAAATTGAACCTTAATTTACTGATCAAGGTGTTTGTTGTTTTGTCTAACAGAAATTTTCAAGTCACTGTTGTACGAAGCCTGTGGGAGGATCATCAACCCGGTTCACGGGTCGGTCGGGCTAATGTGCTCCGGCAATTGGTCACGGTGCCAGGCCGCCGTGGAAGCCGTTTTACAAGGCGGCGCTCCGCTCATGACGCAATTCTCCGGTGATGATGAGTCTTCAACCGCCCCTGCCCCTCTTCAGGGCGGCGACATTCGCCACCTTTCAAAGGACTCCGCTTCAACCCTCCGCCGGGTCAGGGGCCAAACCCGGTTCAAGCGCTCGGCCGGGCATGCCAAGAGTGAAGTTGACTCTGTTTCCACCGGTTTATTGAGTGAACCGGAGGGTAAGTTTACAATCACGGGGTGGGATTGTGATCAGGAGTACTGGAGAGGGCTCAGTCACGACTCTGTTTCGGTTGAAACGGTCGAGCCAGCGTTGGTGAACCGGGATGAGCAACCGGTTCGGAGAGTACTCAAACCGGAGCCTCAACCGAGTGAGATTGGGCTGGAGTTGACCTTGGGCCTAAATCCAGTGATCCAGACTTACATCTCTACGGTGATCGACATTTCTGATGACAGCGAACCTGAGTCGAGCCCGAGAATGGAATATGGAGTGGAACATAAAAGTGAAACAAAAAATCTCAATCCAGTTTTTGGAGGAGCCGCCAAATCTTTAATTAGGTTATCTTTTTAATTTTTACCCAATTTTTATTTTAAAGATCTTAGGGCACATATATACAATATTGCAGTAATTGCATTTTAGTAGCTTCCTTTTTTTTTTGTACTTTAGTGTATATTTTCACGGGGAGACTATATAATTAATATTGAAGGAAATAATGTTGTCACAGAAAAATGTTGCCAACTTGTTAATTTTGCTTTATTATAATTTATATGGTAATTTAACCCTTTGCCTTCTCAAAACAAGTAGACATATCTGCTCTCCAATTTAATTGATGTTGTATTATATGAATATTTTAAATTTATTTCCAATATTATGGTAATAAATAAAGAAAATAGAACTGTTCTGGGCGATGCTAAATCCAAATGGCGATGAATACAAGAAAATTAGTGTGCGTTTGGTAGAAATGGATGAAAACAAATCAAATTTGCAGTTTCTTTTTGACATCTGCCTTTCATGCAAACAGTATAGGATTCGCCTAGTTTCACACCATTATCTAATCTTAATTAAGTCGAGAAGTGCTTTTAAGTCACATAAATCTGATGGTATTGCAATAATTTGTATTTCTATCCCACTTCTGACTTTCTCTAAATTTTATAATTTATTCAAAAGTTTCAAGGTTTTACAAATACTCATTTTGTGTATTGGTTGACAATTTGATGTGTTGTAAACAATTCGAGTTCCATATATCTGGTTGACATTTTGGTGTGTATTAAATAAATCGTCTTCAATATATCTGGTTGACTATTTGTTTTGTTTTAAATAAATCGTGGTTTGTATATCTGGTTGACAATTTGTTGTGCTTAAATAAATGATGTAATACTGGACGTGTAATAATTGTAAGTATAACTTGTTCCTCGCTAGGAATGGCAACGGAATGAGTTTGTCAAAACTTGAGGCCCGCCGCAAACCCATTTATGTTTTAAAAAAATCACACCACAGGCAAAGCATATTTGGGATGTGTCCAGATTAGGACCCGCTCCACTGCCATCTATATCACTCCACCCTCAAAGGGTAAATGCAAATATAACTTATTACTATTCGAATGGCATTTGATTACGATTTAAATACTAATATATGGTCAGAATTTATTGTCTCAATATTTTTCTCTCACATCACAACTTGAAGTTATTGCTTTAAGATATTAGAAAATTCAGATTTTGCCTTAAGTTCACCATTTAAATATTAGGTTGATGACTACATGGATGACGATTTTGCACTACAAGTGAATTATAGCATCATGCATTTAGTTATGAAATCTAGATTCTACTTTAGTTTAATTTTATATTAGCTATAGAAAAGCGAGATACATGACTAAAAAATGTCACGTCCATACATGTGGACCTATGCACATTAGTATTAATTTATAGATGTAAATGGATTAAATTAATGCTTGACTCTTTTTTGCTTGAACAGGTTGCCACATATTTTTCCAAGTTAAAAAATAATTAAATCAATGTCTTAATGTTGCTGATTTTCGGACAATGACGCACATACATCGCAAATTGACCATTTGTGATTGGTTTTCGTAAGTTTGTGGGTTGCGAACTCAAGTTTATATATCTAATTAATAGCCAATGCATATTAATTAATCTGCCCATCTTCTGCTCATGACTCTTCACCATAGCACTGAGACATAAATAATCTCTTAGTTTTTATTATCGGAAAAATGAATAAAGTGATAGATTAATGGTGTCCAATTCTAATCTGAGATTTTATGCTAAAAGTACGTGAAGTCACTATTCCAATTTGAGGAAATGGGATGTTTTAAGAGGTGAGGGGCGAGATCGAATATGGTTCTACACGCTTAGAAACACGACATTTGACCATGTGAGATATATCTGAATACCATAAGATTTGATAATTTTAAATAAACATATAATATACATATGAGAGAGAGACAATTTTTTTTTTCTTTTTTTGAGGCGATACAAATTTGCATTTGAATGACTCGAGTTTCAACGGTAAGAGATATATTGAGTGTAAGCCTAAATTATTGGAATCCATTTATTGTGTCTATTATTTAACTTTAACTAAATCATTCAATCCCAACATAATTAAATAAATTAATAGCATAAAATACTATAGGATATAAAAATAAAAAAAAATTGAACGGACTACTGCCACATAATTCGGAAGTTATAACTGGTCAAGCCAAGAATATATGTAAATACAAGCTAGCCCACAGTCCTCAACAAACCGTTCTATTTTAAATGTAAGTTGCAAATTTTATAATCAACAATATTTACGTGTTCATCTCTATGTACATCCTCTGTTTACTAACTTGGATTATCTTGTGCCTAAGACACGCCAAGGCCAAACTATGTCATTTGATAAAATAATGTTTATATATTATGGAATATTCAGTCGATTATTGGTCATTCTAAAAGAAAAAAAAATTATCTATAATATTTCATCACTCCATCGACTATTCCATATTAGCCAAAAAGCAAAAGAAAACGAAGAAAATAAAATTGTAGAGTCGGCAAGATTGTACTGTGTACATGTAATTTTGCACGGGCAGTAACAAAAATCTCCAATTCCTTGAAAATAACTCGAATAACATGTTACTTCCATATATGACACGGAAATACCGTATATATTTTTTATAAATAATAATATAACAAAATCTCTCGAACTTTTCTGTTAATAAGGCGATTTAATCTTTATTTTTTTTCTATTTCAATAAAATTATATTATTTTATTTTTAAAATAATCTTATTTAATAATATAATTCATAAGAATAATTTAGTGAGAATCCTCCCACTAAAACATATTATTTTCATATAATAATTAAATATTTATATTGATGTATTCCCGAATTAGTCGCGTATTATAAAAATAAATTTTATTGCATAACCAAGACTTCGTCAAATATTCTCGAGTCCGAGATTTTTTACTATATGTTTGGGATGTGGCTTGGCGCACACCAAATATTGAAGAAGCGTATATAATAATAACAATATAACATCATTTAAAAAAGTATATACATACATCACATTCTACTTTTCTCTACTTTTCTATCATGGTATCGGAGCATCAAACCATGTCACATGGGAGCTTAACAATCAATTCTCGCTGTTGAATATCAAATAGGTAACAAGCTTTACATGGGAAATGGTCTTTGGTGAGTGTATTAAGCATATTGGTAGTTCTCTTCTTCACACTTATTCTATTTCTAAACCTTTTGTTCTCAGAAATTTACTTCATGTTCCCACAATATCCAAAAACCTTATCAGTGTTTCTCAATTTGCTAATGATAATAATGTTTGTTTTGAATTTCACCCTTGGTTTTATGTTGTTAAGGATCAAGTCTCTCAGGAAGTCTTGCTCAAAGGGACACTTAAAAATGGCCTCTACCAGTTCAATCTTGCTTCTTTCAATTTCCCTAAGGACCAGTTTTCTCACAGTCTACAAAGATAGTCCATTTCTACTAATAAGCAGCAAGCATACACTGCTTCTCTCAGCAAAAATCAGATCTCATATATTGAAACATGGCACCAAAGGCTTGGACATGCTAGTTATGACATTGTTCAGAAATTTCTACAAAGTTGTAATATCAAATATGAAATGAAACAAAATTTCCCTTTATGTCCTTCTTGTGTCCTTGCTAAGTATCATAGATTGTCATTTTCTAAATCTAATACCAATTTGTAATTCTCTCTTGAAATTGTTCACACGGATCTATGGGGTCATTCACCTATTAAATCCATTAATGGTTTCAATTACTATGTTTGCTTTGTGGATGAATATAGCAAATTCACCTGGTTATATCTCTTGAAACTGAAATCTGACATATATAGTGCCTTCACACACTTTAAAACCCAAGCAGAAAATCAACTCAATACCAAAATCAAAATCCTACAGAGTGATGGGGGAGGAGAATGTAAGGGCCTTGCTAAATTATTGCAAGAATATGGAATAATACACAGAATTTTTTGCCCTTACACACCCCAACAAAATGGAACTACTGAGAGAAAGCATAGGCATGTAGTAGAGGTTGGTCTGTCCTTGTTAGCTCAGTCTCATATTCATTTGAAACATTGGGATGATGTTTTTACATCTGCAGTCTATTTGATCAATATAACTCCCTCCAAACTTTTGAAATACAAAACTCCTCTTGAACTTCTATACAAGCATCAACCTGATCCATCTAGACTTAAAGTATTTGATTGTTTGTGTTATCCTTTCACCCGTCTTTTTAATAAACACAAACTTGAGTTTAGATCGTGTGCTGGAGTTTTCTTAGGTTACAATAATCAGTATAAAGGGTACAAAGTTCTTCTTCCCAATGGCAAAGTCATTGTTACAAGACATGTGCTCCTTGATGAAAAAGTGTTTCCCTTTGCAGTCAAGACTACTGAGGCTTCCTTGGCAAGCACAACCAGTAATCCTCTCCTGCAACCACTATGGTAACCTGTTTTTTTTTTAATTTTCCATCTGCACACACAACTCCTCCACAACACACATCTCACTCCGACACCTCACCTAGCACTCATCAACAAAATGCTGATCATTTTTCCACACAGTCCGATTCTCTTTCTGCAATTAGTCCCTCCCCACCACAGTCTCTTAGTCCCAATACCAGTTATCAAACTTTACCTTTGTTTGTTGAATTACCACATATGCCTGATATTACTAATCGGTCTATTGATCATGCAAACTTGGAAAGAGCAGGTTCTGAGGATATTGCTCCAAATACTGAACATCCTGCTAATAACCACCCAATGATGACAAGGTCCTAAGCTGGGATTTTTAAGCCCAAACTCTATACTATTTCTGAGGCTTCTGAATCAGAACCTCTCTCAGTTTCTCAGGCTCTTCAAAATCCTAAATGGGAGCAAGCCATGACAGAGGAATTTCTGGCTCTTGAAAGAAACAAAACCGGACTTTAGCACACCTACCTGAAGGAAAGAACATTGTTGGGTGTAAATGGGTGTGCAAAATCAAAAGACATGTTGATGGAAGCATTGCTAAATATAAGGCTCGCTTGGTTGCACAAGGATACTCTCAATCCCCTGAATTTGACTTCAAAGAAACATTTAGTGGTTGTAAACTACTACCATCAGGATTATTCTCACCCTTGTTGTCACATTTTCATGGCCAATTAAGCAGTTGGATGTGAATAATGCCTTTTTAAATGGAGACTTATCAGAGGAAATCTACATGAGACAACCTTTGGGATTTGAAGTTCACTCATCCCCACCACTTGTCTGCAAATTAACCAAGGCAATTTATGGCTTAAAGCGGGCTTCGGATCATGGTTTCTTAAAGTCAATCATTCTTCATAATTTTGGTTTTCAATGCCCAAGAGCTGACAATTCTCTGTTTCACAACTTTAATCAAGGTTCTCATATTTTTGTCTTGATTTATGTTGATGATATGTTAATCACAGGTGATAATTCTTTAAAATTTAATCAGTTTGTTGAGGATTTTGGCAAAGCCTTTTCTATTAAAGATCTTGGCCATTTCAATCATTTTTCGGGAATCCAAGTCACTGATACTACTCAAGTCAGACTCATTACATTAAAGAGCTTCTTGATAGAGCTAACATGTTAAATGCCAAAGGATGTCCTACTCCTATGATATCTTCTTCATAGTTATCTAAATATCAAGGTGAGCCCTTTGTTGATGGCCGTCTATATAGGAGCATTGTAGGCGGTTTGCAATATGCTACTATCACTAGACCGAAGATTTCTTATAGTGTTAACAAGGTTAGTCAATTCATGGCTAATCCTTTAGACACTCATTGGAAAACTGTAAAAAGGATACTTCGATATTTAGTTGGGACTCCAGATATTGGTCTTCGCTCCATCAAGTCAATCTCAATCTCAATCTCTGCTTTCTCGACTCTGACTGGGCTGCGGATATTGATGATAGGAGATCCACTTTAGGATTCTCGTGTTTACCTTGGCACCAATCTTGTGTCTTGAGTTCTAAAAAGCAACACACGGTCTCTAAATCCGATCTTGATAAGTGAATCTGCATCCTTGCTCAAGCTACCTCGAAATTACTTGGATTTCTTCATTGTTGGAATGGTTTTATTAAATTGGGTTTTGACCCGATTTTGACCAATTATTTAAGTGGGGTCATTTACTCAAAGTATGAAATAAATGAGATAAACGTCATCTACGCCGCGCGGGTAGATGAGTTTAGCATTTTGAATTTCTCAAAACCAATATCGGGTGAATGAGAAACAAATGCATAAAGTTGGCCACTTAAAATGCTTTTATATATGGAATATAAAATGGTGGGAATATGGAAAGCCATATCCCACATAGGAAATATATTAAATGTTTGACTAGTTAATAAAGAGCTTCACCACTAACAAAGAGTAATCAAGTGGAACTCCTTATAGTACACCCTAGTGGACCAAGTCAATTTTGACTAGCCTTTGGCTAGCTCAAAGGCACCAGGACGGTGCGAGCACCGTCCGAAGCCGAGCCGGGCCGCCCGCCCGTGCAGTCGCCGCACATAGTCGATTGGGGCGCTGAGGCGCACTTTGCACTTCGCGACGTATGCATCATCGCGATGAGCTTTGAGGAGCCTTAAAGTTTTTGGAAAATCAAACCAGGGTTGATCCGGTGGCTTGGTGACGTGGCGGGCGGCTCGGGTGGCGATGACTTGGCGAGCGGTAATCGCGAATGGCGACACGTGGTGTGCCGATTGGATCGTCGTCCGACAGAGCACCGCGGATCGACGCGTCTGTCATTCCGGTGTGCGAGGTGTATGCCAAAGTGGCGTGTTCCTTCGATTTGCGATCGGGACCATCGGATCGCGGCTATTAACCATGGGCGCGATTCGACGGTCAAGAGTCGATCCGAACCGGGTTGCACCCGATCTGAAGAGGCACCGGGAGCTCTATATAAACCATTTCTTAATCATTTCGGTATCGAAATTTGAAATTCACATAGCATTCAAACATATAAAAGTCTTGAGAGATCAAAATACTAAAAGTTCGAAGTGTCTTGTGATTTTGTAGTGTTGCTATCGCAAAGACATAAGTCGTTGTATCTTGGGAGACGATTGCCAGTTTCCGTTAACATCGTGAGTGGGGCAATTTCGTCTTAAAGACAAAGAGTCCAACTCTTGCCTCGACTTTGTTACTCTGCTTTCGATTTTCTTTGGCCATTCGGTATACACCATCTAATATTTCATGATTTAAGACGAAATTTTTCGTGTATACCAAATGGCCGGCGTCTTGATTCAAAGACAAAGACCAACACCGGAGAGAAACCGAGAGAAGTTTGGGGTTCGGACTTCAAAAGATGGCAATGAGAAAATGTTATTCTATCTTACGACTACGAACTTGCCTCGTTTCCTTACGGAGGATGCCCCAATTTGTGGGGGAAGAGGAGACAGATAAGGAGAAGAGGATGACGTTCGATGCTTGGAGTCAAAGCGACTTCTGTGTTTTAGGAACTACATACTAACGGATTTTGGACAACACATTGTATAATGTGTATTGTTGATGAAGATCGCTAAAGATTTTGTGGAGCTCTTTAGAGAAAAAGTACAAAACGGAAGATCTTTGGCACAAAGAAATTTATTGTCGGCAAATTCCTTGAGTTCAAGATGGTTGAAACTAAGACGGTGATCAGCCAGGTTCAAAAATCCAACTCATTATGCACGATATAATGCGGAAGGGATGGTTGTGGGTGAATCCTTTCAAGTAGTGCTATTATCGAGAAGCTACCGCCTCTATGGAAGGATTTTAAAAATTACAAGCATAAACGGAATGAGATGGGGCTTGAAGACTTAATTGTCGATTGCGAATTGAAGAAGATAATCGCAAGTCCGAGATTAAACCGCAAGCTTCCTATGGAGGCAAAGACAAACTTGGTGGAGCCAATGCTAGCAAGAAGAGAAAGCACCAGGAACAATCGAAACATGGGAAGGCTAAAAAGTTCAAAGGAATGCTTCAATCGTGGAAAGCCGAATCACAAGGCTAAAGATTGTCGTCTTCCTAAAAAGGCTAATCGGAACAGTGTGTGTGTGACCGAGGACAAATCGTACCAATTGATATGTCCGAGCTTGATCTCTCGGTTGTTGTGTATGAAGGCAACAAGTGCTACATGGTGGAGAACCCGAGAGAATGGTGGGTGGACACAGTGCTACATGCCACATATGCTCGACAAAGACATATTCTCAATGTATACTCCTATCAACGGAAGAAAGCTATACATGGGGAATCATGCAATGTCTAAAATTGTCGGTCTCGGCAAGGTGGTCTTTGAAGATGACCTCGCAAGGAGTCGACCCTCGTTGATGTCCTTCATGTTCTAGACATTCGGAAGAACTTAGTGTCGGGATCGTTGTTGGTTAAGGCGGGGTTTAGATTAGTATTCAAGCTCAAAAGTTTGTACTTATGAAAAATGGACGATTCATAGGAAGGGTACTTAGATAATGGACATTCAAGATGAATGTAATGAATGTACTCAAACTTTGAAAGCAATAAAATTAATGCTTTTTCTTATTTGCTTGAGTGTTCAAATTTATGGCATGTTAGATTAGGACATGTGAATTTTAACACTTTGAAAAGGTTAGTAAACTTGGAATTACTACCTAACTTTAAAATAGATTCACATCACAAGTGTGAAATCTATGTTGAGGCAAAAATGGCCAAAACACCATTCCACTCGGTGAAAAGAGAAACAGAACCTCTAGAGCTAATTCACAGTGATATATGTGATTTAAAGTTTGTGCAAACTAGAGGTGGGAAAAAGTATTTTATTACTTTTATCGATGACTGCACAAAATACTGTTATGTATATCTTTTAAGAAGTAAAGATGAGGCCTTAGAAGCTTTTAAAAGCTATAAGAATGAGGTTGAAAATCAGCTAAGCAAACGAATTAAGATAATTCAAGTGATAGAGGTGGAGAATATGGAGCTCCTTTTGATGAATTTTGCTCGGATTCGGTATTATTCATCAAACGGCTCCTTATTCAACACAATCAAACGGTATTTTTGAACGCAAAAAACCGAACTCTAAAAGAGATGATGAATGCTTTGTTGATAAATTCTCGGTTTACCTCATAATTTGTGGGGGAAGCAATTCTCTCGGCTAACCACATTCTTAACAAAATACCACACAAAAATAAAGATAAAACTCGCATGAGTTATGGAAAGGTCGAAAACCTTCCTACAAATACCACGAAAGTGTGGGGTGCTTGGCTAAAGTAGAAATACCTAAGCCAAAATAAGTAAAGATAGGGCCTAAAACAATCGATTGCATTTTCATTGGATATGCAAATAACAAAGATAGTGCATATCGATTTTTAGTGCACAAATCAAAGCAATTCCGGATGTACAAGAAGGTACAATTATTGAGTCGAGGAATCTTTGTATTTTTGAAGACGTGTTTCCTTGTCAAGAAAGGAAAGAAGCTAGCAAAAGAACACGTGATCTGTAGATGGTGATCATCAAAGTGATGAAGAACCAAGATGCGATAAAAAAGGGCCAAAAAGAACTAAGTCTTTTGGTCCATATTTTCTAACTTATGTGTCGAGAAAATGAACCAAGGACAATTGGTGAAGCATTGTCGATCCGAAAAGCTCCATTTCGGAAAGAAGCTATTAACAAGATGAGATAGATTCCATTATGCAAAATCATACTTGGGAGTTGGTAGATCTCCCACCTTTGAGAAATAAGCCTTTAGGATGCAAGTGGATCCTTAAAAGGAAATATAAAGCGATGGAACTATTGATAAGTACAAGGCCAGGTTAGTAGCTAAGGGATTTAAACAAAGAAGGCCTTGATTTCTTTGAATATTCATTGTGACAAGAATCACATCTATTAGAGTTCTCATTGCTATTGTAGCGTTGCATAACCTTGAGATACACCAAATGGATGTGAAAACGGCTTTTTTACATGGTGAATTATAAGAGGAAATCTACATGGAACAACCGAAGGGTTTGTTGCTCTGGACAAGAAGAAGAAGGTGTGCAAACTCGTTAAGTCATTGTATGGCGTTAAGCAAGCTCGAAACAATGGACGAAAAATTTGTGACTATCTTTGTCAAATGGTTTCAAAATTAACGAGTGTGATAAATGTGTTTACATTAAAGACACACCTAATTATGTAATTGTCTGTCTTTATGTTGATGTTCACTTGGTTTTATACCATTGATTTGGGCTTCCTAGACTTGAGTTTTGTGTTGTTTTTCAGTATTTTGAGTCATTTTTGTTATATCTCATAGGTTAAGCATTAATTTCTATTGTTTCGAGTCATTTGAGTGGTCAAGACATATTGTGGGCCAAGTATATTGAGTCTAGAGTCATAGAAATGAGTCTCATGTCAAAAGAAGCAAGGATGATCAAACAAGAAGGGGATTAATATCAAGAAATGTCCAAATGTGTCTAGAATTTTCAGCACTGGCAGGTTTTAGTATTTTGGCCATAACTCTCTCCACAAAATTGATATTGAGCTGATTCAAGTGGCTACAGAAAGTTAAGAGATAGGGCTACAACTCTTATGAAGATACAAAAAGCAAATTCGGACTTTTGGATGGCGCTACAACGCGAAGAAGAGCGCTGCAGCATGCAAATGCGCCCTTAGCCGCCAGGGAGTGTTCTACGGCTGACTGCGCTTCTCCACTCAGCGCTGCAGCGCCCGGTACCGAAAATGGGCAGTCTGGGTTTGTGTTTTTGCTGCAGCGCATTTCATTTTTGAGCGTTGCGGTGCCCGTGGACGGACAAAACAAGAAATGTCCGATTTTTGGATCTAAAAGGAGGGTACTATAAATAGATACATGGTAGGCTTGAACTAGGGCATGGAGGATACTTGGGGATGAAAACCAACACCACCAAGACACAAGGAAAGAGTTGGGGAAGAAGATTGAAGACATTTATCATCTAGAAATAGATAAGATTCTTCTTTAATCTCTTTAATTCCTTCTTGTTGTTTTCTTGTGTATGATTTGAGATGCATTCTCATTTGATTAAGGATATTTGTATTTTCATCATGGGCTAAACTCTATAATTCTAGAGGGTTGATGTAATCTATGTTTGAACTTATGTTTTGAGATTGTGGTTTGTCAATCTAGATTTCTCAATTTATTTGTGCTATTTGGATTTATTGCTTCTAAATTACTTGATCAATAATTTAGATTGTTGGGTGTATTTGATTTGACTCTTGAGAAAGGTAATTGAATGCATGACCTTGAAATAGCATAACCTAGGATTTCATAGAATTGAGAGATTTGTGAATCCTTTGAAGTCATCAACCAAGATTCATAGTTTTTATCAAGATTTCAATTGGTGATTTTTATAGAGATATTGATTTCCCAATTGTGATCTAAAATCATTTGGCACTCGAGAGAGGAAATGATTATTGTAGAAATCTTGACTTATAAATTGGTAATTTGTGATTGATATACCATATTGATAACATAAGGGAAATCCTAGATTCATCACACCTCTAGAATTCATTCTCCCATAGATTTAGATGTTTATATTTTGATTAGTTATACCTAGTTGTTTTTATTTATAAATTGAGACATCCATCTATTATTGATCTGTCAAATATAGCATAGGTAATTTATACTTGGTACTTATACACGCATTCCCTGTGGATACGACAACCCTACTCATATCACTATATTAAAACTTGGCACCGTAGACTTGCGGTTACAAAAATTCTCTAACAGTTGACGACATGTTAATTATGGGTAGTAATCATGAAATAATCATGAATACTAAGAAAATGTTAATCAAACATTTTGATATGAAAGATATGGGTATAACGAGATGTTATTCGGGAATTAAGATCTCTAAAACATCCGATGGACTTGTTTTATCACATTCTCATTATATTGAGACAAGATCTTGAAAGTTCAATGCGTATGTGATCCTCCAGCTAAAACGCTGTTGATTTAAGCTTACACTTAGCTAAAAATCAAGGCGAGCCTGTATCTCAACTAGAATATTCTCGGATTATTGGCAGTCTAATGTATGTAACAAATTGCACACGTCCGGATATTGCCTACGCAGTTAATAAACTGAGTAGATTTACAAGTAATCCTGGAAATGACCACTGGAAGGCATTGATAAGGGTTCTTAGGTATCTAAGACTCACCTTGAATTATGGATTACATTACTCGAGATATCCAGTTGTATTAGAAGGATACAGTGATGCTAATTGAATATCTGACTCAAAAGATTATAAGTCCACAAGTGGTTATGTTTTTACCATTTGTGGTGGAGTGGTGTCATGGAAATCCTCTAAATAAACATGTATAGCTCGATCCACGATGGAATTAGAGTTTATAGCGTTGGATAAAGCTGGTGAAGAAGCGGAATGGCTTCGCAACTTTTTAGAGGATATTCCTTGCTGGCCTAAGCCGGTGGCTGCAATCATGATACATTGTGATAGTCAGTCAGCTATATGAAGGGCTCAAAATAGTATGTACAACAGTAAGTCTTGACATATACGTCGAAGACATAACACCGTCAGGCTGTTGATCTCAAATGGGGTTATTACAATCGATTACGTGAAATCGAAAGAAAACCTAACGGATCCGTTAACTAAAGGTTTGAATAGAGATCAAGTATACTGTTTATCGAAAGGAATGGGCTTAAAATCCACAAAATAAGAGTGTTCATAACGGTAACCCAACCTTGTGAATTGGAGATCCCAAGACCTTAGTTTAATGGGACAACTAAGTTATGAAATTCAGATAAACACTTGGAGCATATTACAGCTCATTCCTGTCCAAGTGGAGAAACCTGCTGAATGTGGTGAGGTTAAGTTATAAACTTTTAATGATTCCTATACTTTAAAGAAGTGGAGTATGGCAAAGTATACTCTTAATATGAGATCACCTATATAAGTGTGAAGACGGGGCCGCTTCAATGAAACACTTATGAATCCAAGATGGTGTCCAGGGCCAAAATGGACACAAGCTGTGAGAACCAAATGGTGTTAGGAAAGATATTGTGTGGATCTTTGTTGTTTTGGTTTACATAAACAATTTGAAACAGTTCAAGATATCGCGTCACATGTGCACCTAGTAAATCAGATAATATTCCACTAAGGAAGGTTCAAAGCCACAAGCTACCTCTTCGATGCAATAGCTTTCCGTTTGAACTCTCTTAGTGTCTGCATACTCATATGCATTTATTTTCATTCATGTGGGGGATTGTTGGAATTGGTTTTATTAAATTGGATTTTGACCCGATTTTGACCAATTATTTAAGTGGGGTCATTTATTCAAAGTATGAAATAAATGAGATAAACGTCATCTACGCCACGGGTAGATGAGTTTAGCATTTTGAATTTCTCAAAACCAATATCGGGTGAATGAGAAATAAATGCATAAAGTTGGCCACTTAAAATGCTTTTATATATGGAATATAAAAGGGTGGGAATATGGAAAGCCATATCCCACATAGGAAACATATTAAATATTTGACTAGTTAATAAAGAGCTTCACCACTAACAAGGAGTAATCAAGTGGAACTCCTTATGGTACACCCTAGTGGACCAAGTCAATTTTGACTAGCCTTTGGCTAGCTCAAAAGGCACCGAGGACGGTGCGGAGCACCGTCTGAGCCGGAGCCGGGCCCGCGCACGTCGCACATAGTCGCATTGGGCGCTTTCGAGGCGCACTTTGCACTTCGCACGACGCATCGTCGCGAGGAGTTTTGAGGAGCCTTAAAGTTTTGGAAAATCGAACCAGGGTTGATCCGGTGGCTCGGTGACGCGTGGCGGGGCGGCTCGGGTGATGATGACTTGGCGTAATCGCATTTGCAGTGGCGACACGTGGCGCTAATTGGATGCGTCTGTTCACTGACAGGGCACCGTGACTGGACGCGTCTGTCCAGTGTGCAGAGGTGTATGCCAAAGGGTGTGTTCCTTGAGACAGTTGCGATCAGGACCATCAGATCGCAGCTGTTAACCACAGGGCGCGTTCTGACGGTCAAGACTGATCCGAACCAGGGGTTGCACCCAGTCTGAAGAGGCACCAGGAGCTCTATATAAACCAGCCCCCAAAATCATTTCAGGTATCAGAAATTTCGAAATTCACATAGCATTCAGCATATAAAAGTCTTGAGAGTTCAAAACACTAAAAGTTCGAAGTGTCTTGTGATTTGTAGTGTTGCTATCACAAGATGTAAGTCGTTGTATCTGGGGAGGCGATTGCCAGTTTCCGTTAACACTGTGAGCGGGGCAATTTCGTCTTAAAGACAAAGAGTCAAACTCTTGCCTCGACTTTCTGTTACTCTGCTCGATTTTCTTTGGCCATTCGGTATACACCATCCAATTTTTCCAACATTCATTACTCCAAGAATTGCGTATATTGGCTACTAAGGTTCCAATTGTTTGGGTTGACAATCTCAACACAATTGCTCTTGCATCTAATCCAGTTCTTCATACAAGAACAAAACATATTGAGCTAGACATTCATTTTGTTTGAGAAAAAGTTACAGCATGAAGCATTGAAGTTAGGCATGTTCCTTCAAGAGATCAAGTTGATGATATTTTAACTAAACCGCTCACTTATCAATCCTTTTCTCGGCTCAGTAAATTTCTTCCATCTTTCTTCCTTACCCTCGCTCGAATTGAGGGGGATGATAGAGAATGCCACTTATCATCTATGATAATTACATCGATATTACCTGGTTCTTATATCCTAGAAATAAGGAGATTGTGACACTTGTTTCAATCATAGTATAGGATGATACAATTGCTTTTTTAAGGAATATTACATTTGTAATTTATCTTGTACTATATCCAAGGTATCCAACTCTATATATACGATTGTACAGAATCCGAGGTTTATGCTTTTGAATACAAATCAATACAATTCATAGCTTAGCATTAATGGCTTCCTTTTCATTATCTAGCTTTAGCTTTTCTCTCTTTTATCATTTCATTCTCTCGAAATTCTAGCCGCTTTTGCTCCTCAATATTCTTTCTCTTTTCTTGCCTCATTTTCTTATGGAGCAGGATGCAGAAAGTTCAGTTGTAAGTTTTCTTCTAATGAATGAATAAAACCCGTTTAATTATATATATATATAATATACATACAAAAACTTTATATAATAAATACGCAACAAGTAATGATGTAAGAGAAAAATCTTTCAAACTTTGAATAAGAAAATCAGGATACATTGTTTCAAGACTACCCACTAAATGGTTATAGTGGTAAGTGGGTCTTATATATATATATATATATATATATTTGAATATTTCACTAGAGATTACTAATAAATTAATACAGGGCTAACTTCGTAGCATCTTACCATACAATTTTCGCCCTGCAAATTGAGTATTAATTCTTGTTTAAAATAGAAAGCTGAACCGAGGGGTTTAGCCGCGTAACTGCTTGATTCTTGAATATTCCTTTTATTTTATTTTGCTTCGTGGACCCAAAAACACCTTCAAAGTATATACTAGTCAAAAATAGTAGAACTCAAAGAGAACTTGCTTATTTTATTATTTATTTATTATTCATTCTATAACATATTTATATTAGCTAGTTTACTCTAGTGCAAATTTTTATATGAATTGGAAAATAAGTTTTTTTTTGTAACTTTTACCTTATTATATTGAAAATAATAGTTGAATTCGTGTATGCCACGTCTCTATATAAAATTTACGTAGCGCATACCGGAAATCTTAGTAGGAAATTACTCTCTTAGTTTACTACAATTACTACATTCTTTTAGCCAAATATTTCTATTTTAGTCATAACTCATAAGTCATCCAGATTTTAACATTAATTTGTTCTATGTCCCATGTTTGGTCGGAGTTCACAATTTTACCATACTCAATATTAATATTATATTACATAAGCTACCATCCATATTCACATACATTACTATTTTCGAATTAAATTTTCAATGTGAACCCCTTCACTATTTCTATTCAATTATATATTTTATTATTTTTCCAACAACTTCACTTTTGCGAGTCTTGCCACGCACATAGTAACACACACACACACATATATGTTATTTTTATCACAATTTTGAATAAACAATTAAAAAAATATACTAAACTAAACATATTCCCAAATTCACCCTATAAATTCTTCATCAAAATTATTATAACCAAGCGTATTTTTATTTTCCCACAATTTTCACTATAAAATTTAAATTTCATCTCAATGGGATTAAAAATAACTTTTCTCATTAGAATGAAAACCATACAACGTCCCTAAAGTTTCCATTGTGTCAAAGTTCAATTGATGATTGAATGGATGATGACTTTATGATCCACTCTTTTTATGCCATAGTATATTTAAAACTAAAATCAAGATTCTATTACAATTCTAATTTTAATACATAGTGTTAATGTTATAAGAATTGACAATTTTGTGTTTATCTGTTCAATGCAAAATCCAGTGTTGTAACACTGTCTTGTAACACCTTCTGTGCAATTCTGGGCTGATATCTTGCCAGATTTTATGTGATTATTTAAAGGCATATAATCTATCTCGAGGAGTTTGATGATTATTTGGGATTCTTTATCTAGAATTATTCAGCCCACTTAATTGCCTTTTAAACTATTTCTTTGTGTCTTTGTTCTTACCCATAAGAAAAGATTTTGTATTATGTTGTTTTCCTTGTATAGCATTTGTGATTACACGGAATTATTTCGATTCTTGATTTTCCCATGAGAGGATCGATTACGCCTTGTGAGGATCGTTTTCATTTCTCTAAAAAGGAATTCGGCCTTTGAAGAAGATATCCAAGAGAAAATATCATTTGAGTTTATTGTTCTTCTTCAAGAAATATTTGTGTTATAATTCTAGTCTTCGGGAGAAGACGGTGAAAATCTACGGTGTGGATCGACTCAACCGCTCAAGGGATTTGAAGTTGGAGGGACTCCAACAAGGTTGAGGTTTTTTTGGAAGAATCGATCAAGAATATTAGTTTTTACGAGTGTTGGTGTATAAGATAAAGAGGAGTCTTTATGTTTTACGTAAATCATCGTATTTGTAATAACATTGTTTGTTTCTAATATTGGATTGTTTTTCTTCTCTGGGCGTGGCCTCGTGCATTATGATTGAGGAATCTAAACACGTAAAAAATCGCTGTGTTAATTTTTATTCCGCTGTGTACTTGTATTGTTTGGTCCAGTGTTACAACATTAACATACAACATCGTAAGAATTTGAATTGTTTAAAGTTACAAGGCATGAGATTTTATCACATGGCTTATTCTTGAAATCCGTTGTACCAAGACATAATTGTAGAAGTCATGATCCTATGTACAAGTGCAGCCACATCATACTATTAATTAATTAAGAGTAAGAACAAATTATGCTCGATCTTTTGCTTGAGCAGGTTGCCGCATATTCATAATATATATTTCAATCACTGTCTTGATTAATTTTTTTTACAATTATTTGTTTGAGTTTGTGGAAACAAACAAAAGATTATTGGCCAATATAATGATTTAAATTAACATGTCGATGGCTTTTCAACACTGGCCACAGGTATAGCTAACTGACCTTGTAAAAGTCGTAAATTGATTGAATCTGCACATAATGCTTCAATAATGCACATTATAGAATTAAGTGGCTTTTTGGTCAAAGTCAAATAAAATTGAAAAACAAATCAAATTACTTCATACACAACTCGAAATCGGTCGCAAAAAAGTTTAAACACATTTTTTCGTTCAATAACATATATAATTCGGCTCGAGTAAATTAAAATATAAAAAAATGATAAATATATGTATAAACACTAAGTTATCAAGTTATACAGCTCGTTTGTTGTTTAACGTACGTGACTAAAACTCATTTAATAAAGTTTGGTTATACTACTAATTAATCAAACCAAACAAGTATAGAAACTTGATAAAATTCCAAACATGTTTGGACAATAATGTCTCTGGCTCAACTCAGTTCGTTCATCAAATTTAAGTTATTTGGAAAGATCATGAAAACATTGGTAAGTATATATACAGCCACAAATGTTACACTATTTTTTTCCCAATGCAAATGTTACACCTGAAATGATCAAATTTAGTTCTCTCTGATCATGACTAAAAAAAAACAGACGCGCGTCTTAAATGATTTCTATTCACTTTCTTAGTATACACGAAAATCATTAAGAGATGGAACAATGGGCTCTTTGAATATTCTTGAATCCAGGGTCGCCTTTTTCTAGTTCTAACTTTCCAATGGCTTATATGTTTTATTATAGATGCGATGGATACTGCAATGAGACCAACAAGTTATACTGTGGATTCCAGGTCAACCTGATTAATATACAAATACAAGAACCACACCCAACAAGAGAACTTTCTAATTTTATAACTTTAAATGAAAAATCATGATATATATAATCATATCTACGTGTCTGCTGATTTTCTATTCCTTTAGTTAGATGACTTAGATCAAAATTTAATATCAACTTGAAAAACCTTGCACGGTTTCGCCTACCACACCAAAATTGAATAATTCATTATTTGTTACTTTAATCGCATTTTAACATCATATTCTAGATAATACTTAAAATTAACTATAAAGTCGTATAGTGTGTGTTTATACTCAAGAGTCTGTCATATTATTATTTTAATTTATAGAGTATCTTTTAAAAAATAAAAACAATTCATTTTGCAAGTGAACTCTTATTCTGAAACTTAAAAGAAAAAGAAAAGGATTAAGATTTTTTTTTTTACAACTAATCTCCCATCAAGGAGAACATGTAACTGAAAGGCATCTTCATTAAGAAGAGTGATGACATTTAATTAATTTGGTCCATGGACTAATCCTTGATTAAGTATATAATGTATTGGCTTGGATTCAAGAACAGTCCTATCATTTTTACAGAGAATATTTATAAGCAACATTGGTTTTAAATTGTGCAAAATTTAGAACAATAAATCTCTATTCAACCTAATGGGCCGCATTCTACTATCCCAGGCCCATGCAACCCAAAGTCCACTCAAACTTGATATACATGTATCCCAATTTAATTTCCTGCCAAAATCCACAATCCACTCTCATTGATAGTTTCATTATTTTACTAACATTGTTGCAAGAAAAATCTATCTCAATCGGAAGATGTTTCTTCAGTTGGAAATTTGGTTTTGATAAGTTGGCGTCGACCCGATTTTGTCCAAATTTTCGGTGGCTGAGAATTTAAATCTGGAGGAATTGAATTGTAAATTGTTAATCTACATTTCGAGGAGATGTTCGTAGTATTTTATATTTCTCAAAACCGAATTTCGGTGATGAGTGAGAATTTAATACACTAAGTTGGCCACGCGAATGAGAATAGTTCATCCTAGTATAAATACTAGAAGGTGTCATTGGTTGGATATACTATAACACAAGTGTATGATCACAATTGGGCCTTAGACCGGACCGACTCTTTGGGCTCGGGTTCAGGTTAAGTTTGGTTTGTCACTCGAAAATGGATTTGGCCCAGATTAAAGTGACTGCTGGGCCTGATGAATCTAGACATTGGAGTTGTCTATGTTCGTGTATCTATAAATCTAGATGTTGGAGGTGTCTAGATTCATGTGGCTTTTGGAGTTTGTAACTCCTCAAGTAGTGGTCATAAATAGAGGCTTGTAACTCATGGGAGTTACATATGGTTAAATGCCCACTCTCTTATCATTAATTCCCTTCAAGTGTTCGAAATGATGGCTTTTATAAGCCTAGGGTGCATTGTTGCATGAGGAAGAGGAAGAGTAGAGTGAGAGAGAGTGAGAAGTTAGAAAGGAAGTCGATTTTTAATAGTTCATAATCATCAAGAGGTGTTACTACATACACTACAAGAAAAAACCAGTTTACCTACATAAAAATTTGTAGGTAAATATTAAGAAAATTGTAAAGTGTAGGTAAAATCATTGTAGGTAAAATATTTACCAACAGAATCTACACTATTGGTAAATACCTACAGAAAATCTGTTGGTAAATTGAAAAACTATCGGTAATTCGTCGGTATAATTTGGAGGAAAATAATATTTTTTATTCTGTAGATATTCTGTAGGTAACTGTAAAATATAATGACAAAATCATTTCTGTAGGTAAACTGAAATTTTCTTGTAGTGCTAGTGTTACAACATCTCGTGTCAGCACTTCCTTTCTGCATTTTCTGTGTCAAGCAAACCAATTCTCGCCTTATTCTAGTTCGATGGGACTTTTGTGTTAGTGGTGCTACTACAAAAAAGACGTAAGCCATTTTATCTTTGGGAACATTACGTCAAACCGTAAACACTAGCCGGGATGTATTTGTCTTGCGGATAGAGGTCTTCCTCGACTCGACTTGTAAAGTTCTATCAGATTCATGCTTCTGGAGTTGGAGTCCTTACAAGATTTGTAATAGTTAGATTTTACTTTTCTTGTAATTTTATGTTTCTGTTTTGTAAGCCATCTTGAAGGCTTTTCCCGTTGTAACCATTGTAAATATTTCTAACAATCGCAAGACAAATATCATACCTTCACGATGGCAAGGAGAAATAGAGTATTGACTTGGAGATGAATCTGACAGAAGTCCTTTCAGTGGTTGTTGGAATTGTTGTTGTTGTTAAAAACGCATTGCGCTTGAAGCATGGGGCTAGGATGATAATTTTGTAAGTCCAAGCGGCTACGATAATCTAGAGGGGGGTGAATAGATTATCTCCATTTTTTCGATTTTGCCCTCTTTTTCAAACCGAATGCTCAAAGACAATAATAAAGGTGCGGAATGTAAACAACACACGTCGATTTATAGAGGTTCAACCCACCTAGGGCCTAATCCTCTACCACCCCAGTATATCCGGGATGGATTCCAAAAAGAAAAAAAGATTTTATTAATTACTAAAATTAATATAACACCAACTTACAACAACACCTTGAAGAGCACCACACTCTTCTTCAACACCACCTTTGAGATTACCACAATCTCTCTTGAAGATTACCACAATCTCCAACGGCACCTTGTGAAGATTACCACAATCTTCAACCTTGAAGAATACCAAATTCTTCAACACCTCAAGAAGAAAATTACCACAATCTTCTCACACCTAACACCTAGATCACCCAAGTGTGTTCTTACCACAAGAACACTCACAAGGATATCTTGTGTTGAATGATAACCCAAAAAATTCAAGATTACAACTCGATAATGAATTATACAATAAAGTGCAAGTGTAATCAAGAATAGCCTAGACCTCAAGAATGTGAAAGTGATAAGCTAGGCAAATTACAACAAGAATAATGACAATATAAGACCAAGTGTTTGCTTGAGTATATCTTGTTGTGTTGTGTTGTTCTTTTTTTTTTTGTTGTGCTTCAAATCTTCCTCTATTTATAGGAGATGATTGATACTTCATAAACTCTCTTGGAATCGATATCTAACAAAAAAATTGCAATTAAAATCAAGATTATAGCTGTTAGAAATCAATCCCACAAATTAGGGAAAAGTTGTCTGCTGCACAACGGTTAGAATTTTGTTGTCAAACTAGAGGCCATTTGGGTCGCAAGATCGATAAGATTAGAAAAAGAACACAACAAATATTACACAGGGTGACCGGTCCAAAGGGGTCGACTTGTCGCTTCTAAGTGGTGCGGCCGTCGCGCCACCATGGTGACCGTCACCCTGACCATTTTGATAGTTCCGTGAGTTCTGTTACAAGAAACTCATTCCCAAGTACCGATCGCCTCTTTGGTCGACCGGTCGACCTCCTAAATGAAATTTTGTCCGATTTTTGTCGAAAATAAACCTCAAGAAATACTCCGAAAAATTCGTAAAAATATTTTAAACCGATCGGGAGTATTTAGGACAATATTAGAAATATAGTTTTGATGAAATAACACATTAACAAAAAGTGTTGTCCGATATAAATTCCAATAAATACTCCGAAAAATAGTAAACGCATTTTAGACCAATCGGGAGTATTAGGACAACATTTAGAAACATAGTTTCAATGTAAAAACCCATTGACATAAAATCATTAAAAGTGTTGTCCAATATTATCGAAAATAAACTTGAGGAAATACTCCAGAAAATATTAAAACCATTTTAAATCATTTAGGAGTATTTGGACAACCTTTAAAACCATTGTTTTGGTATAAAAACAAAATCATCAAAATCATGATAAAACCATTTGTCAAACAATCTCCCCCTTTTTGATGATTACAAACCAAAACAATTTTAACGAGGTCGATTTTGAAAACAAAACAATTTTACCGGTTAAAAGGAACTATCCGTTGTGAGCGACAACATTCCACGCAATATAATCACAAGGATGGGAGTAGAGATATTAAACATATAGCAAAAGCTCCCCCTATCAATATGCACAACAAGAGTAATATAAAAGCAATCATCCACAAGCTAAAAGCTTAGCTTTTACGTATTGAGCTTAAGTAACAAGAGCTTATAAGCTCCCCCTGTCAACAAAACATCATTAGACAAGTATATAAATCCATAATTCAACAAATGAACTAAATATAATCCACAACTTATGGCTTTTAGAAACCATAGCTTACAACTTCCTTTTCGAGCTTATTTTAGCTTTTATGAGCTAATAAGCTTATAACCTGTTTCTCCCCCTTTGGAATCATCAAAAAGAATGTTAGCACGATAAAAACATCATATAATCATATCAAAATGCGTAACTAAACCGATGTATCGAGCTATTTGAACATTGAAGCTTATAGACCAAATAGGAGGAAAGAGTCGATCATACGACTTGTAGAAGCTTATGATAACTCATTTGATTTGCGAAACATGATCTCTATAAATATACAAGGCTTTTGAAATCGAGAGAATCATGTATGTGATGAATTTTTCATTGAGACGTTTTATCGAACATTTGGCGGGCGTCAAAAATTGAAGAAGATATATATAGCCCTTGTAAATGCAATTAAGCCAAGTTTTTCATCACCAAATCAGTTCAAACACAATACAATACATCATAGATAACAATCTCATCACAAACATATACAAATTTCATCAAGAAAATACATATAGGCCAAGTTCTCAAGGGTTCAACCCAATTGAGATAAGGTAGTGGAATTCTTACCATTTAATCAGTAAAGACGAGCAATGATGATGATAATCAAGCCTAAATAGGTCCAAGATATGAAATGTATGCAACAAAACAATTTTGGAGTGAAATTTGTGTGCAATTTGCGAAGGGGATGAAAAATGGCCAAAAGAGCCAAAAAAATGGCTAAGTCTGGAAAACAGACGCATTTAAAACCAAAACTCCATAAGGGCGACCGGTCCAGGGCATGGGCGACCGGTCGAGCTAGTGGGCGACCGGTCGATCTAGTGGGCGACCGGTCGGCCCCTGCCCTGGCAGCCCACTGGTTCTGTTCTGTTTTTGAAATTCCGAAATTTGATCCAAAAATCATTATGTCATTAGTTTTAAAAACGTGCAAAATGCAAACGTAGACCTCATTCAATATACATTATGTCATAATCAAGCTCGAAATGAGGTAAAATACTCGGCGGTGAGCGATTAAAAAGTCCGCGAGTTATCCTTGAGACGGAATTAAACACATCTCAAGTTTTTGTTAAAACATGCAATCCCTTAAAAAAATATCGAATCTTAATATGTTTAGTTCAATTATGACGAACCATAATTTGAACAATAAAATTTACACCGGACTTGTTATCCCGAAAAATAATAATGTTTTAAAACTTGGGATGAACAAGTCATAAGAAGAAGTGCCTTACAAGTATTTGAAAATTTCTTTTAACGGCACTTTAAAGAGATTCATTGGGATTGTTTTAAGTCGAGCATATAGACATAAGGCATATAGAATGTCGAGTCTAAGGAGTAATAAACGAATAAACATACCTCGAATTCGTTTGTCAATCAACATGCCTACATCAACCTTTGTCAATTTTCACATTTGTGGCCATATATGTTGAAATGGTTCTTTCTTCTTCAATGCCTCACTTCTTCTTTTGAGTGTGGAATATAATCACCTTCTTGGCATTGTTGAACTTGAATTCCAATGATCAAATTTGAGCTTCCCTCATCATGATCATCTTAGGTTCACCTTGCATTGACTTGAAAAAATATCTTGCACAAATATTCATTAGTAGCACCATAAATGATATCATAAATTTGTACAAGTAAGCAACCTTGCCCTTTTTCAAAACAATAAGTGTAGTACCAACTTTACCTTTTGTAAAATTATTTTGCAAGAATAACTAAGTCTATCAAACCATATATGGGGTACTAGTATCAACCGTACAAGGCCTTTTTATACAAATCATTTGGCCTAAAAACTTTAATCTCCGATAGACTTCTATTTGAATAAAATCATTTAGAAAATTGGATTTAACATCCATTAGATAAAGCTTGAAATTTTCTCAAAACAAGAACGAGCAAGTAAAGTACAAATAACTTCTAAATGTGCTATGAGTGCAAATATTACATCAAAATCATTACCTTCTTCTTGACAATACCCTTAGGCTACTAACCTTGCCTTGTTCATCAAAGTTGTTCAAATATCAAAAATTTCTGCAAAATCTTAACAAGATATTTTGCACACGAGCATAGTAATATCGAATGATAGAGACACTAGAGCAAGTAACATATATACTATGCTTAAAGACAATCATCAAGAGTATAATACAACATGCAAGTTCAAATAAGTTTATAGAAAGCTATATAAGGTCTCTTTTGAAATATGAAAATGCGAGAGCACATAGTTGAGACCTTATTTACAAGAATCATATGAATAAGAGCTTTGACATAAGCATCAAGAATAATGGCATTTATATGTGCAATAAAATGCATAACTTAGTGAATCAATTGTTTTATCAAAAACGAAATATAACCCTTTACAAAACTTGGATAAAGCAAGCTATGTCAAATAATGCTTTTTCAAAAATCAAAACATCCTTTTAATAAGCACATAGGCATATGACACAACATGTATCGTATTAATACATGATATGAATAACAATAATGAGCGTGCCTCGATAGTTCATGTTACTCTTGACATATTATGACGTAGATGACCATTTGTGATGATGTATGAATCCTACACAATTCTTAAACAAGACTTGCACAAAACAAAAATGATACAAGTGTAGGCCAAAACAATAAAAGATATCGCAAGTAAGCTCATGCCATAAAAATTCATAAAAGATAATGATCATACAAGTTATTGTAAATACACAAGAGTTTTAAAAACATCATGCAAGGTCTTCTTTTTCAAAGAATTTTAAAAACACTTATATATATTGAAGACCTTAATTTTTAAAATATTTGAAAACTCTTTTTGACAATTAAGGCACAAATAAAAACATGCAAAATAACAAAATAAAATGCATATATAAATAGGGAGATACGGTTTACCAATTACGCCATTTCCATGGGTTGTGCCGTTCCCATTTTTGATGATATCTTCCCTTTTGAAAATCATCATGTTGATGATGGTTTCTCCAATTGCTCCATTTCCAAGCATTGTGGCCTTCCCATTTTTGAAAGTGTCTTTCTCTTGAAAAATCATCTTGTTGATGATGTCTTTGCCACTTCCATGGATTTTGTTCATCCCATTTTTGATTATTTCCTCTTCTTGGAAAATGACTTTGTTGAAAATATTTCCTCCTTTGATCAAATGAAATGGTCATTTGATGTTTTCTTGGCGGTATGAATTTTCTTCGATTATTATTTCACCGGGTACCTAATATAACATTGTTTTGTGGTACCCTCAAGTGCTTGGGTCCTTTGGTATTAGTCTTGAGACTTTTAGGTCTCCAAAAATAATTAGAGTTGTTTCTAGCCCGACAAGTATTTACCGTATGACCCTTTTTACCGCAATAAAAGCAAGTAATATTACTAACATGCATAGGAACTCGATTCTTTTTCATATGCTTGACAATAATAGGCTCATGATCAAGTTCACTATTCAAATTATCACAATCATTAACATTCACAATATTGGGCAATTTATTGGTACTCAAGTTGGATTTTGATAAATTATTTTTCATGCAATTAATATCCTCAACAAGAGTACTATTTTGTTTTTCAAGGTTTCTAACCTTGTCAAGTGTGGTGGTATGAGCACATGATAGTGATTAATAGGAAGTAAATAAACTATCCTTTTCATTTTTCAAAACATTGAATTCCTTTTTCAAATTTTTGTACTTAACTAGTAAATTTTGGAATTCATTTTGAAGATCATCAAAATCATTTTGCAAATCACTATAATCATTTTGAATGACAATATCATATGAAGTAGAGGGTTTAAGACATACCTCGTTTTCTTCTTCGATGCCCATAAAACATTGTTCGACTACTTCATAGTTGTAAGTTGTAAAAGGCTTGTTCCTTAGATTTGAACTTGTATCCCTTTGAGAAGTAGATGCTTTTGTTTGACTCCTTTCATTTGCAAATACTCCATAGACGGCTTCTAATTTTTGCCATACTTCATGTGCCGATCGAATTCCTACAATATGTTCATATTCCAAATTGGTAAGTGAACAATACAAAATATTGAGAGCTTTACCGTTTAAGGAGATGATTTTCTTCTTTTCATCATTGAGCTCTTTGAAATCTTTGGAGTTGTATGGTGTGCCTATCATCGGAATGGATTCTCCATTTATGACGATGTTCCAAATATCGAACCCGCAACCTTGTAAATAACATTCCATTCTTTCTTTCTAAAATATATAATTTTTGGAATCAAATAGTGGTGGCTTGGTGGTGGAGGTGCCAGAAAGTTGAGCTTCGTTCGTAGCCGACGATCGTTCCTCTTCACTCGCGATGTGAAACGAGCTTGCCAAAGAGTTTGACTTTGATACCACTTGTAAGTCCAAGTGGCTACGATAATCTAGAGGGGGGGTGAATAGATTATCTCCATCTTTTCGATTTTGCCCTCTTTTTTAAACCGAATGCTCAAAGACAATAATAAAGGTGCGAAATGTAAACAACACACGTCGATTTATAGAGGTTCAACCCACCTAGGACCTAATCCTCTACCACCCCAGTATATCCGGGATGAATTTCAAAAAGAAAAAAAGATTTTATTAATTACCAAAATTAATACAACAACTTACAACAACACCTTGAAGAGCACCACACTCTTCTTCAACACCACCTTTGAGATTACCACAATCTCTCTTGAAGATTACCACAATCTCCAACGGCACCTTGTGAAGATTACCATAATCTTCAACCTTGAAGAATACCAAATTCTTCAACACCTCAAGAAGAAGATTACCACAATCTTCTCACACCTAACACCTAGATCACTCAAGTGTGTTCTTACCACAAGAACACTCACAAGGATATCTTGTGTTGAATGATAACCCAAAAATTCAAGATTACAACTCGATAATGAATTATACAATGAAGTGCAAGTGTAATCAAGAATAGCCTAGACCTCAAGAATGTGAAAGTGATAAGCTAGGCAAATTACAACAAGAATAATGACAATATAAGACCAAGTGTTTGCTTGAGTATATCTTGTTGTGTTGTGTTGTTCTCTTTTTTTGTTGTGCTTCAAATCTTCTTCTATTTATAGGAGATGATTGATACTTGATAGGCTCCTCTTGGAATCTGATATCTAACAAAAAATTGCAATTAAAATCAAGATTATAGCTGTTAGAAATCAATCCCACAAATTAGGGAAAAGTTGTCTGCTGCACAACGGTTAGAATTTTGCTGTCAAACTAGAGGGCGACCGGTCGCGCACTGATAAGATTAGAAAAAGAACACAACAGATATTACATGGGGTGGCCAGGTCCGAAGGGGTCGGCCAGAGTCATCTGCAGTGCGGCCGCCCACCATGGTGACCGGTCACCCTGACCGATTTTGATAGTTCTGTGAGTTCTCATTACAAGAAACTCGTTCCCAGTGTACCCGATCGCTCTCTTTGACGACCTGGCCGACCTCTAAATGAAATGTTGTCCGATTTTAAGTCGAAAATAAACCTCAAGAAATACTCCGAAAAATTCGTAAAAATATTTTAAACCGATCGGGAGTATTTAGGACAATATTAGAAATATAGTTTTGATGAAATAATACATTAACAAAAAGTGTTGTCCGATATAAATTCCAATAAATACTCCGAAAAATAGTAAACGCATTTTAGACCAATCGGGAGTATTAGGACAATATTTAGAAACATAGTTTCAATGTAAAAACCCATTTACATAAAATCATTAAAAGTGTTGTCCAATATTATCGAAAATAAACTTGAGGAAATACTCCGGAAAATATTAAAACCATTTTAAATCATTTAGGAGTATTTGGACAACCTTTAAAACCATTGTTTTGGTATAAAAACAAAATCATCAAAATCATGATAAAACCATTTATCAAACAAATTTTCTATGTCGTAATTTTGTCCTTAGCGGACTTAGTGGTACACTTTACTGTATGTATCGTGTGGAACTGAGGATTTTATTCCAAGATGTTCAGGGTTTTGAAAAGAAATACTAAATGAGGATGTGATTCCAAGAGGTTCGTTATTTCTAGTTTTTTGGATTGAAAAATGGATGATTTCAATAATCCAAAAAATGTGTTGGAACTAGTGTAAAAGTTTCAATTGATCCTGCATGATATTCGTGCTGAAGGGATGTCGTTTAAATTAAAAATTCCAAATGATTTACATCGTTAAGATGTTGTTACCAGGTTGGAAAACTTTCATATATTCCTAAATGCACAATTGGAAGGAAATTGGATTAGTGGCCTAATTGTTCGATTGAAAATCGAAGAAAACAATCGGAGGTCTGAAGCTAAATCCATAAAAGTCTTGGTAAAGACTCGAGAAAATTGTGTTCGAATACTTTTTAAGAATTCTAACGGATCCGGTGACTATGGGGTATAACCATACTTTTCTGTCTCACTTTGGCTTTCGAGCTTGATTTCAGATTTAAGTGTTACGAGAAAGTGTTGTATGAGGTGTTATAACACGAAAGCAGATCTTGTACCACGATTCGGGGAAGGAAGTGTTCCGAGGCAAACTGCAAATGTATCACGATTGCGAGAAAGTGTTGTCTAAGGTGTTGTAACACCAGAAGCAGACACTGAAAAGATACCTGCAGGAGGTGTTGCCAAAAGTGTTGTAACACCTAAGGCAGTTTCAGAACCAAGTGTGAGGTGCGAAGTGTTCTTGAAGTGTGTGACAATATCTACGGTCACAACTCGTTGTAAAATGGTTCGCATAGAATTATCGGAACAAGGTTCTGAATTTTGTTTGAACGAGGTTCTAACAATATTGTTGGAACGAGGTTCTAATGATTTTAGAACAGCGGAAAGCATTCTAATGCTAATGAAAGCGACCATGAAATTTTGTGTAAGTTACGGGGTAATCCGGAGTTGAATAAAGAAACTCAGAATATGTGGGGGGGAAGCCGTTTTAACGGCGTACCACATATTGAATAAAATCCCTCTTAAAGGGAAAGATAAGACTTCTTACGAATTGTGGAAAAATCGTACGCCTTCTTATAAATACCTTAATGTGTGGGGGTGTTTGGCTAAGGTTGCAATGCCTTAACTAAAGTAAGTTATAATCGGTCCTAAAATGGTCGATTGTGTTGGTTATGCACTTAACAGTAGTGCATATCGTTTTATGGTACATAAGTCAGAAAATCCGAAAATGATAGTTGGTACCATAATTGAGTCAAGGAATGCTATATTTTTTTAGAATATTTATCCTTGTGAAGAAAATGATAGATGGAAGTTCAAAGAAACGACTGTATTCAGATGTTTCTGGAGGTGTTGCTGGAGGTGTTATTTCTGGTGTTATAACATCTGAAACAACTGCAGATGTTATTGCAGATGTTGCTGAAGGTGCTGCTTCGAGTGTTATAACATCTGGAACAACACTTGGTACGACACCAGTTGTCACACTTGACAGAACAGTTAGTTCAATACTAAGTGGTGAAGAACTAAGACAAAGTAAGAGGCCTAAGGTGGTTAAGCCATTTGGACCTGAATTTCTAACATTGATGTTAGATGGTGAGCCAAACTCGATTAAAGAGGCTCTAAGTAATCCAGATGCTCTACTCTGGCAAGAAGTAATCAATAGTGAAATCAAGTCCATTCTGCAAAATCATACGTGGGAGTTGGTTGATCTCCCTGTTGGTCGAAAACCTTTAGGATGTAAGTGGATCCTAAAGAAGAAGTATAGAGCAGATGGAACTATTGATAAGTATAAAGTACGGCTTGTAGCCAAAGGCTTTAAACAAAAAGAATGGTATGACTTCTTTGACACCTATTCTCTGGTAACGAGGATTGCGTCTATGCAGGTCTTACCGCGATTCTTCGCTTTGCACACAAACTAGAGATTCATCGGATGGATGTACAAGTTAGTTTTTCAACACTCAGAATGAAGATTAAATACAATCAGTTTATCCCTCATATCCTTCTATCTTAACATGGTATCAAGAGCCAATCTCTAATTTTTTTTTCGATCATGGCAAATCTTCAGCTTCCCACATTTCCAACCTTCACTGTTCGATTGGATCGAAGCAATTTCTCTTTTTGGAGAACTCAAGTTCTAGCCACTGTTCGAGCTCATGGCTTTGAGGATTTCTTACTCGGAATCATACCTCCTTTGCAATCTTCAGGATTCTTCTACATCCAGTAATCGTGTTCCAAATCCCGAGTACTTTCATATGGATGCGAAAAGATCAATTCTTATTTAGTTGGTTCTTTGAGTTCAATTTGAATCTATGATTGGGTATATTAGTCATTGTACCACCTACTACTGCGATATTTGGAAGAAATTTGATGATCTTTTCGTACACAATCAATCAAAAACCCGTTTGTTGCATCTTAAACGGTTGTTGCATGAACATAAGAAAGGAGATTTAAGTATTGAAGATTATATTTACGCAAATTACTAGCATAGTGATCAAATGAGAAGCTATTTGGTCAAGATATCTCTCGATGATGAATTGATTAGATATCTTAAATGGTTTAACACGAGAATTTGAATCGTAGTTGTGGTTCTTACCTCGGAATTGGAAATTTAAGCATTTGAAATGCGGTTTGTGCTTCAATCTCATGAGCTTCGATTAAATCAATAGCATTCCTCGATCACAAATACTTTACAAGCTTTCAATCTTCAAATTGGTCATTCTTGATACACCTAGTGCACATATTGCTTGATAAGAAACCTTTTGAATCACACTGGCTCTTTCAGGCCACCGAGGGTGGTTTCACGGGAAGATTGAGGAGGTAGGGGAAGGTTTTATCGAGGAGGTGCTTTCGAATTATCTGTCAAATTTGTGGAAAGAACAACCATATAGCTTCAAAGTGTTTTAAGAGATTTGATCAAAATTACTCGGTCAGTGCGGGCGGTCTGCATACATCAATTGGTTTTTCACCTCGACCGGCTAATTACACAACAACGCAGGTGCACTAATCTATGCCATTGATTGAGGATGCTCCATCTCCCTCTTTCCCTACATCCGCTCTAATACTCCTCAGGTTTTCTTTTTGATATCTGCAGGTCTCAATGCTTCCACTTCCTTGGTGATTGGTTTATGGATAGTGGATCAACACATTATGTCACCTCAAACCATGGAAATCGACATTGCATTCTCCTTTTCAAGGTAAGTGCTCGACTTGTTGTTGCAATGGTTCATCTCGCTTCTATTTCTAAAGTAGGTTCCACTCAATTTCCTCTCCTTAATCCTTCTAAAATCCTTACTCTTAAACATGTTCTCTTTGTTCCTGATGTTACTAAAAATCTCCTTAGCATCTCAAAATTCATTAAAGACAATCATGTTTTTATTGGATTTCATGAATCTTATTGTCTTGTCAAGGATCAACATACTCATCAAATCCTGCTCTGGGGGCTTCTTAAGGATGGATTATATCAACTAGATCTCTTTTTCTTAAAGTGTTCATTTGCCACACCTCTCACACATCACAACTCAAAATCTTTTTCGGTTGTAATCGTGGGCATTATTCATTCTATTTCTTGAACTATGGCACCAAAGATTGGGCCATCCTTGTAAAAATACCTTCATTCATGTACTAAAATCTCTGAATTTACCTGATGGATTCAATAATATGTTTTTTTTTGTGAATCATGCAAGTATGGTAAACAACATAGTGATCATTTTCCTCCTATCAAATCTCATGCTTCACAACCTTTTGATATTGTTCATAGTGATGTATGGGGTCCGCTTCTTTGTTTACAGAGAGGGTTACAAATATTATGTTCATTCTGTTGATGATCATAAGCGATTTACATGGATTTACCCTCTTCATTCCAAAAGTCAAGTTGATCATATTTCTTCAATTTCATACTATGGTAAAAACTCAATTTCAAACTAAAATTAAATGTTTCCAATCAGACTGGGGTGGGGAATTCAGACCCTTACAATCCATACTTTAAAATCTTGGCATTCATTTTAGACACCCTTGCCCATACACACACCAACAAAATGAAAAAGCTGAAAAAAAACATCAACATATTGTTGAAACAGGCCTCACTCTTCTTGCTCAAGCCTCTCTTCCTCAAAAATTCTGGTGGGATGGCTTCCTCACAACCACATTCCTCATTAATAGACTTCCCTCCTCGATTCTTCATTTCAATCTCTCTCACAGTGACTCTTTAACACTCACGATTACACTTTTCTAAAAAAATTTGGATGTCTTGCTTTCCCTATCTCGAGACCTATAACACTTCCAAGCTTCAATTTAGAACTTCAAAATGCATGTTTCTAGGATCTGAGTCCTACTCATAAAGGTTACAAGTGCTTACATCCCTCACGGTAGACTATATATTGCAAAAGATCGTAGCTTTTAATGAAAGCAATTTCCCCTATCCTCTCTTATTCACTTCTACATCTTCCACTTCTCAGCCTGTTGTCCAAAACTCTCTCACTTTATTACCTTTTCCATCTTCTCAACAGGCTCCTACTCCTCCTATACCACCTTCTTCCATGCCCTCTATACCTTCAACAGTACCTTTACCTCCTACCATTCCCTTGCACACTCATCCTATGGTCACACGCTCTAAAAATGGTATTTCAAAACCTAAAGCCCATCGCTTCTTTTTCTCCCATTCCTATTGCCCCCACCACTGCTCAACAAGCTTTGTCAATACCTTCTTGGAAAAATGCAATGGATGAAGAATATGGGGCTCTTATGAAAAATCATACAGGATTTGGTTCCATTTTCTGAACATATGAATGTTGTTAGCGATAAATGGATTTTAAGTGTAAAATTTAAAGTCGGATGGCTCGGTTGTGAGTTAAAAGCTAGACTAGTAGCTAGAGGTTTTCAACAAAATGTTGGGATTGACTTCTTTGATACATTCAATCATGTTGTTAAACCTTTAAATATTAGAATAATGTTCACTCTAGTTTGTTTCAAGGGTTGGAAGGTGCATCGAGTTGATGTTAACAATGCATTTTTGAAAGGTGATTTAAAGGAATCAGTCTACATGGCTCAACCTGAGGGATATGTTGATCCCACTAAGCCTACTCATGTGTGTAAATTGGTGAGATCTCTCTATGGCCTTAAAAAGGCACCTAAGGCATGGTATGATAAGCTTAGAGCTTTCTTGTTTTCTCTTGGTTTACAAAGCTCAGTGTCAGATTCTTCATTATTCTTCAAAAATTCTGGAGGTGCTTGATGGTTCTAGTGTATGTGGATGATATCCTTATCACAGGAGATGATGTGGCTATTGTATCTCATCTTATCACACTTCTTGATAATCAGTTCTCTCTAAAAATTCTGGGTGAAGTCAATTATTCTTTGGGTTTGGAAGCACATAAGGTAGCTGATGGTGTATTGCTTACTCAGACAAAGTATATTTCTGATTTACTTGTCAAGGCCTCCATGGAAAATTGCTCTCCAGCCCCCACACCTTCCTGTCCTAATTCCAAGTTCTCACTGCATGATGGTCCCTTGTTTGATAATCCCTCGTATGCAGGAGTATTATTGGTGCTCTCAATACTTAACTTTAACAAGACTGACATCTCTTATATTGTGAATAAGTTGAGCCAATTTTACACTCTCCCGTTCTACATTGGAAGGCTTGTAAAAGGGTTAAGATTTCTTCGGGGTTCTAAGCATTTAGGTCTTTTATTCGGACCTGGCAATGGTGATATGGAACTTGAATGTTTCAGCGATGCGGACTAGGCCGTAGTATTGATGATAGGCGTTCCACTAGTGGATATTGTGTTTATTTGGGAGAAATCTCATAGCCCAGGAGTTCTAAAAAGCAACCCGTTGTAGCCAGTGAGTAGCACGAATTTGAGTATAGGTCCTCGCACTAGCAACATCCGAACTTGTGTGGATCACTTCCTTATTTCAAGAACTTGGTCTATCATCGTCAAGCGACCCTTTGTACTATGGTGTGACAATGCAGGGGGCCATCACCTTAGCGACAATCGACCTTTCATGCTAGGACCAAACATATTGAAATAGATGTTCACTTCATAAGAGAGAAAGTTAGCAATAAGCAGTTGAAGTCGGATATGTTCCATCCGAGGATCAAACCCGAGATATCCTCACCAAATCTGTCCATTCCCAAGTTTCAAAGGTTGAGCAATCGATTTTGTAATCTGCAGTTGTTTCGGTTCGGTTTCAAATAGGTGTATCAAGTGTGTAAAAACCAACAACGATTAGTTAGTTTTTCGTTAGTTAGTTTTGTAGAATTGATTAGAAGGTTGTTAGCGACTTACTTGTGCATTTTCATTTCTATAAATGCTCGGCTCCTCCATTATACAAGTTAGTTTTTCAACATTGAATGAAGATTGAATACAATCGATTTATCCCTCCTATCCTTCTATCTTAGAATAAAAAGTGATTTTTTGTGATTCATAATAATCCGATCGTGTTCTTACTAAAGTGTTACAACATCTCGTGTCGACTTCCTTCGCATTTTATGTGTCAAGCAAACCGATTCTCGCACCATTCAGTTCGATGGGGCTTGTGTGTTAGTGGTCTTTTACTACACAAAAGACGTAAGTCGTTTTATCTTTGGGGATATTACGTCAAACCGTGAGCACTAGCGAGGACATATTTGTCTTGCGGATAGAGGTCTTCCTCGACTCGGCTTGTAAAGTTCTATCGATTCATGCTTCGGAGGTGGAGTCCTTACAAGATTTGTAATAGTTAGATTTTACTTTCCTTGTAATTTTATGTTTCTATTTTGTAAGTCATCTTGAAGGTTTTCCGTTGTAACCATTGTAAATATTTCCAACATCTTCTCATTTTTTTTAGCCACGAAATTTACGTGTTTAAGACCACTCACAATAATGTGCTCAAGATCATGTTTTTGGCGGCTCAACAATACCACATTAACTATGAACAAATCGATCCTACTAACCACGGTGATTTGCTCAAGTTCATGATTTAAAATAGGTCCCACAATTTCTTTCCTACTACCCACAAATCATTTCATCCTCATTAGTTGAACATGCGCAACATCTTGAACAAAATTCAAGAATATGAATTTGAGGTAGTATCTTATCAGGCGGTCAAAGGGTTGACAAATCGGCCCTTAATGGATCTATCACCCCGGACCCAGCGACCCATACTAATACTTTTTGTAGGACCTACTAATACTCTTGGTTGGACTACTAATACTTTTTATAAGAAAAGTCAAATACTTTTCGGGAATTACCATCAAAACCTTTCATGGAAAAAACTAATACCTTTGTGAAAAACCTAACATTTTTGTGGTTATTAAATATTTTCAAGTGAACTACGTAATAATAGTTTTGCGAGATGGACTACTAATATTTTGAGATGAAAACGTCTTTTTCGATCTTATCGTGATATTATATCACGCTCGTGATATATATCAACATTCAATATTACAAAAACTAATACTTTCAATTGAACCATGTACTTATACCTTTGAAGGGACTACTAATACTTTTCAAAGCGCTAATATCGGTCCTGCTAATAAAATAAAAATATCACCCTGGCCGATTTTTGGGATCCGTCTAACAATTTTGGCCCGTTAGACCGTCTCCAGCGAGAGTTTTTGTCTATAAATTATGTATATTTTCCACAATGGTAAAAATGGAATTCAAGCTCGAGGATATTAAACATGAATTGCACCATTGTGGCGTCCTAATATCGAAAAATCCATTAACAAAGTATTAATTGCCAATGAAACAAATTTCCCAAGGCAAAAACTTGCGTGAGACGGTCACCACGAATTTAGATCAGTGAGACTTAGAGCCCTACACAAAGTTTTAAAGGTTTTTTGATTTTATTTTTCTTAGGGTTTATATTTGTTTTTTTAGGGTTTATTTTGTTTCTTGGGTTTATTTTTAATTGATTTGAGTTTTTAGGATTTTTAGTTTTTTTTAGGGTTTTATTTTTTATTTTTGGGTTTATTTTTGTTTTTGGGTTTATTCTTTTATAGTTCATGTTTTTAGGGTTTATTTTGTTCTTGTGGTTCATTATTATTTTTAAATTTATTTTCAGTGGTTCATTTTCCGAGGCGAGTCCCAGGAAGTCGTCACGCTGGTTAGATCCGGTGAGGCCATCTCATGAGAGACTTGCTCTCCCAAGGCAAACGTCGTCCCTACCTATAAGAGTACTGTTGACAACAACAAAAACCTTCGTCGCCCACTAAATAAAAACTCGCCTATTTCATGAAAAATCTTTGTAATGGGAAGATAGAGTTGAGTGAAGATGTTTCTAGGTGGCATTGATGAGTCCTTTTCCTCTGTAAAAAGGTCAGTGGAGGTGTAGTTTCGTAAAGTCTGATGGGGCATATGTTTCTGCGTTATATTTCAATTCAAAGGGACCACTCATACATGTCAACCACGCACACTTATGAGAAAACGCCAGGATTCAAATTAATTGGAGGGCCACTCCCAGTTTTAGTCTTTTTCTACCTACTTGTACTATACTTGCACAAACGTATAGATATGCATTAAATCTGTGCAAAGTTTAATTCATCTGGCTAAACAGTAAATATGAGTTTGTAGTCCAATTAATGATGTAGAAATTGGAGTCACAAGTTCCTCTTAGTTTTCTTGCATGGATTAATGTCTAGTTTTTTTTTTGTATTATAAGTTGTTGAAAATTGAGAATATTTTGAATGTAATATGGGATTCCAAAGTTTTTGGCAGTCATATCTATATATGCTTATCATAGTTAGGGTTAATTACAAAAAGTAGTAAACTGCCGTTGTGCAATATACGTATTGACATTTGTATTTATATTACAAATTAAACCTCAAAAAAGCTGATCATATCATTTTTTTTTTGCCTGAATCGAATATTAAAATTGAGCTCTTTTTTTAATACAAAATTAAAGACAATAAAAGAAAGAATATTGTGCAATATATAGAACAGTTTTATTACAGTTATAATAATATCACATCCATGTTGAAAAACAAATAATTATTTTAATATAAAACTCACATTACAATTTTAATTTGGTGGCAAAAATGTTAATCAAGTAAGTATAACTAAGTTGTGAAATATATAATTTTGGTGAACCCTTCATTCTTAGTGTAAAAGCATTCAAGAGGATTGAACATATAGGTGTTTGATTTTCATAGTTCTAAGGTGACATAACTAACCACTATGTTAGACTTGTTTTTTGTTCAATGTCTTATTTATTTTATATACGGGTTTTCTATATAAAAGGCATATAAGAAATTTGGGCTCTTGGAGTTTGTACTTTTTCCAGGGCAGGGTTGACCGACTCTTCCGCCTTACATAAAAGCGGCCTTGCACCTTAAACTAGGGTTGTCTGCAGAGGCTTTGAGATGCGAAACTAAACTAATATCCCGGATTGGAAAAGATCTCAGAACCAAAAATATCCGTTGATTTTTGACTTTTCGAAGAAGTCTCGTCATCAAGATATTTATGGCGATTCTCGAGATTTTTCAAATACCGTCATTTCAAAACCGCATCAACCACTCCGAACCACCCCGAATCAAGGACCAAGCTAGAACCGATTTTAAATTTTTTATATAAATACATATACATTATTTCTATGTTGTTTTTGTTTTGATATTGAATTAACTACAAACTATTTGATATTAAATTGAATATAAAACATATTTCTGGAAAAAAAAACCATAATACTGCGACTATTATGAATTTTAAAAAACTTTGATATTAATAATAGAGTAAATAATTTGAATTGAAATTAGTTAAATAATTGGTAAATTGCACTTAAAAGAGAAACAAGTAATAGTATCAAATTATAACAATATAAAAAAATCATATTTTAATTTTTTTACTATATCACATAAATTATAAAAATAATTTTATTGATTATGTTAAGTTGTTAAGTATGAGACATTGAGATTATAAATTTATACAGGTTTTTGTTTCATTTTAATTTATAAAAACTATTAGTTAATTATATATGTTCTATGTCAATAGAAAGGATAATTTCCCAAATAATATACTATTATTGTATTATAGAGGTTATTAAGTTTAGAATTTTATATTGTATTTTACCTATTATATTTTAGTTTTATTTTGGCTACGGTAAAAGTACTAAAACTCTGAAGTATATATGTTTGGTGATTTTTATATTGATTTTCTTTTTCCCAAACTTGTATGCTTTATTTTTGGCTAATCTAGAATCTCGTTAGGGACGGAGATTTTTGCATGGTTTTGGTTACGGAGATTTATTTTTCAAAATCTCCGAACTTCGGGGCGATTTTGGAGATTTTTAAATCTCGAACAAAATCGTCTCGTCTTCGTGCACACCCTACCTTAAACAGACTCTACAAGAAAAACAATGACCGAGTTAATTTCGATGAATTATCGATTCCATGAGTAAATTCCAATGAAAAAAGTGACCATTGACAAAGCAATAGCGCCATTGGAATAGTAAAATTCCAACGGATAATTTTCCATCGGTATTATCCATTGTAATATATAATCGTCGGAAAAATTCAACGGTATAAATTTAAATATTTGTGTTATTGTTATATTACTTTTCAAAATATCAATAAAATAAAAATGGATAAAGAATGTATTTTTCTTAAAATTATGGGATAAATTTTGCAATAAAAAATCAGACTTAGGATTTCTCCATTAAGTTTTTAATGGACATGTGACCAAAATTTCAAGTTTTATGTCTGATGAGATCACAATCTCCTACATAAAATTTTCTTAGGACTGTATTTAGTGCAAATTTAATTCGGGACTAAAATTTTACATATGAATGTACTCGTATTTAATCAAGTAACTAGAGGTTAATACTAGAAAGTGAACATACAAAATCGTACTATAGCATTGCCATACATACGATTATCTCTTTTATACAGACTCTCAACTCTCCCTTCAGACAACATATATAACTTATAAGCCAGTCAACACATAGTTGAGCCTGGCAGTTGACAGTTACATTCATTCCTATTTATTGAGCAAACTGAAATTAGACGGTGCCACAAAATTTGATCTCTTAACGAACCTCCCTTTCATCCGGGCCTCTTCTCAGCATTCAATTTTCGGACCTCATACCTTATTTTCTTGGAAAAACAACCTCGTCCGCCGTTTTTCTCTGTACCTCGACACTCTCGCCTCTCTCCCTCCGTCGGCCATTGCCGCGCGTGTGCACTCATCATCCCCATTTCTCCATATACATGCATTGTTCCACATGTGCCCTGATAGCAAATTTAATGAGTTAAGTTTCATCGAATTTAATTAACATTTGGGTAATTAATATGGAAAAACCAAATATGTTATGAGTATATAATACATGAAAATTGCTAATCAATGACAAATAATATTTGTGGTTTGTAGTGTATGAACATAGCCTAAGCATATGGCGATCAACATGATGAAATTATGCATTAAAATGGTTCACAAGCAAGTTTATAGTAGTCTGGATCTGTTATTTCTTACTGTGTTTCATTTAATGTCTACAATACTGATATTATGTTATATATGTGACATTCATTTCAGAATTGAAATATATATCAGATGTAACAATTAGGACATCCTATATGAGCTTACAAGCTATAGATTTAACTTAAAATGTTTTCGTGGACTATTTCCGCGTCTAAATTTATTGATTATTTTAAGTTAATTGACACGTTAAAAACAATGCTTATAGAAATATATTTACGTGTTTGTGCGTGTGTTCAACTGTTACCATATAGCTTTTACTTATAAAAACGGGCAACCAAGTTTTTTTCTTTTTCTTTTAATCAATCAATTTCATTCAGCAGAAGATATTTACGTTAACAAAATACAATACTTATACGTACCGCAATCAGGCCAGCATTCACCAGAATCCAAATCTGGCGTTCCCGTCCACGGCGACTTCGATCATCCCAAGCCGACAACACACCTTCATAATCAAGCCTCAGAAATATCTTCTTCGAATCAAACACTTTATTATTAGAATCATCATAATTGTTCATCATCGCAATCGTCCCCACATTCCCGGCTTTATTATCTTCCAATTCTTCGCCCCCAATCGGAGAATCATAATCGAAATTCAGCTCAAAAGTCTCCTCCCCAAATCGATAAACTCCCCATCAACAACTTGATGATGAATATGATTAACCTCTTCGATTTCATTTTCACTCTCTCTCTAATTACCAATCCCTTTCCCTTCTCATCGTCGCAATCCAAAATCCCCAATCCTTCCATATCAAACGTCTCGTCCTCGAGCCCTTTCCCCAATAAACTCTCAACATCGGCCGCAAATTCGGCCAGATCCATTTCGGACGGAGAAAATTATGCAAATTATGAATCTCCTGACCGAAATCACTCGACGCGGGTTTCAATTCGTGCCCGAAACCGGGTTATTATCAGCAGAATTAGCAGAGGTGCATAATTCGGCGACAAACGGGTCGAATATCGGGACCCGATAAAGTAGCTGCTCCTCGTTTTCCTCGTGCGAATTTTCCTCGCTGTAAATTTCGGGCACGAGGTGGAGCGAGGGTTGAGCCTGGCGGCGGCGTGTTTTTCTGCCTCGGGGTTCGGGCTTTTCGGGTGAAACCCTGGTGCCACGTAGGCACGGATATTTTGAGACCCGATATAGATTTTTCATCATCCGAGGACTTAAACGACGCCGTTTTCAGACGAACCCTTTCGTGCCTTCGGGCCAAAGGGTTCGCCGAGTGGACCGAAGAGTCGCAAGACTGGCATAAAACGCGTCATCAGCGGCGCAATACCAACGGGCACGTTTTCTTATACAGTTATCACAAGCTCTAGCCGATTTTGCTCCGACAGCGTTAGCCAGCTTTTGTCTGAAGAAAACATGGATTTTAGTTTTTTTTTTTTGTATGAATATTTTTGGATGAAATTTAAGATTTGAAGGCAGGAAAAAGTGTGCTGGCTTTTCGTGTTTATGTATAGAATTTCAATTATTTTTCGTAGTGAATAGTGACCCACAACATGCACTTTTACAGTATATATAAATATTTTAATTATTTGAATGCACTTTTTGCTCTTTATTTGGGAGCTCTCACAGGGAATGGGTTATTTTGGCACTTTGGGGGACCCACGAGAGGGCCTTATCTCTTCTCTTATTGGCTGGGGCAGAAAACTTAATCCAAATCTCTGTGTGTTGATTGGATGGATGTCTGATTACGGGATTTCTAGTGGGGTCCATCTTACTGGGATGATAATAAGTCTCAATTGAACCAGTCTTATACTTATATGTCTTGCTCTCTAAATTTGAAAAAGACTTGTTTTGGAGGATTGTTCTCTTTTTGATAATGCCTCTTTTGAAGTTTAGAACGCTGCGTTTTGGTCCCCTCTCCCTTTCCTATTCTTCCAGAAAAGGATAGTGACTGTGAAAAATAGTACTCGCTCTTGATGGAGTTAAAAAACGTTCTCCATTTGTAAGCAAAACTCCTTGATTAAATTTGGTAATGTTGAAGATTGTGTTTGAATTGATGGATATTGTGTTCATGGTCTCAAATTTCAAAATATGAATTTATTTGCATGATTTTATATAAACAAATAAATTTTAAATTATTAAAGTCTTGTTTTGGTGCTATTTTTGAGGCAAATTTGTTTTTTAATCCAAGTTAATTTATTCCGATTTCGACTTTTAATTTTTAATTTTTATGGGTTGCACAAGAACACTAACTTTTCTAAACCTACACATTTAGTCCGATTTCGAAAATTGGGGATATCTTATCCCTAAAATCTTGAGTTGGGCCAATTTTCAATGAAATGACTATTTTGGTTTTTTTTTTGGAGGAAAACCTTGGGAAAAACCAAAAGAAAAAAATGATATACTTTTTGGTTTTTCTAGTTTTCCTTAATTTTTTATTTAAAGTTGAAAAATATAAAATATATGTTCGACAAATTTTGTTTAATTTAATTAAAAAATAACATGAACATATATTTATAATTTTCAATCGTAAATAAAATTAAGAAAATAAAAAAATAGAAAAAATATGTATTTACAATTATGAAGTGTATATAAAAATTAAAAAAATTAGAAAATAAAAAAAAACATATATATCTATAATTTTCAACCGTAAATCAAAAATTAAAGAAAAATAGAATAAAAAAAATAGAAAAAATATAGACTTACAATTTTCTATTGTACATTAAAATTAAAGAAAAAACAGAAAACAATGAAATAGGAATATATATATATATATATATTTATAATTTTCTACTGTAAATAAAAATTAAAAAAATAGAAAACAAAAAATCGGAAAACTGAAAAAAAAAGAAAATAAATTTATTTTATTTTTTTCTATTTTATTTAATTTTTTATTTAATGTTGAAAAATATAAAAATATATGTTCGACTATTTTATTTAATTTAATTTAAGTTTATTTATTTATTTTTATTATTTAATTTATTATTATTTTTCTATTTTTTCATTAATTTTAATTTAGAGTTGAAAATTATAGATATATATGTTTTTTCTCGTTTTCTATTTTTCTAATTTTTATATATAGTTGAAAATTTTAATACTTTTTTGTTTTCTTTTTTAAAAAAATTATTTCTTTGTTGAAAGTTATGAATATATGCTCAGTTACTTTGTTTAAATTAAATTAAAAAAATTGAACATATGTTTTGATCTCATCAACTTTATATAAAATTATAAATATAAGTTCGTATTTTTTTTTTATTTTAATGTAATCTTATATTTATTTTCGTTATTTAATTTTTATTGAGATATTAAACAAGTCATGTGATATGCACATCCCAGGGTTTCCCTCCAAAAAGGCAAAAATAGTCGTTTCATTGAAAATTGGCAACTCTTCATTTTAGGGATAAGATATCCGGAATTTTGAAATCGGTTAAATGTGCGGGTTTAGAAAAGTTAGTGTTTAAACGCAACCCATAAAAATTAAAGAACTAAAAGCGAAATCGAGACAACTTGACGAAAAAAGCAATTTTGCCCTATTTTTGATCTTATTATACCTGATTTGAAATGCACATAATATATAGTTATCTAAAATTTATCTTACTCTTTTAACAAATTAAACTAGCCCGAAGAACTTGTTGCTATGATATGCTGACTAAGTGATGAAGAAGCCCTGAGACTGACTGCCAACTTGGCCATCAATTTTTTTCCCCCTTGTTTATCATTTTTATTAGTGCTTATGCTAAAAAAAAACTATACTTTCTTTTTCTTGCCAATCTGAAATAAAGTATTGGCATGTTTATCAAATTTCAATTTTCCCGATTTTGTTGGGGTGACTAACCACAAAGATAAAAGGTCGTATCATTGTGATTTTAAGGCTCCGAAATGGATCGGATCTATTTGTCGACTAATTTGATCTGGTTTTCCGGTGTATTTTTGTGGGGGTCCGGACTCCAAAAATAGTGGTCAGCTTATTGGTTGGTCAGGCAGGCTCGACTCTATTTTTGGCTTTGGTCCAATGGTGGCTTGACCCATTTACCAAGCTCTAATATAAACTAAAAAGACCAACATGACTATTTTGGATGTTGGAAGTGTTTGCAAACACTTCTGATTTTTAAAAAGTCATTTATTGTAATAGAAGGAAAATAAGTAGAGAACTTTAATTAATGTTTGCAAATATAATCTAAAAGGAGGAAAAATCTCAATTGAAGTGTTTGGGGAAAAACACTTTCAAAATTAGCTTTTGGATAGAAAAACAAAAAGATACCCTGATTTGAGTATTCATGAAAATAAATAATAATTTTGAATTATGATAAAAATTTGAGAATAAGTATATCAAAAAAATCTTCTTACTTACAATAATACGAAAAACACTTTTTCATCAAAATCGGAAGACTTCACCTCCAACTTTTAATTTTAGTTAATTTGATGATGCATAAGCAAAAATTGTCAATTTGCATACACTAAAAAGTGATTTTTTTCCGAAATAAAAAAGGTTAGAATTACTTTTTTAGTATTTGCAAACACTCTCCATCAGCTGCTCATCACCATAATGTACTTTGGTTCAATTTGTTAACTAGTTTATAAAGCTAATATCTAGCTTTTATGTATATATGCATTTTCAATAACTATAAATTTAAGCCATTTTTGTAAAGGTTGTATCATGGATGTTATAGCATATCATACTCTTTGTGGACTTAAATGTAAATAAACCATGAAACACTACTTTCAACCAAAATGAGCTACTGTACATGTTAACACGCAAAAAATAGAAATTTCTGCTTAATAATGATGGTTAACTCTAATTAGAATCTTAAGCTAGGAACTCATCATAATAATGAATTTGGAAGTTATAATGTGATTATGGTGAAACATTTCTGGCATATATTATAACTATAATCATTTAAATTGATTTAGAGTTCCTCATTATTAATATTATATATTTTTGACCTGGATTTGTAGAAATGAAGAAGTACTTGTTCAATCATGGTATCAGTGCCCTGTCCAAAGCAGCATATTCTTTTAGCTGATACCCCCATAAATATCTAGCACTTTCTCTGTCAGCATGGTCCACTTTTGTCTGAACCAAACTGCCCATTTCTTTAGTAAGTTTTTGAAATACCAATATGGTAAATAAGAAAAATATAGTTAATTACAAAAACTACTCTTGATATTTAGTCTAATTAAAAAATTCAGTTATCTTCAAATTACAAATATAAACTACCCACTGATATATATTTGTTATATTATAAATTGCACCATAATAATCCTCAACATTCAAGATGGGGATTTGTTAGAAACACAAATACCACCAAGGAGGTATTCGTAATTTTGAAAGATAACTAGAATATATATATATATATATTGTAATTAGACTAAGTCTGATAGGTATTTTTATAATTATACCAAAGAAAATAATGAGATTTGGATTTGAAGAGTTTGACTTTTTGACTAAAACACCTATAGTGTAGTAAAAGGAGAATTTTTGCTTGCGGTATATATAACCTATAGGTAATGTCATCAGGACAACAGGAAAAGGACGAAATTATATTACCATATGTAGTGGATAAATATGACGTGGAGACCTCATCCATTTTAAATTTTTTTAAATTCTTTTTTGGTTGAGAAAACAAAATAATAAAAAGCCCTGGCAAAGGGTTGGCAGAAATCTGTGAAGGTATGTTAGAGTCATGGACTTGACAATGACTCATTTGTTTCAACCCTAAACCAACCAACCCACCATGCAACCAAGATGTATGGGATGACTGCCATTTAGTGGTGTTGTACTTGTTTGAAATTGATGAATAAAATCTAGTTCAATTTAAATGAAAAATATCTTGTATTTAATTATAGTGATTTCATTCTCTTATATAAAAAATTACTATGAAGGTTGGAATTGGATTGTAGTGTTAACACTTTCATTTTCTATGGTTTGGATTCGATTCTCACCACTCCTTCCCCCAGGGATATGTACTCAAAAAAAATAATAATAATAAACTTATTATAAATGTGTTGATCGATTGAGCTATTTTAATTAAGTTTAACGATCAATTAGGCATGTGTACACATCGATTTTTAAATTAAGTTTGGTATTGTAATTACCGAACGCATTGTTTAGTCTTCTTCGGCCATCAGAGACAGTTTAATTATTATTATTATATACTTTATAAAGGTATATATTTGCTTGATTACGGAAAACGAAATCACATAATATTTGGGGTTGTGGACAAGCTGAGAAAAAGTCATATAATCAAACAAATTCTTTATTTGGGGTTTTTGTTAGGCCCATGATTTCCACCGGAACTAGGACTAAATCTCTCACCCTTTGGTATTGTGTAATCCATCATTTTCCTTAGTTATTATTCATCTTTTTGCCCTTCAACACATCATCATTGGATTATTCATACCACAGGGGTTGCATAAATAGGAAATTTAAAATTTTTAATCTAATTAAAACAAGGCATTCATCATAATAAGCTAACCCTAGGCAGGTTCACGTAGCGATTGTAACGATCGGCATTTTCGTTATCGTGTGAGAAAAACAAATTTTGATTAGTAAGTGAAAAGGAAATTACTTATAGATGAGTCTTCTCCTTTAGCGATGATTGAGAGGGAATCAATTCAGGATATGTGGCAACCACCTAAACTCCAAATGTTCGCCAATAGGGATTCAAACGTCTACACTCAACAGTCCACCTTTGATTGTAGCCACCGAATGAATCTTTCGCTAGTAAAATTTATCTCGTTTTCAAATTGATAGTGGACTAAGAATATTAATTCCACAATCAACAATTAATTGAAGAATAAATTGTGTAGATAAATAATTATCAATTAATTATTATCCACGACAATTGAAAATAATTTCCTTGAGAAAAATGAGAAAACACAAGAACACTTCTATCCTTTTTCTCACAAAACACGAGCAGTGTCTTCTTTTGAACTCGAGAGAAAAATTTGCGTTGGTTTTTATTTTCTATATCACAGTAAAAATAATTCTCACTCTTGTTTTTATTAACTATAGAAAAGGAAAACCACCCACTAACTAAAATGGGCAACCCCATTACTCCATAATGTTGAATGGAGCTATAGTATTTATAATGGACCAAAACCAATTGGCCATTTTGTTTTCTTAAGTGCATATATATCACATATATATATATATATATATGTAAATAAATCTTATTTATTTATTTTATCTTCAATTGTCTACAGATGACTTCAACACAATTAGGCCCTCTTTAGATTATGGTATGGGCTTAGGCTTCAAAGTCAAATTAATTAATTCAAACAATTAATACCCCAAGCCCAAATTAATCAATCCGATTGATTAATTAATATATTATTCCTTTCATTGAGCCTTCTAATCAAATTAGATTTAATTAGATAATCATATTATTTAACAAATATTTAATTCAAATTGAATTAAATTAAAACTCCAATTAATTAATCTATATTAATTAATTGCACTCAACATATTGAATTTATCAATTTTGAAATGTCAACAAACAAAATTATGTGTGACCTTTTAGGTTCACAATTAATACTATTGCAGTTTACAACTTTGTAACTTTCGAATAATAAGTTCTACTAATTAATCATATTAATTAATATACTTGAAATTAACTCTTTAATTTCAAGAACCATAAAATCATGGTAACATCTAAGTAGCATGATTACCTAAGTATTATGTGAAATAAGCGAGTAAACTATTTCAATTGCATTGCATATATGTAAAATCCTTCGACAACTAATTTCCGATTAAATCTTGGGTGGATTTATCGAAACTCCGATTGATTTAATAAGCGTGATTCCATTTCAGTTTTAATGATTCTTTTATGAATCAAATTCATCGTCTTTTTTGTGGCGAGGTCTTTGAATCACAAACTGAAAACACCAAGAAATTCCTTGTCAAGACAAGTGTTTAATTCCATGTTGTACAGGCAAAGTCTCCATGCATATCGATGCAATACCCCAAAGTACCCCATGATTTGTCAAGCATCAAAAGATAAATCAAATCATGCGCCAGGATGAGGCTTCAACTACTATCGTGCCTCAAGTACGAGGATTAATCATGTATTTTTATTGCAATATGAAAATTCTTATTCGACAAACAAAGTTTCCATATAAAAATTTCATTGTGTCGTGTTCGGTGAACTTGTTCACAACAACACGCGATATATGCATTTGCATCTCAACGCTTAATGTTAATGGAATATAACGTTCGTCTCACGAGCATGCATCATATACACAAGTCTTACGGGGTTATTGATGTCTATCTTGAAAACCCACGTTGACTTGGAACTATTTTAAAGATCAAAGCCTTAGAGATGTTCTGTGATCACCATCAAATGCGCAACCATGCCCCATGGCTTAAAATGATCTAAGGACTTTATCTATGAGCAATAATAATAAATGCAAAACATAAGATAATGAAAAATGTCTTTATATTAATATAATTTCCAATAAAATTGTGTTTACAAAGGATAAATCAATTCTAATTAGAGTGGCACCTACTCTAACAATCTCCCACTTGCTCCTTAGCTCCCAATTGCCCATGTATTTGTGCCCATCTTCTCAGGATGTCCATCAAATACCTTTTGTCTAAGGGCTTGAATTGGTCTCCGCTTATATTTTCTCGCCGAAGCGACTTCGATCCACAACGACGTCGCCCCTACGAATGATCTCTCTGATCGGTGTGGTATCATTACTCGTTATGTGCTTGGATCTTTGATGAGATTCGCTCTTTTTGCGCTTATATAGCCCTTGTTGTCACGATAAATCATTATTGGATCAGAAAGACGGATGGAACAACACCCAACCTTGGATGAAGTTTCATTATCAAACAATTTCTTTGATACATCGATGCAACTTCATATATTCAACCTCGATGAAACAATCCTAAGGTATTTTAACTTATTTATAACTCTTCCAATCAGCTAACTTCCTTTCCTTTCCAAAGGGTGAATATATATCCGGACATGACTTTGAGTCGTATATCAGGCCCGAAAAAACCAGAGCCGCGAATCCCTCTAGTTTCAATTCTCCATTTCCATATAAAAAAGATATCCTTAGTCCTTCTCAAGTATTTAAGGATCATCTTAACGGCCTTCAGGTGATCATCTCCTGGATTAGATTGATATCGCTCGTGACACTGGAGATATGCGACATCGGTTTGCCTAGTACATAACATTGCATACATTATGCTCCCCAATAAGTTGATCATAAGGTATGAGACATTCCTTTCTCTTTCTTTAAATGTGTCTTGGATAGACATGGCCTTAGAAAGTGAAACGCATAACTCATCGCGGTATCTCGCTTGGATTCCTCCATCTTCAAACCTTTTTAGCACTTTGTCTATGTACATTGATAGGATAGTCCGATCATCCTTCGAGATCTATCTCTATAGTCTTTATCCTAGGATAAAGATGCGCTGATCCCAAGTCCTTCATGGAGGGCTGCGACAACCAAGTCTGGTTGATTTGCAACATGCCACATCATTCCACGAGGTAGAATGTCGTCAACATAGAGCACAAATAAATGCAATCAATTGCGACCTCTAACCGTCTTGTGTAGACACATGGTTCATTGATTCTTGTGAAAATCAAATGTTTTGATCGTTTCATCAAATCGGATGTTCCAACTCTCGGCTTTGTTTGAGTCCATAAATGGATCTCAGGTTTGCAAATCTTTTGCTCGCCTCCCATTTTGGATATGAAGCCCTGCGAACCGCTTCATGTAGATTTCTTCGTAATGTTTCCATTAAGAAAAGCGATCTTTCACATCCATTTGCCATATCTTATAATCATAATATCTTTGATATGGCTAATAGCATCCGAACGGATTTAAGCATCACTCTTGGTGAAAAAAGTTTCCTCATAGACAATTCCTTTGGTATAACCTTTTGCAACCAAAATGCCTTTAGAGGGTCGCCACTCTCCATCTACTCCAGCTTCCGCTTGTAGACCCATTGCGTACCAATGAGAACGATTACGTGGCGGCTGGTCCACCAAGGTCCATACCTTGTTGGAGTACGTGGAATCCCATTTCGGATTGACCGCTAACTGCCATTTCTTTGAGTCGAACGCCATTCTCTCATATTTCTTGGATCATTATCCTGTTGGAAATTTGGTTTTGATAAAAGGCGTTGACCCGACCACCAAATTTTAGGTGGTAGAATTTAATTTTGGAGGAATTAAATTGTGAATTTGTTAATCTACCTTTCGAGTAGATGTTCGTAGTATTTTATATTTCTCAAGCCAATTTGGTGATGAGTGAGAAATTAATACGCGATGTTGGTCAGCTACGCGAATGGGCATAGTTTATCCTAAAGTATAAATACTAGAAGGTGTTATTGGTTGGATATACCATATCACGAAGTGTATGATCACAAATGGGCTCGATTCCACCGACTCCTTCGCTCCTGCCCAGTTCGGCTTAGTTTTGTAACTTGAAAGCAATACGTAACTT